>CAWUFW010002886.1:1200000-1800000 GCA_963921515.1 Calotriton arnoldi
TTTTATTCCATAATAATGTAGCTCCTTAGTTTTCACCATTATGTTTCTCCCAGAAATGTTTTACTTTAGGGTACGTATAGTTACAATTTTCTATGGCCTGCAAATGTTGTAGAACCCTCTGTTTAACTTTGTTAGTGGTACTCCCAACTTAGTTTTTTTTGCAAGAGCATTCTAAGACATAAACTACATATTTGGTTTCACATGTGATGTGTTCCTTTATTTTCTCATGTTTTCCAACATGTAATTTGTATGTAGTTTTATTTATTCCATGCCTTGCACTTAGCACATTTCCAGAAACCATTTTGGTTAAGCCAACTAGAGTTAGAAGGTTTCACGGGGGTAGATGGCTTTGAGTTAAAAGATCTCCTATGGATGCAACCTTTCTATATGCTATGCTAATATGGTCCATAAGTACATCACTTAGGGTTTCATCGAGTTGCAAAATGTTCCAATTTTTATCTAGTATTTGTTTTAATTCTTGATGTCTGCAATTGTAATCCATAATTAAGCGGATATTATCATCCTTTAATGTTTTCTTTCGGCAAGCTATTAGGGCTTCTTCTCTTTTCCGGTCTTTTGCAGTATTTGTTGCATTTGTTAGCACTTTAAGTGAATATCCCCTAATCAGGAACTTTGTTTGCATTTCCTGTCATCTGTTCCTCAAAATCACTATCTTCCGAACAGTTACTTCTGGCTCTTAACATTTCTCCGAAAGGGATGCTCCACTTTAAAGTCTTAGGATGCCCACTGTTGGCATGGAGGATGCTGTTACATGATATAGTTTCATATCCTTGATATGTCAAGAAAGGTTATTTGTTGAGAGCTAAAGGTGTGAGTGAAGCTCAGATTTGAAACATTTTAAACATTATGATTCAAGGACATAATGAACTTCTCCAGACCGAGGCTGTCTTTTTTTCAGATAAGGAAGAAGTAATCAATAAACCTTGTACATAATCTTACATAATTTAATGCGTCCTGATTTTTTTCAGTCCTTATTGTTTCTGCTTCCCAAACCTTATAAGTAAATTTGCATACGTACGAGCTAAAGATGTCCCCATAGCTGTCCCTTGGTTTTGGAGGTGATGGGTTCCATCAAAAATAAATACATTAAGGGTAAGTCAGAGACTAAGCATTTCCATCAACATTTTCGAATGCTCCATGTAAGTGATTGAGCGAGCTCTGAGAAAATATTTACATGCAGTTAAGCCATCCTCATGTCTAACTGAGGTGTAAAATGAGTGGACATCTATCGTTGCCGTCAGGTAGTTTTCTTTCTATAGGATCGCCTGTATTTTGGCAAGGAAATCCATAGAGTCTCTGAGATACGATGGGACTGTTGTTATGTATTAAACAAGAAAAGCATCAATAAACCTAGAGGTATTTTCCAGCAACGAGCCAATAGAGCTCACAATTGGAAGTCCCAGAGGGTCTTGTAGATTCTTATGTACCTTTGGTATGATATAGATGGTGGGGGCTACCAGATGTTCTACCTTGAGATATCTTAATTCCTCAATGTCAATTAAATCCAGATTGAGCCAAATCAAATTGTGAGTTTGTGATGATATTCGTTAGTGATGTTTTTGTCATGATTCCGCCACACCTGACCAGCACAATTGCTAATTCCCTTAAACATCATGTACCGTTAAATACAGTAGTAGCAGGTTTGAATATCACCATTGAAATCCACCCCTGTCCCGTGCATCCTGCACACCATTATGCGTGAAAGGTTTATTGGTTTTTGTGTTACGAGTTTTGTGTCATGACTTTTGCAAGAAAACATTCACGTAACTCATGTTACGTAAGGTTTGGTGTAATTATCTGCTCAAATGGGACTTTATTGTAATCTTGTACATATTGGCAGACAAGTGTTAAATGTGTAAAACTACAAAAAAACAATCGTATAAGGTACTCTGTTAAGCAGAAGCGTCTGCTTCCAATCTCTGTTTCATGCCTGTTTCATGTCAAGAACGCTTACGTTCAGTGCGCACGACGTGCGCGTCTACTTGGGTGTGGCCAGGCTATAAATAACCACACCCGAGTTCTAGAAGGCGCTTAGCCTTCCACCGTCGTCCAGAGAAGTAACCCGCTTACCTGATCTTCATTGCGGCTCCCGCTTGGCTTCTTCCAGCATCGGTACTTTGGCAGAACACATCGGAGGGAAGTACAGGAAATCTTCTCGCCGGTTCCTGAAAAAGAAACAAAAAGAAAAGCGAAGTGAACCATTTCTTTGTTGTGTAGTTAAATAAAGGCGCCCAACGCAAGACAGCAGCGTTGAACTTAAGACAATTTCTGGAGCGCTTGATTTATAGCAAGAAGTATTGCTGAAGAATAAGTTTGCATCAGAGAGAACTAAATGGGAACTTTAAAACGAACTTTGATAACAAGTTAGAACCAATTTTAGTATTTGCATTATTATTTTACAAAACCATATTAATAAAGTACGTGATGGACAAGTCGGTTGGGGAAAATACAAGTAAGTGATTGTTGAGTACTAGAGAAAACGTTAGTGATACAAGTTGTATTTAGCATAAAGGAATCTAGTAACTTATTCTTGTTAATTCTGATTGCCTCACAGAACAAGACAGTAAATGTCGCATCTTGACGATACATCACCAGCCAACACTCCTCAACAACGACTGGACGCCATCACAAGACTTCAAGGACGCTACGCAACTATTCTTAAGATCGCAGGTAGGACATATTTTTTGAAAAAAGACAACGCTTATTGCAGATAGTAGTATAGTGCATCACTTGAAGAATTAAGAAAAGGTGTTAATCTTAACTTGTTGCCTCGCAGGTCGACAACAAGAAGACGTCAGCGTCCTGAATCCCGCCCTCCTCCCTAAACCTTATCCCGTAGCCTTAGTGGATTATTGTAAACACAGGTTATAAGGTAGGGTACTGGGAAGTTGGCTCATAGCGTCTCTGCGAAACTACAATCAAGCACCCTACAGGTAAGAGTGCTTGTTTGATACCTGACAGTTTTTCATGGGGTTGTCTTTTAATTTCTCGTAATGCTGTTTATTATTTAGTTCTTTATAAGTTTCTGCCATATATTTTGAGCGATCCTGAATGGCAACATTCCCACCTTTATCGCATGCTTTAATTACTATGTGTTCGTTATTCCTCAGGTCATTAATGGCTTTCCATTCACCCAGGGTTAAATTCCGTTTCTTTTTGATATTTTTCTTTTTCTTTAATTCTAGTTGGTTGATGTCTTCTACTACCACCTCATGAAAGAGGTCAATCTTAGTTCCAGCTGGCATTTGTGGACAGAATGTAGACTGAGGCTCGAAACCGCTATACCCTGATTTCCATGTAACAATACCCATGTCTTTGCAAAACTGCACATCAGACTGGTCATTTGCATCCTCATTACTAATGAGTTCTTCGGATTACTGTTCCAAAGACATCAGTGTTCTTAGACCTGGTAGGTACTTCATGGTGATTTCAGATACTTCTATTTGAGTAGGGTTGTTGGTTGCAATGACTGGAGGGTGCATGAGGAAGTGTTTCTTAAGCTTCAATTTGTGAGTAAATTTATAGAGATCAATTTTTATGTTTGCCAGGTTCATTTCTGCATCCGGGCAAAAGAACAGTCCTTTATTACAGGGCTCAAAAAATGTACTCGCTCGTTCGCAATAGCGAGTCAATTTCTTTCAGGGCGAGACAGTTTTCAGGCCTTCTTGACCGGCCTGGTGAGTGAGCTCTGTCGCTGTGCTAAAGTGTAGTGCCAGTAGAAGGCTCTAGGGGGCAGCTGGGTGAAATGTTCAGGAACTGCTGTGAAAAAATGCTGGAAAAGCAAAGGTGTTGATTGGCTGATTGCAACACGGGCTCGGTCTGCTGAGACCTAGTTGCAATCAGCCAATCAGATGGCAGCTAATCTCCGCACAGTAAAGTGTATAGTAGCATGTTTACACGTTTCTCATTGGCTGATTACAATGAGCAGCGGCAGGATATACTGCCTGAGAAGCGTGTAAACTGCCTTTGCCAACCCCTGTATCCAATTCACTTCACCGGAGGCAGGCCATGAACGACACTGGTGCCCTAGCGGAGCAGAAGTTCTCCTCCTGCACCTCGGGTGTTTAGCCATGATCGGGGGAGCCCTGCCAGTAGAGCTCTGCCCATGATGTAAGCCTGCGCCCGCAGAGGGCGGCTTGATCTCTCTGCGGGGGGGCCCTACGGTAGGCGCACTTGGATGGGGACACAGCCGCGGATCAGGGGCTCTTACTCCGATTCTAGTGTTGGGGAGGGTGGCTTCGAAGGGTATTACATTGGCAGGAAATGGAGCGCAGCCAAGTCTTGTCCACGTACCAACTGCAAGAGAAATTGCTGGAATGCACATGCAGAACTCCGAACTACTTCTGAAGTTCACAGACCTGAGAACGACATGTGCGGTCCATTGTTCAGCCTTCACAGATAGGTATTCCCTCCTGCCCCCTTGCTTCAGCCCCCACCTTTAATTGTCCAGTGCCGCTGGTCTTCAAAGCAAGTAAGGTCCTTTTAGGACTCAGGGGAACAATGTAATTACGCAGTGGTTCCCAATCTGTGCGCCGTGGCACCCTGGTGCTCCGTCATAACTAGCCAGGGGCGCCACGCACCAAGCATGCAGTTTGGGAACCACTGCAAGATGCAAGCCTATGAAAAGTATGCGATCGAAATGTAGTGCTGCAGATAATGCAGTATTCATTACTATTTATCGGCCAGTTAAGTAAATAATGTACACAGGATAAAAGAAGGCACAGCAGGGAAGACCACACGGACGCGCGTCTCCTGATAAAAAGAATGGTAAAGGGTTACGTTATGGCCAATACATTGTGAGATGAGGTGAGCAGTCAGGTGGCCTTTGCGATACAACGCTTGCTTCATCTGATTCTCTAGAAACTGCCAGGTGTTATCTACCCTGTGGGCGACGGATGTGCCTCATTTCTTCCCCTTTACATCTGCATGTTTGGATATTTTCTTAGATCGTGTAAAACGATAAATCATGTATAGCCCATTTAGGTAGGACCACTTGTCCTTATGCACAGAGGATTGTAATGTGGAAAACGCAGCCGTTGGTAATGAACATTTCCTGTAAACTGAACTAAAGCAAGCTGCCTTACATCAGATGTGTGATTAACGAGAACAAGCTCCTTGTAGCAACGGCCGAGTAAATAGACACCTCCGTACTGTGAACAAAGCCTTGCAATGCACTGCATAATATCTGCCTTACACCTCACTGTGATGTATGCACTCTATCCAGAATAATTGAGGCCAAACTGCTGTACGCTGAAGCGGTTGAATCTGCGTCCTACAAATCACCAAAACAAATCTGCAACTATGACCATAGTAAAAAAATGACGTATTTGCTCTGTGTTTCCAAATTTCAGGAATTCACAGACGGAGGCTGCTGACAGTATTCTTCAGCAGGGGAATCACGTCAGAATCATGGATGCACCTTTATTCTCCCCAAGTGCATTGTTCTGTTATTTTGGATTTGCTAATTTGACACGTGGCATTTATTGTTACTTGTGATGGTCTCATATGACTAGCACCAGTTTGACAGAAGCACTTCTCTTGTGGCTGTGTCTGAGAGGGTAAAGTAATGGATCATAGCTGCCAAGTTTTCAGATTGCTGATGTGTGGGATTTCTATGGTTTGAATATTACTAGGTCTTTGGGAAGGGGTAGTGATCTTCGGAGTGTCTTAATCACTCCCGTTCTCCCCTTCACGCCCCTCTCTTCTGCAGTCTCTCACTGACACTTTTCTCTCTCAACATGTTTCTGAAATCCTCTATTTTCATATCTCACATATCATCTCCTTCCTCTTCTTCACTGTCTTTTCATTCTCCCTCTCGTCCTTAAATCTGTATCTCAGAAATGGTTAGGACTAGGAAGTCAGCCAGTGATTGCAGCACGTGCATCAGCTCGCTTAGCAATCTTGCCTCGAGTGAACTATGTGTCATTCTGTTTACACACAATTATTTCTCTAAAAAGTGATTTTGAACCATAATCTTGGCAATCACAAAACGTAAGTTGCGAGCATGTTCACGCCAACGTAGCTTTCTTCTAACTTTGACAAGTGTGAGATCGACTTTGGTGATCTTGTCGACTCACTAAATGGGGTCTGGTGTAATTTTAAGGCTGATAGAACCCTTTTCTTGTGGTCAGTTTATTTAAACAGTGGGAGGTGCACCGAGCTGACGCTTGTGAAACTGGCACCTGTAACCTTAGGTCACATATAGTGTTACACGTCTCTGCAGTGTTAGATTTGTAAACCTGTGTTCGCAGCCCTTCTAGCCTAAACCGTGTGTGTACCTTTTCTCAATTTTGAAGACAATGGGTTAAACTTTATTTCTCGTTTAAAAAGCTATGCGTTTTTGTCATGTGCCTAATAAAATGTGGTCTTCTCTAAATACTGCTCATTAGTAAGGCCAGCCTCGTGCTACCGGTTTTCTCATTGCACAAAAAGGCAGTTGATGATTCGAAGGAGTACTAAACAGCTTTACAGGGATAAATGACAGTAATTGGTAATCAAAGCATAAAAAACTTGGACTGTAAACCACCCTCTTGCCTCATGGCTCGAGGGGTGGACGCCCCAGTGTGGCAGGTTTTGAGACAGATGTTAAAGTATGTGAAAAAGTCAATGGGCCCTGCCTCTTGAAACAAATGAAAAGCATAAGTGAGCCACTTTGCTTTGCATTCTGGGACGTGAGGTACTGTATTTATTACGGTACACAGCTACCAGTACCAAAATGCAAAATATGAAAAAAGGAATGTATAATCTTAATGTGTATTTCCAAACCAAAAACAATACATTCAGGACCCCTATGTGCCAACCTCTGAAACGTAGATTAGAACATTCCCTCTCCATTTCCTCAGAGATGTTTTAAAGACATGGGCAAAGTGGGCTCTGGTTCAGGGCCCCAGCCTTTCAGGGGGACCCCTGATAGATCTGGCTCTGTTATCCACACAGTCCTGCCGTGATGACCTTGAATGATTTTTAAACACAGATTGTTTTGAATACCATTTTCATTAAAAAAAAAATTTAATACAGGTAATGTGTGGGATTTAATTACATTTTGTAGCAAAATGTTGTGTATGTTTTTCAATACCATGCAACAACCATAAAAAAAGTTCCTTTTAGATCAAAACGGGACCTCACATATGAGAAATGGCAGTGGGTTGCAGAGATTATTTGCAATAATATTAGTGAGCTGCTGCTATATTACAATATTGAAAAGACAATCAGTATTCCTGAATATTAGATGGAAACACATTTAGAATTTGTACCGATGTGGCTCTGCAGTGTCAGTGACCTGGCCAACAAGGGCATGAAAAAGCTGAAATTGGATCATAAATTCAGAGATGTTCTGAACAGGGGCCCCGAAAATATGGGGTGGGTGACAGCTATATTCCCAAAGGGTGTAGCAATCAGGCTACAGCAACCTCCTACTTGCTCTTATATGCATTGAAAGCAGAGGCATTAGCTGTCAATGGTGCAGCAAGTGTAGTGGAACCACTGCAGAGCAGAATCAGGCCTCTGCATTTTACTACCTAACTGGGGGAAAGAAGAGCAATTTTCCTTGCCTGCATTAAAAACCATTTCACATTGTTGTACCATTGACTGAAGTCCTGAGTTAGAATCCTATCAAGGCAGACTCACAGCGTTCCATCCTAAGATCAGTAAGATGAGTACCATTAGATTTAGTGATAAATATTTGGTAGGAGCAATGTACAGTAATAGCATTAAAAGTCAAGATTCTACTTTGAATGGAACACTGAATCCATCTTGGCCTGTGACGGGTTACAGTAAGCCATACACATGTCACATATATCTTTGCAGTAAGTAATTGGAGCCATCTTACTCTAATTACAGAAAGCAAAACTGTTAAGCCTTTAAAGTTAGTAGTTTGTACACAGTTCCTGTTATTTTAAATTTGTTAATAGTGTATTGTTTTTTCTTTTGCAATTAGATTCTAGCTCAGAGGACAGAAGTAGTGCTAGCTATTTAGTGAGGAGGCAGACAACAGGCAGAGAGTGCAGCAACAATGGCAATCAGGTTGTGGGTGGGAAAAACCACTGGAGCAAAACCTCCACTGAATAATGCAGGAGAGGGTTCAGCAGTTGGGAAAAGGAAGTCATTAGAAGAAATCCACCAAAAGCAAAGGGAGTATGATAAAAAAAAAGTCAGAGAGTTGTACAACAGAAATGGCTTGAAGATTTTAAGTGGGCAGTGATTGAAGAAAAGGAAACTAAAGGAGCTTTTCTAGAAGAGACCAGTTAAAAAAATTCTCAAGTTTTGTATTGTGGAGTTTGCAGGAAGTTTCCTCATCTTGCAGATACTAAGTCTTCCCTATATGTTGGTGTGAATGAAAGGTTCAAAAGGGAGACCTTGGAATGGCACAACAAGAATAAATCACATGAAAAATGCATATTCCATGAGGCTGCAATATAAAACCCACAATACCTACATAGTTAAATCAATCACAAAAATGCATGAAAAAAATATCGGGCACTTAAGCATTCTATTTAATACAGCCTATTATCTTGCAAAAGAAGGTGAGGCTTTTATTAAGTTTCCAAAACTCTGCACACTGCAGAAAAAGAACAATCCTGACTGGAATTTGGAAAATTATACCAATGATCATGCATGCAGAAACTTTGTAATTGCAATTTCAGAGACCATAAAAATGACAATCCGATCACAAGTAGAAAATGCTAGGTTCCTCAAAGTTCTGTCAGATGGGTCAACTGACAAAGGAATACAGGAACAGGAATTGATTTATGTACAATTAGATGGTGAAGGCACCCTTGTTACCCATCTGTGTGACATTGTCGGCATGAAAAGCTCCACTGCATCCGGTGTGAAAAATGCTATATTACTTGGCCTTCAAAACATGGGCATATCTGAGTCAGAAATGCATTGGTCAGTGTTAGAAATGGGGGTCTCTAGTTGCCAACGGTTTGCACCTTTGTCCAAATAGAGTTCTTTGCTTCTAGTCGGGGTAAGGGGGATACACTAATAAAATAACCCCTGCTCACCCACTTGGTAGCTTGGCATGAGCAGACAGGCTTATCTCAGAGGCAGTGTGTAAAGCATTGTGAACACATACAGTAATACAGTGAAAACACTACAAATGGACACCACATCAGCTTAGAAAAATAAGTAATCTTTATCTAAACCAAACGAGACCAAACGACAAAAATCCACAATACAGTAATAAAAATATGACTTTCAAATGGTAGAAATAGTTCAGTTCAAAGCAAATAGCAGATGCAACACTTTTCACACAAAGTACCTTGGATGCGTCGTGCACACAAACAAAAAGGGCCGGAGGGAAGGTGATGCGTCAGTTCCTTACACTCAGGGAAGGTGATGCGTCGGTTCTTTGCTCTGGGGTAGGTGATGCGTCGGTTCCTTACCGGAGAGGAGGTGAGGCGTCGGTTTCTTACTGCATGGGGAGGTGATGCGTCGGTTTCATACTGCGTCCCCCAACGATGCGACAGACCTGGTGCCTCAATGCGATGCGACGATCCGGGACGATGCGTGGGTTCTTGCAGCGGCGCCAGCAGGGCTTGCGTCGGAATCGGTGCAGTGATCTCGGACTTCGGAGATCGGTGTACTCGATGCAGCGTGCAGTGATTTCTCGAGCTGCAGGCAGGCGCTGCAACGATTTCTTTGGCGATGCATCAGAAACAGGTGTGGATGCGTCACGCTTCTTGTTGTTGCGTTGCTTTTCCAGCTCCCAACTGCCAGAACAACCTCCAGAGGCCCAGAACAGTTACAGACACCTCTTGGCAGGTCAGAACTCCCAGCAAGGAAGTTCAGGGGAGCTGGGGGTGAAGTCTTTGTGTCCCTGAGACATCAGAACAGGAGGCAAGCTCTTCTTCAAGCCCTTGGAGATCTTCCTCAAGCAGGGGACACAGCAAACAGCAAAGTCCTTTTTCCCTTTTCTTGGCAGAAAGTAGCCACTGCAGGCCAACCCCAGACAGCAAACCGCACAGGGGCAGTATTCCGCCTCAGTTTTTCCAGCTCTTCTCTTTGGCAAAGGTTCCTCTTGATTCCCCAGAAGTGATCTAAAAGTCTGGGGTCTGGGCCCCTTTTTTATACAGTAAATCTCTTTGATCTCTCCTGGCCCAGGGCTCTAAGCCCAGTCCAAACCAGTTCTGGGGGGCACTTTGCAAGTGCACAACAACCTCCATTGTCAGTGTGATCCCTGGCTCCAGACACACCACAGCGGGGCGGAGCCATCATTGTGGAAGGCAGGCACAGCCCTTTTCAGGTGCAGGTGCTACTCCTCCCACCAAATGCAGACCAGGCCTATTCAGCCTAGCGCTGACTCATCCAGACTCTCTGGAGTCACTGCACATCTCCAGCTCCTGTCACTCCAAAGCCAGATAGTCAATACACATCCTAGCAGAGGCACACTGGATGGCTAAGCAAGAAAATACCTTGTTAGACTTGGCATCCTTTGGCGTGTTTCCCCTGTCTTTTTGCTTTCTGACCTCCCGGTTTTGACTCTGTTTTTGCTGGTTTAGTGTCTCTGCGCAAGTGCAAGTGCTCCTGTTGTAAATTATGTTATGGATTGGTGTTTCCATGATTGCCATATTTGATTCACTGGTTAGGCTCTAGTAAAGTGCACTGAGAGTGCCAGGGCTGGTAAATCAAATGCTACTACTGGGCTTGCAGCACTGGTTGTGCCACCCACAGAAGCAGCCCTGAAAAGGTAACTCAGACCTGCCACCGCAGAGTCTGTGCACAGTTTGTAACTGCCATGTCGACCTGGCAAGTGCACCCACTTGCCAGGCCCCAACCTTCCCTTTTTCTACATGTCAGTCACCCCTAAGGTAGGCCCAAGGTACCCCTGTGGGCAGGGTGCTGTGTATGTTAGAGGTAGGACATGTACTGATGTGTGTGACATGTCCTGGTAGTGAATTACAGTGTATTTTGTTTTTCACCATTGCAAGGCTGCCTGTTCCCATAGGACAGAATGGGGAGTTTGTTTATACCATCTTATATACTTAACAACCCCTGGGAACAAGGTAGAAAAATAACGTTTAGTATGTCTGGACTCAGGATGTTAAAATGCATCTTTTAGTGAAGATGATTTTTACATTCTGTGTTTGAAAATACCACTTTTAGAAAGTAGATATTTTCTTGTTTAGCCATCTTGTGTGCCTCTGCTGGGGTTGTGGATTGACTGTCTAGCTTTGGGGTGACAGGGGCTGGAGAGGGGCAGTGGCTCCAGAGAGCCTGATGGGTCATGGCTGGGCTGAATAGACCTGGGCTGCATTTAGAGTAGTGGGAGGAGATTTCCTTGCACCTGAATGGGCCTAGTCTGCCTTGCACAATGCCGTCTCCACCCCCTGCCAGGAAGCTGCACCAGTGAGGACAGAACTGGTTTGGGCTGGGTACAGACACTCTCTGCCTTCAGAGAACAAAGGTTTTGGTGGTATAAATATTGGGGCCCAGACCCCAGAACTTTAGAACTCTTTTGGACCAAGAAGACTGCCAAGAGCTGGAGAAGCTGTGAGGAGGAAACACCACTTTGCTGTGTGTTTGGCTGTGTTGACCTGCAGTGGCTGCTTCTGTCTTGGGCAGTGAAAGGACTGGACTTGAACTTTCTGCAATCTCTTTTTGTGAGTTTCTCCAAGGGCTTGAGGTAGAGCTTGCCCCCTGTTCAAGAAGTCTCAGGAACAGCAAAGACTTCAAGTTCTTCTGCTCTCAGCCCTGGGGACTGTGTGTTCTGTGCTGCAACAGAAGAAAAAGCAACCCGACGCCGACTACGCAACCCTGGTCTCACCGTCGCTGCCTGCTGACGCCGCCACCGAGCCGCTGCTTGCACCGCGACCTGTGAGCACCGCACTCCGCACCGCCTTGCTTCACATTGTCGCCTTGGTACCCCCTACGACGCCGCTTCACGCCGACATCGAAGCCGCTGCATGCACCGTCCTCATCCTGCACCACAGCCTTGGCCTACCGACGCCGGCGCCATCGACTCCAGTTCGTCAGCCGACGCAGCGCTTTAGCAACGACGACGCCGCTGCTTGCACCATGACCTGCCAGCACCGCGACGAGCACCGCTGCACTTCGCACTGCAGCACCCGACGCCTGCCGATGCCAGCACTCCTGATTTCAACCGCGAGGAGTTCGATCTGCAACGCGTGTGACTTCAAGGGCCCGACGACTCCTGCACTGACCTCCGGAACTGACGCCTGCAGAGGCCGTGCTTTCAGAGCTCAACGAGAGGGCGCCGACGCCCTGCATTTCTACAGGTACTGTTTTGCGGGTCTTCCCGAACCGTAGCTGGCCCGCGACGCCGTGGTCAGCCAGAAGTGTTTAGGATTTGTTGTGCACAACGCCGTGATAGCCCCAGACGGAGCTATCAACTTCGAGGAACTTTATTTCAAGTTTATTTTGATAACTGAAGGTTTCTGAGTACTGTATTGTGGATTTGTATCGTTTTTGGTCTTGTCTTAAGTATATAAAAATATTGGATATTTTTCTAAACTGGTGTGGTGTCCTTTTGTAGTGCTTACACTGTGTTACTGTTGGTTATGTGCAAATGCTTTACACACTGCCTCTAAGATAAGCCTGACTGCTCGTGCCAAGCTACCAAGGGGGTGAGCAGGGGTTATTTTAGGAGTGTAACTCCCTTATCCTGACTAGAAGGAAGGGTCCCTACTTGGACAAAGGGGCAAACCCTTGCCAACTAGAGACCCCCATTTCTAACATACCTACTTTCTAAAAGTGGTATTTTCAAACACAGAATGTAAAAATCACCCTCACTAAAAGATGCATTTTAAGATTCTGAGTTCAGGCATACTAAACTTTATTTTCCTACCTTGTTCCGAGGGGTAGTTAGGCTTATAAGATGTTATAAGCAAACTCCCCATTCTATCCTATGGGAACAGATAGCCTTGCAATAGTGAAAAACGATATTGACAGTATTTCACTATCAGGACATGCCACACATACCAGGGCATGTCCTACATTTCACATACACTGCACCCTGCCCACAGGGGTACCTTGGGCCTACCTTAGGGGTATCTAACTTGTAAGAAAAGGGAAGGTTAGGGCCTGGCAAATGGGTGCATTAGCCAAGTCAACATAGCAGTACTAGACTGCACACAGGCACTGCAATGGCAGGCCTGAGTTACATTTACAGGCTGCTTATGTGGGTGGCACAATCAGTGCTGCAAGCCCACTAGCAGCATTTGATTTACAGGCCCTGGGCACACACAGTGCACTGTACTAGGGACTGACTAGTAAATCAAACCAGCCAATTATGGAAACACCAATCCATACATACAATTTACAGGGAGAGCATATGCACTTTATCACTGATCAGCAGTGGTAAAGTGCCCAGAGTCATAAAACCAACAAAAGCAGAAGACTGCAAAGCAAAAAATCTGAGGATAAAAGCCACGTCTAACAGTCAGAATACAGATGGAGCTGCTGTGAACCTGGGCAGTAAATCTGGTGCTGTGAAGCAGCTACTAGATGAAGTTTCCACACATCAAGGATGGGACAACTGCAATCACATTGCAGTTGTGCACTGTGTAGCTCACAATCTAGAATTTGCTGTGTGTGATGTTAAAAAAGCAAGTTCATACTTATCCAAATTTGAAGAGGTGCTCAAAGGATGTTTCAAACTATATTATTATTCACCTAATCGGAGAAGAGAACTTAAAGAGATAGCTGACAATCTGGAAGAGCAGTTAAAACATTTTGGTGGATTGTAGCAAATCAGATGGGTAGCAAGTCAGCATAGGGCAGTAACAGCACTTAAGACACACTGGGAGTCTACAGTACTTCATCTTGAGCACCTTGCAACTGGTAGTGATGAATATTCACATAAAGCCAAAGGATTGCTTCATGACATGAAATCGGAGAAGTTTCTTTATTTCTTGCACTTCATGATAGACTTCACAGAGCTGCTTCACCAACTGTCTAAGGCATTTCAACAAGAAGACAGTCTTTATTTCTGAAGTTGCAAGAAGAATTGAGGTGCTTCAGCAGAAGCTAATACAGCTGAAAACAAAGCCAGGAAAAGCACTAACACAATTTGAATTACTTTTTAAAGAGAATAATTTGCAGGGGTCCCATTACTAACACCGGCAAAGCCCAGTCCAAAAGGCAGCTGTAGTGAAACTAGTGTCAAGGAAGACAGTACTGAGTTAATCGATAGTGCTGTTTCTTTTATAAATGACCGGCTTCTGAAACACATCGCCGGCAAGCCACACTCTTTGTTTAACATTTTTGATTTGACTTTGTGGCCAGACTCTGTTGAAAATATTAGAGGTTTTGGCGATCAAGAATTTGAGGGGCTTGTTACGTACTACAAAAAGGTACTTACTGATGATGAAATTTAGTCTGCCCCTGGAGAGTGGCTAGATTTCAAACTGTATGTCTTTCATCGGATGACGCACAAGTCAGTATCCCTCTTCACTCAGCTATTGAGAAAACGCCCGGAAGAAGTTAAACATGTCCTTCCAATTTTAGAAATCATGCTTTCCATCAGTCCAACAATGGCAATATACGAACGTGGGTTTAGCAGCATGAACTGGTTAAAAAATGAGCTTCGTACGTCCCTCAAAAGGGACACAATGTCAGCTTTAATGAGAATCCAAGTAGATGGGCCGGAGTTAGAAACTTTTGATCCAACCCCAGCAGTTTTGCATTGGCTGTCAGCAAACCCAGGAAAGAGACATGTTATGGGCCACAAACCTCCTTGTCAAAGAAACAAGACTGTTACTGAGTCAGAAGATAGCAACTAGTTTATTGCTTTATACTCAAATCAGCACCATTTTACTTAACAAGTGTAAATGCCTGTTGTGCTGTCTTATTTTACCATCCACTGTTTGGTGTGTGACTTCTTGATACGAGGCAGTGTTTATCTCTTTTACTCTCAGCAGCTATTTAAGACTGCCCAGAAGAAAAACACATGCTGCCAATCATTTTACCACAACTCGGTGCTTAATTTGAGATGGTGATTTCTGGTGCTTGGCACTAGCACTTGATTGGCAACACTTTCTGCCATGGTGGAGCTGTTTGTTTACTTTTTTGAGACTAGCACAACATCAGTTGTTTATTAATTCAACATACATTAAAAGTGGTTAATATCAGCCAACAAAGCCATTCTTTTAGATTTGAGGGCCTGGAATAGCCAGAATTGTCACAGTTGTAGGACTGGGATGGTTAGTTGCTGTGTTGATACTGTAATTGGCAATGCTGGCAGTTGCAATGGGCAGTGCAAGTGGAAGTGGACTCCTGACAAGGGCCCTGACACTTATTATTATTTTTTTTCTACAAATTAAGCGCTGCCACAACTACAGCAATATAAACAAAAATGTGGAGGATTTGACAGCACAAACTGATTAAAACATGAGCTACATCCGGCCTCAAAGCTGACATGTCAGCATTAATGCAAATACAAGTGGCTAGATCGAAAGTTGACACTTTCATCCAACCCGAGCAGTATTGCTTTTGCTGAGAGCAAACCCAGGACAAAGACAAATTACTGACCACCGCCTTCCAGGTCCAATATGCAAAACTCATTATTTTGAAAGAACAGGGGCTTATTCTGGCTATAGTAGACTCTTGGCTCAGACTGCATCAACCTCTTCATTGATACAAGTATGGTCCTGTTGCACAAAGTTATTTCAAGACAGAAAGTATTCCAAAGTCAGTAAGCGTTGCATCTGAAGAACGCAGCCTCTATGGTTAGCTCAGAGCATCAGCATCATCACTTAAACATCAGGTACATCCTGCCTCAAAGCTGACATGTCAGCATTAATGCAAATACAAGTGGATGGATAGAAAGTTGACACTTTCATCCAACCCGAGCAGTATTGCTTTCGCTGAGAGCAAACCCAAGACAAAGACACATTACTGGACACTGCCTTCCAGGTCCAATATGCAAAACTGTCCTTATTTTGAAAGAACAGGGGCGTGTTCTGGCTATAGTAGACTCTTGGCTCAGTCTGCATCAACCTCTTCATTGATACAAGTATGGTCCTGTTGCACGAAGTTATTTCAAGACAGAAAGTATTCCAAAGACAGGAAGCGTTGCATCTGAAGAACGCAGCCTCTATGGTTAGCTCAGAGCATCAGCATCATCACTTAAACATCAGCTACATCTTGCCTCAAAGCTGACATGTCAGCATTAATGCAAATACAAGTGGATAGATCGAAAGCTGACACTTTCATCCAAACCGAGCAGTATTGCTTTTGCTGAGAGCAAACCCAGGACAAAGACAAATTACTGACCACCGCCTTCCAGGTCCAATATGCAAAACTGTCATTATTTTGAAAGAACAGGGGCTTATTCTGGCTATAGTAGACTCTTGGCTCAGACTGCATCAACCTCTTCATTGATACAAGTGTGGTCCTGTTGCACAAAGTTATTTCAAGACAGGAAGCATTGCATCTGAAGAACGCAACCCCTATATCTATTTTTTTTAATTTGAAAAGTTTTATAAAGCGCGAACAAGACCCAGACGGGTATCAGAGCGCTGTACAAAATAACTAACGTTGACATGAGGAAACAGCATGAGTACAATACAATAAGGAGACATAAGAGGTACCTGAAACATAAAAAGTACATGGGGGTGCAAGGAGAAGACGAAGTAGCAAGTGATCAACAGGTAACAGCCCTACTAGTTGGCGCCATGAAGTTTTAGCAGAGCACTATGTCAAAAGGACAGCAAAATACATTTTGAAACACAATGTAAAACGATTGTCAAGCAAGAGAGGGAAGTGACTTGCAAATGTCATAGAGGTTATTGCTGATGAAGTTCATTCAAGAGTAGCCATTTGACCTGTTTTTTAAATGAAGTAGTCAAGGGGTTGACTCTGATCTCCGGCAGAAGGGCATTCCAAATTCTTGGAGCCAGCCCTGAGAAGGCACGGTTGTAAGTTCTTTTTTTGTTGAATATAGGAGGTTTCAGTAGTAGAGTATTAGAGCTTCTTAAGTTCCGACTAGAACCGGAGAGCTCAAGTTTTTTTGCCAGGTAAACAGGGGTGTTGAAGTGAATAGCTTTATGTGTCAGACATGCTATCTTGAAGTGGATCCTTGCTTCAATGGAAAGCCAGTTAAGTTGAATTAAGTCAGGTGTGATATGATCATGCTTTCTGGAGCCGGTGATGAGTCTGGCAGAGGCATTCAGAGTAGCTCTTAGCGGAGCTAACCTAGTCTTAGGAAGCCCAGCTAGGGTTATCAAACCATATTCCAATCGTGAGATAACTAGGGATTGGACTGCTAACTGGATGTCCTCAGGAAGTAGGAAAGGCTTGATTTTCCTAAGAGTGTTGAGCTGATGATTGGCACTCCTAATGGTGGCACTAATGTGGCCTTGCATATTTAGGAATTTGTCCAGGGTGACGCCTAAAGAACAAGCGGAGTCCACCAGATGAGGGGTGCAGTTGAGTGCTGAAAGTTGTTTGATCCAGTTTTGCGTAGGGGCCGAGTGGTTACGGGGGGTAATCAGGAGAAATTCTGCTTGGAGGGTATTTAGTAACAGATGATTATGCATTAGCCATTGCTGAGTTTTTTGAAGCGCCCCATTAAGAGTTTTAATGTCATCTGGAGAGGAGATCTTCAAATACAGTTGAGTGTCATCCACGTACATATGGTACTGAATGCTAGCGCAGTTCAGAATAACAGTAAGAGGTTCCATGAAGAGATTGAAGAGCGTGGGCGAGAGTGCAGATCCTTGAGGTACCCCAATAGAGACCGGGGTACTGGCAGTCAGAGATTGGTTGACTTTGATTCTTTGGGTTCGGTTACGTAGGAAAGAGGCGAACCAATTTAAGACAGGGCCAGATAACCCCATCCTATGTTGAAGAAGAGTAATCAAGTTATCATGTTTGATACTGTCAAAAGCAGAGGACAAGTCAAGAAGGATCAGAAGACAAGGAACATCTTGGTCAAGAGCCCTCAAGGCGTCATCAACGATGTGAGTTAACGCTGTTTCTGTACTGTGCCCCATTCTAAAGCCTGACTGGTGTCGGTCTAGGAGCTGAAATTTCTCAATGTGGTTGCAAAGCAGTGAGTGAATGCATTTCTCGAGCAATTTCGCTAAAGACATGATGCTGGTGATAGGACGGAAATTATTGGGATCCGCTAAGTCTGCATTAGGCTTCTTGGGGATGGGCGTAACTTGCCTCATCTTAAGGCAGTCGGGAATCCTCCCCTGTATGAGAGATTGTTGAATGATCCGGGTCCAGAGAGGGAGAATGGCAGAATTGAGATCTTTGAGAAACTTAGCGGGAAGCGGATCACTGAAATGGTTGGATGGTTTAAGAGACGCCAAAGAATGTGACAGCTCCTCCCCATTCAGGAGCAGGAAGGAATTCTAAGAGGCATTGTTTTTGGGAGTGTACTCTGTGGGGTAGGGATCACTGACAGAATATCGAGGAGCAAAATATCGACCTGCCAAAATATCGATGAAAAAATATAGAATGACAGAATATCGACTTCCTATCTACAAACAGGTAAGTACAAAAATATCGAATCCAAAATATCGTTGTAAATAATATAGGGGCCTATTAGGATGGCGGGCGGAGACACGACCGTGGTGCCGGCGGTGGCGGTAACACCCATTTACCGCACGCCGCCAGCGGTCTCCACGCCCGCCATATTAGGATGGCCACACATTGCACATTTCCCGCCCGCTGCGGTGCGACGCCGACCGCCATCAAAGTGCACCCGCCACCGCGGCAGAGTGAGCCAATCACCACACACCACCGTGCGGAATGACGTCCCGTACGCCGAAGATATCACGATGCCGGAAACAGGGCAGCGCACCGTGACGGAGAAACCGCACAGCGAAAGACGGCGGAGACATCACAGCGGAGACAGAAAAGAAACACCCGGGACACACCGCAATGGATCCTGCCCTACACGCCTTCCCGGTGCTGTACATGATACACCACCTGCAAGTTATCCACCGCCGCGGACGCCTCCGCAGGTACGTACAGACGCAACAGTGCAAGTAACACAATACACAGCTCCGGGGTGGAAAAACATCGCATGGGAACACCACACACCCCTGTGGGGACAGGCACACAGCCATCACTGCACACACACATGTCCCACCTGTCACAAAAACATCTCGCCACATACTGCCCACCCATGTACCGCATTCATGAACAAATGTCCCGGTTACGTCACCGCCGCGGTCAGTGTGCATGAAACCATGCACACAACGCAGAGCACAGGGCCAGCGCATGCCAAGGGCACCATACAAATCGCACAGTGCCACAACCCCATCCACAACACACCAGCTACCTCCCTGAAGGGACACAACATGTGCCTCACAAGTGCCACACCTGCACAACAACCACACAACTACAGCCACACCATGCCCCACATCCCAACAACTGCACATACAGCCACAGCAGGACCCTTTGCAAAGGAACACATAGCACAGAAGCCCAAGCCCCAGCCAACACACACACCACAACAACATCACACACAAGCCAAGAACACTGAGGCCAGGCACAAAATGTACACACACACAGATGAGGACCAAACACTTCACTGCACACACTACCTGACAAGACACACACACACACACCACCCTGACTCACAGCCACATACACACACCACATGCCAGCAGTAATGGAGGACAACATATAGGAAAGCCAAAGTGAGGTGCCCACAAATGGAAGGGCAGTGACACAACCATCAAGCATGTGTGATGCTTATGCAAGACAAGACACATGTGAGAACACACACGGCCCATCACAGCACACATGGCTGACACAGTCAGTCAACACAAACCACGGTCACCTCAATGCAACAACTCCTGGAGACAGCAAGGACACCCATGTATAGGCACAGGGATGTAAGGAAGGCCCTGAACTCAAACACTGACCAGCCACACATAGGCATCCAAATACTGGACAAGACAATGTCTGCTGCACAACACACAGGGCCCAGTGACACACTACATGACAGCCAAGCACAAGTAGGATATGTCACACATACCTCCTCTCACAACAGCACCACACAATACTGCCATGTGCACAAAACAGAACCACAGGGCTCAACAAGTACACATACAGGCACACCACTCCAGGGTCACACATGGCAGTAGTTGACAATGCAGGTGCACACACATCCACAGTCACAACAAAGTCACCCCCTTCACACCATACACTTCTCCACCACCCAAGTGCACACATTGGAAGTAAGCCATGGGACCTGGATAACTCATCACCACAAGATGTTCATACACCTACACTGATTGGCACACAGAAAGGAAGCTCACACAGACCACATGACCCTGGTCTGCCTGCCTGTAAGCCTGTGCCCAAACTCCCACCCTGTGCTGCCATTGCCCACAAACCTTACATGTGTCCACCATAGATAACATGAGCAAAGAAGGATGATGACAACAAGAATTAATTGCCAACCACCTGCACTGCACCCATAAGTATCACAGTCAGGTAGAAATGAAGTGCCTCCCACCCCTGCAAAAAAAATGAAATGTGAGACAACCTATTGGCAATGTTGAAGTGGCATACTGAGCATGTGACACAGTAAACCATGCACACACAGAAACAACTTTATTCAGGAAGGACACTGACACAACTCACAGCAGGACCAACTGTGTTTATTCACAATTTGCATATAGAGACAACAAATTTGGGCAACAGCAAAGCCAGTGGGCATTTCAATATGCACAGTATTTACATGAAAAGCTGCACAGGCAGGGGGCAAACAGCAGTGAAACACAAGGCAAGTACAATGTGCAGAGTAGTTCCATCAGAAGCTGCACAGGCAAGGGGCAAACAGCAGTGAACAGCAAGGCCAGTGGCCAGTCCAATGTGCAGGTGAGGTACATGAGATCCTGCACAGGCAAGGGGCAACCAGCAGTGAACAACAAGGCCAGTGGCCAGTCCAAAGTGCAGGTGAGGTACATGAGATGCTGCACAGGCAAGGGGCACACAGCAGTGAACGACAAGGCCAGTGGGCAGGACAAAGTGCAGAGTGAGTCCATGAGAAGCTGCACAGGCAAGGGGCAAACAGCAGTGAACAGCAAGGCCAGTGGCCAGTCCAATGTGCAGGTGAGGTACATGAGATGCTGCACAGTCAAGGGGCAAAGAACAGTGAACAGCAAGGCCAGTGGCCAGTCCAATGTGCAGGTGAGGTCCATGAGATGCTGCACAGGCAAGGGGCAACCAGCAGTGAACAACAAGGCCAGTGGCCAGTCCAAAGTGCAGGTGAGGTACATGAGATGCTGCACAGGCAAGGGGCACACAGCAGTGAACGACAAGGCCAGTGGGCAGGACAAAGTGCAGAGTGAGTCCATGAGAAACTGCACAGGCAAGGGGCAAACAGCAGTGAACAGCAAGGCCAGTGGCCAGTCCAATGTGCAGGTGAGGTACATGAGATGCTGCACAGGCAAGGGGCAACCAGCAGTGAACAACAAGGCCAGTGGCCAGTCCAAAGTGCAGGTGAGGTACATGAGATGCTGCACAGGCAAGGGGCACACAGCAGTGAACGACAAGGCCAGTGGGCAGGACAAAGTGCAGAGTGAGTCCATGAGAAGCTGCACAGGCAAGGGACAAACAGCAGTGAACAAAAAGGCAAAGACATTGTGCAGAGTAGTGACATAAGAAGCTACACAGGGAATGTATGCAACTCTACCATGCCATGCCCAGCAACAGAGTAATGGGCGTGACAATGGGCATCACACGCACCCCTGTGGACAGACAGGTGTGTGAGGGTGACCACCACTCAGATGGGTCTGTCTGTCGGACTTGGAGCTGACTGTGTGTTGGGGTCAGTTGGAGGACTGCCCTGGGCAGTGGGAGTAACAACTGTGGAAGAGCCAACTGTGCATGTGGTAGCTGGGGGGCTGCTTGGACCAGGTGGGGTGGTGGCCCGGGGAGGTGGACTCATGCCCTGGTGAGACAAAGTGTGTGCCGGAGATTGTGGAGGGGTGCCTCTCCACTTCTTGGGGATCCTGAAAGGCATCCCTGTCTGGGGATTGAGGGGAACTGGGGCAGACACAACAGGTGACCCCAACACCAAAGCTGATTCTGGTGTGGATGGTGACCCTCCCTCTGGGGACATGCTGGATCCCGCTGTGCGCTTGCTTGGTGTTTGCCGCCGCTCTGCCTCCCTCTGTCCCCCTCTGTCCACCAGCTTTGCCCCCTACAGTGTCCTCCCATGCTGGCTTCACAGGGCTTGGGATGGGAGTGGAGGTCAAGGATGGATTATCCATGGGGCCCTCATCCTGTGTAATGTTTGCAGGCAACACCTTCTCAGTGGGTGTGGAAACTGTCTTTGGGACAGGGGAGTCTTTGGCAGGGGAGGAAGGTGAGGCCTGTGACCCTGATGCTTTTTTCTTTGCTTTGTGGCGCTTGCTGTCGCCTGATGGGCTTTTCTCTCTGCGGGGATGTGGGGATGGTGTCTGCGCCCTAGTACGCTTGGGCTGCTGCTGCTCCTGTGTGCTGCGGGTTCTGTATCGGGACTTTGGGGTCCGTTGAGCATTGTCACTGTCGTCAGAGGTGCACAATGACACGGGCCAGACCGAGTGCTGGGAGCCGCTCCCTGACTATGTGCCTGTTGCAGGGCTGCTGTCACAGTTGATGACAAGGACTGCACAGTCCGGTGTAGCCCACCTACGTCGGAATGTAAGCCCTCCATGAAAGCTATAACCTGCCCCAACTTTTTGTCGTGCTCTTGGAAGGCATTGAGAAGTGCTGTCTGCCCCACACATAGCTGGCGCAATAGCTCGACTGCTTCTGCACTGAGGGCAGCAGGGCTGACATGGGCTGGGGTAGCTGTGCCTGGGGTGAAGGTGACTCTTCCCTTCCTACTCGTGCGGACACGGGCAGCACCAGTGGAGGTTGAAGGGAGGCTGGGCACTGGACGCTGTGTGGCGGAAGAGGAGGCCGAGTCCCCGTTCCCTGTACCCCCCAACATGGATGTGTCACCGCTGGCGTCAGATGAGGTAGAGCTTTGTGTCTCCGGCTGTGAATCCTCTAGCAGACTCCTGTCCCCCTCCTCGGCGCTGGTCACATCTGTGTCAGTCTGCTCCGGTGCGGCTGTTGCACTGGAAGCCTCACCACTGGTGTCCGTCCCCTCTCCCTCTGCACATACGGGAGCTGCTGCATAGCAGAGAGAAGTACTGTGAGATGAGTGGCATCAACAGAACTAACACGTGCCAATACATCTGCATCCTAGAAAGAGGTGTGCAGCACATTGCATGCCACCCTGGGCACACATATATCTTGCCACCCAAAATCTCAACACAACGGTGCATGTCCGCCACACATCCTGCCATAAGTGCCCCAGGTGACTCACACAGCACACCATCCTGCAGTTGGCTCACATCAGACACAGCCCCAAAATGGCCTGTGCACACACACTGTCCCGATGTTGGCAAGGATGAACACCACAACATGGTGCACATCACCTACATGTGTGGAGCAGTAGGGGACCACACAGACTACAACATACTAGCCCACAATGACCCTGCACACATGCCATCCACCATATCGAGTCCATGGGCACATCTACTGTTGCACATTGGCCTCAGATGTCTGACTGGCAGACATCTGAGGTCTGGAATTGCACGCATTCATTGAAACGCATTCACAGTTGGCACACTGGCATTCCCATCCATCTGAATTCACACACTACCCCACAGCAGAAGGTACCTGAAGGCCACAACTCCAAATGTAAGAGAGATGCACAGCGCTAAAACTCACTTCATGAAGCACCGTTTGGGCAAAAGCATGGCACATACACCCAGCACAGAGGCCACTCCCAAAACATTGCACCACACAACCAACGTCACACAGCTGACAATTTGCACACTCTGTAGACACATGCACCCACTCCCAGCCAAAGGCAGCCTGCAACACATACTCACCCCTGGCTCGGTGCTGATGCTCCTTCAGTTGTCTGTCCAGCTCAGGTTGTGTGACAGCCAGGATGCGGGCCATTAGTGGTGTCATGCTGCACCTAGCCAACCTGCCAGTCCGAGGGAGCAGCCCAGCGTCATCTCGGCCACGTTCTTGCTCAGCCGGCAGATGTCGTCCCACCTTTTATGACAGTGGGTGCGCCTTCGGTTTGACACACCCAGATCCCGGACTCTGGAGGCAATGGCCCTCCACACGGCTTTACACTGGTGGACCTTCAGCTGCAGGCAATGGGAGACAAGAGGGGTGAGGTTCCAGAGACACAATGCACAATGACAACACAACAAAAATGCAGTAGCACGACAGTGACTCATCCAAAACTCCAGCTACAACTGTCACATAGCCAACAATTGCTCTGAACAAGGTGCAATGTCATTGGTCAATCAGACGTACAGGCATGCATCTTCGATGGTGGACACAGTACCTCCACATCCCATTCACATGCAGGATACCAACACAGCAAGCAATGTGTAGTCTGGCTGCAGCTACTGTCTGCAGTTACCTACAACTACACATAGAGAAGATAGCAAAACATGTGTCTTGTTGTTGGACTGACTGTGTCCAACACTGCGCATTCCTAAGTGTCCTAGCCCTGTGAAAGCCTCACTGTGTCCTGGAACTCACATAGAGTGACAACAACTGTCATACACACACTTTTCTCCCACGCCTGCTCCTGTGCAATCTACATGGCAGAGATGGGACTTAGATGAAGAGGCGTGACCCAAACACACATGGAACACACTGTACATGCAGTGATGTGGACATGTGGCATTTGGCGGGGGCTGTGCAGGGCAGGTGGACTGACACTGAGTGGGTTAATTTGGAGCAACACAGCCATTCACACAAACGATAACTGGCCAGACTCCTGCATCACCAAAATGCAGCTGCATTGTATGGCTGACACTACAGGACATGTCCCTCTACTCAGGATAGGCATGCAGGGTAACGTGTGAAAGAGCCCACCAAGCCCTTCCCGCTGTAGTAAACATGATAGGCAGTGCATGTCAGAGCCCCTCAACCACTGACACATACCGAAGCACCTCCACCCCACGTGTGCACACCCTGCACTCTCACTCACAGTCTGGGAGACTTACCACGACATTAGGGCCTCCATAAAGCCTTGGGTACTGTGCAAGCACCCCGTCTACCAGGACCCCAAGCTCCTCACTGGTGAAGGGACTGGCACGGATCTTCTGAGTCCTTGACATCACAATGGACATGTGGCGGCAGCAGCACGTTGAGGGTGGCAGCCAGCAGTCCCTTGAGGCAGCAGGTGGAGGGTGGCAGCCAGCAGTCCCTTGAGGCAGCAGGTGGAGGGTGGCAGCCAGCAGTCCCTTGAGGCAGCAGCAGCAGGTGGAGGGTGGCAGCCAGCAGTCCCTTGAGGCAGCAGCAGCAGGTGGAGAGTGGCCGCCAGCAGTCCCTTGAGGCAGCAGCAGCAGGTGGAGGGTGGCAGCCAGCAGTCCCTTGAGGCAGCAGCAGCAGGTGGAGGGTTGTCAGTCAGCAGTCCCTGGTAGCTGTGGGAATGTGGTGCACCCTCCCACACATATATAGGCCCCTGGGGCTGTGTCAGTGGTCCCAGGGTGCTGCTATTGGTGTACCAGGTCTGCCTCATTCAAATACATCCAATGTCCGCCTCCTCGGTGGCGGTGCACGCCTACCGCGATTTTCAAACTCGCATCAGGCTACCGCGAGGCTGCTTCCCATTGGCTGCAAGGGCATGGTCCATGCCGGTGACACACCGTAGGGTCCATGTGCGCGCTACCGCGGTGGTGCATCTTTTGAATGCCTCCAGTGACCGCCTCCGCGGGGGTGGTGCACGCCTACCGCGATTTTCAAACTCGCATCAGGCTACCGCGAGGCTGTTTCCCATTGGCTGCAAGGGCATGGTCCATGCCGGTGACACACCTCAGGGGCCAGGCGGTAGGCACCGCCATATGTCTGCCAGACAGTGCCTGGAGTGACCGTGATTTGGGTAGCGGTGCGTGGTGACCGCCATTGTCACATACATATCTGGCGGTGTCACCTGCGATCGTGCCTGGGTTATGGGCGGTGCCACCCCTCAGTCGTCAAGCGGTAGGCACCGCCATATGTCTGCCAGACAGTGCCTGGAGTGACCGTGATTTGGGTAGCGGTGCGTGGTGACCGCCATTGTCACATACATATCTGGCGGTGTCACCTGTGATCGTGCCTGGGTTATGGGCGGTGCCACCCTCAGTCGTCAAGCGGTAGGCACCGCCATATGTCTGCCAGACAGTGCCTGGAGTGACCGTGATTTGGGTAGCGGTGCATGGTGACCGCCATTGTCACATACATATCTGGCGGTGTCACCCGCGATCGTGCCTGGGTTATGGGCGGTGCCACACCTCAGTCGTCAAGCGGTAGGCACCGCCATATGTCTGCCCGACAGTGCCTGGAGTGACCGTGATTTGGGTAGCGGTGCATGGTGACCACCATTGTCACATACATATCTGGCGGTGTCACCCGCAATTGTGCCTGGGTTATGGGCGGTGCCACACCACAGGGGCCAGGCGGTAGGCACCGCCATATGTCTGCCAGACAGTGCCTGGAGTGACCGTGATTTGGGTAGCGGTGCATGGTGACCGCCATTGTCACATACATATCTGGCGGTGTCACCCGCGATCGTGCCTGGGTTATGGGCGGTGCCACACCACAGGGGCCAGGTGGTAGGCACCGCCATATGTCTGCCAGACAGTGCCTGGAGTGACCGTGATTTGGGTAGCGGTGCATGGTGACCGCCATTGTCACATACATATCTGGCGGTGTCACCCGCGATCGTACCTGGGTTATGGGCGGTGCCACACCACAGGGGCCAGGCGGTAGGCACCGCCATATGTCTGCCAGACAGTGCCTGGAGTGAGCGTTAATGGAGTTGTGGAGTAGCTGTGCTGCACCTAACGTGTCCTCCAGCTCTCTGCATAGGCCAACATGTACAGTGCCCAGTGTCTCAACAATTGAAGTGTCCTCATGAGGGCAAATGCACAGAAGGGACATGTCACTCCACGTCACCAACACATACCATATATGGGTCGCCAGTACATTGCATGGGCACATGCACTCGCACATGTCACATGTGCTGTGTAATGAAATGTAGACTGCCCAGTTAATGTGTTGCATAGCATATGTAGATAATGGTCAATGTCTGTGTGTGCAATGTAACGCACACTGTCGTCTCATTTTCTGAACTAGGGGCATCAGCAACTGGCACATTGTCCAATGCACATGCACACATGTGTCCCCCACGCTCAGCCGGTGGTCAGTGTGTAGTTGAAGTGTGCCATGTGCAACCTGTTTTGGTAGGTGTATCAGGGCCAGCAACATGGTGTGTTCGGGTAGTTTTGCAATTAGTAACATATGCTGGGGGTCATACTCACAGGTATGCACACATATCTGTTAGTATATCACACTGTGCATGCGAATGAGCCGGAGGGGTGCACAGGTAATTGCTGCCGGTAAGAGGACAGGTGTACGAGTAGTGTGCCTGATGTGTACCTACTTGTGAAGTGCCCTGTCGGTTAATGGTGCATGTTGTAAGACTTGGGAATGTGTCTGTTGAAAAAAGTGATGTGATGCACATTTCATGGTCTTCTGCATTGACATCTGTGCACTGTGATCTGTCCTAGGAGGAGGAGGCCCAATATCCATCGTCCGTTCACAGTCCTGGCAGACATGGAGAATGAGGATATAATCCGCAAATTCAGGCTGGACCGACAAACCCTGCAGAACCTATGTGCCATGTTGGAGCCCCACCTGCAGCCACGTCGGACATATCCAACAGCTTTCACCGCAACATCTAAGGTGATGGCATGCCTGCATTTCTTTGCAACAGGCTCATTCCAGCACACGGTCGCAAGTGCAGGCGGGATGTCACAGCCGATGTTCAGCATGGTGCTGAGGGATGTCCTGTCGGCCATGATGCTGTACAAAGACAGATATATCCATTTTCCCAGGGGGCCTGAGTTGGTGGCTGTGAAGGGCGATTTCTATGCCCTTGGACATATCCCCCATGTCATTGGTGCAATTGATTGCACACATGTTGGGCTTGTGCCACCACAGGCACGTGAACAGGTTTACCGCAATAGGAAGCATTCACACTCGGTAAATGTACAAGTGGTGTGCCTGGCGGACATGACCATCTCACACGTGTGTGCCAAGTTTCCCGGCTCAGCCCATGATACCCACATCTTGCGCAGCAGCATCGTTCCTCAGCTGATGGCCAATCTGCTTCCTGAGCGTGCATCGCTTGTGGGTGAGTATGCATAGTGGATTAGAGTGGTGTGTGTGTGACATGCTGTTGTGTTGCATTTTGGGACTGCAAGGTTAATCTGTGTCTCTCACACCCAGGTGACACGGCATATCCGAACCGCCCGTGGTTGCTGAGCCCATTGCGGAATCCCGTCACGCCAGCTGATGTGCGATACAATGATGCCCATGGGAGGACACGGCGTGTGATAGAACGGACATTTGGTCTCCTAAAATCAAGATTTCGGTGCCTGGACCGTACTGGAGGTGCCCTTATGTACTCGCCAGGGAAGGTGTGTCAGATAGTGGTGGCATGCTGCATGCTCCACAACCTGGCCATTCGCAAGGCAATACCCCTGATCCTGGATGACGATGATGAGCAGCCAAGTCCGCCGCCTGCAAATCAACCCAGATCCAGTGACGAGGGCAGTGGAGAGGAGGAAGGGGTCGATATGCGTCGACAGCTCATCACCCGCTACTTCACTTGAAGGTGAGTGACGATGTAAAAGGGACAAAATGGTCTGATGGTGTTGCTGTTGCTGTGTGGGTGTATGTGAGCTTGCTGACTGCAGCTTGGTGTTGACTCATTGCTGCCTGCCAATGTATGTGTGATTGGTTAGTGTGATACAGAATGTCTCTATGGTGACTGTTGCTCTGTGTAAAGTTTGTAGATCTGAGTACCTTGTTGACAAGTGTTGTGTGATGTGTGCAATGCCACACCCATACAAGTGACTCTTGTTCTGCGGTTTTCCCTAGGTCCCTTCAGCATCTCACTTGTTACCTACATTCCATTCCCCTGGACCATGTCCTACACGGTGAAGGTTGCACATCCTGTATTAAAGACGGAGCAGACACAACAACATGTGTGTAAGGTGTATTTATTTACAACTGTGACATGCGAGGGTGGAGAAGATGTGAAGGGGGGAATTGAAGAAGTGAGTTGACAGTCATGGTAGATGAGATACTTGAGTAGTCCCCACAATGATGTGGAGACCCAGTCCAACACATAGATGCCATTCACATGGCAGTGTGGTGAAGGATAGTCCAAAAGGTCAATGCAGTGGTGCAGTGGTCTGCCATCATGGTTGGCTCGGGGACTAGCGTTTGGCAGGTGCTTTGGCACGTGAGTCCCCTTGGCCTTTCCTTGGACGGCCCCTCTTGCGCTTGACTGGAGGGGCCACTGCGGCAGGGGCAGTGGTGTCTGAGGACTCACCCCCCTCTGTGGACGCAGGGGAGGATGATGAAGTGTCATCCTGCTGCCCAACAGGGGGAGGCGGCGGGGTAGAATGTTGCGCGTGCCTGTCCCTCAGAACCGCCACTAGCTGCCCCAAGAGGTCCACAATCAGTCCCATGCGTGTGTCCATGGACCTCAGCAGCAGGAGGTGCTCCCGAGATTCTTCCTCTAACCGGCCCATTCGTCCCTGTGCCTGTTGGTAGGCCCCAAGAACTCTGCCGATGTGGCCCAGGGCTTCCGTCCCAGGATCAGTCCCCCTCTGCATGACCCTGTCCCGACCAGCTGCACTGCTGCCACGGTCCTGTCCGGTCCTCACATTGGCCCGCTGCATCCTCTCCCTGGCCTCCGCAGTCGATGTGGTGGGCTGCTCAATCCCTGGGGCAGGGAGGGTGTTGCGGACAGCTGTGGTGGTGGTGGTGGTGGTAGTGGTTGACACACAGGCCGTGACAGCAGCTGTCAGAGGATGGTCAGGGGCTGCAGCTGATGTGGTTGGGGGGACAATGGGTGCCTGGGACTGGTTGCGGCCTGCCACACCAGATGGGCCAGCGTGGAGCTCCTCATCCAAGGAATCCAGGGAGTCCTCATCCAGTTGTCTCTGTTCCGGGGGGGGACTGGCTCTGCAGGGTGGTGTCATCCTCTGCAGTGAGTTCTTGGTCACCTGTGGGTCAGATGAGAAATGGTCATTGTGTTGCACCCATCAAAGTTTGTGTTAGCAGTGTTACATCAACTGTTTATACATCCAGCAGTTGTTCACTGTACAAATTTGCATTGACCGACATCCAGTGATGCATTACAAGCTGTTGTGGTACATGCATTACTTGTCCATATTGGGAGTTGTCATGACATGACATGCACAATATAATTTTTTGACATTGACAGTCTCATGTTGGCATCCTGTTATTTATCAATCATATGTCATCCATTTACGCGTATGTGTCACTTGTAGAGCCCTTGCAGCGGTTTACTCTGCACAGTGAGTGACCATTGTAGTTTCATGCATACCTTTTCAATGTGGTGTAGATATCTGTATGTGCAATTCCAGACATGCTTAAGTTTGCTTTAATTTGATCCTAGGTGGTCTGGACCACTGCTACTGTCAGATGGCATGTAGTGGTGTGCATGGTTGTGCTCAGAGTTCCATCTACATGTGTTTCAGTCATTCACACTTTGGTTGCTGTCACAGTTTCATTTTCTTAGGTGTGTGCACACTATAGTTGCCAATACTATCTGGGTGTGCAGTTGTGCATTGAGAGGCCTGGTGTCCTATGCCAACATGTTTTTTTAAATGCATATCTGGCTGCATGTTGTGGCTGTTGATATGTTGTGTTTTCTGTGTTTTCCTTGTATTTGAGAGACCTCTCTGTGTGTGTATGATGAGGGCTTCCATCTTGGTCCAGTGTGGGACAAGTCAGCATGATATGTCCACATGCCAGTTCTTTTGAAGTGTACATTGCAATGACTGACACATGCATGTTGGTGCCAGGAAGTAATGGGTCTTGTGTGCTGGCGGTCAGGTGGGCCCATGTGAGTTGTTGTGCAAGCTTCCCAGCCCCACACACCCCGACCTGTGAGATGCGGTTACCTACCTGTGAGTTGGGTGGGTAGCATACATTGCCTGCCACATGCTTCTTATTGGGGGTGTAGTGTCCCATCCTCCATAGTGGTGGAACAGCATGCATGTTGCATTTTGTGGGACGGATAGCCAAACACACTACACCGTCTCACTGTGTAGATGGCTAACTACCGTTTGAGGTGAAGGTGAGCAATGACATGGCTATGTGACTTGGTTGAAATCTTTGGATGGAATGTGCGTGTGGTGAGCATGATGTGTGTGTGGCTTTTTGTAGCCATTGATTTCAGATTACATTTGGTCATGGGGTATAGCCCCCCATCACTGTTGTCCCAGCTATCTGGCTGTGGGGTTCACTCCCCCGACATTTGAAGGCACAATAGGGCAAGGGGTATAGTCTCGTAGCACAGTGGTGACATACAGCAGGGTGAAGATCTCACACAGCATACATTTCCACACTGTCATGGTTTCATGGTATTTGTGGACCTGAGAACATGAGCACAGTACTGGTGAAGCAGTTGTTCCAGGGCATCCATACACTGACATGTTGTGGTCAACAGTGGTGTGTGTGTGTGAGATGTACTCAGCCCTGTGCAGACAATGTGTGCTTTTGGGGCCAGACTATACCAGCACTGTTCAGACAGACAGTGTGAGATGTGAACATTGTCAATGCATACACATATTGGTGGTCCAAACAAGACACCTTTGACAATTTAATTCAGACAAGGTGCTGTTCTGCAATTCAGTGCAGCACTGTGGTAGCTGGGTGTGTTGCAGGACATTTGGGATGTGCTTAGTTTAGCATTGTGAATCCCAGCTGCAGTGTAGTTTTTGGGTGCACTGCACTTCCACTGTTTATATTGCAACACTGTAGTATGACATGGGTGATTTGCACTTTGCCATACAAACGGCCAGACACTGCTGCAGGGCAGCATGATCGTTGTTAGTGTTGCAGTGTGTGATGTCTGGCACAGTGTACACAATGTGGGTCAATTTTGACCAGAGACTTGTGCATGGTGACTACAACACAACTGTTTTGCATTATTTGTGTTGGTGACTGTGGACTAAGTGGCATGGTGTCATGTGCGGCTGCACAGACGTCACATGCCTATGAGTGGGACTAGTGCTCCATCCTGCACAGCTGTGGGACAAGGGGGCCTGGTGGGAGTTGTTGTGCAGGCCTCCCAAACACCCACCCACCTCCCTGTAAAGATGGCTACCTACCTGTTAGGTGAGGGTGTAGCACACAATGGCTGAGGCATGCTTCTGTGTGGGGGAGGGCTACATCCTGCTCAGCTGTGGGACAAGGGGGCCTGGTGGGAGTTGTAGTGCAGGCCTCCCAAACACCCACCCACCTCCCTGTAAAGATGGCTACCTACCTGTTAGGTGAGGGTGTAGCACACAATGGCTGAGGCATGCTTCTGGGTGGGGGGAGGGCTACATCCTGCTCAGCTATGGGACAAGGGGGCCTGGTGGGAGTTGTAGTGCAGGCCTCCCAAACACCCACCCACCTCCCTGTAAAGATGGCTACCTACCTGTTAGGTGAGGGTGTAGCATACAATGGCTGAGGCATGCTTCTGGGTGGGGGGAGGGCTACATCCTGCTCAGCTGTGGGCCAAGGGGGCCTGGTGGGAGTTGTTGTGCAGGTCTCCCTATTCCACAGACAGCTCCCTGTAAAGATGGCTACCTACCTGTTAGGTGAGGGTGAAGCACACAATGCCTGAGGCATGCTTCTGGGTGGGGGGAGTGCTCCATCCTGCTCAGCTGTGGGACAAGGGGGCCTGGTGGGAGTTGTAGTGCAGGCAGCATGTACACATGTACCCATGGTGATGTTGCTAACTACCTTTGGGGGGCTTCAGGGGAGTGTCTGTTGTATCTGTGAGAGATGTGTTGGGGGAGTGTTGTGCACATGAATGAATTTGAACCTAGGAGGTATTATTTTGTAATGGTGCAAGACAGTACATTTGTGTGATGTTAGGCATTTGTTTGTACTTACCAGCCTCCACTCCCCGGGTATTCCTGAGAGACTCTCTGGATGTAGAATGCCAAGCACCTTCTCCTCCCATTCAGTGAATGTTTTGAGTGGAACGGGAGGGCCACTGCCTGTCCTGTGAGCCAGCTCATGGTTCTTGGCTCTCTTCTTTTTGACCACTGCCTTCAGATCGTGCCACCTCTTCACGATTTCATCTCTATTGCGTGGCACGGTCCCTACTGCATTGACCTTCTCTACTATCCTTCTCCACATTTGCGTCCTTGTTGCTAGTGGTGTCTGTTGGACCTGGTTACCAAACAATTGGGGTTCTACCCTGATTATCTCAACGACCATGACCCTCAACTCACTCTCAGTGAATTTGGGCATTCTCTGTGGTGACATGGTGTGTTATGTGTCAAGGTGTTTAGGGTGCAGGTTTGGAAGTGGTAGTGGTGGTTGTGATGTGTATGGTGTGTGCTGTGCAAAGGTGTTAGAGGTGCAGGTGTGGAAGTGGTGGTGGTGGTGGTGATGTGTGTGTGTTGTGCAGATTTGCCTCTCCTGCCATCTGTGGTGGATGTCCCCTCAGTTGTGGAGTTTTGCAAAGGTTTGTGGTATGTTGGGGGCTGGATTTATACTGGTGTCTGTGGGTGTGTTAGGATGGGGTATTGGTAGCAGGTGTGGTGTGTGTGTGAACTTGGGATTTGTAGTTTTGTAGTTTACCATGGGGGTGTGTCTTTGGGCTGTGTTAGGTATTTTTGGGTGCATGCCTTGTTTGGTTGGTGCACTTTGTGGCCATGTTGTGTGTTTTTCTAGCGACCGCCATTTTTTTAACGGAGCGTCCGCAGTGGTGGCTCGGCTACGGCGCTTCCACCGTCTCACTGATTCTTCGATGTTGTCGACCGCGGCGGTCGGAAACAGCGCACTGCACCGCGGGGATGTCGGGAATATCATAATTTCGATGGCGGTGTCTCCGCTGTGGTTGCGGTCGTTTGGGCTGTTTCCGCTGTGAAACCGACCGCCGCGGACGGGTTTGGGCCTTTTCCACAGGCGAACGGCGGTTTCTCGGGTCTCCTTTCCGCCGCGGTTGGATTTTTACCGCCGAGGATCCTAATCTAGCCGTCGGTTTTCCCGCGGTAGCGGCAGGCGGTGTTTTCCCGCTACCATGGCGTTCGGTTGTTTTTCCGTCCGCCATCGTAATGACCTCCATAGTTTGTTAAAATATCAAATTTTTTAAATGTGTTAAAAGGAATAGAAAATAATGAAATAATGAATATAATTAAGTAAAACATACTTAAAAATACTTAAATAACCTTAAAATTAATAAATAATTAATGTAATTTAAAAAAAAAAAACATGCATTTTTATTTTTTAATACATATATATGTTAACTTAATAATATTTACAAATATTCAATATTTTTAGTGTTGGATAGCGGGAGGGTAAAATTTACTATTCCCACTCCAGTGAGTGCAACAGTAGGGAAAGCGTTGGATAGCGGGAGGGTAAAAATTACTATTCCCACTCCAGTGAGTGCAACAGTAGGGAAAGCGTTGGATAGCGGGAGGGTAAAAATTACTATTCCCACTCCAGTGAGTGCAACAGTAAGGAAAGCGTTGGATAGCGGGAGGGTAAAAATTACTATTCCCACTCCAGTGAGTGCAACAGTAGGGAAAGCGTTGGATAGCGGGTAGGTAAAAATTACTATTCCCACTCCAGTGAGTGCAACAGTAGGGAAAGTGTTGGATAGCGTAGGGGTAAAAATTACTATTCCCACTCCAGAGAGTGCAACAGTAGGGAAAGTGTTGGATAGCGTAGGGGTAAAAATTACTATTCCCACTCCAGAGGGTGCAACAGTAGGGAAAGTGTTGGATAGTGTGGGGGTAAAAATTACTATTCCCACTCCAGTGAGTGCAACAGTAGGGAAAGTGTTGGATAGCGTAGGGGTAAAAATTACTATTCCCATTCCAGTGAGTGCAACAGTAGGGACAGTAATGATTTATTAATTAAAGATATATAAATTAATTATCAATACCAATAAAAATTATTAAAAAGTAATTACCAATTACAAATTATTCAATAATTAATTAATTATAAATACCAATACATATTAATTATTAAAAATTAATTTCCTATTAATAATTAATTATCAACAAATTAATTTTCTATACCAGAAATTAATAAGTAATTTGTTTTTACCAATTAATATCTTATTAACAGTAAATTAATTATAAATACACAAAAATAATTTCAATAAATACTTAATTACAATTAAATTACTTCCCACCCTATTCCCCTATAAACCCACAACCCACTCCGAATAATAAATTAATACAATTAATATAATTATCAATTAATCAATTAATACAATTTAATTAACAATTAATAAAAATTAATTACCAATTAATAATTAATTAACAATAAATTATTTATCAATACCAATAAATAAAAATAAATAATTACTTAATTACAATTAAATTACTTCCTACCCTATTCCCCTATAAACCCACAACACGCTCAAAATAATAAATTAATACAATTAAGCTTCAGCATCATCCCCAACAAGTAAGTGCCTGATATGTTGTTCATAGATGGCATTTCAGTGACATGTTAAAGTTCATGGGGTATTTTTGCCATATTTAATATGTTCGCAAACTTTCACCACCTCTTTAAACTTTACAGAAACACACAGTCACTGGATGATGTCATCAGTGATGTCATTTGAGATGTCATCAGTGATGTCATCAGTGATGTCACTGACCATGTCATGAGTGATGTAATATGTGACGTCATCAGCAGTGCATTGCGGGGGCACAAGTAATAGTTAGCTGAACTAACTATAACGGGGGAATTTCTATGGTTTTTTACGAGTGAAATGTCCAACTAACTATAACTGTCCCTAAAACCTATGGTTTTTTCAGTGAATTTCTAAGGTTTTTTAAATGCTAATTTCTAACTATAACGTGCCTGAAACCTATGGTTTTTCAGTGAATTTCAAAGGTTTTTAAATGCTAATTTCTAACTATAACGTGTCTGAAACCTATGGTTTTTTCAGTGAATTTCAAAGGTTTTTTAAATGCTAATTTCTAACTCTAACGTGCCTGAAACCTATGGTTTTTAAGTGAATTTCAAAGGTTTTTTAAATGCTAGTTTCTAACTATGCCTACAGAGGTAGGACATGTGAAGAAAGAAGAAAAAACGCACAGAAAGAAGCAAAAGAAATGCAGAAAGAAGCAACAGAAGTCCACAAAGATGAAGAAAAGAGCAGGAAGAAGCAAGACATGTGCAGAAAGAACCAACAGAGGAGCAGAAAGAGACCTTGTTGCAAAATCATCCTGTGCGCACAACTTTTTCAAACGGGTACTGGTGGTAACTGACTCTGACTAACCAGGCCTAGAGCCAGTGCTATGCTAAAAGACACTTAGAATACAGTGAAAACACCTACATACACTAGGGAACACTATGCGTTGGGGTACCCCTGTGATTAGCATGACCTCCTCTGTAAAGCCCTAGTACATAATAGGGCAGGGGGATTAAAACCTCCCCTTAAAACGCGCCCCGGGGCGCGTTTGCACAGTGGTGAAGGGAGGGGGGCCTGAGGTGACATGTGTGCAAACAAGCCCTGTGGCCATTTTAAGTTGGGAGATTAAGTCCCTTGAATCCTGAGGGTCCCTGGGGTCCAACTAGCCCACTAGGTACCTCCAGTAAGCGCCACAGAGCTGCGTTGCACAGAGGTGTAAAAAGGGGCATGGCCTGGACCACCTCTCTGCAACGCAGCCCTGTGGCGCGCACTGGAGGTACCTGGTGGGCTAGTTGGCCCCCAGGGTCCCTCAGGATTCAAGGGGAATTAATTCCCCAACTTAAAATGCGCCACAGGGCATGTTTGCACACATGTCACCTCAGGCCCCGCCTCCTCCCTTCACCACTATGCAAACGCGCCCCGTGGCGCGTTTTAAGTTGGGGGATAAAGTCCCCTTGAATCCTGAGGGTCCCTGGGGTCCAACTAGCCCACCAGGTACCTCCAGTAAGCGCCACAGAGCTGCGTTGCAGAGAGGTGTAAAAAGGGGCGTGGCCTGCACCACCTCTCTGCAACGCAGCCCTGTGGCGCGCAGTGCAGGCGGGCACTCCGGGACACTGCAGGAACCGGCCCTGGGGGGTGGCGGTCCCCAGGGCCATCACAGGCTCCAGGAGAGGGGCTGCACGGCCCCCCTCCCTTCACTTGCACAGCCCCGGGGAGGTGGTGGTCCCCGGGGCTCGGGGGTCCGTTACGGACCCCCAAATTTAAATATTAGTGCCCCGGGGAGGTGGCGGTCCCCGGGGTGTGTGGGGGGGGCTCGAGCCCCCCCACACAGGTATATATATTTTTTTTTAAAAGAAGCCCCTGGGGGTGCCGGTCCCCGGGGCTGTGGGGGGGCAGTGTGCCCCCGCGATTATAACTGATTTAAGCCCCAGGGGTGGCGGTCCCCGGGGCTTGGGGGGCCTTAGAGGCCCTCCCAAACTCTAAAAAAACAAGCCCCGGGGGGTGGCGGTCCCCGGGGCTGCGGGGGGGCCGTGTGCCCCCCGCAAATATTTTTGCAAAGCCCCGGGGGGTGGTGGTCCCCGGGGCAGTGTGGGGATTGGGGCCCCCACACATTTTTACTGCCCCGGGACCTGGCCCAACCGGGGCTTCAATTAAACGAAGCGCGGAGCCCGCGCTTCGGTTTTTTTAAATTTTCATGGCCGGATTCGCGCACCCAGCGCAAATTCGGCTGATTTTTAAGAAAAAATAAATGTTTTTTTGGTCCCTGGGGGTCCTTGTGGGACCCCCTGACCAGGCCTAGGGGGTCAGGGTGTTTCTACCCTGCCCCCTTTTCTTGTTTTGCGCCTTAGTTTTTCTGTTTTCTTGTGCCTCGGTTACCGAGGCACAAGATGGCTGCCAACACTTCCTGGTTTGGAGTGTTGACAGCCAATTAGCATGAAGCTCGTGATCGGGAGGGTGCTCGGATCCTCCGCGGCCATAGATATCGAAACTTTTATTTTTGAATTTCTCAGGAACTACTGAACGGATTTACACCATTTTAAAAAAGGGCGCTTTCTGAACCAAGCAATACCTTTTTGCCAAATTTGGTGTAATTCCGTTCAGCAGTTTTGGCTGTAACCGTGTCTAAAGTTTCCTATGGGAAATTGATTATTTGACCTCTATTTTTTGATTTTCTCTGCAACTACTGAACGGATTTACACCATTTAAAAAAAAGGGCGCTTTCTGAACCAAGCACTACCTTTTTGCCAAATTTGGAGTAATTCCGTTCAGCAGTTCGTGCTGTAGCCGTGTCTAAAGTTTCCTATGGGAATTAACGTGGAGAAAACATGTTTTGGGACCCCCCTTTTTTCTCGGCCCCTGCTTGCCGAATCACCCCGAAACTTTCAAGACAGGAGCTGACCGGAGCGCCCCACTAGTTTTGAAAATTTGGCGATGATTCGTCATCCGGCGCCAAAGTTATTGGGAAAACAAAAAATGCTTTTCCTATGGAAACTAGGTCCTAACTATAACTATCTACTGGCGACCGCCAGTAGATAATATATATATATATATATCTATATATATATATATATATTTATTTAAATATGCTCCTTCATTCATAGTCCACAGCAGAGATAATTACAGCGGAATATGGCAAGGAAGCACAGCGGCACTTCAGGGCATCTCTTTACATATATTATTTATTTCATTTCATTTCACCAGTGCAAACAGGGGACAGTCAATATATATGTACACATATACACATATGGAGGTAGCCACTCTGTAGTTCTAGTTAGGATTGCCAGAGACAGGAATTCCTCAGATTTCTGATTGTTAATAACTTTGCGCCAGTTTGACAAACCTCCATGTAACTTTGTAGACCTACATCTTTTTCGACATTGCCAGATGATGCAAAGTTTCACAATGATTGGTCAAGGAGCTACAAAGAAAAAAGGGAGGGGGGGGGCTCCCAAAATGCATTTTTACTCCAATGCATTTTCCATTGACTTTGTACTCACGCATAGTGGCCTTTTTGGTATTACAGGAAAGTAGGGTGAGTATATTTAATGTTATAAGGCATTTAAACTTAGTGATATCTGTGACCGCTGTAGTTTCATGAAATTTCACAAAATTGCTTTAAACTACAAGGTACATGGCGATGACAAGTCATTATGTGATTGGTTAATGCCAACATTTACAAAAGTTAAATGCAGCCATGTTGTTTTGAGGCCACTTACCCTGTGTTGTGGGTTAGGGGCTTAGATATTGGTAAGTATTAGGTTTTATATTCTTTCACTACCTATTATCACTTTATTAAGGTAATAGGAAGTACCTCAGTACTTAAAAATTAAAAAATATGTGAAAAAAATAAAAACCACTGTATTACACTATATTTCACATATTTCTTTATAAAAAGAAGTGTACATAGTACCATGAAAATACAGAGAAAGTACCGCACTACTTAAACAAATTTATAAAAAGAGGTCCATTGTTCTTTAAACCTTTATAAAAAACATGGTACTTCCTAGGTACTAGAGCGCTACTCTGTTAACCTTTTTACAAATATATAGAAAAATATAAATATAAATACATTTCCCTACCTATTAAAACTTCAATAAAGTGTAAATATGTAGGGAACAATAATAAAACCTATTACTTAGATATATTTAAGGACCTAACCCAGAACACAGCTAAAGTGTAGTAAAAAGAATATGGCTGCCTTTTAATTTTGTAAAGGCAACCATTAGCCATTTATAAACTGTCTTGTCATTGGCATGAACTGTGATATACCACAAAGTTACAGCAGTATACCATGGAAAAGTATATTACAAAGGGACAGATTTATCATTGTATTGCATTACTCTTGCGTCACGCATGGTGTTGCAGGGGCAATGCAAAACTTAAATCAGATTTACCAAGCAACGCAAGGCCACCCCTTGTAACCCTGCACTGCTTACTCAAACTGAAGAAACTTAAGGCAGCGCAAGTTGCTCCCTTGTGTTAGTCTGCACACCACATTCGACATTCCTGCAAAATTTTATGTTCATCCATTCAGCCACTTTCACACTACGTCTCTTTAAACTAGACTCTACCACATGATACACCACTACACTCAACTGTACGACACGACACTTCACTGTACGACACATCTCTCCACTTCAATGTACGGCACGACACTCAACTCTATGACAAGGCACTCCATTCTACGACATGCCACTGCACTCTACTCTATGCCAGTCCACTCCACTCTATGAAACTCCACTCTACGCCACTACACTGTATGCCACTCCACTCTACACTATTCCACTGTATGCCACTCCACTCTACCCCAATCCACTTTCCGATATTTCACTGTATGGCACTCCACTGTATGCTACTCCATTCTATGTCATTCTAATATACACCACTCCACACCGCTCCATCCTACACTATTGTATTGTATGCCACCCCGCTCTATGCCACTCCACTCTACACTGTTCCACTGTATGCCACTCCACTCTACCCCACTTCACTGTATGCCACTCCACTGTATGCTATTCCGGTGTACGCCACTCCACTCTATGCCACTGCACTCTACGCCACTCCATTATACGCTATTCCACTGTGAGCCACTCCACTCTGCTCTACGACACACAACTCAACCCTACACCAATCCAGTGTATGCTACTCCCCTGTATGCCACTCCACTGTATCCTACAACATACCATTCTGCTCTACGATACTCCAATCTACTCTATGACACACCACTCCACTGTACGCCACCCCAGTCTGTGCCACTACACTATACATTATTCGACTGTACGCCACTCCACTGTAGGCCACTCCACTCTACACTGTTCCAACTGTTCCACTGTATGCCACCTCACTCTACCCCACTCCACTGTATGCTATTCCGGTGTACGCCATTGCACTCTATGCCACTGCAATCTACACTGCTCCACTATCTGCTATTCTACTGTACGCCACTCCACTGCATGCCACTCCACTCTACGCTATTTCACTATACGCCACTCCACTCTAAAACACACGACTCGACCCCACGCCACTCCAGTGCATGCCACTCCACTGTATGCTACTCCTCTGTACTCTACATCACATTACTCTACTCTATGCTACTCCACTATACGACTCGCCACTCCACTGTACACCACTCCAGTCTATGCCACTACACTATACATTATTCGACTGTACGCCACTCAACTGTTTTCCACTCCACTCTATAGTATTGCACTGTAAGCCACTCCACTCTATGTCACTCTATGCCACTTGACTCTACAACAATATATACCACTCCACTCTACCACCCTCAACAACACTGTACTAGACGCCACTCCACTCTACATCAATGTACTCCACTCTACGACACTTCCCAACACTTTACGACACGCCACTCCACTCTAATGCACTCCACTCTATGGTATTTCATTGTATGCTACTCCACTCTATGCCATTTCACTCTACGCGACTCTATGCTATTCGACTCTACAACACTATATACCACTCCACTCTACCACACTGTACTGCATGTACTGCAACACTCTACTTTACTCTATGCCACTCCACTCCACCCCACTTTCCAACACTCAACGATACGCCACTCTACTCTACACCACTCCAGTCTATGCTATGCCACTATACTCCACTCCACTCTACGCCAGACACTGTAACACATAATATAACATGTGTATTTGTAAAGCGCACGTTCACCGTGAAGGGTATCTTGGTGCTGAATAATAGATGTTTATTCTCGGTTATAATGCCACAAGACTCAATGCCACAACACTCTAAGTCAGTCCACTGTATGCTATGACACTGTACACCACAACACTTTACACCATGACACTCTACGCAATGATACTCTACAATCTGACACTTTCTGATGCGAAACTGTACAACACTGCATTCTATGCCCCTCTAGTCTATGCTACTGCAGTCTACTGTGTTATACAAGTCTATATGACACTCTTCACTCCCCTAGTCTACCAAACTCTAGTCCACTCTAAGCCACTTCACTGTACAACACTATACTCCAGTGTATGTCCCTGTACAACACTCTAGGACACTCTATGCCACTGTATGACACTCTACTCCTCTCAATGACACTCTATGTAACTCCCTCTATGCCACTCCACACCAATTTACTACACTCTGCTCTATGACACAATACTCCAGTGTACCACACTCTACTCCACTACTCCACTACTCCACTCTTCGTCATTCCACTCGACACCACTCTATGCCACTCCACACTACCACTCCCTACTCTAAGTCACTTCAATCCACAACACTGTACTCCACTGTATGCTACTCCACTGTACTCCACACTATGACAGTTTCTGACACTCTACCACACGCTATGTCACACCACTCCACTGGACGGCACATCACTCCACATTATAACACTTTACACCACTCAATGCTATGGCCCTCCACAGCACTCTACTGTATGAACCGGAACTCCACTCTGTGACACTTTACCCCACTCTACAACACTCTACTCTATGCCGCTCCACTCTATGACACTCTACCATATACAACTCCACTATAGAACACCCTACTCCACTTTCTGCCACTCCACTCTATGACACATTCCTACAGTTTATGACACTCCACTCCACTTTACAGCACTCCACTCTATGCCACTGTACTCTACATTATTCCACTGTACATCACTCCACTCTACACAACTCCACACCAGTCCACTCTACTCTGCTCCATGACACTCTACTCCACTCAACGACAATCTAATCCCCTCCACTATACCACACAATATTCCACTCTATAGCACTCTACAGTACAACAGTGTACTCTAGTATATGCAACTGTACGGCACTCTCGTTTACTCTGTAGCACTGTACGACACTCAGCTCCACTGTACGACACTCTACGCAACTCCCTCTATGCCACGCCACCCCACTTTACTGCAGTCTACTCTATGACACACTACTCCACTCTACTCTACTGTACTACACTACTGGAACTCTACACTACTCCATTCTACATTACTCTTTGACACTGAACTTTATTCCACTGTTTGCCACTCCACTCTACCACACTGTACTACACTCTTCTCTACTCCATGCGTCTCCACTCTATAACACTATAATCCACTCTGTGCCACTCCACTCTACTGTACAACACTTTCCAAGACTCTACGACATGCCAGACCACTCCACTGTATGACACAGCACTCCACTCTGACACTTTACTCCACTGTATGCCACGCCAGGCCACTCTTTTTTTGGGGAGTCTTGTATAGTTTGAACTGGACCCGAAGTGCTTTACATGAGCACCAGTTGCATTACAGACTGACACATTCATTTTTGTTAGGCACGGGGAGATTAAGTGATTTGCCCAATATCACAGGATGTTGACCGTCCTTGCCAAGACTCGAACCCGGTTCCCCAGCTTCGAGGTCGACCGCCCTAGCCATTAGGCCACATCCTCTCCTCACATCCACTCTACTCCACTCCACGCCACTCTACTCCATAACATAACACTCCACTCTATGGCACTTTACTCCACTCTTTTCTACACAAATCCACTCAACACCAATTTGTTCTACTCCACTAGGCGATACTTTTTGCCACCCTATGCTGCTCCATCGACACCGCTCCACGACACTCTTCTCCACTCTATGCAACTCCACTCTACAAAACTCTACTACACTCTGCCAGGCTCTACTCCACTCTATATCCGTACAGGCCACTGTACAACTGTGCACTTTGCACTATACCTGTACACTCCACTCTATCTCGGTACACTCCACTGTACAACACTCTAGTCCATTCTACATTCTACAAGACTTTCCAACACTTTACGACACAGCACTCCACTGTACTCTATGAGACTCCCCTCCAGCTTATGACACTGTGCTCGACTCTGTGCTATGCCACTCCACTCTATTGAACTCCATGGCACTCTCTTCTACGAGACACCACTCCACTCTATGGCACTTTACTCCACTATACGCTATGCCACTCCACTCTACTCCACTCTATAACACTACACTGTACGACACCCTCCTCCACTGGACTGTAGTACTCTTCACTCAATGACACTAGACTACGTTTTGAAAGACTTTTTAATTTTTTTAAAAACATTGAAATTCAATAGAAAAACAAAGATTAAAACGTAGTTATAGTTAAGTAAACATTATTTATTCTTTCTATATAAACCAAACTTCAACTACACAAACATTAGAAATTCTTAAGTTATAGTCAGTGCTGGGACTGAAGAAAGTCAAAAACACTTCTCCTGTAAGTACCTGTGAAGTGATAAGATGCAAGGCGCAGGAAGGCGCTAAAGACCTGGCTCTTCAACTAATGCGGATCTGCTGACCCCCCCACTCCCCCCCCAGCGCCTTGAGACCCTCACGGGTGAGTAGCAAGTTTACAATTCCCCTGATTGATTGATAGTCATACCTTAAATTTATAATTTATGCACCACCTTTAAATACTATAACTTTATTTCTTCTTTCTATACAAACCAAACTTAAACTACACAAATATTAAAAATTGTAAAGTTGCAGGTATACCTTAAACATAGAATTTATGCACCACCTTCCCATTATAATAACTAGTGCACCTCCAAACACACTGTTTTTAGCTTGTTAACCAGACAACAATAACTATAACTTGCTCATTCTCCATGCACTGCTATACCATACCCTTTCATACTACAACACTTATACCATATGAAATCATAGCATTTATACCAACACTTATGTCATCTCAAATCCCATCATTTGTGAGAACACAGAGCATGGTAGAGTGGTGACTTATAGTTGTTGTTGTGTGGTTAGCGAGCTTAAAACAGTGTATTTGGAGGTGAGCTAACTATAATAATGTAAAGGTGGTGCATAAATTCTACATTTAAGGTATAACTGCATCTTTAGAATTTCTAATGTTTTTGTAGTTTAAATTTTGGTTTGTCGGCGAGTCACGGCCGAAACGCATTATGGCAGCATTTGAATAAAACAACAAACACTTAATTGTTCTGGTGTGCTGGCATCTGTCTTTTTATGGGAGTAACCGGAGGTAGAATATATCATGTGATCAAGATCCTATGAGGATCGAAACGCGTAATGGCGGCGGTGCTGGGCACACAATAAAGTTGTAGAGCACTGCATCTTTTGGGTACGCTTCGTCTTTTTCCATGATCAGGAACTTTGAGACGAGTTTGCAGGATATATATATATATATATATATATATATATATATATATATATATATACTATGTTTTACTTTACCACTACCCAACCCTAAAATTACCCTTAACTCCCTTTACCACTACCCACCCCAAACCATGAAATGACCTATACCTCCCTTTACCACTATCCATGCAAAACCTTAAAATTACGCTTACCTCCTTTTACCACTGCCCACTCCTAAACCCTAAAATTACTTCTATCCCCTTTACAACTGCCCACCCCTAAACCTTAAAACTACTCGTACCTCCCTTTACCTCTACTCACCCCTAAACCCACAAATTACCCATACCTCCCTTTACCACTGACTACCCCTAAACCCTAACATTACCCTTACCTCCTTTTACAACCACCCACTCCTAAACCCTAAAACTACCCTTACGTCCCTTTACCAATGCCCACCTCTAGACCCTAAAATTACCCTTATCTCCCTTTACCTCTACCCATCCCTAAATCCTAAAATTACCCTTACCTCTCTTTACCACTACCCACCTGTAAACCCTATAAATATCCTTTTTTCCCTTTACTACTACCTGCACCTAAACCCTTTTTTTTTTTAAATAACATAATAATTATGTTATTTAAAAAAGAAATGTTACCTGCGTGGTAAAGGCATTCATTGTAAGGGTGCAAATACGTACCAGCTTGGTACTTAACTGAGTGGTAAAGGCTGAGTGGTAAAGGCATTGAATGGTAAAGACTGCATTGTAAAGGCCTTTTCCCCCTTTTTTTAGAGCTGAGAAGAGTACTGAAAAGCAACAAGAGTACACTTGTCTGCGTGCAGACTATAAAAGGTAAATACAAATATTTAAATTGTTGATTTTTCAGTAAAATAAAAAAAGGCTCTTTCATCCAGACACTGGGGTAAGTGCATCTTCTTTGGATCTTGGAAACAATGACGATTCAGTACCAGCTAAGAGCATGAGTTGGTGACCTGCCGCAATCAGCCCTGCAGAGTACCACACATCAGGGGTTAGATATACGCATTGTAGTGCCTGTATCCGCATCACTGCGCTAACATGCATTAGTCACGCATTATAGCGCTCCTGGGGCCACTGCAGTACAACAAAGGATGCTGAATGAAGCTGCATAACAAAGGCAGCCGGCGCTGTAATTAGCTTGCTCTGGCCGTGCCTGCGCTGCTGTTACTACTCATGGCCTGCCAAAATTGTCTCAGCTTACATTAATTCACACATGGCAGGGCGCTGGTGTCTGTGTTTACAATGATATTTTTTTAAAGGCAGGCTGGGACTGGCTGTTTCTAATCAGGCTGAGCCCAGGCTGGCCTCTGAATCTCTCTGGGCAGCCACGTTCTCTGTCTAAGCATGGCTTGGGGGTGAACAACATAAGTAACACAGTCGGATGATTATCCAAACTGCACTCATAACTGCCATGGTTTCACATTGCTTATGTGTGATATTTCCATGGTTTCAGTGTACTTGTGAGTGACATTGTACAGCAAATGTGTGACACTTCAAATGAAAGTTATTTTAATATAAGTGTAGTACAATTTCAAAGGAAAGACTTGCATAGTCACAATGCTTTCTCAGTTGCAGTCTGGGACATTTTAGCACTATAAATACCAAGTCACTACTCTCAACTGCACTACACAGGATGCAATTCTTTTTTTCTTTTCTTAACACACACACAGACATCTGCGGAGATGGCATTAACCAAGTGAGGGTTCACAAAATAAAAGACTGCATTTTCCACCTATGCTATTTCATACCTGCAACCCTACAAATTAATGCTACTTTGTGAGGAGGGGCGGGCATTGAAGGAGATGGGGCCTTATGCCGAGAGCTACCTAAGATGCACTCTGCCCCCTCACCAAGCTCCCCCAACCCCCGCACCTCTCCCAGAAAAATAAAAAGAAAGTGTCATTGTGGCTGTCGCTGATGTCTTGGGGTGTTTTCACACCTCTTAATGGACATCGGCTGCTTACAGCCTCCAAAAAGGAGTGTGAACCAATGAGGAGGCAGCAAAGAAGAGCGACGCTGAAGTGAACCTATTATAAGCAGCAAGCAGGATTACACTCCATATAGTGAATACCGCAGGTCTTGCAGACAGCACATGCGCGCTGCCTAGGCTCGACCTAAAAAGGTGCACTGCACACATAAGATTAATGATAAACTCAAGTTAAAGTAATTGGCAAGAAATTGATTCTTTTACAGGAATGAAATTAGTTAATGAAACCAGTGGAGATCTATGTGGATTTATAACCAGAAAGTATAGGAACTGAATCCTGGTTGACACGAGGGTGGGGAGTGGTGTTACTGACTTCTTTATTCATAGTGCTACTGGGTCCCAGCCTGTGACTGAAGGCACAGTAAAAATGCAAGTGATTTTAAAAAAAAATGTATTAAACACAGCATATGATAAACAACGATAAAATGAGCAAAAAAGTACTGTTTCATAAAATTGCATAGCTGGAAAATGCAGCATTTTACTTTTGAAACCTCACTTGGTTAATGACATCGCTGCAGATGTCTGTGTGTGTTAAGGAAAAAAACAGAATTGCATCCTGTAGGGTGCAGTAGGAAATAGTGACTCGTTATTTATAGTGCTACAATGTCCCAGACTGCAACTGAGCTGAGAAAGCATGTGACTATCCAAGTCATTATTTTGAAATTGTACTACACATATAATGAAATAACTTTCACTCCAAGTGTCACACATTTGCTGTACAATCTCACAAGTAAGCAATATGAAACCTTGGCAGCTATGGAGGCAACAGATCCAAGGAAGGTCCTGCCACTCCACAACCATGCATGTAGTCGTTTTTTACGGATTAGTAAAAGAGCATCCACCTCTCTGACACAGAAGGACAACCGGCCTTCTGTCTGGAGAAACTTCCTCAGTCAATAAAAGAGTTAATTGGCCTAGCGGGCGGACTAATGGGTTAGAGTGTGACCATTATATTGGGGATTCAGAGATTACCTTTCCTGGTGGAAAGTTCTTGACAGCAAGGTAATCCTAGAAAGGGCGTGGAGCCTATCGGGAATTGCCAGTTTAAACAGACAACTGGAAAGCCTAAACATGTTTTATAGAAAATGCAGCCTGTGAATAAGATGCTGACCGAATAAGATGCTAACTCCAGCCTGCAATTAAATAAGGGGCTAAATTCTGCATCATCTTCTCAGGGCACTTTGCGTGCATGGGGTCATCGGAAGACATTTGTTGAGGAGCTGAGTGACTATGAGTTCTGCTGCACATTTTTGGGGTTTAATTCTGATTCCCCCTCCTCTAGTTCAGAATATCTTGAAAGACATAACTTGAGCATAAAAAGTGTGATTACTATTCATACTGTATTTGAGTTTTAATCCCTTTACCATCCCCTGGAGTAAGACTTGTCTGCTCCATTATTGCAACTTTTGGAGTCCACTTTACAAAATGAACTATTCTGATCTCTAAATGGAATGAAATAGTCTGTAGCGCTATAGCACTAGCCTGTCCTTTAGTTTCTTCTTCAGGTTGTGCAATCCCATAGGAACAAGATGCGATATTAGAAGCTAGTTCCCTATGCCACCCAACCTCTGATTCCGTCTGAATCCTCATAGAAGATTCAAACAGTGCCAGTACTCAGGGGAAATGGGAAGTTGATAAAAGAAGAAACACCGCCCTCCTTGGCTAGTCTGGTTCTTCTGTGCACAGGTACTTCTCACTGGTTCACTTTCTGATCGGTACAGAATCTGTCTGTGTGTATAACATATGAAATAAAAGTGATAAGTAGAGGGTACTCCGATACAAGGTGTAAAGGATAATCCTGTTTACTTCTCCTGAATTCAGCTTACCAAAAACATCCCTCTTTCCCATTTAAAAAAGTGTTTTTTGGCAAAACAGTATTTGCATATGATGATCCCTAGTAAAACACACAAACAATATTATCACTGAATAATTCTGATAAAGAGTAGTAACATATCTGACTTCCTTATGGAACCCTCATATTACCTATTAAGCCAATGAATATCATGCCAAGGATCTGGGGAAATATGGTATCATTCCCTTAATACTTACAATAGTGAATAAGTACTGGAAATTGCATTAGTTCTCCAAATGTCCTACAGAAGACCTTAAGACAACAGTCTTGTGAAACAAAAAAGGTGCTTTTCTGTTTCTCATATAGTGCCTTCTATTTTCAGCAACTTTCAAAACTCCAGAAGTGATGATACTGAAGAACAGATATCCAGTAAGGTAAGTCCTTCTCCATATCACATTTTTACTTTGCACCTTAGTAATTAGTAGCAACAGTCCTCTGTTGGTAAAGCGGTTTACTATCTCTTGCAGGTCCCCAAATTCCTTCTGCGGAGTGGTAAAGCTGACAAAGAAATGGGCAAGCTCCATGGCTCCCTGAGAGGCAGGAGACAGGCAGGTGTCAGGAACTCAAGTAAGCACCCAGGGCCAGATTCGGGCTGACAGAGAGATAGTAGACGAGAAGACAGAATTCCAGCAGTAAAATATCAGCATGGTAAGAAGGTACAGGTAAGTATTCAGTATAGCAGGCAAAATGTTGGTCTCAGGACGCGGCTTTTTTTCCTGCGGTGCCCGAACGCCAAAACTGCAAAGTCCGTTGTCTTCGGGATGGGTGTGGCCTCTGGTCAAAAAGACTAGACGGCATCCTCTGTGACGGCCCATATCCTGGTCACAGCTGCATCGGTGCACTATTAGAAGAGCAGCAGCCATGACATAGTCTTATTCTTTGAAACTCCAACTGTAAATATCAGTGTCTACCACGTATACTGCCCAGTAACCACCTACTGCCACAGGTCCTAGTCAAGTGGGAACGTTTTAGCCATGGAACTAAGATGCATAACAACTAATATCGGCTTTAACGCTTCACCTAAATATGCTGGAAATAAACACGGTATTGTAAAGCTAGGAATGGCCCACAACTCAGTGACATTTCCTTGGGAAGAGAAGCCCATGGCCTTGTCATCAGAATTCATGCCACCCCGCCTATGGACTAGTTGGAAATATGGAACCAGGAAAAATGGTTTGCAATCCCTGTCTCCCATTTGCACAAATTGTGTGCTCTTGGGAAATCACTTTTTCACTTATTCATCTTCTCCACTTTTGGCAAGATTGGGAGTATTTAGAATGTATGTAAAAGCTGCTACTCAGTGTGGGGATAAAATAATTTGATTGGCTACTACCTGTGGATGTAGAGATCTGTCCAGTCTCATGATACATTCACCATACTGCAATATGCTAATAAATCTATAGACTTTTCAGCAAGTAGTAGTTTGCTGCATTCCCTGGTCTACTACTTTAAAAAACGGTTTCATCCTGGGTGAATCATACTCTACCTGCACATCTGCCCATTGATTTATTTGACAACATTTCTCCACTTTCAAGTAGGCCTAATGAAAAAATAAACAGCAAGGGCATACACCCATGATTAGTCTCCAGCATGGTTTTAATTCATTTATTTTATTTATTTATTTGAAAAGTTTTATATAGCGCTGGCTAGACCCGGAGGTATCAGAGCGCTTTACATGGGGAAGGACATTGTTTCAGAACATAGTTACAAAGTCAAATCAGTTGCTGGAGCGTCACATAACATAGAAAGGGAACAGTATAATGTAGATACATGAGTTACAAAAGCATAGAATACACATTAGAAAAAAACCGGCAAGGGGGAAAGTAGTTCAGGGGAAAAAAGAAAGTCAGGCTGGAACAGGGGAGGCAGACAAAGAATCATGGAGGGAGGAGGTGGGGGAGGGGAAAGAAACACAACGGGGAGACGAGGAAAACAGTGTCCGATGTCCGGCTGGGTCGGTGACGGCCGAGGAGTGAACCAGAGCCAAACTCCTCTATAGCTGCAATTCTATTCATACATTCATGGCTGTTTATCCGCAGGTGGCTAGATTTGCATTCAATACCTTAAACATGCTCCTTATTCTGCATTGTGCACGACTCTTCATGTGCTGCAGCTCCTCTCTCCCAGCCACAGAAAGCACCACTTTAAAAAGGGCTGAAAGATTGAGAGTTGCTTGTCACTTGAGAGGGTTAAAAGTGACAGGGAATAAACATGCGGGACAATTCGTGACCCACAGTGCCTCCATGCGAGCAGCAGGACAGGAGACATGACTGCAGGACAGACCTGCAAAATGCATCACTGCTGGCCGCCCTAAACTACCAACAATGACCAGTGTTAAAAATATGGAAGACCACACCTTTATTTGTGATGCAAATTTCCAGTAGTTTTATTGCATAATTAGTCAAAATAACAGGGTTCTTTTTTGTAACAAAGAATACACATCACATGTCAAGCCAACAATCAGTGGGTGTTGCAATTGGGTTGCGCCTATTCAGTGCACCCGGATTTTTTGCTTTTTTGAACACCCAGTTTTGGACTTTTTACTGTAGGTGAATCTCACTACGTGTCTCACCCACGGTAATCACATATGTAATTGGACTGCGCATGTTTGCCACCAGCGTCCACCTTTTAAGAGAAGACTGCTGCGACGCAGCAAGGGTAAGGGTGCACATGGCTGGTTACACGTGAACATATGTACACACGATGTGTGCACATGTGTGTGGGCTGCACGGGCTGCACTTACACATGGGAGACTACTGCCTTGAGGTAGCCTGGTACAGTGGGGACTCTGCAGAATTAGAAATTGACCAGGGGTAGGCCATATAATGTCAGTGTACATTAATAGGGACAGTCAGTGGGATTTACTGTTTTGTCTGTAGTGACACTTTATTATACACAAAGGGTGAAAACTGCCTTAGTGCAGTTTTGCTTCCCTTTGACCTCCAGAAACCATTGACATATCGAATTGGTGTGTAACCTATGCGGGAAAATCAATTCTGCAAGTTACACAATGATACCTGTACAACTTATGTGCCATCCAGAATTGGCATATTTCTTTGGCTCAGCTCAGGATCAGGACCGAGGCCTTTTGTCACTCTGCTGTGCCCAGTTAATTACATTTCCCACCAAGGGCAGGAACAAAGGCCTCCCCACACAAAGGGAGCAATTAACAATGCTTCACCCAGCTACTGAGGAGGAAAGTGGTTGGGCGAAATGATCTGCATCAACCAATCAGCTGTCACACTGTACCAGGGATGGGCCTGCCCAAGCCCACTGAACAAAAGAGAGAGCCCAGACCTCTGAAGCTAACATAAGAGGGGGCTCCTATGGATCAGAACCGGTGCATCGCCTCTGCTGCTTGGATCAGCCATAGTGCATTGTCGTCGGAACCACCACTGCGCGATGCTCTCCCCTGCGCAAGGTCTTTGCATCCCCGTCGACAGCATTCTCAATGACAAATCTCCGCATCACAGCTCTTCGCTCATCGGAGCTGCCTCTTTACCGCTGCTGCACGGATCAGGACCGTCATATTGCTGCCACTGCGTGGATCCACACCAGTGCATCGATTCAGCGCCACCCTGCATCTTTGACGGCGATGCAGCCAGGATTAAGTGACTCGTGTTCAGCAGGCCTCACTGGGTTCCTGTATCCAACCCTCGCTCCATCGCGGTTGGCCTGAACTTTTGACTTTGTGCTGGTCCAGCGCGATCAGATATCCCAAGTAAGCGCTTATTGCTTCTAAGCGCTATTTTACAGTTTTTCTTTAAAAATTCATATGTCAAGTTCTACTTATTAGATTTTTGTCGTTTTGGTCTTGTTGTATTTATAAAATCAATTTCTATTTTTCTATATTGGTGTGGAATCTCTTTGTGTGGTATATTCACTGTTTTACTGTCTGAAGTGTTGCGCAAATACTTTACACATTGCTTCTAAGTTAAGCCTGACTGCTCTGTGCCAAGCTACCAGAGGGTGAGCACAGGTTAATTTAGGATTTGCCTGCTTTTTACCCTGACTAGGATTGTGGTTGCTGCCTGACTTGGGCTCATACCCTAATCAACCATCAATCCAATTTATAACAGCCTGCTTCGTCAGAGTTTTGTCTACATTTAGTCTCAAGCACAAGGGAGTACATACAGTATGCTAATTACTACGAAGTGCATGTTGTCAGTGTAGAATAACTCCACTCTGCCCCAATGCTCTACTTTTATGTCCATGCATGTCTCTCAAGGTTCACAAGCATCCATGAGCTCACATGCTGCTGGGGGTACAACCTAGTTCTACACCACATGGAGGCTAGTTGCTTCATCCCAATACTCACAGCTTTTGCTCTGTTCAGGCTTGTTTGATTTTCTTTCTTGCATCTTGCGAAAGGCCACCTAGTCAGCGGTTGTATTGCCTTAAGACGGGGCAGCATCAGAAGGGCAAGTCCTGCCGCTATCACATTCAGTTAAGAGGTCATCCAGTCTTTGGAGGTCTTTCCGCCGAGCACGGTGAGCACTCGTCCTGGTAAGGCACCATCAGGGTCAGACAGGCTATTTATTCCACCAGGCATTTCCGTGGTGGACTGGAGCCCTTAGGGGCCAGTTTTGAAAGCCCAGGTCCTCTTCTGGTGCTTCTATCACTTTCCACAGTTCACCAAGGTTGATTGCAGCAGTTTCAGGAGGCTTCAAGAGAAGAGAGACACAGAGGGGGAAGGTAGAGAGGAAACGATCAGAGGGGAGATGCAAGAGAGGCGAGAGGGAGAGAAATTTAATGGATGGAAAGAGACAGATTGCGAGAGGAGACCAACGGACCTGGCTGACTTGAGCATTTTTGCGGGGGCTGCTTTTGGTTCCCCAGTCCAGTCCTAGGCACCATGGAGGTGGGGTCACGCTGAGCTCATCCTAGCCGCCTGTATTGTGGTGCAGGCAAAGTGAGGTAGACTACGCTGATGCTGAGGATTAAGCACCACATACAACAGAGCCAGTGGTGACTGGCATCTACGAGGGCTGGCGCGCACGCATATAACATTTAAAAAAAATTAAATAAAATACCTTACTCGACAGGACCTCCTCGCTCCGGACATCCTCGTCACTGATGCAGCCCGGCCACCAGGAATCTCCCTTGACCAATCAGGGCGCTGCTCTCACCAGCATGAGAGCAGCACCCTGGTTGGAGGGAGCGGTCTCAATCGGTGCTCCACAGTTCTCTGGAGGCATGTGCTTGCTCTAACCCAGCTGTCTTAAGACAACTGGGTTAGAGATGCTTAAAGTGTATGTGTGTGGCTGGGTGTCGCAAGACAGCTGGCCAAAAGACAAGTGCACTTTAAACAGTGCAAACACAGCCCACCCTCCTCCCTGCTGCTGTCACTCAGCAGTGACCCCCGCCCCCATCCTGACTCTCTGTTCGGGACGAGAGGTGAAAAATAAAACGGTATTGAATTACCATTTCATTTTTCATCCCAGGGGCATTTACGTGGGGAAAGGCTCCTCCGCTCCAACGGAGGAGCCGCCCCTGGGCAGAACACTGTGCTTTCCATGTCAGGGTTGAGCATGAGTGCTGCAATCCCCATTTATTTATCTCTTCTGCAGTGCTCAGTGTCAGGGTTGCCTGAATCTCTGCTATGTGGCACATAGGTGCTAGGAGGCACACTACACCTCTCTCCATTACTTTCAAGCAGTGCTCATAAAAATAATTTTATGAACACCATAACATAAGAACTCCGTTACACGCTGAATACAGACCTTTTTTCCTAATTGCAAAGCTTCTCTGAATGAGCATTGTGCTCTACAGTACATATAATTGCATTTAACAAAACCCATCTCAACTAAAAATGACATAATCATTCTACACGCTCGTCAATACATATGGATCGAACCCTGAAACTTGCTGGATGCGCATAGATCTTCTTAGCAGGTGCCCCGGCTTGCTAAATAAGCTTAAAATGCAATCCGTTTCTGATCAATTATGTAAAACAGAATAGCTTTCTTTATTACATTTTTCCTTGCTTCCAATTTCTTTGGGGTCAGTTTTAAAAAATGATGCATACACTAACTTTTCTTCACTCCGCTCCTCATGGCACTGCCCTTCATGACTCTGCCCTCTTTTGCAACTGCCCCCAATTTATGTGTTCCCAGAGAAAATGTTTTCTATTTCCAGTACTGGATCAAGCTCTTTTACTGTCAAATCGAATATCACAAACCATTACTAAACTAGGATTTTAACAAATCTCTCTTAATCATACTCCATCCTTCACAGCAAAACAAGCCTCAACCAAGAGCTGCACACTCTACTATGTGCATAGGGAGGTAATATCAGGTGATTCCTTCATGTTCCTCTCTTCCCCTTGTTGCAGGGTGGTTTTTCACCCTATAAATGTGTTATCTATAATAATAAGACGTGTGAAATGCAGGAACTGAGTCAGAGTGGCACTTTATTTGAAGAACAAGTTTGAACAATGAATGTCAAAGGCACATTGTTAATCAAAAATAGCATCGTGTAATCTAGAAGATAACAAGTTTCAGAGACACCTTCCTAGATGAAAAAGTAAATCATGCAATTTTGTAAGTTTAAAAATCACGGCAATGCAGAGGAGAGAGAAAGAGACAATTTCAAAATATAATAAGCATTGTAGCCTCAGCCAAAGATGCTAGAGGAGATGCTAGAGAAGATGCTAGAGAAGATGGCTGAGGGGGCACACACACACGTCATGACCCAAGGGTTAATTTGTGCGAGGTAGTCCGTCGAATGGACTGAAGAGCAGATCATTTATACTCTTTTAATGAGGAACTATTGACCGCAGACCTTTGGCCACTTCCTGGAAATATTAGGAACACAGAAGTGACACTACATTACAAAAGTTTACCAAAAGGTCACTTGATGTTTGACCGTAAATCATAATGAAATTGAACATTTATCGAAAATGATTTGCGTCACTTCTCGGAAACCTTTTATAAGAAAGCAGAAGAATACAAAAGGTGGAAAGTCCCAGTGGGCCCAGTGGGCCCACACTCCTACTCTTGGCCAATTTTGTTCTTCTAAATGACAGACATATCCTGTTATTGCTACATCTTGATGTTCAGAAAGATGTACTCAATGCAGTGTGGACAATTTTAACACAACCCTGTCTATGGGCTGGCAGGGACAATTGAGTCTCTTATGCTTCAGATGTGGACAGAATGGGCCTGGGGCACTATATGGTAAAAACTAGACCCTACTTCACCCTACCCGTCTCTGAATTGTAGTAAATTGCCAGCACGTTGCAGTGAGGTGCCTCCTTCGTGCGCACTTAGCTTCAGTCCACACAGCACCAGCACTGGGTGATGACCGCCAGTCCTTGCCTCTGCTTAATTTGACCGGGTGGTTTCCGGTGCTCAGCACCAGCACTTGTCAACACCAGCATTTATGAGAGCTGACACATGGTGGCACTGCTTGTGTAATTTAGAAATGAGCAGAACAACAGTTGTTTATTTATTCAATACACATTAATAACAACTAGTACCTCTCGCCCAAGCCATTCTTATAGCTTTGGGGTCCTGGAATAGTCTGAACTGTCACATTTGTAGGCGTGAGATGATTTGTAGTCGTGTTGTTAATGTCATTGGCAGCATGGCAGTGGCAGTGGCAATGGGTGGTGGAAGCTGCAGTGGCCTCCTGCCGAGGGCCCTGGCACTTATGTTTTGTTACAAATTAAGCACCTAGAGCAAGCAGATTTAGAGTACATCCTCCACACACATGGGCAACAATAAGTGGTAAGCAACACCTCCACCCCACTTCCTAACACTGAGAAATGGTTGAGAAGACACTTACTGATTTAGCAGGAAGGGAGGGTGTAATGCCTGGGACTTGTCATTTAGGACATATGCCACACCCGAACCCTTAAAAGTTGAGTGCAGTTTCTTTGATCTCGCTTGGCTGATAACCAAAACACAGATTTAGTTATCATAGAAAGACCTCCCAAACCAGGGACCAGAACAGTACTACGTTTGTACACATTTCCCTTGCAGTTCCCTGGCGGATGTTGATTTAGTGAACTCCCCCTCTGAGTTCAGTTGGGGTCGCTGCAGTTATGGCTTTCTTAACTCCTTGGATGGTAAGGTGGCAAAATAAAATGGAATTGATCAGAGCGCGTCGATCACAGAAAAATGAAGCAGGGCGTCCCAGCGCATTATCTAAGAAGTCAAGCTTCCTGAGGCAAGCCAACGCACACGCCTATACACTACCACAGTAGTTTCTAGACTCGTGTGAAAGTTTGGGCACCCTAATGATAAGGTGCAGGGAGAAATCCTGAGACCCAGAGCAGATCTTCAAAAGTACCAACACATGAGCAAAGTACCTACAAAGAAAGCACATTTTGGAAAAATCATGCCTCAGGTGCCAGGAACGCCGGCTTCTTTCAGAGAACTGTAATTTACCCCCGTATTCAGCATGGACAAATAAACATGCCCATTATAGGCTATATTAGCGAAGGGTGTGTGCAGTGGCATAACAAAAGTTGAGGGGGTCCCCCTGCCACGTACATGGAGGGGCCCCCGCTGCAGATTTATTCCAGAGCTATTGGGCCTGAGTACTGTGCTGAGGGGGGCCCCCGCAGCTCGGGCGCCCCCCTGCATCGTGGGGGCTGCGGGGGCCTGTCTTACGCCCCTGGGTGTGTGTGTGTGTGTGTGTGTGCGTGCGTGTGTGTCAGAAAGAGAGAAACACTTCATGCCCTTCCTCTTTATCATGTAAATCATGTTCACAACAGCCATCGTCAGGAAGCCAGGGAAGTGTCCCTTGCCTTAATTACGGCGGTCTGAAGTCGACACAGATGTAGCCAAGGCCTGAAATAAGGAACACAAAGATAGCATAACCTTTAGAAAATTCATACCCCCATCCCCAAATTTAATTTCTAATCCAAACTAAGATCCAATAAGTCATCATTAACATTATGTAAATCCTTATCACTATTTAGTAATTTGCTGGTGAATTTCCGGGAAGTTGTCTGATGTATAAAGATGCTGCACTTGGCACCTACAGTAGCCGAGACATGGACCTTTTGTCAAGATGTGGGGATGGAGGTACTGCTTACAGCTTAGTGTGGCCCTTGTGTGCATATGCGGTACTCCAAATCCATTGTGCTAGGGTCCTTAGGGCAGGTTGGCGGTAAACACAGAGTGCTGGCGTTGTTTGGATTGAAGCTTCATATGTATGGAGGACATGCTGCGCTGCATCATGCTGGCAATGAACTATAGTTCCCAATTTCTACATGTATTTTGAATTTCCTACTGAAGAACTATTGCTTTCCTAAGGATTGTCTCAAATGGATAACTGGATTACAGAGAAGTATTCTGAAGTTGTGTTGATGGAAAGAACTGTGAACTATACTCCTGAACATTTATCTGAACTGTTGTAAGACTGAGGATATAGTTTACTAAGGAATGTCATGTGCAAAATATTAGAACTTTAGTAAGCATATACAATTGCTAAGAATAGGGATCAACAGGATACTAACAGGATTATTTTAGAGTTCTACAGAAGCCAACTAGGAACTAATACTCATCCTCCTCAAGACAGTGCCTAGTGACAAAGCTTTGAGTAGTTAACCAAAGCACAGGGAGAAATACTGTGCAGATACATAGATGAAATTCTTATTTTTTGTATGTTTAAGTTTTCAGGTAATAGCAGTCTCATATTGAAGCACAGAGAGTTGATTACACAGACATAGTGCTCGGGTATGGTATATTCAGTCACATTTGCAGTTACAATTAGCTCACTAAATGACAAGTCACTTAAGAGATCCTTTCGTCTTGTAAGGATTTACTATATTCTGCAGAACTTACTGATCTGCTGGTGACTTGTCAGAAGTGGTGGAGTCCTATGTCTCTGATTTCTCTCTGATCCCATTCCCCTTTCCCCTTTTCTACCACAGGCCCTCATATTCCTGAACGTGGAGGGAGGCAGAAAAGCGCTTCATTCCTGTCCTTCACACAAGGTTAGTGCAAATTGACACCTTTGTAGCGAATATAAAATCGAGAGCCATTCATTCTGTCCTGTAACAGGAGAGTTCCACGGGTAATCTATTAGATACTTATACTTTCAAGAGCATAAGCAGTAAAATAGCTTATCTCCTCCTCCACCTCATTGTCTAATCTCTTTAATGATAAGCCCATGCATGCTACGGTTTAGAATGTTTATTGCAATGAATCCAGACAGAAAGGCAGTTCTTGGTCATTCAACTTGGCAGAACAATGAAAGAGATTGAATTCTTGCTCTGGCTACAGTTACGTTTCGCTGACATGTTCCATGTCTTTCCTCAAAAATCTGTCCTCCATTTGTGGCATCGAGGTGAACTGCAGGAAGTTGTATCAATTGGTTGGTCAGCCCAGGCGGATATTAAAAGATCTGCGCTTGTGCAGCTGTTAATGCACACAGTTATATCCGGTCAAACAGGAATTAGCGTACGCCTCCAGTAATCAGTGGGCACACAGGAGCAGCGCCAATAAGGAGAGGTTCAAATCTTGTTTACATTGGTCCTATACCTGCAGGAAGGCTCTCTAGTGGTCTGTCTTGGGACAGAGCTGTGGGCTCCATTCAATTGACTCCTTCCAGCTCACCACCTGGCACCTCCTGCTGACACAGCCATATGATGACTCATTCAAGAAGACACTGCAAAAAGGTCAGCCAAACCCATGGAGTTATGGAGTATCAGGGATGCTTACATCTACTGGGGTTGCAAGCTGATGCCCTGGGCGGGAGGAGGGGCTGAATTCTCACTGCTTCTTTATCCTATAGCTAGAGACACTGGAGGGGGTAGAAGGAAGGACCATAGACCTGCTCGTCATTGTCTTCTGCTGGCTTAGTCTTTGTTTAGGCATGGCTCGTTTCCATATGGACTGAGGGTAAGGCTTCAGGCCATTTAAGACCACTTTCAACACGTTTTCAATTTTCTGTTTTTCTCACGGGTCTCCATATTGCTGTGATAGTCACGGTGAAAATGCTGTTGAGTGCTTCTAGCTTTTTACTATTCCTGGCCCATAGAGGACACAAAATGGCTCCTGTTGTTGCTCTTGGTTTTGAGTGATAATCTGAACCTCGGCATAAAAGCCGCAAATCGATATTACAACTATGGTAATAAATTCATCTGTTTGGCAGATGGATTGGCTTTCACGCACCCTGAGAGCATATAGTCTTTAACCAATACCAACTCATGGCAACATCATTGACACATCTTAATAAAGTGAGTTGTGTTGTGGACAATGGGACCCCAGGGGGCATAGTCGGCTGCTTGGTTGGTTTTGACACTCTTCCCAACATTATATGCTTGGCAGACAGTGCAGCAGTGGCTATATTGTTAAATCATAAGGAGCTAGGCAGTGAGTATAATCTGCCCTAACTACAGCATGGGCAAGGCCATGGCATAAATTACCTAAGCCGGGTAACAGAATTCTCCAAGCAAACAGTATACCATTCTTGTGCCGGCATTGACCATCTTGATTTCTGAGATATCCATACCTACCCCAAATTGTCTTTTTGATTTCAGGTGTCTGTTCCTACATAATAATAAACTCATGCAAATTAGGCGTAAGGGAGTCAGAAGCTTCAGACAGATGCACTATTACACAGGAATCTGGTGACATAGCTGCATTTTTAGCATTTCCATGAGACATCTCCTGTTGAGAGTATTGGTTTGCAGCATATTTGACCACTTATTCGTCCACTGGAAGCAGGAAACCTTCAAGCAGACATTGTACATATGTCCCATTCCTTTTTGGGTTACCTGTTGAGGTAAAAAAAAGCCTCTTTTGCCTGAGAAACCCAAAGTCATGCGCAAGCCAAAGGCATATTTCGAGTGTTTGTAACTAAGATATAAGCACAAGTGGGGGTAACAAGTTTAGACACCTTGGCAGAGAACAACCAGCACAAATATCGAGTTTCTACTACTTCATGTTGCATACATACATCGTATCCTGCCACCAATTTCCCTGCATTGTTTTTAAGGCATGGTCCATCAATATACAACATAACATCCCAGTTAAGGAGAGGCATGCCATATTAGGCTTAGTAAGGTGGTTAGTAGTTGCCAGTCAGTCATGAGGTTCTCCATCTTGTGAGCAGGAGGCAGGGTTTAACCCAGGGCATCTTACAAGTGCATTATGAGAAGCAGACAATGAAAATATTTCATACTTTGACAACCTGGATGTTGACAAGTGTTGCTATTTAGTAGTTAACAATACAGGACTGTTAGAAATGGGGGTCTCGAGTTGGCAGAGGTAGGTACCTTTGTCCAAATAGGGACCCTTGCTTCTAGTCAGGGTAACGGGGATACACTCCTAAAATAACCCTTGGTAACTTGGCACGAGCAGACAGGCTTATCTCAGAGGCAGTGTGTAAAGCATTTGTGAACACATACAGTAATACAGTGAAAACACTACAAATGGACACCACACCAGTTTAGAAAAATAAGTAATCTTTATCTAAACCAAAACAAGATCAAACGACCAAAAATCCACAATACAGTATCAAAAATATCCTTAAAAATAGGTTATTCACTCAAATCAAGCTTCTACCAACCAATAACTCCACCTGGAGTCATAACGACGTTGTGACAGATGAAAATCCCAAAGTACGGCGCCGACCGTGAGGTGCACGGCGCCGGGTCCGGAGTCAAGCAGACCCACAAAGAACAGTACCTTGGAATTGATGAAAGCAAAGACGGTGCATGGTGTCGGGGAGGTGATGCTTTGTTGGCGCCTGTGGCGTCGGTTCCTTACGACCCCAGGGGAGGTGAAGCCTTGGTTCCTTACTGCAGCGCAGGGGAGGTGAGACATCGGTTCCTTACTGCGTCGGGGAAGTGACGTCACGAATGGCGGTGAGGCGTCGGTTTGTTACGACGGTGCAATGTCGATGGATCCGGAAGTCACCCACGTCGAGGATCGGCTCCGCATTGATGAAGCACTGCGTCGGTGAAGTCGGGGCTGCGGTGTGAGTCGGGACGGTGCGTCGTGCACGTCACGAGTGGTGCCCTCGGCTCCGGTGCAGGCAGCGGCCTCGTGGATGGTTTCGGAATCAGTGCGGCACGGCGTCGGCAGGCGTCGGGCCTAGGGTGGAAGTCGGGGCGGTGTGTCGTGCTCTTCACGAGCGATGCCCACGGCTTCGGTGCAGGTTACGGCGTCGCTCGCCAGCCTCGGTGTTGCAATTTCCTTCTGTGGCAGCTGAAACATCAGTTCCAGATGCAGAGAGACAGAAGGGATGAAGTCTTTGTGTCCCTGAGACTTCAGAACAGGAGGCAAGCTCAGTTTCAAGCCCTTTGAGATCTTTTCTTCAACCAGGTGACAAAGCAAGCAGCAAAGTCCTTTTTCTCCTTTCCTTGGCAGCAAGCAGCCACTGCAGGCCAACCCCAGACAGCAAACAGCACAAGGGCAGTATTCCTCATCAGCTTATCTGGCTCTTCTCCTTGGCAAAGGTTCCTCTTGATTTCCCAGAAGTGATCTAAAAGTCTGGGGCCTGGGCCCCTCTTTTTATACACAAAAACTCTTTGTTCTCTGAAGGCAGAGAGTGTCTGTACCTAGCCAAAACCAGTTCTGTCCTCACTGGTGTAGCTTCCTGGAAGGAGGTGGAGACAGCATTGTTGAAGGCAGACCAGGCCCATGCAGGTGAAAGGAAATCACCTCCCCCTGCTCTAAATGCAGCCCAGGTCTATTCAGCCCAGCCCTGACTCATCAGACTTCTGGAGCCACTGCCCCTCTCCAGCCCCTGTCATCCAAAAGCCAGACATGCAATACACAAACCTAGCAGAGGCACACTGGATGGTTAGGCAAGAAAATACCTACTTTTTAAAAGTGGTACTTTCAAACACAGAATGTAAAAATCACCCTCACTAAAAGATGCACTTTAACACTCTGAGTTCAGGCATACCAAACTTTACTTCTCTATCTTGTTCCCAGGGTTAGTTATGTTTATAAGATGTTATAAACAAACTCCCCATCCTGTCCTATGGGAACAGGTAGCCTTGCAATAGTGAAAAACGAAATGGCAGTATTTCACTTTCAGGACATGCCACACACATTAGGGCATGTCCTGCCTTTCACATACAATGCACCCTGCCTACAGGGGTACCTTGAGCCTACCTTAGGGGTGACTAATATGTAGAAAAGGGAAGGTTTAGGGACTGGCAAGTGGGTGCACTTGCCAAGTCGACATGGCAGCCCCCGACTGCACACAGGCTCTGCAGTGGCAGGCCAGAGTTACATTTTACAGGCTGCTTCTGTGGGTGGCACAATCAGTGCTGCAGCCCACTAGCAGCATTTGATTTACAGGCCCTGGGCACACACAGTGCACTATACTAGGGTCTGACAAGTAAATCAAATAGCCAAATCATGGAAACACTAATCGATAACAACAATTTACAAAAGGGAGCACTTGCACTTTGGCACTGAACAGCAGTGGCAAAGTGCCCAAAGCATCTAGACCAGCAAAAATGGAGTCCAGCACACAGCAAAACACAGGAAGCAGAGGCAAAAAATGGAAGGGAGACCCACACCAATGGTGCCAGGTCTAACACGTGTCCCTTCCAGCTGAAATGTGGGGAGAACTACCCACCCTCTTGGGAGTTCTCTTCACTAAGGGGGGAAAATCTGGACAGACCATCAGCATTTGCGTGTTCTGTACCAGGGTGGTGTTCCACCATAAAGTCCATCCCCTGTAGGGAAATGGACTACCTCAACAGCTTTGGATTCTCACCCCTCATTTGCATCAACCATCTGAGGGGCCTGTGGTCTGTCTGAACCCGGAAGTGACTCCCAAACAAGTATGGTCTCAGCTTCTTCAGCGCCCAGACCACAGCAAATGCCTCACGCTCAATCGCACTCCACCTCTATTCCCGTGGAAGTAACCTCCTACTAATGAAGGCTACAGGTTGGTCTAGGCCCTCTTCATTCAGCTGTGAGAGCACAGCCCCCACACCTTGCTCTGAAGCATCTGTCTGCACAATGAACTCTTCTGAGAAGTTGGGTGCCTTAAGTACGGGCGCTGTGCACATGGTAGATTTCAGGGCATCAAAAGCCTTCTGGCAGGCGTCAGTCCAATTCACTTCCTTGGGCTGCTTCCTGGAAGTCAGCTCTGTCAAGGGGGCAACAATGGTGCCATACCCCTTGACAAATCTCCTGTAATACCCTGTGAGTCCTAAAAAGGCTCTCACTTCTGTCTGAGTCTTGGGGGGTTCCCAAGCCAGAATGGTATCAATCTTGGGCTGTAGGGGCGCCACCTGGCTGCTCCCTACCTGGTGTCCCAAGTACACCACAGAACCCTGCCCGATCTGGCACTTGCTTGCCTTGATCGTGAGGCCTGCCCTCCGCAGCGCCTCCAGCACTTCCCAGAGGTGGTGCAGATGTTCCTCCCAAGTGGCACTGAACACTGCAATGTCGTCCAGGTAGGCAGCACTGAAATCCTCCAGCCCGACCAACACCTGGTTGACCAACCTCTGAAAGGTGGCAGGGGCATTCTTCATCCCAAAGGGCATCACCCTTAATTGGTAGTGCCCATTTGGTGTAGAGAATGCTGACCTCTCTCTTGCCCCATCAGTTAAGGCAATCTGCCAGTACCCAGACGTTAAATCAAACGTACTGAGGTACTGGGCAGCCCCCAACCGATCGATGACCTCATCAGCTCTTGGGATGGGGTGCGCTTCAGTCCTGGTAACTGAATTGAGCCCTCGGTAGTCCACACAGAACCGGAGTTCTGGTGTGGCACCGGGTGCGGCAGCCTTTGGGACCAAGACCACTGGGCTGGCCCAAGGGCTGTCTGAGGGCTCAATCACCCCTAGTGCCAGCATCTTGGAGACCTCCTCCTTGATGCAAGCTCTGACCCTGTCAGTCACTCTGTAAATCACTCTGTAAATCTTATGTTTTACTGGAGGACTGTCCCCAGTGTCCACATCATGGACGCACCACTGAGTGACACCGGGGGTCAGGGAGAACAGGTCAGCAAACTGTCCCAACAGTTGGCGGCAGTCACTCTGCTGTTCAGGGGTCAGGGCGGTAGAGAGGCTCACACCGTCCACTGACCCATCTTGCTCCTCTGCAGACAGGAGGTCAGGAAGAGGTCAGTCTCCTCTTCCATCCCAGCATCTGTTGCTAGGAGCATGCCCACTTCGGACCTCTCCAAGTGGGGCTTCAGGCGTCCACATGCAGGACCCGCAAAGGGTTTCTGGGAGACTGCAAGTCCACCAAGTAGGTGACGTCACTCTTGCGCTCCACCACCTCAAATGGTCCGGTCCACTTATCCTCGAGCGCACAAGGCTCCACTGGGGCCATGACCCTAACCTTCTGTCCAGGCTGAAACTCGATCAGAGTGGCATTCTGATCATACCAGCATTTCATTTCCTCCCGGCTGGCTTCCAGGTTCGCCTGAGCGAGTTGCCTGAAGCGCTTAGTCTGGTTTCTGAAGGCCAGCATGTAGATATATACATCCTGGGGAGGTTTACTGGGAGCTTTCTCCGAGCCTTCTTTCACCAGACTCAGAGGTCCTCTTACAGGATGCCCAAACAGGAGCTCAAAGGGACTGAACCCTAAGGACTTCTGCGGTACCTCTCTGTAAGCAAACAGCAGGCATGGTAAGAGGATGTCCCACTTACGCCTCATGGGTTCACTAAGACCCATAATCATGCCCTTTAGGGTCCGGTTGAATCTTTCAACCAGCCCATTACCTTGGGGGTGGTAAGGAGTGGTGAACTTATAGGTTACACCGCACTCCTGCCACAGGGACTTCATATACTTCGATATGAAGTTGGTATCACGGTCGGACACCACCTCTCTGGGGAACCCCACATGGGAGAAAATCCCGATCAACGCACGACCCACCATGGGGGCCGTTACAGTCCAGAGAGGGATGGCTTCCGGGTACCGAGTGGCATGGTCCACCAAGACCAGGATGAACCTGTTGCCCATGGCTGTCTTGGGATTCAGAGGCCCCACAATGTCAATACCCACCCTCTCAAAGGGGTGCTGACCACAGGGAAAGGTTGGAGAGGAGCCTTACACTTCCTCTCACTCTTACCACTTGCCTGGCAAGTCTGGCAAGACCTACAGTGAGCATCAGAATGCTAGCGCATTTGGGGCCAGTAAAAGTGGGTGACAAGCCTCTCAAATGTCTTGTCTTGCCCCAAATGCCCTGCCAAAGGTACATCATGAGCCAGACCCAGTAGGAAGGCTCTGAAGCGCTGGGGTACCACCAGCACATGGGCTGACCCAGGCTCAGCAACCTTAGGCTCGCTATACAGGAGACCATTCTCCCAGTATATCCAATGTGACCCAGACTGATCACCTACTGCCTGGTTTGTAGCCTGTTGCTGCAAACCAATGAGAGAAGAGTACGTCTGCTGCTCCTGGCAGAACTCCTCCCTGGTGGGCCCTCCTTCTTGCTGCCAATGGGTCAGCTCAGGCAGGTCCCCCAGTTCAGCCTCTTGTTCCTCTGTAGGCTCCAGGGTATCCCCCTCAGGGTCTGCCTCCTCCTGGACCATGGGAGCTTCGGGGGCCAGTTTCCCATGCCCTCTGCCTCTTCTCTTACCGGCAGGCACCTGGGCCACTCTTTCAAGCTCCAGCTCCTCTTGAATGCCCTTACCGGCTGCCATGGACCGAGTGGTCACGCATGCCCATTCAGGCAGATCCAAATGAGACCTTCGCTCCACCTTCGCCCAATGGGAGCTCTCCAAATCATTGCCTAGCAGACAGTCAACAGGCATGGCTGGTCTCACAGCTACTTTCAAGGTACCTGAGACCCCCCCACTCAAAGGGAACCTGTGCCAATTTGCAGAGGCACTCTGAATTGTCAGCGGCAACTACTGGGTAGAATGCGTTGGGGACCACCTGCTCTTCAGACACCAGCCGACAACTGACAGCTGTCACACTGGCTCCGGTGTCTCTCAGAGCCTTCACACTATGGCCATTGATGGTCACCCACTGCCTGCACTTTTTTGTGTTATCAGGCAGGTGAGTCCTTGGGACCATCTCCCTGTCTCCTAAAGAGACCAGGGACATCTCAGCGGGACCCCACACACCTTGGGCACCCGACTCCTCTCCCAAGGCTACACTATCCAGTTCCCAGGGCGGTGCACCAGTGGGTGCAGTGGTAACTGGTTTGGGACACTTAGGATCCCCCCGGAAGTGGCCCACCTTACCACAACTAAAACAGGTCTTGGGACCCCTCTGAACAGGCTTACCTGGCGGGACCCATGGTTTCTGCTCAGTGGGAGGCTGGGAACCCTTACCTTGGTTCCCTTGGGGATTACTTTGGGGCCCTTTTTGGAACTCCTTTTATTTACCCTTGTCCCCCCCCACTCTTCTGCTGGGGACCCTGTCCACCTTTGGCGGAATCTCCCACAGGACCTTTGTGGACCCTGGTACTGACCCAGCAGTCCGCCTCCACAGCAAACTTCCTGGGGTCAGTCAGCTTACTATCAATCAGGTGCTGGCGTAGCTCTGGAAAACAACTACTGGACAAGTGCTCCCATGCAACCAAATCATAGAGCCCCTGCAAGTCAGTTACCTTGCTACCCTTCACCCATCCATCCAGTGCTCTGCAAAAATAAGATACATATTCCACCTAAGTACTTGACTCTAGCTTCTTGCAGTTCCTAAATTTCTGCCTATAAAGCTCTGGGGTCAACCCATACCTGGCTATCAAGGCTTCCTTCATGGGGGCATAGGACATCTGATCCTCAGTGGGCAAAGCTAGCAAGGTCTCTCTCCCTTCACTGATGAAGCGGCCCTACAACCCCGCTCCCCAATCTCTCTCAGGGACCCAGTGGGACTTCATTGCTATTTCATAGGCCTTAAACCACTGCCCAATGTCCTCATGCCTCATGAAATCTTTGATAACATCTTTGGGAATGTATACTTTTCCTTCCCCAGTCACTGACGGCGTGCTGCCACCAGAGGGATTGATCTCTAAACTCTTTGCCTTCAGATCCAACTCCCTCAACCCTCTCTCATGCTCTAAAAGCATCTTCTTTTCCTCTATGGCCAATTTCTTGCTCTCCAACTCCAACCTCTTATTCTCTAAGTCACCCTGGCTCCCAAGCTGGAGCTTAGCAAGCTCCAATTCATGCACTCTGCTTCTCTCCCTGTCCTCCAACTCCTCTGGAGACAGACCCTTTGAAGACACACTTCTGCCCCCCCGGGAAGGCAACTTCCCCCCAGTCAGGCCCAACAGCCCCTCCTGCTGCCCATCTAAATTCTCCCCCTCCACCATAGGCTCCTCTGTCTGCCCACTGGCATTCCTTGCTTCCAACCAGGCCCTCAGCGCCTTTTGGAACTCCTCCTTTCTGGTGAGGCCTCTAACAGAGCTTTTAAATTTTTTGCAGATGGCCTTGAGTTGTGGCACAGTGTAGGTATCAACCCTCTCCTCTTCAAATTCAATATCCACAGATGCAAGTGATGCTGCTTTACTCATGGTGAAAATTGGCAGTTCTCAAGATGCAAAAAATTCCAAGGAAAAACTCTACAAAAATATATGTGGTTGCGTAATGGTCTGCACTCACTAGTAGTGTACATCAATCACTGCATGTAAGTCACAAATGCAAGTCCAGAGCCTCACCGCTGACCACCAATGTTAGAAATGGGGGTCTCTAGTTGGCAGAGGTAGGTACCTTTGTCCAAATAAGGACCCTTGCTTCTAGTCAGGGTAAGGGGGATACACTCCTAAAATAACCCCTGCTCACCCCCTTGGTAGCTTGGCACAAGCAGACATGCTTATCTCAGAGGCAGTGTGTAAAGCATTTGTGAACACATACAGTAATACAGTGAAAACACTACAAATGGACACCACACCAGTATAGAAAAATAAGTAATCTTTATCTAAACCAAAACAAGACCAAACGACCAAAAATCCACAATACAGTATCAAAAATATCCTTAAAAATAGGTTATTCACTCAAATCACTCAATCGAGGTGCACGGCGTTGGGTCCGTGAGTCAAGCAGACCCACAAAGAACAGTACCTTGGAATTGATGAAAGCAAAGACAGTGCACGGCGTCGGGGAGGTGATGCTTCGATGATACCTGCGGCGTCGGTTCCTTACGACCCCAGGGGATGTGAAGCCTCGGTTCCTTACTGCAGCGCAGGGGAGGTGAGACATCAGTTCCTTACTGCGTCGGGGAGGTGACGTCACGAATGGCGGCGAGGCGTCGGTTCCTGACGACGGTGCGATGTCGATGGATCCGGCAGTCACCCACGTCGATGATCGGCTCCGGGTTGATGAAGCACCGCGTCGGTGAAGTCGGGACGGTGTGTCGTGGATGTCACGAGCGGTGTCCTTGGCTCCGGTGCAGGCAGCAGCCTCGTAGACGGCTTTGGAGTCGCTGCGGCACGGCGTCGGCCCTACGGTGCAAGTCGGGGTGGTGCGTTGTGCTCTTCACGAGCGATGCCCACGGCTTCGGTGCAGGTTACGGCGTTGCTCGCCGGCGTCCATGTTGCAATTTCCTTCTGTGGCAGCTCAAACAGCAGTTCCAGATGCAGAGAGACAGAAGGGATGAAGTCTTTGTGTCCCTGAGACTTCAGAACAGGAGGCAAGCTCAGTTTCAAGCCCTTGGAGATCTTTTCTTCAAGCAGGTGACAAAGCAAACAGCAACGTCCTTTTTCTCCTTTCCTTGGCAGCAAGCAGCCACTGCAGACCAACCCCAGACAGCAAACAGCACAGGGGCAGTATTCCTCCTCAGCTTATCCGGCTCTTCTCCTTGGCAAAGGTTCCTCTTGATTTCCCAGAAGTGATCTAAAAGTCTGGGGCCTGGGCCCCTCTTTTTATACACAAAAATCCTTTGTTCTCTGAAGGCAGAGAGTGTCTGTACCTAGCCAAAAACAGTTCTGTCCTCACTGGCGCAGCTTCCTGGCAGGAGGTGGAGACAGCATTGTTGAAGGCAGACCAGGCCCATGCAGGTGAAAGGAAATCTCCTCCCCCTACTCTAAATGCAGCCCAGGTCTATTCAGCCCAGCCCTGACTCATCAGACTTCAGGAGCCACTGCCCCTCTCCAGCCCCTGTCATCCAAAAGCCAGACATGCAATACATAAACCTAGCAGAGGCACACTGGATGGTTAGGCAAGAAAAGTGTCTACTTTCTAAAAGTGGCATTTTCAAACATAGAATGTAAAAATCACCCTCACTAAAAGATGCACTTTAACATTCTGAGTTCAGGCATACTAAACTATATTTTTCTATCTTGTTCCCAGGGTCAGTTATGTTTATAAGATGTTATAAACAAACTCCCCATCCTGTCCTATGGGAACAAATAGCCTTGCAATAGTAAAAAACGAAATGTCAGTATTTCACTATCAGGACATGCCACACACATCAGGGCATGTCCTACCTTTCACATACTTATTTATTTATTTACTTGAGTTTTATATAGCGCTGGCTAGACCCGGAGGTATCAGAGCGCTTTACATGAGGAGAGTTACATAGGTTACAAATTACACATTGTTACAGAAGGTACAACAGTTACAGCTACATCCGTTGGTTCTTGGCGTGTAGAGGGGTAAGGGGGTAATATAAAAGGGTGAGGGGGGAGATTAAGCGGAGTATAGGCATACGGATAGACAAAGCAGGTGAGTGGAGAGGAATTCAGGGGAGAGAGGAAAGGAAAAAGGGAGGTAGCCAAATAATGAAGGAGGGAAGCGGAGGTGGAGGGGGTAGAGGACACAGCGTGGAGACGGGGAAGTGACTGTGTCTGGCGTCCGGCTGGGTGGGAGACGGTTCCCCGTGGGACAGGGATCCTACTCAGTCCTCAGTTATGTGTGATTCCCATTGTCACGGTGGACTCTCTCAGCGGGGTCGCTGAGAGTCTGGGGCATAAATGCTGGATCTCTCCCCAACAAGGGGAGAGGAGTGCTTTGGTCACGGGCACACTCAGAAGAATGAAGGAGGGAAGAGGTGGGGGAGGGGGTAGGAAACCCAGCGGGAACACAGTGTCCGACGTCCGGCAGGGTAGGAGCCGGCTCCCAGTGGTAAGGGGATCAATCCCAGTCCTCCAATATGTGTGACTCCCATTGTCACTGTGGACTCTCTCAGAAGGATCTCTGAGACTCCAGGGCAAAAAAGCTGGATCCATCCCCAACAAGGGGAGTAGGAGTGCTTTGGACAAGGGCATAGTTAAGGGGGCCATTTGAAGGAGTCAAGCTGCCAACATCGGCCAACGTTGCTCGGGCACCGAGGTGAGTATATTAGAAAAGGTTTATATAGCGCTGGCTTGACCCAGGGGGTATCAGAGCGCTTAACATGAGGAAGGTGTACAGTGGGTAACATGGTTACATAAGATACTGGAGCATAAACATAGCATCGAGAAAAGAAACGTGATTTCAAAATTACATCAGTTACTTAGTACATTTAAAAAATAATAGAGAACAAGTTCTATGGATCATGGAGGGAGGGGGGAAAAGTAAAGGGGATTAGAAAGCAGATCTGGTCTGGCATTACATCAGATTCCGTTACATCAGTTACTAGAGCAATTAGATAGCAGGAAAAACAAGAACAATGGAGTAGAGGGGGTAGGTGGTGAAAGAGAAAAGGGGCATTTTACAAGAGATTAAACAGTGATTTAAAAACGTTGCATGAAATTACAGTTACATCGGTTGCTGGAGGAATTAAATGGTCCATATGGCGGAAGAGACGCTGACCAAGCGGCTAGGAACAGTTTGGAGGTCAAAGGCAACCGCAAGATGGAGGGACCAGGAGAAGGACCCCCGGGACCACAGAACAAAATGGCGGGGCTGCAGGCGAACACCTCCGTCCAGAAAATCAAAAGTCAAAAAAAGGAACACCTACCCCAGGGGCAGGGCGCAGTGAGAAGGGTAGGTCACCAGGTGTAGATGGACGGAAGGCTGGAAGTCATTGATCCCTCGTAAGTTATTAGAAGTTGGGGAAGAAGTCAGCACAGGCACCAGCTCCGGAGGGGGAAAAGCAGCTACGGTGTCAGGAGGGAGCGAACAACACGCAAAAGGGAGAACAAGCTCGGAGAGAGAAAAACAGGGCACCGGCGTCACGGCACTCTTGTGGAAGCTCCGACGGGGAGGAACAATCCACACGTCCCCGCTGCAGCCCCAGAGAGGTGCTGCAGGAGCCAGGAAACAGCAGCATGGGTCCGGATCAGCGTGCAGCTCCTTCGCAACCCCCATTCCGGGGATCATCCAGTGGCGAAGTCAGATCGGCGCAGTGTCCCGGCCGGGTTCCACAAGATGGCGGCAGCAGCTTCTTCAGCGGTCAGAGTCCCCACGTCCCGATCAGCTCACCGCCCTCAAGCACGAGCCGCACCGCAGACAGGGCAACGACGACCCCACAGCTTGCCATAGCCTCCGCCGGATTTCCGCTGATGTTGGCGGAAACTTGTGCCAGCGCACGAAACACACACCATACCGGCCGTTTTATGCAGAGCCGGGCCGAGCGTGGCATGCAGTTTCAGGGACAGGCAGAGCTCGTTTCGCCCCAGGAGCGGTACCGATCTGCTCCACGTTGCGACGGTTGGTCAAATATCGGCAAGAGTGACACCACAGGTGCGGCTGAATGATGGATTAATGCCGGATCTTGGCTTGGCCGGCGGAGCGCGATCAGGCAGCAATGCACCCTGCCCATAGGGGTACCTTGGGCCTACCTTAGGGGTGACTAATATGTAGAAAAGGGAATGTTTAGGAACTGGCAAGTGGGTGCACTTGCCAAGTCGACATGGCAGTCCCAGACTGCACACAGGCTCTGCAATGGCAGGCCAGTGTTACATTTCACAGGCTGCTTCTGTGGGTGGCACAATCAGTGCTGCAGTCCACTATCAGCATTTGATTTACAGGCCCTGGGCATACACAGTGCACTATACTAGGGTCTGACAAGTAAATCAAATAGCCAAATCATGGAAACACTAATCCATAACAACAATTTTTCAAAAGGGAGCACTTGCACTTTGGCACTGAACAGCAGTGGCAAAGTGCCCAAAGCATCTATACCAGCAAAAATGGATTCCAACACACAGCAAAACACAGGAAGCAAAGGCAAAAATGGAAGGGAGACCCACGCCAATGGTGCCAGGTCTAACAAGGACAATAGAGTTGGAAATTGCAACAGTAAGAGGCAATCCCAGTACAACATTTTCCGAAATTTCAACCAAGTAGGCAGCAGCTGCCACTGCACATAGACATGGTGGTAACCCAGCAGCAATAACATTTAAAGCAGAGGAATGCTAAGCAATATCTTTCATCTCATAAACATGATCTTGTATTAGCACCCTGAAGGCTAAGCCCATCTTTCAAGACAATACAGTGTGACCGGTTTTGAAAAACCAGGGAAGCCTATGGAGAGAGCAGACAATAATTCACTCTTTAGAAAGTGCTCTCTGCTTCCTTAAACCAGGGCATATGCTTAGGTTGTCCCTTTTTTGTTAAATCCTGATGGGATTTGACAATACAAGCACAGCCTAGAATCCATTGATGACAATAACCTGTCATACATAAAAGGGTGCACATTTGGAGCACAGTAATGGGACGAGGTTAACATACGCACAAATAGCATGGTTTCAATCAGTGAACAGGCCTCTCTGGCAGATATATTGTGACCCTAATATAAAACACGGTATACACAGAATTTTAATTTTCTTTAGAAGCCTTGTGTCCTTAGCTAATTAATTAGGCAAATGCAATGAATCGTGTTTGCGTTGGTCCACAGATCAAGAATGCAAATATAAGTTGACTTTCTGGGTCTATAGAAATGGAGAGGAAAGCAGAAAACAGACCAACAACAGTAAAATGAGTAGCAATAGGCAGAATAGAAGGAAGTATTGTAGCAGGGTTTGGAATAATAGGTAAAGTGGAAAATACAGAGTTAATAGCTTGCAGGACTTGCACAAAATTACGTGTTTCCTCTCCAAACTTATTGACTGGAAAAATCAAAGTGTAAAAAATGCTGGTAGTAGGAACTAACACACCTTGATCTAATAATGTAGCAATAAAATGATGGATCTCCTCCTCAGCCTCAGGCTGGAGGGAGTATTGTAGTACATGGGGAAATGTCTTCATTGGATTCACACCAATGTTAACAGGGTCAGCATTTACAGTATATCCTTTATCGCCATCATTTTTGGACCATAGGTGTAGGAAAGAGCCCTTTTTGTATGCTCACCCCCCACACCCTTTTTGCTTCAATGGTGATGGTTATGACTCTGAAAGTGCACTCAGTCCTGTTAACTCTGCCCCAGTGTCAGTGCTCTCTCCCTAAAACTGATACATGTGAATTGGTAACCCCAATTGGCAAGGACTTTAACCCCTTATAAGTCCTTGGTAAATGGTACCAGTGGTACCTAGGGCATGGGAGTTAAAGGGGTCACCAGGGCCTGAAGCACTGTTTGTGTCACCCTGAGTGACCTAAGTAAACAGATGACAGCAGTCCTACCATTGCAGACTGCAGGAGCAGTGCAAACTGCTTGAACTTGACTTTGCCCTCACCATATGTGGCAAGGTCAAAGCACTATATTTAGTGTATTCCAGTGACCCCTAAGGAAGGCCTCCTGAGCCCAGGAAACAGGCTGCATTATATTAAAGTTGAGGACATATAAGTGCAAGCTTATATGCCCCTATTGTAGCCTTTCCCATTATAGGCTACAATAAGTGATCAGCAGTCCACAGGATAACATGAGTTGGCACACCAGAACCTCGAGGTTGTCAGCTCCATTATGGTACCGCCACAATATGTCATGTTTGGTATCAAACAACTTGCCTCTTCACCCTGACACGATTCTTGGTGTCTTGGTGGCAGCTGCTGCCACCAAGACAGAAATCTGACCCCTTGCCAGATGGTGTGAACTCTCCCAGGAGTCAGAAGCAAAGTCCTTGGTGGAAAGGAGCTGACAACTCCCTCCCTGACAGGATGGCCAGTAAAGTGGCACATCAAGATGTTGAGCTTCAAAGCTTACACCGCCTCCTTAATTCAACCAGGCTGCCTCCCTAAAGAGTCAGGAGATGTACACCCCCAGAAGGCTAACCACACCCCTAGGTTGGGCTGCCTGATCTGTACAGCTAAGGAAGGTTTCTGCCATATTTAAAAGTGGCAGAATAGACGGTTCTGGGTAGAAAAGGTGACACCCCCCCATATGTGGTCACCTCAGAGGCATATTAGCCGCTGGGGCTAGTAGCCCTTTGGCCACTTCCACCCACACCCCTAAATCTAGAATTTAAAGGGCACTCCTGACACCAGAACCTCAGTTCTGATTCGAACTGCAAAAGTGGACTCAGAAGAGACCAGAGTCTTCGACAACAGGACCTGCACAAAGCAAAGGCGTGATACTCGACACCTCTAGCAACCATCCTAATACTGCACAACTGTGACTCCTCCTGGCACAAAGCAAAGGAGTGATACTCGGCACCTCTGGGAACCATCCTGATACTGCACAACTGCGACTCCTCCTGGACTAAAGACTGGTTTCCCCAGACAGAGGACCCCTTTGAGAGCCAAAGGCAACTCCAGACTCCCTTGGACTAGTGGCACTAGTCCCCTGCAGTCCGCAGGTAAAAACAACGTACTGGAGCCAAAGCATAGCTGGTCATCGGGCCCTCTGGGGGATCACCCAAAAGTAGATGGATCAGTGCATTGTGGGAAACGTAGTCCTGACCTCAAGCAAGTTTCAGGCAGCTACTGTTTTCCTCTGAACCTCCGGATGTCGAAATAACATCTTGCTGACCTTACTGCTGCCAAGGCTTGTTGGTGGCCAGTTCAGCAACCACCACCTTTACTCGACGCTGCAACACTAGGGAACTCAGCATCACCTTCAGCTGACCACAGCTGACTTTTTGCACCCGTTTCCCCACCAGCACCGTCTAATTGGTAAAACTCCCTCCCCCGCGGCTCCCACTTCAGCTTTAATGACAGCCAGGACAACTCTGGACCCAGGCCTCTCGAGCCAGGTAAAATCAAACTCACTATCATGGCTTGGTCCTGGGACCCACATCACCTTAACCCCCAGTGGGTTCCACTCAACTCGACCTGCAAGTGACCGATTGTCATTGGAGTGAGGAAACTGCGTTGTTTATTCTGGTCACTAGGATTGGTGCAGGCAGTATTCCGTATAATGCTCCAGTTGGCCACAGTGAAGATAGAAAGAGGGTCCTAGCGAAGCAAATTCTCCTATTCCCTGCCCCTTGCATTTCCCAACCCGTCCACCCTCTTATCCTCCTGTGCTCCTCCCTTTATCTGCTTGCTGAAGGAATTTCATCTGTACAAACATTAATTTCATTTCTGTAGATTTTTTTTCTTTCATGGATGGCCATACAATGATTAACCACCTCAAAAACCTGTGAGCGATTCTTCTTTAACCAACCCTCTACAGGTATTTAGCAATTGCTCTTGCACCTTTGGTAACAATCCCCAGCTAAAGCAGCTACATCAGCCTTTGTGGGGGTCTCATTAGCATTTACAAATACCAGAATGAAGGACAAATATGTCTTTCAATTGATCTAAATAATCAGAGGATCACTCGCCTTTTATTCTGTTTACAGTTGTTAATTTTTGTTCAATCTGTTTTAGGTGGGCACACCTGAGTTATTGCATTGATCAATTCATCTCAGCAGTGGCTAGTGTGGTGTATTTTCTAGGGGACTGCTGTGGTCAATTTGCTTTGGCTGTCAATCTGTCTTGGACACCATCAGGCATTATAACTCTCAATACCCGATTGCGCGAAGCCCAATTAGAATTGTAGCACTCAAAGAGTGGTTCCTCCCTAAATTTCTTTGGATTCTTTTAATTCTTTGGAAACTGTGTAGTCATTTTGAAATCTCTTAGGTGGCGGTACTGTCGGAGTAGGAGTGCATTCTGGTGGAGGGTTATCTGGATTTTTACTGTCATCATCACTCAAGGACGGTTCCCTTCTAATTAATTTGTGTTTTAGTTTCAAAATTCTAGCTATGCTCAGCAATCTGTCTAAGGTTATTACCCTAAGAGATCTACAGGGTATGCAGCTGTCCGCTCTGAGCTTCCACCTCAGTTCAGGGAGATACTGACTACATGGGAGGCTGCAAGTAAGGTGTTGTGGTATTTGCATCCTGTCTTGTTCTTCTACTCGCTGCAATGCCTCAAGCAGTGCTGTGGCTTACCATGCTTGCTACACTTGCCTGCACCCCATCTACCTGTACCACATTTGCTTGCAGCTCATTTGCCTGCCTAATGACTGACACTGGGCGAACCGCAAGCTCACCAAATGGGAAATTAGCTTTGCTCACCCAAGTGGGGAAAGTTAAAATATCTGAGGCATCCTTCTTCCTATCTTGTTTGATATTATCTGTGACCTGAGTGAAGAGGTAAGGGGGCGGGGGGGGGTTGGTAGTGGAGTTGGGGAACAAGCCTTAATTATATCTGCTTTCATGTGGCTAATTTTACTTCTTACTTTTTCCCGAGTGTTTTTAAGACCTCTAATGTGAGATTCATGTTGCCTTTCAGAGCTTTCTTTAGCCAATTCGGTAGAGCCTGCTATTATTTTGGTGTCATTTTATTTTTAAATTCCTTCTGTGCAGTTATTTTCATTCTTTAAATACTTGCATGTACTGTTCCCATACTGGGTTTACATAACATGGGCCGGGGGTTCCCTTACATGCAATGTTTGCGCTTTTAGATTTTCTAATTTAGAAAGAAAAAACAGCCGTTCATACCTGTTGAGGGAGGAAGCAAATACAGGGACGAGGGTAAAGGAAGTAAGTGGTCTGTCGTCTACTGATAACTCTTGCCTGGGAGAGAGGACAGAACCACAGTGTTCCACCGGCCCCCTTGCTTTCAGGAAATATCTGGTCTTATCCTTTGGGGTTCACAGAGCTGCCAGGGTGGATGAACAAGTTTGCAGCAATCAAGAGCATTCCTCCAATGTGGTCTACACAAGGGTATTTTATTAGACATTTACAATGTCCCTCTTGGCTCACCTGCAGTTTCTGTGGATTTCACTCACACGATATCTCCTGATACATTGGAATCCCACATTTTCCTACCCAACAAATTAATCCTTGATGTCCTGCCAGTTAGCATCACCCAGTAATTATGGCAACAAAAAGGGTTCTTATTCTAATCAATGATTACAGAACAGATTGTTTTTAAAAGCTGGAATCAAGAAAAACTGTCTAACCTGATCAATGACCTGATTGCTATTCATTCAAGTACTCCTTCAGAGAAGTCCATCTTGCATTTTGTGTGCCTTGGGCCATAGAGTGAAGATCTGGTCCTGCGCTGGAAATCACTGCTAGTCAATTTATTGTGATTTCCTGGCCAACGCACCAAGAGTATTGCAGAAACCAGTTCCGGGTTTCTTTGAGTGTGAAAATATATTTAATAAAAGATGTGCACCACAGAAAAATGTAGCAGGGATTCCACATTAGCCAAGGAGTCAAGTTCCCTCAGGCAAAGCAACACACACATTCATACCATACCACTGAAGTTTCTTGAATAGTCACTCTCTGAAATTTTCGATATGCTAACAAGTAGGTGCAGTGGTGAACCTAAGAGACCAGAGCAGATGACCTTGAAAAGTATCAACAAACGACCAAAGTATCTACAGGTACAGCAATTTAAGAAAATCACAATATGGGTGCCAGGAGTCCCACATGTCGACTCTGAGACTGGAACTTCCGGTGAACAGGTTTCAGTATGGTCAAGCAAACATGGATGTTGAGGGCTGCATTAGTCAATCGTTATGCAGTGTAATTTGCATTTATTTACACCCTGTCACTAACATTATCACGGCACCTGGCAACGAGTTTCCAAAACTTCAGAATATCATCATTTTTATCATTAAATTCTAACTTGTAATTAAGCCTTGCACTCAACCCTTTCTGATTTCTAGAAGCTGCTTCAGGGTTCATTTTTAAGGATACTACATGAAAAGGGCAAAGAGTGGTTTTAGGTGCCATGGAATTACATTTTGAGTGGAGAAAGAACAGCTCATACCAAACAATCTACGTAAAGTGACAGATGAGATAAGTGAAAGGCTCTTAAATTGTGGTGCAAAAATGAATCCCTGGATTTCCGGATTCGAGGAATTTTTTATAGTACATTTACTTAAAAAAAAACCTCAACTTACTGCTCACTGGGACACTCCAGTTCCAAGCACAGTCTGCCCTTGTTACACGAGCGCACACTAAGAGCAATCCGGCAGCGTGGCATAGCCTCAGTATAGTACTGACCTCAGAATGTTAGTTCAAAGAGTTAACTAGGTACAATTTAGCAGTCACACTCATCCTGCTGTCTCTACTAGCTCCCTCAGACATCTTGTTATCTCGAATCAACACCTGGAAATGTTTGTGATGAGGCATGGTTGTGCTTGCCTTGGATGCTTTGCTCAGCAGCTACCACTTAGATTTTAGTTTTGAAGTCCTTTCTCTTTGAGTTCTTTCTGACTTATGCCTCCTGAATAATATCTACTATTTTGCCACTGCACTCCAGCATTTGATGGGGTGTATTCCATAGAGATTGTAAGGCTCTATTTACTTTTTCTCTGGAGCACTACTTCGCTAGAGAGTCATCTTGAAGGTTACTTGGTTTTAGATGACTACATTGCTTGCTAATCATTCCTCCAGCGGTGGTCCAGCCGCACACTATTTCAGGTGGTTGTAAATGGTTGGGGACACGGACAGGGTGGTGTCTTTCCTGATAGGTTCTTGTGAATGTTCTCAATTCTAGAGTATCATCAGGTACAGAAGTCTTAGACATTCACAGGGCTAATATCCATCCATTAAGATTCATAGCAAAACACTGTTTCTTTGAGAGGCTGCAGTAGAGTTGGTATTTGAAGAACTGTGTTTCAAGTATACCTAAAAGAAAACTGAAGTGAGGAGCCGAAAAAGTGACCATGGGGAGTGAATAGAGAGGACGATGGAGGGGAGAGACTAAGGGAAGTGGAAGCAGAATTGGACTGGAGGGGAGGAACAGGACTAGGGTAGAGCGGAAAGGGTCAATGTAAAAGGAGGAAGGCAAGAGAATTAAAGCATGAATAAGAGTAACTTTGGAGGGCATTGCACTAAACCTACGGTTTAATAGGGATTTTGGATCAGGTACAGTCTAGATAAATGAATCTTTATAAAGACAATAGAAGAATAGAAGAGTGGTTATGGTTATGATTTCTGTAGACAGGAAGTTTCAGAATATGGAGGCAGCTTCTCAGAATGATTGATGGAGGGCATGTAATAACTTGGTAACGTTCTGTGATACCTTGATAAATTAATTTGAAAAAAAGAAAAAAAGGTCATCTTTGGTGTTTCAGACTTAGTACCACCTGTGTTCTGCAGATCTGTTTATTGCATGGTTTTTATCAAATCACTCAGAACTGCACTACCGCTACTTTGTTTGTCATGAAACTCCTGTAAGGCTGCTCCTGTTGTGTTGCAAGAGTTGTTCTGGGCCAGCTTGTGATTGTAGTCTGTTGTACTGCAGCATTTATAAGGCTTTTCGCTCAGCAAAAACCCCCCATACTTTTTTTAATTTAATGGGGAGCCCCTTGCCTCATACGTAACTTTCTTGGCTTGCCACTCCCTGAGTGTAGGAATTATTGTGGAGCGCCATGTCTTTGCAATATCTCTTTTTGCTACCACTAGGCCCAGTATGCACTACAAAAGTTTGGATCGTGGCATGTCTACATCATTGGGATTTCCCATCAACACAAATTCTGGCAGTGGTGGGATATTACTGCCCAATATCTTGCCCAGTTCGTGCATTATGCCCTTCCAATAATACTATATCTTGGAACATTTTCATACCACATACGTAAACGAGCCCTTCTCCACTGCACATTTTAAGCAATTTGGCGAAACGGCCCAACCCATTTTGTATAGCTTACTGGAGTTATAATACACCCTGTGGAGGACTTTCAGCTGAATCCGTCTCAGCATGGCCTTGGTAGCCACCTTTATATGGTGCATCAATGCTTCTTCTCAAACTGTGTTTTCCATTTCCCCAAGACCTGTCTCCCATTTGGTCCACAGCTTTTGAAGGCTATCTGGCATATTATTGATGAGACTTTTGTAGACTGTCAATAGGGCCCCCTTCCCTAACTCACACATAAGAACTCTATTTTTCATAAGGGCACAATTTTGAACATCGGACCAGTTAATATCCTCTTCCTGAAGAGCATGTCTTAATTGCCTGTACTTAAGCAATTGTGTCCTGATCAGGCCATATTCATCCGCAAGGGAAGTGGCATAGCCAGGGGGTGGGGGGAGTGATCTGCCCCAGGTGGCATGAGTTTTGGGGCGGCGACCATCACGGGGCAGCAAACACAGGAATCGCCAGCACACCCCCACCCCCACCCCCTGCTCTTACATGTGGCCGCCACGGGGCGGCAAACACAGGGACCACCACGGGTGGCAAAAGGTCTAGCAATGTCACAGTGCAAGGGAGTCAAACTGTTTTAAACCCCCTTCATCCATTACGTCTTGTAGCTTGGATATACCTATACGGCCCCAGTTCTTGAATCCTTTCCACTGATTGAACTTCTGCAGCAGGTTTCTCTCCCAAAGGGATATTTCTTTCGTAATTTTTCCCTTCTACCCCAAATAATGTACTGCTTTATCCCATGGTGCCAATCATGTTTGTGTAGTTGGGAGTAGTGCATGTCTCCCGCTGTATTAATATTTCTGCTTTTGGGCCTGTAGTTGCCTTTCTACCCACACATCCATCACCTTTTTATTGAGCTATTATGTTTTGCACTTTATCCCTGATGACCGTCTTAAAGGCTTTCATAACATGGCGGGGGAGTCCACTGTTCACTCATTTTCACTAAAGTACAGCTCTGTATCTGCCTTTATCTCTGCTCGCAGGCATTCAAACTCCACCTTCTTCCTCCTGCCTGGGTCTTTCACCCCAGTTTCATTATCAACTGGAAGTGGTCCGAGATTCTGCTCGGCATCCGTGTAGTATCTGCTATTTTTGTAATTTCCGCTTCAGCTAGAAAGACATAACTTATTCTAGAGACGATTTTATTTGCCCTGGAGTTGTAGGAGACCTATAGATCATAAGGATGTTTGATCCTGCATATATCCAAGAGGCCCACAGATCTGGTAAATGTAAAGAGTTGTGATGTATTTGGGGTGTGCATTTTCCTTGGCCCAGACCTATCTTCCTCTGATACCATCACATTGCTGAAATCCGCTCCCAGAATGAGTTGCGGGAAGTCTGACTCTAATAGAATAGCCCCTAACTTATCAAGAACTCCCTTCTGTTGCCTAGGTGGTGCGTATACATTAATTAGAGTCACATCCTGTCTCCCCCAATTCCTTCAAACTCCAGTGTAACCAACAAGAGGGTCACTCCAACATTTAGTTATTTGGAAGGGATTTTTTTTTCCTTTCTAGCATTGCCACTCCTCTTGCCCCCCACAAGATACCTGCACGTACCAACAAGACATATGAACCCCTTTCCAGGAATTAACACTGCATTCTTAGGTGGTGTGTTTCCTTAAAGAACACAATATCAGGGTCATAGTGGCACATCTATTTGGGCCCTATCCCTCACTTAATCTCATTCCCTAACCCGTTGACGTTCCAGAACATTAGCCTTTCTCCCACTGCCTGCCATCAGCCGCCCCTGACTCTTCTATATCATATTGATTGCAGTAACATAACCATGATAACTTTAAATGTCAATCTTCTCCACATTACCATCTACCTGCTCCCCACTTTTACTATGTTCCTCACGCTCACATCGCTTGAGCCACAACTGGGAAAGGTCTGTTGCCTACCCTCCTTCCCAGAAAACAACTTGACACGTCAATTCACTCACACACCCCACTCTTCACTCACCCACATTACATCATTCAACAATATTAATACCAACCTATAACAACTAATGGAGGCATGTTTGTGGGCAATAACCCCTGCCTTTGCTGCCATATCATTGTTGTGTTGTAGTTTGATACCACTTAATCTGTTTGAATATAATGCTTGAGTCACCAGCTGGGGTTCTACAGGATCACCTTCGTTCCCTCACCTCCAGGTGTCATTGGATCATCCATGTCCATCTGAGGTGAAGCTTCTCGGATGTTATTTTCATTAGTAGCCATTGTGTCTACCACAGTGTGCTCCTTCCAGCCTACCATTCTAAAGGATCTTGATTGTGCTCATGTGCTTGCTGAGCACATTCTGTCTCAAAGCGGGGACCTCTGTTCTTTAGGCCGAACCACCGTCTGCCCCAGTGCATTCTGTTCCTCATCTCGGCATCTGTGTTTGACACAGCACAGATCTCTCTTCAACCCATGTCCATGTTTATTGTGTGGGCTTAAAAAAGGAGGTCTTCGCTTGAAAAATCACCTTCAATTGAGCTGGGATCATTACTTCTGCTTTACCTGATCATATGTTTTCAGTTACTGCTTTGGTGTAATCCAGGAATACCATTATTTTATTATATTCAAAGAGCACTGCCTCTTTTTCCTGCCGCTCAGAGGATCATATCCCTGTCTTGGTGGTTTAGAAATCAGGCAGTTATCAGCCACCAATGGTCTATGTGTCCATTCTATAATGAAGCATGTGGAGAAGTCCTGCACTTCTATCACTTAGATCAGCCAGTTCCCGAGTGTAGGGACCCCTCATCAAGACCATACAAACTGCCATTGCAGGCTACGTGTATTGGTGAAGACAAAAAGTGAAGAGTCGACGTGGCACACATGCCTGTGTACCATGCTCACAGACACCGCATGAGTTATAGGTAAGTCACCCCTACTGCAGGCTTTCCAGCCCTAAGGCAGGGGGCACTATATCACGTGTGCTCATATCTGTCTGAGCAGATATGACCCTACAATATCTAAGTCCATTCTTGGGTATTGGAAGTGTGCAGAGAAGCCATAACGAGTACGTGGGCTGGCCGCCCGTCCTTAGGAGTTCCCCAGCACCATGATGGCTTCTCTTTACCCAGGAATGTTTGGTACCATCTCATCTTAATAAACCAACACTGATGTCCGTGTTGAATTTATTAATAAATGTACACTGAGGACACATTAGAGGTGTCCCCTGAAAACCTAGTGTGGTCTCTGACTAGTCTCAGCCAGCCTGCCACCACTAAATGCTGGATATCGACGAAGCAGCTGTGCCCCCGTGCTCCTGTGGTCCTTACGACCTGAGCCCCTATTTGGGAGCTCTCGGACTTGACTACAGGTCCCTCTGTGCAGCCTGTTTTTAGGTGCCCCCCTTCTTCGTAGTGCACCAGCTACCAATGCCTCCAGCACCCAGCTCTCAGCCGAATCCGGGACTCTCCCGACGATCCGGTGGTGGAACATTGGACCTGGGCCTGCTGCTATGCTAACCCTCAAAGGTGAACTCCTAGAACCAACTACTCAATTTTTTATGCATTTTTGAATTTTCTCCCATAGGACTGCAGTGTGCGTAATTACTCAAAGCTGTCAAATTATTTTTCAAACTTTAACAATTTATAAGAAATTAAGTACTTACTTGTGAAGAAGTTCTTGGTCTGAAAAATTAAATAAAAATCCACGTTGTTTTTGCAAATTGGTTTTGGATTTATTTTTGAGTGTGTGTCTCATTTAATGCCCTGTGAGTACAATAAATACTTGGCACTACCCTCTGTTAAGTCGAACTGTTGGTCCATTCTACCACAAAAACAGCATTAGTATTATTTACTTTTGCCTCTGTATACCAATCTGGGACCCACTGGACTCTCTGCACAGTGTACTTGTTTTTAGTGCACTATATAGCGAACCAGCTTCCTACATCGAGAAACTCTATCAGATCTCTGCCCTGCTCTCCCTCTGGAAACCGTAAGAAGTGGAGAATATTTCTACAGGAGCAAACCTCTGTGTCTTCTGCTCTTGAAGTTAGGTCCTCAGGTGTATGTATTAGTTGGTACACTTTGTTGCTCAGTCCCTTCACAAAATATTCCAATTCTGTGATGGGGCCTCTACGCCCGACACCCTTTCTCTCACGTTTCTGAGGTCCTGCCATATGGGCAGCACCTCAGATCCCAAGTCACCAATCTTTTGTTCAAGCGTCACTGTAGATGCTTGAATTGCCAACATGATAGCGTCAATTGCCTCGTATTTAGGTCGAGGACTAAGTCCCTTTAATTTTCTTCCCGACTACCCAGCTGCCTCCTAAGCCTGCAACAGTGCCTTAGTGTACCTATCAATTTTACTCTGTTTAGTGAAAGGGTGGTCTTTGTTCTTTGCCATAAAGGAATTGGGAAAGTCACACACCTTAAGAGTTCAAGCTCTACTCCTACGTTCCTTCAAAGTGAGTCAAGATGCAGGGGACCAGCCATCGGGTAGTCGATTTGTATTGGACTCAATAACAGGATTATATTTGCTCTGGCTCTTATACAATACTTTTTTGAGTCTCAATTCTGCACTATTCCTCCTGTGCCAGCAGTGGAGCAATATAGCTCTGCCCCTTAGCCCAATTGTCAATGAGCAGCACAAGCAGCTTAGGCTTTAATATACTTTACTTTGTCCTCAGTCAGAGGCTAGCTTGACTCCAGTGTCATGGAGAGCATGGGACCCACGTCTGGGCATACCCGTCCCACTCAGGGTGACAAATGCAAACAGAACAATTGATGGTCTGCATGCTGAACAATGTCTAACATTCAATGTTCTGTGGGAATTTGATTATATCTAAATATTCTGCTTGTCTTTTTTCCTTATTATTATATCTATACGCGAAGTGTCCTTTTCAGCACTTGTGTGTATTTGATGACAATCACTATCTTGCATGACTCTTTTGATGTCACTGTTACTATTTCTTCAGCAGATGTATTTTAAATTTATTATCTTTGTGATCTATTGGTTTCCCCCTATCTCTTTATTCTGAGGCCTTAGTGTATACATTCATTTATACGCTTTCGTGCCATTTGGATTTATTCTACGACTCACACTGACGTAACACGTCATGTTTTAGCTCCTTCGTAAAACTAATATTATGATGGTTACGCTTCTTTGTTTTTTGTGTTTTTTTGTTTTTTGGCTAATCGTTGGGGGCATTATTAATGGTTAAATTTACCTTTATTCAGGGCAGTAGTATGTTTTTCACAATACTTCCACCTTTCATGATGGCGGCCCCTTTTTTACCCATTCGACATTACTTGTGGGAGGGATCTCAATAGTCATGTGCTCTTTCCGATCACATGACTTTTGAGCACCAGCTTTTAATCTCAAGATGGCCGAGGGAAATTCATTCGTGTCGATTCACGAGCGGTATCACGCGCAGCGGGTTCGGCGGTGACTTGTTAAGAGGCGAGGTGAGTCTTTTTTTTACAATTTTTTGATAATGCAGCTATGAATAATATTTAGTGGTCCAGCAAGGATACTTATTTAGTTCTTGTTTATTACAGGTCTTGACGTATCATGGTCGGGCCATCTATATATATTTCCAATTTACAAATATAAGGATTTTCACTACTTCAATAGGGTTTCGTTTGGCTTTTGCTCGTGGTTGGTGCACCGCACTTGATGTGCAGCTTAGGGGAACCGCATTATCTTATTAGGTGAGTTGGGTTGGTGTCGGTGATGTTTATTGTTTATTTTTGGACATTATTTACCAAGGACTGTCTTGTTTACACAGGTTATTTATACGCTACAGCCTCGATACTTCTACGGCTTTGTATTTCTAGCAATGCGGTATGGCTGAACTACGCCACTCGTTTAGCGACATACAGTGTTTTTGACTCATCTATTCTTCTTATTATTAGAAACTCCATTGTATGGTGAGTTTGTGTACACTTTCGATCTTTGCCTATGGAGAAGGCCGATGCACTCTCCTGTGTTTTGCTTATTATTTTTTCTTCTTTCAGGAAACATATCTAATTAGTCACCACTTTTGACTTTTCCTCAAGCCACATTTCAAGCACACCCCAATATTCGACTTTTTGTGGTGAGTGTCTAGCATAGATTATATCTATTCATTGTGCTGCCTGTATATAGATGTGGGTTTGTAGGGCTTATTCGTTAGTGACACACTAATTGATGCACATTGCGAATTATCTGGCAAGTGCATCTCTTACCAATTCAGTTCTACATTAGGGCTCTATATGTTTGCTCCTCATATGCATAGTAGATCCTTAGATAAAAACGGCCCCATATACAGTTTTTATATTAGGTATCTGTAACAGACATATGACTCTTTTTAAGAATATCTAGTAATCTATTTTCTATATTTTTCATTAGACGACTATTAAGTCGCATGACTACTTGTGGATCCTCAACCAACCTTGGTCTAATGACGAATGCATTAATTATCATTCTTTAGGTGGGTTTTTTCACATCTACCTTGACAAATATTGGGTTTTATTATCGCTTTTGTTCATTTCTTCTTTTTTTTGCTTTTTTAGATTCTTTAGCTTAGTACGGCTTATTGGCACCAGTCTAGCTTCTTTTTCACACTTGTGGTTAGGGTTCTATTGGGCCCTTTTTTTTCCTCTTTTTGCTCTTTTATCTTTTATTCACGTTCTGGTATAATCAGGGTATGGGACTTTAATCACCTAATATCGCCTATTTTCCGGTTTAGTTATTATTCTTTTCTATTTTCTGTTTGTTTATATCCTTGGTCAATACTTGATTGGGCTGTATCACTTTTTTTGTGATCAATTTTAGCTGTGAGATCTCTGGTTTTGTTTATTATTACAATGTTTTTATGCATTATTATTTAAGAGATACACATGAATTTTATTGACTGTATAAACGCTTGTTTTGCCAGCCTTGAGATAGTCTGAATACTGACTAGTACAGACGAAACACGTGTTGGCTGTTGTATACGCTGGGAATTATTCTGAAAATCAATAAAGGGAACATTTTCTACAGACTTCTCGTTGACTACCCATTATGTCCTGTTCATTATTGGATTTCCTTTCAGAATCTCAAGATTGCTTGGATTGACTTACCGAAATTGGATCAACATATGTCCATAAAGTTGTTTCTTTTTGGGACCAACTCTAACTTAGGATGGGTGTGCTGTATTAGCTTATTCTTTGGTTGTGAAGTTGCATGTTGTTCTAGACGTGCTGACAGCACCCTTGGGTGGTGGGTGCCTCAAGCTAGCTAAGCACCCCGCTGTACCCACAGCAACTGATTTATTATTCACGCCATTGACTGGTAGTTTGTATAATATTTGTTTATCTTGATGTGCGGTTTCTTCCCTTTTAGGGAACGCTACTACCCCTTTCTTTGTGATTGTTAACATTCAAGCTAGCCTGGCTGAGGAGGGGTGATACCCCAAAACCGGTCCTAGGATTCTCGTTTTCAGTCCAGGGAGGACCTGGGCTGGACTGTTCCCATGAGGAGCAGGGTCAAGGCTGATTTGCATATGGCTAGATCCAAACTGGGGTGGCATAGTGAGCAAAAGAGTGATGGATTAAACCCAGATCTCTTGACTGGGGGTGAGTGGTTGAAAAGTTTCAGCACTCTGTCCATCATCTTGTTGTGTTTGCTGTGTTCGCCCTAAGTGGCCATGGGTATGCCCAGACGTGGGTCCCTTGCTCGCTGTGCCACTGGATTCAAGCTAGCCTGGCTGATATGGGGTGATACCTGAAACCGGTCCTAGGATGCTTGTTTCTGGTCCAAGGAGGACCTGGCCTGGCAGTTCGGGCTGGACTGTTCCCATGGCGAGCAAGGTCAAGACTGATTTGCATATAGCTGGGCCCAAACTGGGGTGGCATAGTGAGCAAAAGAATGATGGATTAAACCCAGATCTCTTGACTGGGGGTGAGTGGTTGAAAAGTTTCAGCACTCCGTCTATCATCTTGTTGTGTTTGCTATGTTTGCCCTACGTGGCCAAGGGTATGCCCAGACGTGGGTCCAATGCTAACTGTGCCACTGGATTCAAGATAGCCTAGCTGTTGAGGGATGATACCCCAAAGCTAGTCCTTGGATGCTTGTTTCCAGTCCAGGGAGGACCTGGACTGGCAGTTCGGGCTGGACTGTTCCCATAAGGAGCAGGGTCAAGACTGATTGGCATATGGCTGGGTCCAAACTGGAGTGGCATAGTGAGCAAAAGAACAATGGATTAAACCCAGATCTCTTGACTGAGGGTAAGTGGTTGAAATGTTTCAGCACTCCGTCTATCATCTTGTTGTGTTTGCTACTTTTAGAAAGTGGGCATTTTCTTGCTTAACCATTCTGTGCCTCTGCCTGTCTGTATAATACATGTCTGGGTGGGCTGACAGTTGGGCTCTTGTGCATTCATTCTAGACAGTCACACAAAGGGAGCTGAGGTGATCTTTGCATATCCTGATGTCCCATCACAACGCTGATGGGCCTTCTGGAGCTAGAGTGGTGGAAGGAGTTGTTACTAATACCTGAATAGGGCTGTACCTGTCCTCACACAAAGCTGTCTCCACCCCCGTGAAGTGTGTCCTGAGACAGGTCAGAGAAAGGCAGGGTCTTGCGCACTACAAAGACTTTTCTTTGAGGTTTGCCTACTTTAAAGGCAGAAAGGGGTATAAGTATTGGACCTATGACACCCTGAAATCAGAACACTTCTCGACTGAGGACTTTCTGCCAGGAAGAAGAGCTGGATGCTGTAAGAGTGACTGCCACTCTGCCTGTTGCTCTGTTGTGAAGGCCTGCTTCTTGCTGCTTCTGTCCTGGGAGTGAAAGGACTGAACTTTGCTTTCTGTATCATGCTTCCAAGCTTCTCCTAGGGCTTGTGCGTGCTTGCCTCCTGTTAAGAAGTCTCAGAGCCATCAAATACTTCACATACCAATGCCTGGGCTCTTCTGCTGAGAGTCCTGACTTGCCAAGTGGTGCCAAATCCCATTCCTGGGCCTTTGGAAGTGTAACCTGGTGATCTAAAGAGAAAATCCACGCATCTACTCACAGCGACTGTTTTCTCAACGCATTGCTGCACAAGATCGAAACATCGCTGCTGCCTGCACCGAAGCATGGTTCCCGACCGGCGCATTGACCATGGCTTTCACCGCAGGCCCCAGCACACTGTCGCAGTGCGTCAGAAGAAACTATGGAGCGTAAGTCCCGAGCACCGTGTCATTGCCGTCCTAGACACCTGCTGTGACTCCGATGCAGCACCTGGTCGGTGGCTGTGAAATCGATGCAGTGTCGGCTTTGCAGCTGGAAAAGCGACGCAGCGCCTGCTTCACCGCTGTTGCGTCGACGCAGCGCATTTGAATGTTCAACGCATCATCCCTCGTTGCCAATACTTAATCGAAGCCGCACCGCAGTTAGGAACCGAGGCCGTGTGTCTGGAGATCGACCCATCACCTCCCCTTCCATTAAGGAACTGATGCATCACCTCCCCTTCCAGTAAGGAACCGACGCATCACCTCCCCTGCATAGCAGTAAGGAACCGACGCATCAACTCCCCTGCCTAGCTAGCAGTAAGGAACTGACGCATCACCTCCCCTGCATAGCAGTAAGGAACCGACGCATCAACTCCCCTGCCTAGCTAGCAGTAAGGAACCGACGCATCAACTCCCCTGCCTAGCAGTAAGGAACCAACGGATCAGCTCCCCTGCCTAGCAGTAAGGAACCGAGGCATCACCTCCCCTGGCAGTAAGGAACTGACGCATCAATTCCCCTATGGAATAAGGAACCAACGCATTGCTTTGCTTTTCTGGTGCTTCACCTCCCCTGCGTCTGCTTCATCTTTGATTTTTGATGCATACAAGGCACTTTGTGCTAAAAGAAGAGCATCCGTTGATTTCTATGGACTAAACTTGCTTGATTTTTGAAAAGTTATATCTTGACTTTTATATGTTGTGTTTTAGTTGTTTTGGTCCTGTTTTATTCAGATAAATATAATGGATATTTTTCTAAACTGGTGTGGGCTCTGTAGTGTTTTCACTGTGTTACTGTGTGTGTGGGTACACATGCTTTACACATTGCTTGTGAGATAAGTCTGACAGAGTAGCTGCCTTATTACTTCTGGATCTATCGACTGCATTTGACTCTGTCCGCCACCACAAGCTACTGCAAAAACTTCACTATATAGGAATCCTTGAAAATGCTTTAAAATGGATTGCTTCTTATCTCACAGACAGACAAAGTGTAGTGTGCCTACCCCCTTTCACATAACATCCTTACACAAAACTGTGGAGTTCCTCAGGGGTCCATAATATCCCCTCTATTATTCAACATCTACCTAACTCCCTTACCAAATCTGATTAAATCGTACCTGTTACAACTATGCAGATGACACCTAAATAATTTTGAAAATGGATAGCGCCAAAGACCTCTACAATTCAAAACTTGATGACTGGTTTCGTGCAATAAGCACATGGATGATGATTAACCATCTAAAACTCAATACAGCAAAAACAAAGATTATGACAAGTGGCCTATAACAAAACTACCAGCCTACCACCATATGGCCTCAGGAACCTGCAGCCCCTCCAACAGCATCAAGAAAAGTTAGAAACCTAGGAGTAATTATGGATTCAGAACTAGCCTTGATACCTCATACTAACAATGTCACAACGAGTGCCTTCTACACAATGAAAACACTACGTCGCATCTTCCCATACCTTGCATAAAAAAATAAAGTGTAAGACATACTTATGCTCGTAATCTTCAAGCTTGACCATGCCAACAGCCTGTAGCTTGGCTCACCCGCATTCACTATGCTAAAAATACAACTCTTACAAAATGCTGCCACAAGGCTTCTTCTCCACCTTCACCCAAGAGACCGCATGATCCCAGTCTTACAATTGTTCCACTGGCTACCTATTGCTAGACATGCGTTGTTCAAGGCCCCCTGCATTGTCCACTGACCCTCTCAATGAAAAGGACCGCTATACATGCAGGTTAAATTCAAGCAATGCAAACCAAAAAGAACTTGCACCACTTATCATCATCCCACCTTACCATAAGAAATTCCTAGGAGGCAATGCTTTCTCAGTACAAGCTTCCAAGCTCTGGAACTCAACCAGTCAGCATTAGAAGCACCGAGGAGCATTACACTTCAGAAGACAGTTGAAAACTTGGCTTTTTCCTAGCTTCCTGCACCACATGCATCCATGCAACAGAGTCCAGAGAACAGTCACATCCTCAAGCGCAATCCTCAACCTACAACACACAAACTGCAAACAACTCAACCAGCAAACTGCTTTTATTTTATGGGTAAGCTAAAAGGACTGACCTTTGGTTCACCGTAAGTCAGGCTTAACTTAGGAGACAGGTATGTATAAAGCATTCAATGCCACCAAAACAGTAAATAAGTAAATGACACAACACAATAAAAATTCAACACCAATTTATAAAAATAGAGACTGTTTTTGTCTTTCAAACAACACCAAAATGACAAAAATCCAATGTAGGGAACTGGAGGTATGAATTTTCAAAGATGAAATAAAAAATTGTCCATTCTAGCACCAAAAAGCTTAAAGTGCCACTTGCAGCTATCTGGTCTTGCTGGTCTGGGACAAAGTCAACATTTTAGGCCAACAGCGATGGAGTATGGGTCGGATAGATGAGGGCTAGGTACCTGTCAAAAGCTTACCTTCGGACTTAGACTTTTTCTTGGAGCTTTTCTCTTGACGACGAGTCCCTGGGTTCCTCGGATCCGGAGTTCAATTCGACGACGGTGGCATGCTGCACTGCAATACCTCAGTGCACCTCTGGAAGTCTTTGTCCTTGATGTTGATGGCGAGGAGCTCCGGAGCATCCAGGGAGACAAACCAGCATGGTCAGACCGATTCTCAAGTCGACAATGGGCTTGACTCTTGACGCCGAGCCGTCTCCTTGAGCATTTCCGTAAAACTTTAATGAAAGTTTCACAACTTTTAGTTCTTGCAGTTTCTTGGTTATTTTGGGGAAAACAAGGTTCTAGTAGCACCAGCTAAGGACTCAGAGACTCTAAATTGACTCTTGGGGGCTAGGACTCAATTTTCCACAATGCACAGTCCAGGAAAAATCCGGTTGCAACTAGTCAGCTGGGGCGATCCTCTCTTTGGCTGGGCATGTAACTTCTTCCAGCTCTATTGTATCTGTTGCTGATTAGGGAGTCCATTCCTTTTCCTTTGAGTCAGGCACAGTCCTTTCTTTGGGGAGCCTTGTGAGTGCAGCAGGTGTAGTCCTTCTGAGTGCAGTCCTTCAGAGTGCAAATCTTCTGTGGTAAAGTCCAGGGGTCCAGCAGGGCAGTCCTTCTTCTTCTGGTGTTCCAGGCAGTGATCTGCGGAGCTCCTGCAGCTCTGCCATATTTATTCTCCATTCTGGGATGGCAAGAGGGGACACACCCCAACCAATGGGGTAAAGTTGCAGCCCTCTGTTTTGACCATTTCTTGCGAAGTGTGGCATATTTTTAACCCAGAATGTACTGGTTTGGCAAACTCAAAATGGAGAAATCTCTGCTTGGTGTATGTGTAACCCAACCCAAAGGTGTGGATACCATCTGACTGCACTCCCCTCCCAGCTCCTCTCCTAATCTAATTACGGGTGCTCCCATCTGGCTGGGGATCAAGGAAGTGGGGTCTGGCCTGGGTCCTATGACATCTATTCTCCTGCCTTTGAAGTCCAGCTTTACTCTCCAGTCCCCTTCCTCTCCCTGGCTTCTCCAGGAAGCATATCTCCTCCCACCAAATGGCTGTATTGTTGCAGTCTCTGGCCTTTTCACACCTACTCAAATAGAAGCTTGGCTAAGGCTGTAAAATTTTGACCAATCAGAAAAGGCTGCTACCGGCTGCTTTATGTAACTTCAGGATAGTAAGTTATAAAACTACTTTCCTGTAATAGTTATAATAAATCCAACCTTTGCAAATTGTTGAATTTATAGTAACCATTAGTTTGATACTTTGAATGTCATGTCTAGCTGGCTCCAATCAAAAGATAGACTTTATTTAGTTTAATAAAGACTTCTAATGTTAGCCTATGGGGTTAGCAGCACTAAAATAGGGTAAAACGACTTTGGCTGTTGTTCCTTACATATATATTTTAGATTGTCATTGTTTTTTAATAACAATGCACCCTACCCTCGGGGTACCTAGGCCAGACCTTAGGGGTGACCTAAATGTAATAAAAAGGTGGTGTTTAAAATTGAAAGTATTTTTAATTCCAAATTCGAATTAGAACATTATTTTATTTTAAAACCAGCCTGCAAGGCAGGCCTCACTTTAAAATGACACCAGACAGCACATCCGTGCATACGTAAGTGCATTAAGTTCACATGGGGTCTCTAAACTGACATGCCCTTCCATATACTAGGGAGACTTACAGGTAGGTTGTCTTGGCCAATTAGAATTATACCAATTACCATATACCTTTAGAGGACAGAACACTGGCCCTGGGCTTGGTTGGCAGAGCCCAGGGCACTTTCAGAGTCAGTAACCATCAGCATCAGCTAAAAAAAGGCGAATGATCAGGGCAAAAAGGATGACTTTCACACATGTAGGTTGTGACATTATTCAAATACAAAGAAAGCATGCATTGAATATTTTTAAACATACATATTGTGTAATAAAGTTAACAATCTCAACACACTTTTATTGGCTACAAACGATGCACCCCCCCTCCCCCTCCAAGTTTAAATGACTAGCATCTTGTTTTAAAGTTCTGCTATAGGACTTTATTTAATTATTTGTGTAATAATATATTTTGTAATAGAAAATAGACCAGCAAGGATGAATATACATCGACAAAATCTACAATCGATTATTACAATGTAAACCATGTAGAGAAGAAAGAACATTAGGAAGTAGTCAACTTGCAAATGATTAAGATGCATATTGAAAAAACTGACTTGGATAGTGAAAAGAATATAAGAAATCCATCTATTATAAAGATATAAAAGTCAGTGTTACATTTTATTAGCAAATGTGTCTCCATATACATTAGCAACCCAAAGGGGAGTCTTCAGCCACACTTTAGGCCTGTCCACTTGTTTTACACAGATATTATGCACTGACGGAGTCACAAAATAGAACCAATTTCTACAGATATGTTAGCAGTGATCTAATCAAGAACTAATTCTAGACTTGGAGAAACATACTACATGTGTCATTTACCTTGGATGAAACTCATTAACTTTGGCAGCACTTCATGACTCAGAGGAAGCGTACGAACATTATTTGCAAACGCATCACCCTAATATTCAGGCAACTTCCACTGCTGATCTCGCCACATCAGTTTCTGTGCAAGACTACAATATACCCACGGGTGACTTGCCAGTGCTCCTGCTGATGACAGGGTGAGATGACCTAGAAAGGATTAAGCAGATATTTAATATGTTTGTGACAAACTCTTTCATTTTGAAATTCAATTGGTAATTTGTTTCGGAAAAAAATCATCAAGAGCTTTAACAGATACAGTACCGCTTAGTATGCCCTTTTTTGTGTCAAATTACAAATCTATACTAATGCACTTTTGTGAACGTTTTGCTACAAATAATATGTTTTCCATATAATGTCCCTAAATACCTGAAAAATAATTTTTTCATAACTAATTCTAAAAGAGGATGTGTTCTTTTTTCTTTGCTTTACATTTACATTGTACTTGAATTAATTTACCATCAGGCAAAGATGCTTTCAATTAATTTGCATCTGAGTTCACAATCTTCGTCCTCATCACTGTCATCATGTTGACACATCTCACCAACATCACCCTGGGTTGCCACTGGTGGTAATCATCAGAGATGAAAGGAATGTTTCTCTGAAGGGCAATGTTGTGCCACCTAGAACATACCATAACTTTCTTGCACATATTCCCAGGAGAGTAGAGAAGGGCCTTTCCAGACTTGTCCATGCCCTGCAACTGGGCCCTCAGGAGCCCACAAGCCCACTCCACAGGCCCCCTTTGTTTGCACATGGGCCTCGTGGCAGCAGACTTATCCTGGCATGCTTGGGTTCCTCAGTAGTGTTTAAAGCCACATGCAGCTAGGATAAGCTGATCCTCTGAAAAATAGAGTCTCAAAAGCAAACATAAGTTAACTTATGTCTGGAGGACCCTAACCTTCCTATCAAATATCACTACAGCTCTAATGTTAACACTTACCAACAAATCAGTTCTTTCTTGGTGCAAGGTCTGCCGTCTGTTGTTGTATGCAGCTGTTGCATAGCACTAGCTGTCATGAGTTGAGCCTGAAAATACAAACACACTGGTGACATAGAGATCTGGTATAAAAACCACCTGCGCACTGATAGAATGAAAATGCTTCCTATGTTGTACATTTGCTCGCTGTCATGAGGTGGCACCAATGCAATGTGAGTTCCTTCTATGGCGCCAATAACGTGCTATGCATTCCAAACCATAGAACCTGCTGTTGATATTGTTGAGTGGAGCGTTATCTTATTAATTCAATTTCTAGAGCGCACGGCTACCTCCTGCGGAAGTGTCCCGGCGCTAGCGGTAAGTGCAGATAGCAAGCAGGAGCAGAAGAATTATGCAGTAATTTGGGTTAGGCTGAACAGCCAGGTTTTTAAGGCCTTTCTGAACAGAGGCTCTGAGCTCGCCTTTCGAAGGTGAGCTGGCATAGAGTTCCACAAAGAGGCTGTTTTCACAGCAAAGGCACGACCCCCCATCCTGGCCTTTTTGAAGCGTGGGGTCACCATAAGGTCCTGATGGTTTGACCTTAGCGATCTTGATTGGCAATATTTCCGAAGTCTATGCTTCAGATATTGAGGGCCCACATCTCTCATGGATCTGAAAGCTAGTACCAATGCCTTAAATTCAATCCGTCTTCTGACAGGGAGCCAATGAAGGCTACGCAAGTGAGAAGAGATGTGGTGGCGAAGAGGCACATTTCTGATCAGCCTAGCTGCAGCATTTTGTATAATCTGCAATTTTCTCAACAAATAATCTGGGAGCCCCAGGTAAAGACTATTTGCGTAGTCCAATTGAGAGGTAACAAGTGCATGGACTACATTTTTTCTGCAATTCATTGGCAGTAAATGCAGGACTCTTCGTAAACTTTTTAATTTCCAAAAGCATGCAGAAGAGACTTTACAAATTTGGGCACTACCCGAAAGATTAGCATCAAATCTAAATCCCAAGTTCCTAGCAGAGTGCACCGGGCTAGGAGGGGGGTTAAGCTCTGCCGGCCACCAGAGTTCAGACGAAGGGGAGATGATTGATTAAAAAACAGAACCTCGGTTTTATCTGTATTCAACTTCATGCAATTGTTCGTCATCCATGCCAAGATTTTTCGTAGACATAGTTTAAAATTCATGAAAGCTACCTCCGTGTGTTCTTTAAAAGAGAACACAAGCTGCGTATCATCAGCGTACGAGACCACCTTCACCCCACACTGTTCAATCTGTGTGGCGAGAGGGGCCAGGTACACATTAAAAAGGGTGGGGCTCAACGCCGAACCCTGTGGGACCCCACAGCTAATGGATCTAGAGGCCGAGATAAAAGGGCGCAGGAACACATTTTGAGAACGGCCCTCTAAAAAGGTGCGGAACCAGTTTAGAACGGTGCCCTTCACACCAAGGGACTCAAGTCTCTCTAATAAGATATGGTGTGACACAGTGTCAAAGGCTGCGGACAAGTCCAACAGCACTAACATTGCACATCTGCCTTGGTCCACCGTTTCCCGTATGGTTTCCGCCACTTCCAGAAGGGCCGTCTCTGTGCTGTATCCCTTCCTGAAACCCGACTGGGAGTCGTGGAGAAGGTGGTTGATCTCCAGAAACTCTGACAATTGCATTTGGACTACCCTTTCCAGCACTTTGGCCGGTGCCGGGAGGAGAGAGATCGGTCTAAAGTTTTTTAGATCTGAAGGGTCCGCGTCATCTTTCTTTAAAATAGGTTGGACATAAGCCGTTTTCCATGACACAGGAAAAGTGCCCCGGCTCAAGGAGGAGTTCCATAAGGCATTCAAGACGGGATTGAGCCGAGGAGCCAGTAATTTAAAAAGATTAGCTGGACAAGGATCGGTCGGAGCACCTGATTTTATTTTACTAAGTTCCGCCAGTGAAGTGACTGTGCATAATGGCTGAAATTCCGACCAGATGTTAGAAGGATTGGGATTGTGGGCTGATGTAGCTAACAGTGGAGAGAACCCAGCTAAGGGGAAAGAAGAGTAGATTTTCTGAATCTTATCATAGAAAAAACTGGAAAGATCTTCACATAGAGAGGCTGAGGGGGTAATAGTACTCTTCAAGGCTAATGGTTTCAAAAAGCCTTGAACAATCTTGAATACTTCTTTAGTAGAATTATCTGCAATTTTAATCTGGATGGCTATATAATCTCTGATTGTGTTACGTTTAGAAGTATGAAATTTCTTTAATGCCATTTTATATCTACATTTGGCATCGGTGTTATAGTTTTTCTCCACAAGCGCTCCAGTTGCTTACATGAACTTTTCTCCATCCGGAGTTGAGTAGTGAACCAGGGGGCAGAGGGACTTTTTCTGGACAACTTCATACTTTTAAGTGGAGCAACCTTGTCCAGGGCCGATGTGATCCAGTTGTTGAAGAAAGAGGCGTCTTGACTGGGCTCTCCCGTCAGTACTGGGACTGTGTCATCTAGCACACAGCCAATGATCTCTGGTATAACCTTCCTCCAATCCCTTCTTGTTTCAGGTGTGGGGCTAGCCTGATTCTTATTAGAAGGGATAGTCAAGTAAAAAGGAACTAAAAAATGGTCTGACCAGGTCAAAGGGAGAGGAGTGTCAACTCTTAAAGAGGGGATGTTGGTAAAAATGAGGTCCAACATGTGGCCAGCCACATGTGTAGGGGAAGAAACTTTTTGAGTCAAGTTCAACCCTTTAAGGGTATGTAATAATTGAACGGCTAGTGGGCATATATCGTTGTCCATATGGACATTGAAATCTCCAAGGATGGTGCAATTTGCGTATTTTAGAGAGAGATCAGCAATAATATTATATAGTTCAGACCACTGAGCAGTCGGTGAGTCTGGGGGTCTATAAACCAGCAATCCAGCGAATGGGAAAGTGGGGGAGATTTGGACACAAAACGACAGTGTTGAACATTTGGTGTAGTAATTCATTCATCTGAGTATAACACTCAGGACTTGGCTGAGGACATCAGATAAAGTTGGCTGTGACATCGCATTGAAGATGCTAACTGTGTACTAGAAGGAACCATTCTCACAGAAATGTAACCCTGCCATTGTCTTCTAAGTAGGTGGAATGGCAGTGTGAATTGTTATGGCCAGCAACTGTTCTGAGTGTAATTGTTCTGCAAAGACTTGAATAGTATCATGATTTAGCCCATACATTTTAATGATGTGCCTTTCCGGCATGGTTTCCAGATCATAATGTGGTTTGTAGACTCTTTTGCTGCATTGATGGTGAAATGTTCTTCTTCCCTGGGCTGGTGGATGGACACATCTGTAACATATGAGCGCATTGTGTCAATATTGTGTGCTTACACGTGTTGGATATATTTTAAAAAAAATCTAAAGTTAGCCCATGTAAACAGGAATGCATATAATAAAGATAAACATTTTTATAAATATGTTTTATATAAATGTATTTGCATTTTTCATTAAAAATACACAAACAACTTATTTTCAATATTACTATTTTCTCTAGTCGAAAAACAGAGATTTAGGTTAAAAAAATTCTACCACCAAAAATCTTTTAAAATTTTTTTTCTAAAAAGATATATTGTTTCTAGACAAGATTATTAATTTAAGTATGTTTTCTTTGTTTTTTATTTGGTGTAACTTCTGTCAAGGGTGAGACCCATAGCACCATCGACGTTGTATCTCTAAATTTTGGATTGTAGATTTTGTAGTTGCTTTTGAAGAGACCAAAGTCACGGATGACAGATGCTCCTGTGGAAATGCACTACCCATCCAATATATTGTCAGGCATAACCAGTGCTGACAATTTAGGTTTATGGTATAACTTGTGCTCTTCGGGACTCTCTCTTCCCACATGAGCTTACGCATTAGGCAGCCGCACACTTTCCTAGTGTAATATATGTTTTCTCACATTTAATTTCAGTAGTTTTGAGTTATGACCTTTGGTCGGGCCACACTCAGTCCAACTCCCAGTGAACAGGATATTTCCGCCCCCCAACATGGCGGCCGTGCGCGCCCATATCCTGTGACACAACTTCATGCATGCAAGGACAGGATTAGCAAGCCGGTACTTTGGGCTAGGCGGACATGCAACATTTGTAGGGGTCTAGCTGGTGAGCAGTCTGTCTGCAAGGACACCAGTGGCATCCCGGGACTGGGGGCACGTTGGACATGCGTTATCCTTTCACTGTCTAGGCTTGGTTGGGGGTATCCCAAGATCCATTAGCGGTCTGCTCGGCTGAGGCAAGCCTGTGAACATAAGTAAGTAGATGTTGTTACCTCCCCTTATGGTCCAGATTGTATTGTATACTAATGGCCACACAGGGTGCTCCTTGTAGATTTCCCTTTGGTGGACAAAGAACAATGCATGATTCTTTTGTTTTGTGAACTTACAGACACTTTTTTGGTCACCTTGGTGGAACCTATTAGGGGGTTATATGACATCTTGCACACCCTTCCTTTCTTCTGAGGAGTCTTGGAATTGGTCCTGTGGTTGATCTTACCTGCGCATTGATGGAGGAGGCAATATCCAGTTATTGTGAGTTTTGACAAAATATTAAATGTAATGGCATGTTTGTGAATTGTTTTTAGGTAGCATTTGGGATTTTATTGTTCACTTTAGTGGATGTATTGGCACTTGATCTTGTTGGAGTCCTGAGGAGGCCTTTACCCATGGGCCAAAACACGTCAACACCTGTCAATAGGAGCACAACAACATACTGAGAGGAACACAAAGGATATACAACTGGAGGAAATTAAGACCAATTTCTAAGTTTGGTTGCCATGCAATCTCTTGGTTGGACCACATACCAAAATAGAATAAGTGGACACCAGGGGACACCAGGGCCGTATTATACAATGCGGTCCATTTTCTTTATTAGGAACAATAAATCCGAGCACATGCAGACTTGTATCCAAAGAAAGTTCATCCAAAAGTCGTCGAAATATCTATCTTTTCTTTAATTGTTCAACACTTCTTACACCAGCCAACACGTGTTTCGTCCTTGGGTACAATCATGCACGATTTCCTCAAGGCTGGAATATTAAATAAGGTTGTCTTACAAATACATATAGTATTGATGCTTGCCAAAAACAACATCCCTCCAGTACTATTTCAGTACCACCCTCATTTCCGTGATTCACCGAACATCAGAAACCGTAGAGTGAGGAAAAGGTAAAGTACAAATTAAAATTTATATATATCAAAAAAAGAAATTTGTATCAAACCATCTTATATAACATAATATTTGATACAAACATTTTTTTTATATATACATTTTAGTTTGTACGTTAGCTTTTCCCTATCTCTATGGTTTCTGATGTTGAACGATTAAAGAAAAGACAGATATTTCGACTACTTTTGGATGAACTTTCTTTGGATACAAGTCTGCATGTGCTCGGATTTATTGTTTCATATTGTCTAAATTAGGGATGCGGGTTGACATCCTTATTATTGGAGCACTGCTTTGATTGTCTTTGAATATTAAACTAAACTATATATTGTGCTTCCGGTGCGCCCTATTTCCCTTATTCTCCTACATTTCCTTTACATTTTCTTTATTAGCGCTGGCGCAAACAAGGTGAGTTCTCCATAACAGATTAAATGCCCTACTCCCAGGGCAGCTGCAAACTCGTGCTGCCCTGGGGGAAGCGCATTCAAGTGAAATACGGAGCAGCTTTGAAGCAGGTGCTCCGTGTTTCACTGTGCTGGCGGCAAACCGCCTGCACTTTTAAGAGGGGTGAGATATCCCCTTGCAGGTGAGTGAAGTCAGTGACTGCACCTGCCTGCAAGGGGATGTCTAAGGGGGTTCATAGGACCCCCTCCAGAGAGCTGCTATCAGGAAGAAGATTGACAGTGCACCCCTCTTAGGCGATGCACTGTCAACGCGTCTCCTGACAGCTTCTTTACCTTTGCTCATGCCCAGAGGCAAAGAGATTCCCTCATTTGCATGGGGCCACTTCCCCATGCAAATGAGGGAGCGCCCTCTGATGATAGCGCTGGTGCTATATATGCACCAGTTCTATTTGTATTACAGAAGGGGCTGCACAAGTGTTGGCGGCCCCTTCTGTAATACCAAAGTGCGCCGGGGGTGTACAACGTGGGTGCAAAGACCCGTTGCGCTCCAGGGGCAATTTGTACAATACGGCCCCTGATCTTTGATTGAATAACAAGGATAAAGTGTTTTTTTGGACTTTTATAAACTATAAGAATGTGTTGGCTGATTTAATAAAAACAATTCCTGAGTGCAAAAGCACATGCTAGATGTACACTATTAATGCTCTGAGAAATGGATGGGAAGGATTGTGTGCAATATTGTTGGAACTGGCCCTTTTTGCAGGGTTATCCCCAAACTTTTAGCCTTCCTCTTGTATTTTTTCTGACCTGTTTTTGTTTGTTTTATGACTCTGGGCACTTTACCACTGCTGATCAGTTCTAAAGTGCTCTCTCTTGTAAACTTGGTAAGATGGGTCCACAACTGTTTGGCATATTTAATTTACCTGTAAGTCCTTTATACAGTGGTATCCCATATACCCAGGGCCTGTAAATTAAATGCTACTAGTGGGCCTGCAGCGCTGCTTGTGGTACCCACTGAAGTAGCCTTTCAAACCTGTCTCAGGTCTCTGCCGCTGCAGGGCCTGCGCGCACAGTTTACTGCCACAGTGACGTGGCACTTATAGATCAACCCTAAGGTATGCCCTAGGTAGCCCTATGGGCAGGGTGCTGTGTAGGTAAAAGGAGGGACATGTGCCTTGACTGTGTGGCATGTCATGGCAGTGACAAACAGACTATTTGGTTTCTCACTGCTGTGAAGCTGCTCTTCTCATAGGTTTGCATTGGGAATTCCCTGATAAGTAGTTCAGTGGTAATTTCTGATATGAAAGCGGTAGTCTGGCCATGTTTGGTATGTTTGGAATAGTAGTAATAAATCCTGCTTATTGGTGAAAGCAGATTTGTTATTACTGTTTTAGAAATGCCACTTTTAGAAGTGGGCATTTCTGTGTGCTTATGATTCTTTGTGCCCTGCCTGGTTGTGTATTTACCATCTGGTTTAGACTGACAGGAGAAAGGGATGTGCATTCACTCTAGACAGTCACAAGGGGGGTTTGAGGTGTGTCCTGCCTTTCCTGGGTGACTTAGTGCTGGGCTGAATAGACCTTGGCTGAATTTAGAGTAGCGGGAGGAGTTGCATGTGCACCTGAACAGGGCTGTGCCTGACTTTCACAATGCTGTCTCCGTCCCCCTGTAGTGTGTCTGGAGCCAAGGCTTGGGATTGAATGGGGCTGTCGGGCACTTCTAAAAGTTGTTTGAAGTGCCCCCAGAACAAAGACGTTTGTACTATAAGTACAGGGGCAGTGACCCCATGATTTAGACACTGAAAGGGATTTATAACCAGACGCTGCTGGCGCTACAGACTGCACCAGGCCAGAAGGAACTGTTATGCTGCCAGGCGGAACTCCCTTGTCTGTTGTGCTGACCTGTGGCCTTTTAGGCTGCAAGAAGGACTGCCAGCTTCTTTTCAAGGACTCTGCGGGCTGGCCTGCTGCAACTAACCTTGCTGGGTGCCCCCAGTGATCTCCCAGTGCTTGGTGGCCTGCCCTATTGTTGTGAGAAATTAGCGCATGGTGAGCGCTTTATGATTTTACTTATTCAGCGCGTAGGGAGTGCTTGATTCGGGACCTTCGTCAATCCCTGCAACTGGGCAGGTTGAGTGAGTGCGGGACATCGCGTGGCGAGCGCTCCTCCACACCATCTGTGTGTGGGCAGTGCATCAAAGCTCCATGAGAAGCATGTGTGGAGTGCTTTCGGCAAACAGATTTGTTCCAATCGGAGGCACTACTCATCACTTTGGGTCCTTGCCGCCTGTTGAGTAACTGCAGCGCCCCCAACGGAAAGGAAACCCTGGGCTGGGGTTCCTGCGTTGCCTAGCAATGCCAACGTCACTGTGGGCGGGGCCCAGCTGTGCGGAAGAGAGCGAAAATGATGGAGACTTCGCTCCACGTCTCTAACCAGGTGACTTTGAGGGTCTCGGTTGACCATCCCCAGAGAAAGACAACTACAGAGGAGGCCTACCTTACAGACACGTAGGAGGAAACCGAAGCCTCACCAGTGTCTGTGTTTCTCTTCTTTTATCCCAACCCCAGGCCACCTGTTCGGCAAGATCGGCTCCCAGTTTGAACCTCTGGGGGAAGTGATTGTTGAGCAGAGGTTTCGTGGTAATCCTCCTCACTCCTGCCAGCATCAAGACTAACAGGTTAGTGGACTAAAGTTCTGCTAGGGGCTTGATGAATAAGACAAATAAAATAGGGGGCATGGAACATCCCTGTCTCGTTTCCCTGGTGATTTTGATTGTACCTACTTTAAGCTTCGGGAATAACAAACCGAGATTCCCAACTCTCGAGGTTGAATCCTTTTTCTGCATCAAGCTGTATAATTGCTTCTGCTATGTGCCCTATCGGTTAAATACATTGATGCCCTCTACCAAATAGTTGGAATTTGTGTATGTGTCTTCCTGGAACAAAGCTATTCAGATCTGCTTGGATTGCGGAAACAGCTGCTCTCGTAATTCTTGTTGCTAAATCATCTGAGATTAAAATGTAGTCTGTATTAAGGAAGATAGCAAGTCTGCAAGAGTGTGTACCTTCTGGCCATTTTTCAGCTTCATGAAAACAAGGGCAGTCCATTATGGAAAAATGGAGGAGAATCATCACCTGATAGCAATTAGATAGTAGCTTTAAAAAACAAATCTAATTTAAACATAGATATGATACTATCTTCCCCACAAGCCTTACAATTCCCCAGTCCTTTTGTCAGCTCCTCTAGCTCTTTTACAGAATAAGATGAAATCATTTCTGTTATATCATTGTCCTGCTAATGGAGAAAGCTTGAATTCTGAAAGATAAATGAGAATGTTGCCTTTCTTAACTTTTCTTTATCTGTTGTGCAAATTTTACTATAATGTCTTAAGTGCATCACACATTTCTTCAGAGCCTGAAGTTTAAATTATTATTTATTGTGCTAACAAGTGCTTCTTTTTTATTTGCAATGATTTTTTTAATTCGTTGTCCAGGGTAGGAGCTTCCCTATGTATTTGCCCTCTTGAGGCTAACGTTGGGCTGCTGTGCAGCATTTATTAGTTCCGCTCTGTAGTTGTAATCTCTTGGCGAGTTCTTGGTGGATTCCTTGCTTTCTTTACCTTTGGCTGATTGAGTCAGAATAATGACCTTTTGAGTGTAATCTCTACTTGCTTCCAATTATTTTACTTTAAGCTTATTCTCTTTTTTGATAGATATAGATTTTTATATCTTCCGCCTTGAAATGTTGCTTTACAGGCATGCCACACTATTAAGAAATTCTGCTGTGTCTAAGTATTCTTAAAAAATTCTTTAACAAAATCTTTAATTTCTGAAACCCGTTTTTGTTATTCAGCAGATGTTTTTCATTTGCCATCTAATATTTGTATTTTTTGTTGGAGATGTAACCACTTCTAATTCATTTGTAATACATTCTGGAAAAAGATTTGCAGTTGAAAATCTCGGTTTTATTTTTAAAGAAGAAGAGGTTAAGAAATTATTGATTTGGGCTCCAGTATTGCATTTTTTCAGGAAACATATGAATATTGTGGCTTTCGAATAAACCTGTCACCAAGATATTGCCATATAAAGTACTGTAAAAACTAGCTAATGTAAAAATGGTTTTATTATCTGTGCCCACCACCACTTCACGCCAGAAAACAAACTCATCACATCTAAATGTTTTGAGATAATATAGCAACCTATGTGTGACAGCTGTGGGATTGAAAAAGCTGTAATCTGCTCATTTTGCAAACGTTATTTTGCTCACATTTGAAATAATTCAGTGATTTTCCTGTTAAAAATAATGAAGGGATTATGGCTATGAAGCCATGACTCTAGATCTAGATTCCACCTATCATTGACACAATCTGAAATATAGTACAGAATATTGCCCAGCTTAAACTTTGTGCCTGTAGGGCAGATGTTCTTCTAACACCTCAGGTATTTCTTAGAGGTTTATGGTTAATCATTGTTTAAGGATTCTTCAAAAAATTTCTTAATGAAATCTATCATTTCTGTAACTCATTCTTCGTTATTCAGGCGATTGTTAATTTACCATATATTATTTGTATTTTTTCTGGAGATATAGCAACTTCCTATTCAGTTGTGAAATGACCTGAAAAACAGTTTGTAATAGAATGTCCCGGTTTTACTTCTAAAGATGAAGATATTAAGAAATGATCAATTTGAGCTGCAGTGTCTAATCTCTTTTAGATATATGTGACTTCTGTCACCCTAGGATAAACTTGTCACCAAGAATCAATAAGGTCATTTCATTTTATACACTTTTTTATTAAAGCTGAAAATTGTAATTTGTTTTGCTTTCAACTGTGATTGGAAGAATCAAGCTTTAATGACTTAACACAATTAAAATTTCCACCAATTACTAGATCTCATTTTAATGGTAATAATATTCAATGGCTGGAGTTGTCATCTAAAGGGCCAAAGAAACTAGCTAATGTAAATCATTTAGTATTGATTCCATAGGGCACCCATACCCACCATCCCAGAGCTGGAAAATAAGATCTTTACATCTAACTGTTTTGTTTGAGATAAACAAAGCAACTTCTTTATGTAAGGCTGCATCCGAGGAGAAAAAATTGTGCTCTGCCCATTTTGCAAACACGTTATTTTGCTTCTATTTTGAATTAACCCAGTGCATTTCTTTTAGAAAAATAATGGAGGGATTGTGGCTCCATATCCATCTACAGCTTTTGTTTTGCTTTTTTCCAGTTTTATATAACGCTATCTTGATCCCATGGCATCAGAGCGCATTCCATGAGCACTAGACTTCATTACACAAATCATTTTTTTTTCTCTTTATAAGCACAGGGGATTAAGTGATTTGCCCTCAATCATGGGACCCTGAGCCAACAACTGGACTTGAACCTGGTTCCCCAGTTCCAAGGCGGCAGCTCAGGCTGTTAGACCACATTTCCTCCTCCATCTATTATTGAGACCATTGGCATTATAGGCGATTATTTTAAAATGATTTATTGATCTAAAGATTTAGGCATAGATGAAGAGAGATTTGTTTAAGTGCTTCAAAAACGATTTTCTATTAATAATATTACTCCTACCAAATCCCCTTCCTCATCCTACTTCTGTGACTTTCTCAACTTCACCTGCTCAGACCTCCCCCTTTTTCACACCTTTTCACTATCGCTCTTCCACGCTCCTCACTCTCTCTCTCTGTCTACCCCTCCCTGTTTAGTGGCAATTCGCACCCATGCCACCTTCTCGGTCTCCCCAAACCACCCTGGGGTGCCATGGTATGCACCTCTCTCTCTTCACACTGGATCCCTTGTTGGGGAGAATCAAAAAAGCCGAAAGTATATTTGCTTATCTTATCCAGAGCTTATCTCAAGTGAAATTCAATCGGGAGACTTTGGTGACCTGCAGGTTTGAGATGATGGGGTCTGCATCTCATGTGCTACTGTTTGCTGATACCCTACAGGCTTGTGCCCCTCAAGGTGTTCACAGGTGCTTAGGTCTCCAGCAGCGTCAAACCTCTGAAAAGCAGATCATGATTCCCCTTTCAAGATGCAGAACAAGCATGGAGACTCTGAGAGGCAGGAATTACACAGCTAAGCCTGCAGCATTCACTGGAGCCAGCTTATCACCAGGTAGTTGCTCACTGGACAAAAGCTGACAGGTTCCTTGCAGTATCTTGAATCCCTGCCCATAAAGCATCCTATTGTTTAAAAGTTTGTTTGAAACCAGAAAGAGAGGGCATCACCCAGTGGGCATGCAGTTATGTAATATGTGCCTGACAGCTGCTTAGGAAAAGTGAATTTGGAGCAACAGCAGGTCTGTGCTTCATTTTGTTTACTTTAGATTAGGGCATGTTGGACATGGTCCTTTTTGCAGAGTCACCCCCAGATTTTGGCCTTCTGTTGCTGAAACCGTTTTTAGGTCGAGCCTAGAGTAGCGCGCAAGCGCTGCTCTGGCGAAGACTTTATGTAGTGGGCTTTTGAAAGCTGACCAGACGCTCGTGCGTCATGGTCTTTTCCGTGCGGTTACCCACACGGCCGCCATGTGGTTTCAATTATCGTGCCCAGACACGGGCGCGATAATTGAAACCACATGGCTTGCTGTGGCGCGCGCGCGCACCTAGCGTTATTTTTTATCTCCAAGTCAACGTGGAACTTGCTGGCCTCGTTCTCGTGAGCCTTTATTTACTTGTTAATCAACCGAGCGCCAGCCCACGTCAGCGGAAGGGCGAGGACCGGGACCCGTGCCTCTGCAGTGTGGGAGCCGCTCCCCCCTTCTGATCCCCGCTCTGCGGCTCTACAGTCACCCGGTCTGTGTGCTGCCTGCAGCCGTCCCCTCCCGTGCCCGCTGGCTGCTTCCTGGGAGAAGGCGACTCAGCGTGAATGTTATACCCTTTAACGAGCACCAAGCGCCATGTGTCTTTTTATTCCTCGCCGAGCCCCGGCCTCCCTTCTCGAGTCCCTGCCCCCTCTGGGAGGAGCCCGCCAACAAAACCTTTCTCCATCCCACCTGTGGAGTTTGATTCTCCCCCACCCCCTTGTTGTCCCCCTCTGCACCCTCTCCCCACCGAAAAGAAAATCTATCTATTTTAAGGTGACACTTAAGACTGCGGGTGGCTGCTGTGTCGGCAGATCGCCCTGCTTCCTGCGGCGCCTGGTAAATAAATGTCTTTTCTTCCTGGTGAATGCCTCGCCTCCCGGATTCCTTCTCCCCCGTCTCCTGATGGGGTTAATTCACTCCTGTCATTTCTGCAGTTAATCTGCCCTCAAGACTTGGCCAGACCTTCCCCTGGGTGGCCAGATGGGGTCGGTCTGACTGGGGGCTAATGGCCAGCAGGAGCGCAGCTTGACGACCGACTCCTTCCCAACCCAACAGACTTGCTGAGGTTATGGTGACCCACTGGCAGGAGACTGGCTCTGGTCTAGCCCTGCAAGCACTTTTTTCAGCATTAACTCGTAGTCACTACATTCTCCAACAGCACTGTCAGTTGTCTGGGGGTAGCTCTGTTGGCGCCTAAAAGCAGCACTATTCAGCATTCGGCGCTAAAGACGTCGCAAATCAATAGGTAAATCCATAAATAGGTAAGCACAAGTATCTAGGCACGTGGCTTTTCACTCGACTGAATAAAATATTTATCCAATTAGCACACGAATGAATGAGTGAGTGAATGAAACCTTTATATCGAAGGCAGTGAAGCGATTCACCTGTAGTCGTCCCTGCTAAAGAAGATAAGCCTTGGTGGTAAGAGGTGGGGCGGGCACAGGAGAAGTGTGGAGTGAACCCTCTTTAGTCTCAGCAAAGAGGCCAAATACCGTACTTCTGACAATCTGCGCTGCTCCCGATGCTTCCTGGCTTAGTTTGGTGCAGTGAGCTTGTGAAACGGAGGCCGAGGGCCTAGAGGTGACTCGGTTAACAGCATGACCGAATAGTGATCAATTTAACACCGCGGACTAGAGGCGGAAGGCTCGACACCTAAACACGGAAGTGAATCGGCTAACACCAGTTCAACCCTGTGACTTGTGATACCTCAGTTTCCACTAGTGCCCAGAGTAGTGCTTACATGTCATTCATTTGGCATTCATATCCAGATAAGACGAATTTGACCGAATTCGGTTCCCACTGCTGTATGGAAAGGGGCGGTGGTACCAGTTGCGCAGCGCTAAAGAGATTCAATAACACGGCCTGTAGCGCTTTTGATCGAGCAGTGTGTGCTGCCCAAACACTGGGCTGTGTATTGTGTAGATAAATTGTATCTTCCCATCTCGTTCGTCTTTTCACTTTTTTGATATCGTTTTTCTTACTTTCGCTGTAAAACCCAACCACACACTCTCTCTTCTGTCCGACTTCATTTAACGGATTTCTGATCGTTTCCTCCCCACGCCTCTATTTTCTTCCCTTGTGCCGTCCTTTCGCTGTCTCCATTCTCGCCTACTTCTTTCTATAATTCCAGTTTAAATCCCCCAACTTTTACTCGTTTCTCCTTATGGCTTTTATCTCTCCCACCGCCCACAGCTCCTCCTCTTTCCTCCCCCTTTCTCTTTCATCTCCTTTTTCGTCTTCACGTCTCATCTTTTCTTCTCTCTTCTGTCATAGCTCCCCTCTCTTTCACCCTCCTTCTTCTTCATTTCTCTACACTCCCTTTTCATTTGTTTAACTCCTGTCTCACATTTTATTCTCTCTTCTTGTTTCTTTCCTCTTTCCGCGTCCTCTCACCTCGCTTCTCACCCCCACCCCTACTTCATTTCCCCTTTCCTTTCTTTTCCGTTTTCTCTTCTTACCTCACCTCATCACTCCTCTTAGTCTCTTTCATGTATTACCTCTTCCCTTAAATCCCTTTATCTTTCCTGTATCCCCCGTTCCATTTTATTCACATCATCTCTTTTCCCTCCCCTTGCCTCTCTCTGTTTTAGTTCCATGATTTTTCTCTAGTCGCCTCTTATTTCGCATAATTTCCTTTCAAATTTTTCTCTTCTTTCCATCCACACTTCCCTTAACCTAACTCCCAATCTCATTTCTTTCCTGTAGGCGTTATCCTGTCTTCTCTCCTTTCAACTTGCAGAACTTCTTCTGTCCACTCTCTTTCCATTCTTTCTTCCTCCCCGGCACCCTTCTACCCAACTCTTGCCTCGCGAACTCCTACAACCTCGTGTAATTTCCTTGTGCACAGAAGTGATCTGGTCTCGCCTGTGTTAGAGGGTTTTTCGCGTAGAAATTGACTGAAAGCCCAGTGTCGTTCGCAATCACGTGTCAGACTTCAGTGCCTGGAGGCGTTCCATATGTAGGCGCTATAGCAAGGTTTTCAGACGCTGCTTTATTTCTGCAGTGTTTCATTTATAAAGCGTTAAATGTAGAGGCCATCGGCCGACTACTTTTCTCAGGAGCGGGGGAATTCCCAGTCCGACTAAACTGCGTCCTTCCCAGTGGCTATAATATACTCACTATCAGATTTGACCGCCAGCTCTTTTGGACAGTTAGGTGTGATCTGTCACAAGGGCCTCTGGAATTATGCGGCAAAGGACGACCAAAATAAGCCTTAAGGCTAACTCAATCAATTAGCAGACTGCTGCAGCATATCATGTGACAGTATACACTTGCTATTTTGCCATTTTATCAAAGATGCAGATTATGCAGCAGATTATGGAATATGTGGCAAATGCAGTAAATTCATAACTATACGGGAAACACCGCAGATTAAAAATCGCATAATTCCAGTGGCCCTGACTATAGCACGACTTGCAGGAATTGGTAGCTCTGATAGCAGAAGGATAATAGATGTTCTGCACACATAAGAAAGTACGTCTTGTATTTTATTAAATAAAATAGCACACTTATGAGAGACATAACATGCTCAAAACCTTTTCTTACTGGCTCTAGCCCACTCCCCCTTTTCTTTCTATCTTCAATCATCTCTGCTTTGCTTTGTTCTAGCTCTCTGTGCCCCTCTACCCCTCGCTTCTCTGTTTCTCCTTCTATCTTTCTTACTCCTATAAATCCGGTTGTCAGCCCTCTTGCAACTGGTTCTTTCTTTCTGCCTCCCTTCCCTCTGTGCGCTATCACGTCATTACCCAAGCTCCCTGGGTGCCCGTGTCACACAGGCTATTTGCATCTTGATTGTGGACGTAGAGGCAGACACTGAGCAGCCTCTAAACCGTAGCACCCAGTGGGGCATGGTGAATGATGGGCCAGTGGGAGTATGGATGCAGAAGGTAGAATCGACAGCGTCTGGGCTCGGCTCTCTTTAGGCTCGAGGCACTAAGGGGAGCTCAGGCCGAGTCAGTGGTGGGCATCTGACTGGAACCATGCTCAAGCTGTCATTGGCTCGCCACCACTACCCCCGAGAGATGGAAAGGCCTTGGTCGAGTGCTGGAATCTGAGAAGTGCAAAATACACGCAGATTTTATTTTATTTTAATTTTACAGAGTTTTATATGGCGCGAACCTGACCCGAATCGGGTATCAGAGCGCTTTACATAGGACCAGTTGCATTGCATGAGGACACGCGGATCAGCTTCGGATCGGCCAGCCAGGCTAGGCAGTGGTTAAATCTGGGTGACGAATTAACAAAAGTATTTTTGTCCTTAAAGATACGACGAATTATTTAGAAAAGGATACTTACCTGGTGTACATCTATTTACATCTACACAATATTATGCTATGAGGTTGTCCAATTACACAGGAGTAACTTTACGCTAGGGGTAGGACGTAGGCTTTTCAACGTGTGGTTAGCCTTCTGAGTTGCTGTACACCAAAAATAGTGAGTTTGCAAAATTCACAAAGTCTCTCTGACCCGTCTCACCCTGGATATGGTTAGAAAGTTGCTCCTGCAAAGGACAGGAGTAAATCTCTTTCCAGGGAGGGAAGGGGGCCAAAACACTCCGAAACTTGGCAGGCATGTAGGGAAAGCATCTTTTCTTTGGGAAAACAATGTTAGCCCGTGGAGAAGAAAACATGTGCAATTGCGCATAAGGCAGTGGCTGCCCCCAATGTGGGTTTGTATTGTACCTACAGTTCCAAAGTGTAGGAAACCCAACATCTGAAAAAGTAATATTAGATTCCGATTCCCAGAAATGTAACTGAAAAGCTGTGACGGACACAGGTTTCCAGACATTAGAGTGAGAATGTCTGTAAATCCAAAAAGTACGAAAGTACATTCAAATGAGAGAGGAAATCTCAAAACTTACCTTTGACCTCTTACTTCTGAATAGGGCCCGGAGGCCCTATCCCTATTAAACAAGCATTGGCATAGCCAATAGGTCTCGCTTTTGGGACCTTATAAGTATTTAGTTATGCAGCACAATATCCTTGGTGCGACAACATCAACTGTTGCATGGCTAAAAACTTATAAGGTCCCAAAGGCGAGACCTATTGGCTATGCCAATGCTTGTTTTGTTGGCATTAGACTCTGTGCACTTTTTCCCTGCTAGCCAGTGGTGAAGTGCTTGTGCTCCCTCCCTAAACATGGTACAATTGGCATCTACCTGATTGGTGCATTTAATTTACTTGTACGTTCCTAGTAAATGACAATAAATGTACCCAGGGCCGGCATATTAAAGGCTACTAGTGGGCAGCAGCACTCATTGTGCCACCACCTAAAGTAGCCTTTTAAAACATGTCTCAGGTCTTCAACTGCAGCCTGTAGCGCACGTTGAAACTGCCTTTCGACCTGACAAAAAAACATATTTCCAGGCCTATAGGTCACCCATAGGGTAAGCCCTAAAGGCTCAAAAGGCAGGGTGCATTATATTTAAAAAGTAGGACATGTGCGCTTAGGTCTTACATGTGCTGGCAGTGAAAAACCCCTAAAGTCATTTTTAGGTCTCACCTAGGCAGCGCATGCGCTGTCTCGTCGAGAGATGCTGTATACAGTATAGTGGGGGAAGATCCGCCCACTTTCCGCCTATCTTTTTGATTGGCCGAATTCCTAAATGCTGCAATCTGATTCGTTTTCCTCAACTTAATCCCGCCTCCTGACGGCCATGTCGTCATTTTTCTCCTTCCATAGCTATCGGCCCCTTTACTTTTAAAACTGTTTTGTTCCCCTGCCTCCCCCCGTTCCCTCCCGCAGTCCGTCACTTCTCTGCCAACCACAACCCCCCCACCGACTCCTGTTCCTGCCTTCTTCGACGACCGCAGTTTTATTTACAAAGCAATAGGACTCGCGTAAATACGAGTCCTATTGCATTTGTAAATGCTATTTTGCCCCTCTGATTGGCTGGCTGCATTCGCATTCTATTTTGCCTGACCTAGACTCTTGCATGCGCGCGATGCTATACATCGTACGCATGCGTGCCAAAAGTCTGCCTCTGCCTCTTGCTTATTTATTTGTGTTTTCACGGCGTCCACTACAGAAACACTGCGCTCTGTTTTTTTTCACTTTAACACTGAGCGCAGCGCCCGCATAAAGGACACCGCGCTTGGTGTTAAAGTTAGAAAAAAAGTGCGTGCTGGTTATTGTTATAACTTGGTGATATGTACGCACACTTGTTCTTATGAGTTAGGCGAACCGTGTGTGTGAGCGGAGCCTGTCTGCCTGCCCGCGACCGGCTGGAGGTGCAGTGTACTTGTGGAGGACTGTGCTCACCGGAGCACATTGAGTGGTCCTGGGCAGAGGAGCTTTCCTCCATGCATGGTGAGGCGCTGGACCTGGCATGGGTCCGAACCCGTACAGCAGAGGTGGAAGTTGCAGTCAGAGGTTTGGCTCCGATCATGCTGCATCAGTGTTTGCAGAGGGGCAGAGGGGAAGGGGGGTAAAACTCGGGGCTCAGGGCTTCATGTGAAATGGCAGCGGGTGGTACAGGCAGTGGTGTTACGTGTATATTTCTTAGTAGGATGAGTAGGTGAATGAAGGACTGTGGAGGAGGGGTGGGATGGGCGAAGGCAGTACATTGTGTAAGAAGGAGCTGGGGAAGTAGGAGGTGCGTGTGTTGAATTTTTATTTAATGTGACTTGTTTAAGCCAAGCGTGTGATGTTGATCGAGTGCAAACTTCTGGCGATCGTGTACAGACCCACATATTTTTTCAGCTGCACTGATGTTTATGAGTGCCGATTCCCCCCCCCCCCATAGGGTGGTTGTCGGTGCGTGATCCTCGTCTGCAGCAGCAGACACGCAGCCAGCGCCCCTCTCTGAGGTCAGGTGACGCGGCAGGCAGGGCTGCTCGGGAGGAGCGCTTGAGGCAGGCTGGCACAGTGTTTTTTTTAATGCAGATTTCTATAGCGCGAACTCTAGCTGAAGGTATTGGAGCGCTTTACATGAGCTCCGGTTACGTTACACAAGGGCACATTCAGGCACGGGGAGATTATGTGATCGGCAGGCAGGGCTGCTTGGGAGGAGCGCCTGAGGCAGGCTGGCACTGTGTTTTATTTTTTTTTATGCAGATTTCTATAGCGCAAACTCTATCTGAAGGTATTGGAGAGCTTTACATGAACTCCGGTTACGTTACACAAGGGCACATTCAGGCACGGGGAGATTATGTGATCGGCAGGCAGGGCTGCTCGGGAGGAGCGCTTGAGGCAGGCTGGCACGGTGTTTTTTTTTAATGCAGATTTCTATAGCGCGAACTCTACCTGAAGGTATTGGAGCGCTTAAGATGAGCTCCGGTTACGTTACACAAGGGCACATTCAGGCACGGGGAGATTATGTGATCGGCAGGCAGGGCTGCTCGGGAGGAGCGCTTGAGGCAGGCTGGCACAGTGTTTTATTTTTTTTATGCAGATTTCTATAGAGCGAACTCTACCTGAAGGTATTGGAGCGCTTTACATGAGCTCCGGTTACGTTACACAAGGGCACATTCAGGCACAGGGAGATTATGTGATCGGCAGGCAGGGCTGCTCGGGAGGAGCGCTTGAGGCAGGCTGGCACAGTGTTTTTTTTTATGCAGATTTCTATAGCGCAAACTCTACCTGAAGGTATTGGAGCGCTTTACATGAGCTCCGGTTACGTTACACAAGGGCACATTCATGCACGGGGAGATTATGTGATCGGCAGGCAGGGCTGCTCGGGAGGAGCGCTTGAGGCAGGCTGGCACGGTGTTTTATTTTTTTTATGCAGATTTCTATAGCGCGAACTCTACCTGAAGGTATTGGAGCGCTTTACATGAGCTCTGGTTACATTACACAAGGGCACATTCAGGCACGGGGAGATTATGTGATCGGCAGGCAATACATATAAGATCCTAATGGCGAGACCAATTGGCATTGCCAATGCTTTTTTTTTTGAGAGTTCATAGATCTGACACACATACAATAATCTTATGTACAAATACATATTCCAAAATGTTGAGGAGCAAAAATAATTAACTTAGAACTAAAGTGCAAAGTGCGAAGTGCAAAATATTAAAAAGTTTTACAGATACTCATTTCAACCAATACTTAGGCGTACAATCAAATTGTTCCTAAAATACCAAAAAAGATCCTATTAAATTCATGTACCAAGTAAATATTTTTAACATTAAAATAAAGTACAGTGGTACTGAGACCGGATAGGTACATACATATCTTTTCTATCCTTTTACACAAAGTACCACATGTTCCCTTATGCTTTAAACACACTCCAATATTTCTCATACTTTCTCAATGCTCCTGATCTTATTGGGTATTTCCTTTCCAGTTCTTGTATTTTGGATAATTTTACCCTCCAAGCATTGAAAGTGGGTACCTTCTCTGTTCTCCAGAGTTGCAGGATTAATGATCTTGCTATTAATGCTACTATAAACAGGCATTCTTCATACTCGATGGTATCAGGAGAACATCCCAAAACTGCAATAGATTCATCGAGTGAAATGTGGGGGTCTATTGTAAATCTAAGATATTTCTCGATCTCCTCCCAAAAACTCTTAATTTTTGGGCACTTCCAAATAATATGCGTCCAAGTACCTTTCTCTGTGCAACGAAAGCATTTATCTTCTGTTTGCGGATATATTTTATGAAGAAAGGAGGGTGTTCTATATATCAGCCATTTAAAATTCGCCCCTCTGAATATATATACATTAAACTTGTTTAACTTATTCCACATTGATTTAAAAATCTGTATATCTTCCACTTTCTTCCATCTATCCCTAACTTTTTCATATAATAAGGAAGATTTGTTCTGGTCGAATATCTTAACCCAATCACTGATCTTCCTTTGTATAGGACAATTAAGAGCTTCACTAATCCTAATTTTATAGGACAGATTTTCTATATTTAACTTTTCCAATATAGATTTTAATCTGATAAATGACCATTTTAAAATTGTGTTGGGATGTTGGAGGCCCAATTCAATTTCCGTCCAAGTTTTCCAACAGTTCCCCTTGATGAAATCTTGGATTTGGACATATCCACTTTCTTCCCACAGCCTTAGTACATTATTCTCTAAAATGCCTATGTTCGAAAGTCTGGTTGAGTTATTAATTCTTAAAATATCGTAATGTGCTAAAAGCTGGGTTTTTTGTTTGAATAACCACTGTAAAGTCTTATACCGAACCTTCTTAGGGTACTTAGTGACTCTTGTAGGATCGATGATATTATATTCCTTTAGGATCTTTTTCATAAAAAAATTATCTGCCTCTTGAGGATCTAAGAAAAAAAATCTAAAACTATAATGTGCAAATGTCGCATGATAATAATTTCTAATATTCGGAAGAGATAAACCTCCTTCTAAAACAGAATAGTTTAAAGTACTGAGTGCTAATCTTGGTACCTTATTTGCCCATAAAAAAGAGGAGATCATACTATCTACTCTTTAAAGAAAGAAGTCTGTATTGCACAGGGTGCTGCGCTAAAAAGAAAATTAAACAGTGGTAAAATAGACATTCGAATTAATGCAACTCGTCCTATTATTGATAATGGGAGCTGATTCCACTGTGTTAACTGAGAGCTCACCTTTTTCAATAATGGAGTATAGTTTAAGGGAAAAGATCTTCTACTCTCTCCGTAACAAGAATCCCTAAATATCTCTTTGGGCGAGTATTGTATGTCTGCTTAAATTCTGATAATAAAGAATTCACACCACAGTTGCACAATATAATTTCTGTTTTGGTCTTATTGATTTTGTAGCCTCCCATTTCTTGGAAATCTGCAAAAACTTCCATCACTTCCACCTGGGTGTCTATATTTGAGTCCAAAAAGAGCACGATGTCGTCAGCGTAAAGTTTTATGTTCGTCATTCCCTGCACCGGAACTGTGTGTGCTCTTTTTCCCTGATTGCAATTGCTAATGGCTCTATAAAAGTGCAAATAAAATCGGTGAAAGGGGGCAGCCTTGTCTAGTACCTCTATTTATATGGCATGTTCCTATCTTAACAGAGTTAATTAAAATTTGCGCCTGGGAGTTTGTATAGAGTTGTTTTAATAAAAATATAAACTCCTTTAGAAAGCCAAACTTTGCTAAGATCGTAAAAAGACAATTCCAAGAAACAAGGTCAAATGCCTTTTCGGCATCTAAAAACCATATCTGTGCCTGAACTTTATTGATATTAAAAAAATCCAAAGCCTCTAATAGAAAATGTGTATTAGTATAGAGCTGTCTCCCTGCTATAAATCCGCATTGATCCATCCCGATGAGTGACCCCACCATCTTATTTAATCTACTGGCAAAAAGTTTTGTAAAAATTTTGTAGTCAGTGTTTAAAAGACTTATAGGCCTGTACGAGTTCACATTTTCACTATCTTTATCTTTCTTTAAGATACTGACCACTACTGCAACGCGGAAGGATGCGGGCGGGTCCCCTCCTTCTAGTAAAAAATTTGCAAGCCTTAAAAATTCAGGACATAGTATTGTAGAAAATGTTTTTAAAAATTCCGCAGGAATGCCATCCTCCCCGGTGGCTTTACAGTTGGGCAAAGAGCTGATAACCACATCTAATTCATCCTTCATAAATTCGGCTAACAGCAGCTCTTTAAAATTATTTCCCAAAGTTGGAATAGGCAATTCCTGCAAGAATTCATCAATTGTTTCTACGGGGATCTGATGAGATGTCTGATATATATCTTTATAATGTTTAAAAAAAGCCTCACCTATTAAAGACGTAGTATTTACACGGGTTTTAGTTACTTTATCCTGAATACATTCAACTCTATTTCGGACTTGCTTCTCCTTTGCTTGCCAAGCTAGTAATCTTCCAGTATACTCGCTATGTTCATAACTGGCCTGAAGGTATAGCCTACTTGTCATATCCCCTAGTTCATAATAGAATTCCCTCATTCTCCTTTTTGCATTCAGTACTTCTTGTCGAGTAACTGGGGTCCTATTTCTAAAATATTCTTGATTTGCCAGTGCCAGGCTGTTTTCTATCGCCATTCTCTCCTCCTTCTTAGCCTTCTGTTTTGGAATCTCTTTTGAGGTGATAATACCTCTCAGAGTGGCTTTAAACGCGTCCCATATTATGTTAATTGGTGCAGAATCCTTGTTTATATCAAAAAAGAAGCTAATCTCCTTTTCTATTTCTGCACACCATTCTTTCTCAGCTAAATTGAGTCTATTAAAATACCATCTTTTAGGTAATTCATCCTCTAGCTTATCTAGCATAATTTCAAGCTTAATGAGGGCATGATCTGAGAAGACATTTACTATATATTCATATTTATTAACTTCAAGGTTATGGGAAGTAAGAAAAAAGTCTAGCCTGGATGATGAGTCGTATTTTGCTGAGTAACAAGAATATTCACGTTTAGCCGGATTATTAAGACGCCAATTATCCAGGATATCTAAATCCGACTTACAACTCAGCAAAGCGGTGGCAACTTGTGGTTTATTTTATCTTCGGTCTTTTTAGTTGAATCCACCGCAGGGTTTTGTAAAAATTAAAATCACCACCCCATATAATCTGACCCGGTATGCCAGATAATGCCTGCTTTAACTGTAAAATAGGAAGCGGGTCATCGATGACTGGTGCATAAATTGTAGCAAGAATAAGATTTGTCTGATTAATTTAATCTGCCACTCGTGTCTGAATGTGAGGCTTCAACATGGAATTGTACATGCTTGCCTATAAAAATACTCACACCTTTCTGGGCTGCCCCAGATCAGATGAACAATAAAACCCTGCCCAATTTTTTAGCATTTTACTTGCACTTGTTAGAGCACGAAAATGTGTCTCTTGTATAAAGATCACATCTGGGTAATAACCTTTTAGCCAGCTTTCTATCGCACTAGTTTTACGTCTATTATTTAAACCATTAGCATTTAAAGACAAAATCAACAATTTCGTCCTATTCAACTGGGGAATTCCTATCTAAGGTGAAGTTATGCAAAGTACACCAAGTGCGCATATGAGCCATGTCTTTCAATACGACTTTTCTTTTTCCCAATAAGAAAATATTCTACTCTTTCTAGACCTCTAATCGAAAAATGGCTCACTAACTTACACCAACTATTTAGGTAACTTTCACAAGTACTAGACCAATACACCACCATACATGTGTTATCAATTGTACAAAATATGCATAAAACATAGCTACTAGGCAAAAATACTATAAAGCCGAATATATAAAATATATATAAAATATATATAAAATATATATAAAATATAATAAAATACAATCATACACCCATTGGACTAAAACACTACAATGCAGATGAAATATGAAAAAAAAAAAACAACAGTGCAAATAAGCATTAAAGTGCAAATCACGCAACTGATAAAAACAGTACAATACAACAGTACAATATAGTGCAAATAGCAAATATTGTGCAAAATGTGCATTAAAGTGCATTAGGTTGCATTAAAGTGCAATAAAGTGCAGCCTTCCCTGTGCAATATATAGTTTCTGTTGTATGGTACCACAACTTACTTCTAAACCTGTCAAATAATTACTATACGCATTGCTTAATCTCCTCTTAATAAAAATATTCAAACACATTTTTCCATCTATGAACTCTCTTTTTTTTAACTGCTTCACCCCCACCACCACCCATCCAACCCACCCTCTCCGAGAGAAGGGAAGACCCAACCTTCCCCACTAGCTTCCCCTCCTTCTCCCTCCTTTTGATGGATGCCATCTTGTTGCATCCTATTACGACTCCTGATTCACCTTGCAACTGCCTCAAAAAATAAACTGAATTTAAAAATATTTCATAGCAGAGCTCGAATATAGCTGATTAAATATTCAACAATTTTATAAGTACATAATATCCTTTTCCTTATATAGTGTTGAGGCCATCCAGAAGGTTTTGGGCTTCTACAATATCTGTGAGAATAAAGAATTTTCCTTTAACTAGGACCTTTAATTTAGATTGTTGCACAATCATTGCCTGTGCCCCTTTAGCTTTGAAAGGGTCAATCATTTTAACAAAGTTCTTACGTCTAAGGGCAGATGCTGCTGAGATATCAGAGAAGATTTAAATTTTTTTAATTTCATCAGTTGTGAATGTTCTCCTTGATATTGCTGTGTTTAGGATTCGCTCCTTGATTCTATAGTCTGAAAAATGTATTAAAATTGTTCGTGGGTATTTAGCATTCACGGGCTTATGCGCAGGTACCCTGTGGGCTCTGGTAATTGTGAGATCCCCTTGTAGTTCAGGTATTGCTTTTTTCAACAGGGACTCTGTCCATTTGACCATTTCCGCCCCCTCCAGCCCCTCCAATACTCCCACCAGACGTAGATTAGATCTCCTGTTGTAATTCTCAAGGTCTTGTAGCTTCGAATCAATCTGATATTTGTTTTTACTCAACACCTGCAATTCCTCTTGCATAACAATGATTTTATCCTCAAGACCTGAAACACGAATCTCCAATTCCGCAACCATTACCATTAAAGGTAGATTGCCCAATTTTTCCTCCATCTTTGATAACCTATCATGCAGCTGTGATATTTCATATACTTGCGACGCCTTCAGATCTCTTACCTCTTGTAGGATAGTTAAAAACATTTCTTGTACTGAGGTGTTATGTTCAGCATTTTTATCCCTCTTTTCTTGTCCCAGATTTTCGGCAATTCTCTTTAACTTAGGGGCTATTCCTTTTTTCTTTATCCTTACCCTTTTCCCTCCTTTTCCCCTGTTCCGGTTCCAGTTCTGGTTCTGATTCTGCTTCTGAATCAGATATGAACGTTGAATCCAGCTCATCTGGGTTATCTACCAATCCGTGACTCCCGTTCTCTTTTTGTACAGTCTGAGAGGGCACTTGACCCTCTAGGGACAGTGGCTGCCTGGTCAGAGATGTATCCTCATGACTTACTGTATTTATTTCTGCAGGGACTGGGACAGCATGCAGTTTGAGCTGCGACTGTGGATGTGCTGTATATACTGTGGAGGAGTGCGCAGGGGTAGGGGTATGGGTATACGGCATTTCCTGACCCATTGGATGATCCACACTTTGCTCCTCCCTATTTAGAAGAGGAGTACTAGTGGGTAAAACCCATGTAGCAAGGGTATTACCAAAAAGAGGATACTGTTTACTTTTCACCACTTTATCATCTACCTTCAATCTATCCCCTGCTGCTTCACCCCCCTTTCCTACCTCTTCTTCACCTCCCACAGCCAGCATGCTCAAATCAGCTGAGAGGTCAGACAGACTCTGCTCTCCTTCCAAGGTTTTATCAGTAGCGTCCTGGCCGATCCGAATGCTCTTCTCCGCCAAAGCCAGGCTTTTAGCTTTAAAGTCCAATCTCTGCTGAGCGTTTCTTCTCCCTCTTCTAACTTCCTTGGGTAGTATCACAGTTTTTGCTGGTGACTGGCCAGATCTTTGAAACTCTTTCCCAGCTGCTGCTTTAGATTGTTTATTTCGCATTTTTTATGAGCCTGTAGATTGACAAGTTGTGCTCTGAGAGGTCTCGCAGCGAGGTAGTACGACGTCCTATCTCCGCCTCTATCTCTGCACTCCCCTTCAGGATCCAGGGGATAACCAGCTCTATGTAATGGCTGTGTAATGGCTGTCGACCTCTTGCCGAGCACTACGGCGCGCCGTGCAGCCCCAAGGTCTACCGAGATCTACCACCTTCTACTGCTCCGGCGATGTTGGTCTCTCTGGTGCTTCACGTCGGGTCGCTCCTATTACTGCTGCTGCACGGAGTCAAGCAAAACCAGCCTCCAGCGAAGAAACCCACCAGCGAGGAAAACCCACCAGGGCAAAGAGCTGCCAGCCGTCAGCTGCCGCAAAATGACAATAAATGTACCCAGGGCCGGTATATTAAAGGCTACTAGTGGGCAGCAGCACTCATTGTGCCGCCACCTAAAGTAGCCTTTTAAAACATGTCTCAGGTCTTCAACTGCAGCCTGTAGTGCAAGTTGAAACTGCCATTCGACCTGACAAAATAAACATATTTCCAGGCCTATAGGTCACCCCTAGGGTAAGCCCTAAAGGCTAAAAAGGCAGGGTGCATTATATTTAAAAAGTAGGACATGTGCGCTTAGGTCTTACATGTGCTGGCAGTGAAAAACCCCTAAAGTCATTTTTCACTGTTGTTATGCCTATGTCTCCCATTCACTAACACTGGGTTACCTTTTTACATTTAATAAGTGATAACTTTGAATTGGAAGCAGTTAGAGATGTGGTGTTTACACTCAAATGAATTGTAATTTTAAATCCTCTTTAATGGTACAGTTGGATTTTAAGTTAGAATTCTGAAAATGGCACTTTTAGAAAGTTGTCATTTTCTTGTCCTAACCGTTTGTGCCTTCTGCTAGGGCCCTGAGTCACATGACTGTGAATGGCCCTCTTCTTGGGATTTGTGTATTGCTACCAGATAGTAACACAAAGGGGTCTTAGATGTGGACAGGATGGCACATCCTGGCAGGATGACTGGGATGGGCTGTACCAAGCTCCACTTGCACTTCAAATAGCTTTGCCGGTATATTAAAGGCTACTAGTGGGCAGCAGCACTCTTGTGCCACCACCTAAAGTAGCCTTTTAAAACATGTCTCAGGTCTTCAACTGCAGCCTGTAGCGCAAGTTGAAACTGCCTTTCGACCTGACAAAATAAACATATTTCCAGGCCTAAAGGTCACCCCTAGGGTAAGCCCTAAAGGCTCAAAAGGCAGGGTCCATTATATTTAAAAAGTAGGACATGTGCGCTTAGGTCTTACATGTGCTGGCAGTGAAAAACCCCTAAAGTCATTTTTCACTGTTATGCCTATGTCTCCCATTCACTAACACTGGGTTACCTTTTTACATTTAATAAGTGATAACTTTGAATTGAAAGCAGTTAGAGATATGGTGTTTACACTCAAATGAATTGTAATTTTAAATCCTCTTTAATAGTACAGTTGGATTTTCAGTTAGAATTCTGAAAATGGCACTTTTAGAAAGTTGTCATTTTCTTGTCCTAACCGTTTGTGCCTTCTGCTAGTGCCCTGAGTCACATGACTGTGAATGGCCATGTTCTTGGGGTTTGTGTATTGCTTCCAGATAGTAACACAAAGGGGTCTTAGATGTGGACAGGATGGCAGATCCTGGCAGGATGACTGGGATGGGCTGTACCAAGCTCCACTTGAACTTCAAATAGCTTTGCCTCCTGCACACACAAAGGAATCCGTCACCAGGACTGCCTTGTCTTTTGTCACCCCATCAGTTTGGAGCTTTGCCAGGGGAAGAGGAAGAACTTTCTAGAACCAGATGTGAGGTAGGTCAGGGGGTCCCCCCACAGAAAGGCTTGCACCAGGTACAAATATTGGATCCCCAGAACCACTCCTGGACCTGTGGACATTACAGAGGAGGGACAGGTCTGCTGCCAGAGAACTGCCTTGTTGTCTAAGAAGGAAGGCTGGACCTTCTTGCCTTCATCCCAGGCTAAGCGGAGCGACTCCAAGGGATAGTTAGGTGATGAAATCCTGACGTTTGGGCTCCATGCGAATGGGCCAGTTCACACCATAACTCTGCTGCCCCCAACAACCACCAAGGCAAAGCTCCGGTGAGACCTGCTGTCCGCACTGTTCATACTACAGTGACTGCTAGCCACATCCGGCAGCACGAGAGCTGCACTTTGCGCTACAGCAACGACAGCCAGCGGTGACTGCCAACGTGAAGCTACAGTAACAACCGTCTGCAACATTTGACCACGTCTCTTCATATAACAGCGATGACAGCACACGGCGCTCGGCCTGCCCTTCCCGATTACCATCCGCAACGCTAAACCACCTCCTTGTGGCCTTTTCCAACGTGAATAGAACTCCTCACGCTGGACGCAGTGGGACTAACCTGGTCCCTTTATCCGACTTGCGCTCCATTATGGTCGACCTGAACATGTGACTTTCCCTTGGTCTAGCATGACCAGATGACTGCCGGTGGGCTTTGTGCTTTTACGTGCTATTTTCCACAAAAAATTTGGAAATTGCATATCTCCTTGCATTTTTGTTCTTCTGGTATCATTTTATTTATTTAATAATTTACTCAATTTTTCTAAATTGGTTTGGGATTGTTCTTGTGTTGTGTGTTTACATTATTACTGTTTGTGTGCTTTATACTTTACACATTGCCTCTAAGTTAAGCCTGACTGCTTTTGTGCCAAGCTGCCAGCACACTGAGCACAGGTTAATTTAGTGGCTTTTGTGGTTCTCCATGACAGGGACTGTGGTTGTTGCCTGACTCGGGGTTCCACCCCCCTCAACCAATAACCCAGTTTCTTGCAGGGCCAATGATTACTATTTACAGTATCTACATTTTCCACCCTGCACAACACATTTTGTGCTGGATGGTAAATTTGCATGCACCACTTTGTATTGCTCTGTGTCGCACTAGTGCTGGCGCAAAGGGTTAATACATTTGAGCAAGGATATCTATTTCAGATCAGATCACTGATTAGTATGCTCTCGTAATTACGTTTGACTTGGGTGCTGTAAGTATGAATGCCTTGTTTGGTCTAACTCTAGGAACATTCTAGGACTGGAAAGCACAACAGAGTGCTTCTGATCATCACAGAATGTTGAGGCTTCAGCTGACTAAAACCTGTGTATGAGACAATTGAGGAAGAAACTGGGATTGAGCTCAGCTTTGGAGGGAGCTGATCCCATGAAGAGCCTTCATGTTAGGTGGCCTCAGGGTAGAGTTTTTATTTTAAAACCATACTTAGAACGTCTCTCATGTTAGATCATGAGAAATGTCAGGGTTCCCGAATTTAAACACAAATTTTGGTGAACCACCATTAATTTGAACAAGTGCTGTGAGCTTCGAGGTGGACCCAGTAATCACTGGTGAACAAGCATGATCCTGAATTTAGCAGAATTAAAATAAGATTTTATTCACTGTGCTGACCCACTGAGTTAGCATGTAGGTGTGAATGAATAATGAGTATGTGTGAGGCCGTGTGCTGGAAAAACACTTGCTGACACAAATTTAAATTGCCCTTTTAATTTCTAGACACATGGTATATATTCACAAGGTGTTGGCTTTCAGAGTTTCAATTTAAATTAACTCTTTGGCAATACATTTATACATCGAGTTTGGGAATAATGAGCACGAATTTAGAAAACCGACTTACTCACTGTGTTAGAATTGCACTTTAAAAATGCTTTAAATTCTGTAGAAATATTTACGTTTGAAAGTGACCTGTAGAAAAAAGAATAAACACATAATTTTTAGAATCCTAGTAAATAAACTGTGACAATACATTAGTTAAATCACATGTAGGATTGAGAATGTTCTTAAGATGTTTGTAAGTTAATGTGTATTTCAAAATGTTTGCACCAAGCAACCATTTCTTAACGTGTGTATTAATACAGCCCAAAAGTCTTTCCACTTGACTTTTGCTAACATTTGATTGAATGAGATATTTAGCAAAACAGCTTAGCATCAGTGACATCTTTCTGAAATGTGCTGACTATAACATCGTGTTCATCCAGCTCCTCACCCCATGTTAGATCATGTGTTAGAATACAAAGAGCTTATTAAAACTGCTTATGTTAAATGATGACTTAGAGACTTTTATGAATGCTGTTTCCGAATAATATCAATAGATGTTTTCATATTTCTGACTAGCCGTTGTTCACACATCAAGCTTATGGTGCATCCTTTAGCTTAGGTAAGAGGGTTCTCATGAGAACTTTCCCTCATGTAACAAATTATGTAACAATTGCATCGATCAATGGAGACCATGGTACAGACTGTGGGAACCAGAAGAAGAAGCATCGTATGACTGACAACACCACCTCGTGAACTATCTTCATTGGATATCAACGGAGGACACCTACAGAATTGTTACGAAAGTATGAATCTATATTAATGAGTGTTCCTAGGAAGTTAGTACATTCTTTACCTCATCCTAATTCTCTGAGTCTTACCCTTACTTATTTACTTTTCCAGTGGTCCTGTCACTGGATCTTTCCTCATCCTGATACACTTATTTATGGAGGGTTGATTCTCCTTGGCCATTTCTGTGAGGTGAGTACCTTTGGATTATTAGTGATCAATGCTACTGCAAGGATCGCACTTTTATTTACAGTTGGTACTTCAGGTGGCTGGAACTCGGCTAAGTTTCCAGAACTACTCTTTATGAGGAGTTCAATGTTTGCTCGCTCTTCTGCAGAGGAACTCTTTATGGGTTCTATTTTAGAATAGGTCCTTTAGTTAATTTACAGGTTTTCTTTACGGAACACTGTGTACTTTTCTAATGCTGATTTCTACCAAATCTATTTTATATTTCTGTAAACCTACTAAACTGAATAAAGATATTTGAGACTCTAACCCTATGATAAATAAAGGTTTTGAAATGTCACCAACCTCTTATCATTGACTAATCGCTAAAATCTAATTTTCATTGATGTTTTGATTAATTTGAAAGAGCTCTAATTCGCATGTAGTAGAAAAGGTCCGTCGACCTCTCCGGAGTCACACAAATTCTCCATGGCGAGATTTCTAAATGGATGCATATTAAGATTGAACCATCTTGGTGAGTCCTTAGGCTCCTGCACTGTTTTACTGAGATAACATTATTCAAGATCATCTGTCATAAAGTTATTAAAGTGTGAATTCACTACAACAGTTCTAAATCGAGCATGAAAATAACAAGACATGTATTGTGAGGCTTTTATCTATCCAATCAGTACAGGGTTGTACAGTGCTCAGAATACAGAGTGGAGGCATTATGCTTCACTCATTGGAACATATTTCTGATAAGGTAAAATGCAATCCTGCTGATCAGTGAGCACTGCAGCTCATGTGAGTTTCCTAGTTCGACAAAGTTCAGGTCACCATAGGACTGCATCTGAGAAAGAGACTCTTTTTATGTTGCGACTTCAAAGTGCCACATGTAGGTTTGTGTATATATATATATAAGATTACAACGTGCCATTGTAGGTACAATGTATATTGCCCATTTGTATGTTGTATGTAAAGGAAGGTTAGGAATTAGAAGAAACCCATGTTGTAGAAGATGGTTGACAGGAACTCATCTGTATTTAGTAATATTTTTTCTTTCCAGCCAGATGTTAGAATACACTTTAATCACTCACTGGCTAAATAAAAATATCAAAACTTTACATTTTATGAACTTTGATACAAAAAATAAATGAATTAAGATTTGAGATTTGGAAGTCAAAACTCCATATCAGTAGCTGCCATCACTTTAATGTCATCATTTATTAGACATTTATTTGTAGGAGAGCTCAGCATGGAAAAAAGCTTCTCAGTTGCTGAGATGGCACAAAACCACCCCATGCTTAAGAAAGTGATGAAAGAATTCATATTTACAGCCAGTATGACTATGCCATGAACAAGTTACTCATCATAGTGTAACTTGACTCAAGTAATGTTACCAGAGTTTGACTCTACCAGAATCTTATCTATAGTCTTAATCTACTTTAACTTAACTCAACCAGATGGCCAGAGCAAACACTATGTAGATCAACCTTCCCCTTGCTCTATTCTTGATGATAGGACACGCTCTTAAAAATGACATTATTTGTTTCTATCTTCTACTCTTCACATATGGGTAAGAGAGAGGGTGTAATAGAGATCAAGAGGACACACTCCGTACCTATCAATGGTGCACATTAAAAGTCCCTTTAGATAACTACTTACAAAAGAAAGATGAATCTGTAATTAATTGGTGATCCTCCTGGGTCTGTTCAAAGTTAACTCTCGTGTAGTGTAGTTCCTATTTCCCTAATAGGCTCTGCGCATTGGAATAATATAACCTATAGGTTTGACATAGGACTAAGGTCGGTATGTCCCTATCGATTATATTAAACTTAATTACCTGTGCCAGATAGCTCAGAGGCCACTAGAAACTCCTTGAGAACAAGAAGGGAGTAGTTTCTGGCAACCGAAAAACATGACAACTTTGTTTCCCTTTAGAAGCGGAACATATCTCAGAATCGTGGAAACAATAGATAACAGTTTCACTCATTCAATCGTGCATGCTTAGTTTCTGCAGAGTTACACAGAAAGGAAAGACGGGCGTTTCAATAAAAGGGTTTTATTGAACAGTCTTGTTTCTCGTGTAAGAGATATGTTCTGTTATGATCACAAGACAGTATGCAAGATAAATAATGTACAGCGTAAGCAGTAGAAATAAATAATACTGCGCTAGCATTATCTTTTAGCATATATTCACGTATATAAATAACATGAGCTAAAAATGCGAGTACTCATACGATGCGTCTCTAAGCTAGTTCTACCCCAGTGTACCTAACCTAGAATAGGTGAGAAAACAAAAAGGCAAAGAGTGGCTGACCATATGTTATGCACTACAATCTCTATTCACTGTACAATAAAATTTCCTGTGCATTGCACCTCCGGAGCCTGCCACAAAAGACTCCACTGTAATCCAGAGCAAAGGTTGTTTCTATTATGGAGGGTGCACCAGAATTCAAATCAGAAAGTATCAGAATAAGTCCACGTAAATTTTTCTTTTTATTCTTCACACAAGCCCACACAAGCCCAGGATCGTGGGGTTTTCATGTACTTTACAATGTACACTTCATGCTTATAATTTAAAGCTATTTTGGATTTTTCTATTCTCATCGATACTTAACGCCCTGATGAAGTTCTTAGTGAACGAAACGCGTTGGCTGATGTCTGTATTCTGGCTTGTGTGAAGAATAAAAAGAAAAATTTACGTGGACTTATTCTGATACTTTCTGATTTGAATTCTGGTGCACCCTCCATAATAGAAATAACCTAGAATAGGTGTAGGGAAGAGTAGAAGTATTTATTTTATTTATTTTATTTTTAGTGTTTTATAGAGCGCGAACTTGACCCGTGAGGGTATCAGAGCGCTTTACACGGTATACAGGGGTGAACAAACAAAAAGTCTAAAGTACAGAAGTATACAAAAATATACAAAACGGCTGGCGAGGGGCGGGGGTGCTGGGAACATGGGGGAAAAGGGGATACAAGTTTATGGTTACAGTTATGGTTAGAATCAGTAAAAACAAGAGCCCCACATTTTCTCGGCGGGGTGACTTGGTGGTCTGAGGTAGAAGCAATAGTCTTAGATTCGTTGGGCACATTTTGGTGGTTGAGGGCGGCCTTAGACGAGGAATTTACCCATGAGGAAAGTTTTGGCCTCCTTCTTGAAACGTGCTAGAGAAGGGATTCTTCTGATGGCGGGGGGGAAAGAGTTCCAAATTCTTGGTGCTGCTCCGGAGAAAGCCCTATTGTAGGTTCTTTTTTTCTGAAAACGGGCAGGTTGGAGCAAGAGGTTTCTAGCGGACCGGGAGTTCCTGCTTCCTCCAGATACCACTAGTTTCTGTGCCAGGTAAGTAGGGGAGTTTACGTGTAGAGCCTTGTGTGTGATGCATGCCAGTTTCAGCTGTATTCTGGCCTCTAGAGGGAGCCAGTTCAGCGCTTTCATATGTGGAGAGATGTGGTCGAATTTCCTGGTGCCGGTGAGTAGTCTGGCGGCCGCGTTGAGGCAGGCTTTTAGAGGTGCCAAGGAGATCTTGGGTAATCCCGTGAGGGTGGAACATCCATATTCCAGTCTAGAGATGACTAGTGCTTGGACTGCCATTTTTAGGTCAGGAGCATCGATGAAAGGTTTCAGCTTCCACAGGTAGTTCAGGTGGAATCTGGCTGATTTAGCCATCGAGTTAATGTGGTCTCGCATGTTCAGGTTACAGTCGAGGATTATGCCCAGAGATTTGGCAGAGTCCACAATGGTCGGCGGGCAGTTTAAGGCTGTGATGGCCTTGATCCACAACTGAATCTCCGGGTTGGCTTTTGAAGGGGAGATTAGGAGAAATTCAGTTTTCTTTGCGTTGAGTTTGAGTTGGTTAGCGGCTAGCCATTGGACAGTCAGTTTCAGGGTCTCGTTCAGGGAGAGGATCTCCTCGAGTGATGAAATATTGATGTATATTTGGGTGTCGTCCGCGTACATATGGTAGGAGATGTTGGCAGTACGAAGAACTTCGGTGAGTGGCTCTAAGTAAAGATTAAAGAGGGTGGGGGACAGGGTTGAACCTTGGGGGACTCCAACAGTGACCGGGGTGGGAGCTGATAGGTTGCCGTTAATGAGGAATCTCTGAGATCGGTTGTGGAGGAAGGACCTGAACCATTCTAGGACAACGCCATCCAAACCCATCCTGAGTTTAAGGCGTTCGAGTAGTTTTGCATGGTTCACAGTATCGAAGGCGGAGGATAGGTCTAAGAGGATTAGAAGGCAGGTTTTGCCTTGGTCTAGGGCTTGGAGGGCGTCGTCCACAATGTTGAGCATAGTGGTTTCAGTGCTGTGCCCCGGTCTGAATCCAGATTGGAAGTCATCAAGTAGGTGGAAGTTGTTGATGTGCTGACTTAGTTGCTGTTGTACACACTTCTCTAATACTTTGGCTAGCAGAGGGATATTGGAGATAGGTCTGAAATTGTCGGGGGAGGCTGGATCCAGTGATGGTTTTTTTAAAATAGGAAGGACTTGGCCGGCTTTCAAGGGGTCCGGAATTGATCCCTGTTGGAGAGAGGCATTGATTATTGCAGTCCAGCAAGGGACAATGAATTGGGAGGCAGTCGCGAGGCAGTTGGATGGTAGCGGGTCATTAAAGTGGTTGTTTGGGTTTAAGGTAGAGAGGATTTTAGAGATGGAGTCTTCGTCATAGTATTCGAAGTCGGTCCAGCGTGCTTGGTTTTTAGGTGAGGTCAGTGGAGGTAGTGCGGGAAAGGGGGCAGGTCCGGAAGGGGTTGAGAGTGAGTGGAGGTATTGAGTTCAATTCCTAATGCCGTGATTTTATCAGTGAAGAAGGAGGAGAATTCTTCAGACGATATTAGAGACTTGGGAGATTCTTTCGGTGTTTTAGCCAGTTTATTTGATTGGTGTTTGACCAGTTCAAAGAGCTTGCGGGGTCTATTCTTGTCATTCCCCAATTCCGATCTGAAGTATTCTTTTTTGAATTGAGGATATGTTTGTTGTAGGAGTTTCTCGCCTGGCGGAGAAGTTTTAGATGCGTAGCAGAGGGGTGCTGTCTCCAGATTCTTTCAGATTGCCGTAGGGATCTCCTCTCCAAGTTGAGGGAACCAGAGAACCAAGGGTTTCTGTCTTTGATTTGTGTTCTTTTTAGTTTTAGGGGGCAAGGTCGTCCAGAATGTTTGATATAGACGCCGAGTAATGAGCATTGAGGTCACTGACCGTAGTTATGTGCGAGGGGGGAGGTCAGATTTGCAGCGAGCCTCCAGTTTCATAAGGTCAAGGTTCTTAGTGTCTCTGACCCAGCGTTTGGGAATCACCGGTTGCGGTGTCTTTGTCTTGACGGTCCCAGGTACAACGAAGGAGATGGTGTGGTGGTCAGACCAGTCACATGGGTCTAAGGAGATAAGCTTGACTGAGGATTCCTTAGAAATGATCCAGTCAAGGGTGGCCCCTTTTGAGTGAGTTGGCAGAGAGCAGGCTTGAGTCAGGGCTTGATCGGTTAGGAGGTCTTTGATGGCGTTGACGTAGGGATCTTTAGGGTCATTCCAGTGCAGGTTGAAATCACCAAGGAAAATCTCTTTGGCATTGGAGGAAATCTTAGTTGTGATGATTTCCAAGAGGTGAACGGTGAAAGAGTCGTTCGAACCTGGGGGTGGTAAAAGATGTGCAAGTTGCAAAGATGTAATGAGTTGCTGCAAATGGAGAGTGCGAGGTATTCGCAGGAGTCAGTGGTGTCCGCCACGAGTTCCGTGACAAGGAGGGAGGATCGGTAGATGCAGGCGATGCCTCCTCCTTTTCTGCTAGAATGTCTGTCCAGTCTAGCAATGCTGTAGTTGGGAGGGACTAATAAGTCCAGGCAAGGGGAAGAGTATTCATTGAGCCAGGATTCTGTTAGTATAGCTAGGTCTAAGTTTTTGTTCAGGATGAGGTCAGCAATATCTGCGGCATGCTTAACTGCCGATCGGCAATTGATTAAGAGACCAGATAGGGGAGGGTCTGGGGGGGTGTCAGGGGTCTAGACGGATAGGAATATAGGTGCAAGGTTGCTTTTAACCACACTTCTGTTATGGAGGGTAGCTGGCCTGTTGGGGTTGATGGTGACCGTGCTGATGGGGTGTTCAGGGCTCCTATTTAGTGGACGAGGGATGGCTTGGACAGAGTTGTGGTCTGGGAGGATGGCTAGGATTTCGTTTCCCATGAGGTCTAGTGGATTAGAGGAGGTGGCAGTGGTAGAGTTGTAAGAGAGTGCGAGAGCTCGGGATTCCTCCTCTGATAGGTGGCAAGGGTGTTTGCGCGGGCGAAGATGTCTCAAGGGTAGCGGAAGTGGGTGCTTGGGAGGCTCGGCGATCTGTGGGGGGAGGATTGAGGTGGCTTGAGGTTAGCGAGGGAGAGTTCGGCAAGGTGAAGGAGGTTCATAAGGTCCAGGATGGAGCTATGGATGCTCTGGGTTAGTTTAGTCGCTCTGGAGTGCAGAATTTCGAGATCAATATAAGCTGGGGGTGTTAGAGGGCAGGGGGCAAAGGTTCAGGAGCGGTACAGGTGGCATGTAAAGGTGGAAGGGGAGAGGTTGGCATGAGCCGACTCCAGGGTCTTTGGAGGCGTATCAAGCTCGTGGATTTGGTGGATGGCTGGCGGGGAGGGGATCAGGGGTCTGGGGGCGACTCTGTTGGAGGTGCCGGGGGACGAGTTATAACGGTTAGGGTGATCAGTGTTGGGAACCATTGGAGAGTTAGTTCGACCTGAGTCCGGGGTCTTTGGGAGAGTATCAGTCTCACAGTTGGTGGGGGGCACTGGGTGGGAGGGGATCAAGGGTGTGGGGGAGAGTCCGTAGCCGGGGTCCGTAAACATGCTGAGGGGGATAGGATAAGGTGGAGGTAGGTGGAAGTAGGTGGAGGTAGGTGGAAGTAGGTGGAGTATTCTCTAGTATGGTAAACTAAGAGTGTGTTAAGTCTAGTATGCCAAGAGTCCCTCTAGGATCTAGTCAGCTCCATACCTTGAGAATGAGAGAGGTGGGAATCTCCTGCCGGATCTTGGAACTCTAACACCCCGCAAAGGGAGTCAGAACACTGGAAGCTAGATTCGTCTGCGTGCAGGAATGACAGCGTCTTCTCAGTGCGTCAGGCCGGGATACGGGCTCCTCTGAAGTCGAGGTCTCCTCTAACTTGCTCGGGCAAGGGAAGGTATAGTTATACCTGGTAGGTGTCGAGGAATGTTAGCATTGACGTGAAGTCGGACATAGGAAGACGTCAGGAATGAACCCTTAAGGTATAACGGTTCATACATAATAGATGAGTTCTTGGAGAAATCAATAGTCCTGTGCTAGGGGAGCTCCCAAAGCTTAAGGGTCTGGTTTCTAAGAACTCGTTGTGACATTAGGGTGGACGGATGTCGGTGACCATGCCTGTATTTGGAGTGCACGGTTAATGCCTAAATAAGGACAGGGATTCTATGCCTATATAAGGGCAAGGCGAATTGTGCCTATATAAGGACATGATTCAGGAAAACCTATATACGGACCCCTAAAGCGGAATACAACACCCACTCCATCTTCTATTGAACGATAAGACTAAATGCTAAACATTTTGAAATGCTAAACATAAAATTGAGTACCACATATCGCTAAAAACATTTCTAAAAGCATTTTAAAAGAAGCTCAAAATTGTTGAAATGCAATAGGTACTGTACATTTTAAGCATTGTTTTCATTCTAAGCATATAACAGAAGTGGAATGCAACGTGAATGAAACAGTAATATATACATATGATGAAATGGTCGATAAGTTCTTACAATCAAAGCCATTGCATATCATGGAATTAAATGAAATGTTAGACAAGTTAGGTGACAATGTGTCCCTGGAAGTATTCAAAGAAGTCCGTTTTATAAGACTAGTTCTACTGTAAGCAGATTGTTCATTTGCCATGTCTTTCAGAAATTTAAAAAGAAAAAAGTTCAATTCTGGGAAAAGTTCCAAGTTTGAAAAATATGAAGGCCAAATTTCATTGTTGCCCTGGTACACTGTGAGCCGAATCAAAGTCAGTGTAGGGGTCTGGCGTAAACATTAGATCATCTATGTCCGTAGCCAAAATATCATCCACCGAAGTCGGTGACAGTTGGAACACCTCGTTCAGAATGTTAATTGCACAGAGATGAGAAACATCGCCTTCAGCAGAAGATGCAATGTTCACATCCGTTGTTACTTGTGTGCCCGTTGATCCATCTCATACCTCAGCAGCAGCCGGAAGTGTCTGTGAGATCTCAATGAATGCCGCCATCAGGATTGGAAGCCTCTGGGGACAACACACAGCATGGGCCGTTATCGGGTCCAGCAGAGTATCGATATCCGTTGGCATGACTGATGGGAGTGTTAGACAGATGTCTAGCACGCATTCTTCACCGCAAAACAGGCAGCGTAGAACAGGTACGATGCAATCTTGCCAGATTGGTCTGAATGACAGGAACCAAGTTGTATTAAGTTCCCGTAGACGAGGCATGCCCAAAAGCTGTACTATTCGCTCACGGCATTTCCGTTCAAGGAGGGCTCTCTCCACATCGCTCGGAGTGATGTTGGCGAAGAGGCTTGCCATAGCATATTAGGAGGAATAGAAACAGGATTCCTGCAACAAGTGCTAGAATTAACGGCACACCACCAAACACCGAATGTGCGAAGTTTGGGATGATTCCGAGGACAGCCTGGAAAGGTGCTAATAGTCCGGAACAGATGGTCTTAAATACATGTACAATTCCGCTTGTATCTAACATATTAAAGATACATCCTATCATTTCTACGAAATGTATAGGGCAGTTTGTACGAATTAAATTCTGTATCTCAGCCGAAGTCCTTGCAACTTGTAGATCATAGGTTTCTTTGGCCGAGGTCAAAGGCACTGATTGTTGTATAAGCATGGCTTTCATTCTGCTTAAAGTATCAAATCGAATAAAAGAGACATTCAGCGAAGGCCATAGCGGCGACTCCCTGACTGTGTCTATTGGGGCAAACAATACTTGCATACAGCAAGTGACCCTGGAGTTGACTGTTACTAGATATGGGATGCCTGGCAACATGCCACAGCAACTCTGATCATTCAACATGAGGTAACTCCCATTAGAAAGTTGTCCAAACGTTGGATTAATCACAGCAGCTGGTGTACCCTACTGGTGGCAGGACAAGTTTGCCACAGAACCATTACAAGCCCCGTGTAAAGAAATGTCCTGACAAATCAGTGAACCGCTTAGTGCACTTTCACAGTGTGTACCACTTAGAAACACTTCACGATCCCCACTCCAACATCTATAGGTGTAAGGTAAATTCCAGGATGTCTTAATGTATTCTTTACCCAACCTTTCATATTTGCCTGCTTGCATCTGTTTAAGGCAATACTGAAACTGGAAAGTAGTCACAGGGAGACTAATTTTGCCATGAATAAGCCATTCTGTAGCTGGTTTTTCTGCCACTGTAAATGGTAACTTTTCAAGTTTCTCAATGCTCAGTACTGTATACTTTGCTCCCCTTTGTGCCAGTTCGATCTGTTTATCAGTTAGATTGTATTCTGCAAACAGAGCCGTCGTGTTGATAAAACGCCAAGGCACATAGCCCGCACGCAAAGATTGCAGCGTCCCGCTTAATAACATAATAGAACGTAACTGTGTTTGTCCTTGTTGTAACATGGCTAAATCTTGTTCCAGTATGTCGATAGCAGAGGATACAATACTGTCCAATGAATAAATTCTGGAGGACAAAGTTGTTAACCCATTGTCGACCACAGAGAGAGTTTTCTCTAAGTTAATACGATCAAGTTCACGTATTCGTTCTGCGGCCTCCATCTGTGACACCTTCCATGCTTCATTATAAGCAGCATAAATGCCGGCATATATGAAACGTTTTTGACGCGGTTTTCTTGGTCCAAGCAAGAATTCCCTAAGGTCTGCGTCTTCTTTAAGTAAAGATAAGTGTTGTTTCACATCCTTAAGTGTAGCTTTTTGCAGCCAATCGATGCATAGTTTTCCTACACTGTATGTTGTTACTACCCCCGGATGCTGTCTTTGGACGTATCGTGGGTCTGGCCTATGAATAGTAAACCCATGTGTTTTATTCAGGAATCTGTCTTGACAGTTGTTTGGGTCAGTGGGCCAGATCAACCATTTTCTCCAATCAGGATTTGTTCTGTTGAGTTGTAGTATGGTGTCAACTGTAACCGCTGCCTGTGTATTGTTATCACTTGCAGGTGTTGGTACAGAAGGATTTTTCATGTCTTTAATCTTGGCTAACCCAAGGCAAGACGTTTGTTGGACCGTGTCATTCAAAAACATAATTTGCTGAGGGACGATACAGGCTCTAAATAAAGCTTCTATCCCCTGCACTTGCCAATCTTTAGTACCCGAGACAGATTTTGTGTCTATTGTGTCTTTCCATAAGTCGAAACCCTGTCTAGAGAGTTGGTCACTAAATGTTGCAGAGTAAATCTGTTTTGTATTAGTTAACATAATTTTCAGTCCTGTTTTGTTTACATTTCTATAGTAAAATGTTTCTGGATCAGATGTATTGTATCCTGAAAAATATGGAAACTTTTTAGCAAATGTTTTCGAACTACCTTTTGGTGGTGTAGGACAATGCTCCCATTGGTTAAACATAAACACATTTCTAGGTGTTGCAGATTTATGCAAAAAATGATGACCATAGTGGTTATAGCAATACAGCTGTTCATAGTATGATGAACCCTCTAAATATTCATTATTAGAAAATGCAGCAGATTTTTCTAGGTCAAACATTATATTATTCACAGTTTCAAAGTCCCAATCATCAGAAAAGGTACTGGATGAAACAAAATCACTTAGTGAAATTTTAAATAAATGTGGAATGTTCAAATGTTCCGTCGGGCCAAAGATATCAAAATCTGTTTTGTCCCACACTATACCATCCTGTATAGGAACGGCTGTGATGTTCACTGCAGACAAGTCTCTTGTTTCACGATGGGATGATTTGTGAGGTTTCAAAAGTAAGTTCACTTCTTTTCTTTCAATGTTCAAATGGATATATCTCCCATTTATAAGCACGCTCATAGTCATAACCAAAGCTAGCCAAAGCAGGAAGAAAAATATTCCAGAAATAACCCAAAGTTCAATCCATGGTGAATTTAGATACGTCTTTTTCAAAAAATGTAAAAAGTCTTGTACTTGCTGTTTAAAAGTTTTTGATGCTGGCGACGTCTCGGGCTCACTCGGATCCTCGGAAAACGTATCAAAGTTAATGAAGTACCCAGAAGCAGTTCTGTCAATTGTTAGAATTGCATCAGGATTTGTAGAAATCGCTGGTACCAGTTGATCACTTGTTACATTGGTGTAGACAGGTGTATTTGGACGAACTGTTACTTGTGTTTCAAGAGGGATGAGTTCCATAGCATTGTTGCTCAGTCCTTCATCTGTTACTGCTGAAGTCTCGATGGTTATGAGTCTTTCAGTCTGAACCTCTTGGATAGTAGCGAGAGGAGTGTGTCTGCTACTAGGTCGGAGTCCACGAGGCCTACTATTTAGTATTGGCCACATACTGTGGTTTGATGAGGTCGATGGACACAAATCTTTTCTCCTTTTTTCCAGCAAGGGGCGGCAGAAGTACTGTTCTTGTTCCTTGAACGGCTAGGACAGGTACTGGTTGTCTGTAAGAAGGTCCAAATTCCTTCTTGTCCGCAATCTTTTCTCTGACTAGATCCCCAACTTTTGGAATCCAGACAGGCCTTGCTGGGACCGCCGGTTTTTCCCCAGTGATGGTTGGCTGCTTGAATACGTTGCTTTGTTGCGTTCTTAATTAATTTGTTTAAGTCCTGTAAAACATCCAAACGATCTTTGATATCAAAGGGTTTATTTTCCACCACTGTGCCATTGCATTCCAGATCAGGCACCCACATTCTTGTCCCAAATAGGACCTCATATGGAGTGACCCCCTAGAGAACTTCTTGGCAAGTTGTTTAATGAGCGTTGGACCCCATAAAGATGTTTGACCCACCCATCACCCGAACCTAATACCCTAGCTGTTATAGACTGCTTTATGTCCCGGTTTTCCTTTCCACAACAGAATTTCCCTCAGGATGAAACGGAGAGGAGTACCGCAATGCAACGCCCAGACTGGCCATGGCGTCTTTGTAAGCTCGAGAGCTAAACGCAGGGCCCTGGTCAGAATGTAGCGTGCCTATTGCGTATGTGCCGATAAAGACTCGCAAATCTTTTATAACAGTTCGAGCGTCAGCCGAGCGCTGAGGCCATATCCATAGGAACCTTGATTTAGTATTTGTGGGATTTCACTTGTCCATGAGGACGCCTGTGCATAGATAGTCTAATGCTGTCTAACAATGGTGTCTGTGCTGGGCAGCTACATTCGTAGCATGGTGTCTGGTGGCTTTCTCGCTGTAACTTACAGTCTAAGCAGTTGTTGATGAATATGTGTATTTCTGTATTCATCCCAGGACACCAGTACATCTCTTTTAATGTCAATATTGTTTTAGAGATCCCTTGATGTGTCAGACCCTCCCCCAGATGTGTTTCATAAATCAAAGCTGCTCTGCGTTCCATGTTTGGAATTACCCTATCCCCCACTCAAGGGATTCGAGCAAAAGGAACGTTGTTTGCATCAATTACATAAGAGTACTTGAGTGCAAACTTTTTTGGTAACGCTGCACCACTGCCTTTGCTCGTAGCATTGACAGCCAACATTATCTCACTGTCTATTTTCGTTTTTGAATGAGTGATCGCAGCTACGGAAGCCGTCTGAACAGCCCCTTTGCGGCTTCATCAGCCAATGAATTCCCTGCAACGTGAACGCCATCACGTTGATGACTCAGTGTGTGTATCACGTGAGCCTTTGGTAGTTCGCTTTTTAACTGAACTACTTGTTCCCAAAGCGTTTTATGCTTTATTGTGCCACCTTTTGCATCTTTGAACCCGTTTTCAAGCCAAGTTTGTATATATTCATTATACGACTGCACACAGTAGAAAGAATCGCACACTATGAGTGTGGGGAATTCTCGATCTGTACTTTCAAGTGCCAGTTTGAATGCTTGTAGTTCAGCTCGCTGAGCTGTGCAATCTCCTAGAGATTGGGTTTTTGTGACCATAGGTCTGAATTTGCCATCGCGCATGCAACCTTTAACGATTGCGCACGCTGCACTGTAAGCTTGCTTACTCCCTGTTGCGGGTTGTGCGGATCCGTCAGTGTAAATTATGAATTCGTACTGATCGAGAGGCAGAATCTCAGTGGGCAGAGGACATTCATGTTCATATTGCAGAAATGCTTGTGTTTTTAAATCGGGATCAAAAACATATTCAACATCTGTTGCAGCAAGAGAATTAACCCATTGTATCCATCTAGGATGTAATGCTTTAGCATTTGGAACACTTGCTTTTGTTACCGCCTCTAAGGCCGGAACTGGGGTTACGACAATAATACGTTTCCCTTGGGCTAGAGCTCTCTCTTTTGCTACTGCAGTTTGAACTGCTGTCAGTATCTTTTCTGTTGAAGTGAAGCACATTTCTGCTTGTGTATACAAATGTGATTTGTATGCAATTGATACTTTTTCACCCTCATTAAATGTTAAGTAGGTGAATCCGCATTGACCCGAAATTATTCGGATCACTAAATTGCGTTGACTTACGCGTGTTTGTAAGTGATTTGTTGCTAACATGTTAGCTTGGAGTGAACGCAAGATTTCTGTGTGTTCTTGTGTCCAATTTCTGATTGAAAAATCAGGTTTGATTAATGCGTAGAGAGGTTTAACCCTTTCTGCGTAATTTAGAATGTAAGTTCTTCCAAAATTGAGGAAACCCAGGATGGATTGTAAATTTTTCAGCGTCTTTGGAGGTTGGAGCAGCGCACATCTTTCTAAAAAGTTGGCTGCCAAGCTCTTGCCTTCACTTGAAAGCTCGTATCCTAGGAACAGGACATTGAGATGGGCAATTCTGGACTTTTTGAAGTTGAATTTGTAGCCCTCAGAGGCGAATCCCAGTATAATGGTGCTCTCCCTGTTCAAGTGTTTGTCCAGGTCATCGTCTGTCAGATAGATATCATCGACATAGGACAATGCCTCATTGTCATAAATTTGTAGTAACTCCGTTACCCTCGCTGAGAATAACCCCGGGCTGTTCTTGAACCCTTGTGGGAGTCGACAAAATTGACGCTGGGTCCCCATTATTGAGAAAGCTGTTAAGTACCTGCTTTCAGGTGCTATGTTTTGACAAAAGAAACCATTTGAGATATCTAATGTGGTTTTATATTTTTTACGCACAATGTTATTCATTAATGCTGTACTGTGTGCATTTTGTACTGCAAATGTTTTAGAACAAGTGTTTAAGTGTCTGTAATCCAAAACTAGACGATAGGTATTGTCTGGTTTGGAGACAGGAAAGAAAGGATTGTTCATTGAAGAGGTGCATGTTTCAATCACCCCCTGGTATTCAAGTTGATCTAGGATCTCCCTGACCTGTTTTTTAGCTTCTTGCTTTATTGGATACTGCCTTTGTGCAGTAGGTTCATTTTTTAGATGTATTTTATGGTGAGGCGAGTCCTCATCCCATCCTACATGATTTATGTATAATGCTGGGGCCTGGGCAACTGCCCATTTCCTGGCATAAGTATATTTGAGGTGAATTGGAATATGGTTAGAGAAGGCTGGCATAATAATGTCCTCGCCATGTGGGCACTCCCTGACAAAATGTGGTGGCCCGTCTTTTTCTGCTAGAAGTATGTCATAGCCCCTTGAAAGTTTTTCCCAAAAGAGTGCTTTCACCTGTCTGGGTATGTCTCCCTCCATCCGGAGTGTTATTTCATATAACTTTTGTGGAGTACTAACCCTGGTGTCTACAGTCTCAACTGTAATGTACTCATTCAAGTCCACTATCTCCAGAAGTTCCTTCAGGTTCTGGCGAGCTATTGTGACTTCTGCAGCACTGTCCAGCATTGTCTGAGCCCATTCTCCGTTCTTGAGTTGTGTTCTCAGTATCCTCGGCATGTCTGATCTTCAGACCTGCTACCTTCTTTTTTGAGAATTGAGGTTTTGATTTACTTTTTGGAACGTGTTTGTCGTCTTTTGATTTCACACGTTCTTCTCTATGTTCTGACCGTCCTCTTCTTTCCGATGTCTGTGACGAGATCTGAAAGGTACGAGAGGAACGTGTATTAGTATCTTGATACCTGTCAGGCTTTTTCAAATTATCCCTATTCCTGAGGTTATACCTCCTTTCAGAGGGCTCCTTTTGAGGAGACCTACCTCGAGATTGAGAACGTTTCTCGTTTGAATTTTGTTTATTAGTTTCCCACTTCTTTTTAGAAGATGTAGGAGTTTGTTTATTAGAGTCCTTCTCAGGACTTTCAGATAGTTTTGGCTTCATTGGTCTTCCACCCAAACTATCTCTGCCTAATTCTGCATAAGATTGTTCTATTATTCTGGGTAGTTCTGTTTGATGTTCTGTAACATTGAATTCCCTTAATCGTTGGCGGATCGCCACTGCTGCTGCCTCCCCTTTAATATTAGATAATATTATTGTTGAGACCTGGTCGAAATTTTTCAGTAATTTCATACCTAAATTTAGAGCAGGCTCTGCCCCGTATTCGTTTTGAATTTGTTTCAGGACATCAGGTATTACCGCAATTGACGGAACACCATGTGTTTTAGTATAGATGGCAGCAAAGACTGAGCCCCAAGTGGTGCAGTCTTCCAGTTGTGGTGTGATCCCCATCGGTAAACAGATTGTTAGGATTCAGTGTTTTTCATACCGACTAGTATTTGGAAATACTGCTTCGATTTGAGTAATTTTTTGAGCTATCCAAAACGGAATTTGCTCACGTTTTGTGGGCATTTTACCCATGACTGCGTATAGAGTCTGTGGTGTAATTTTTAGTGTATTCCCCTGTTGAGGAGTTTGATTTGGAAGTGTCAATGGTGGTTGGACTGTGAAAGTCCGCATGACATATTGGACTAGTTGTCTGTAGATTTTTATTAACTCTGTAAGTTGAGTAAGTAGTTCCTCATCTGACATTATTTCGATGTCAGGATGAGGTGTGTAACCGGCTAGAATCGGCCATGTTGCTCCTGGTCTACCTAGTGGACCGAGCCTGGTAATGTTTTTGTGATGTTTTAGGGCGCCTTTAAACCAGAGCTGATGCTCCTGGTATGTTAGTGGAATTTCAATATCCTCGAAAAGAATATATTCCTCTGGTGGATCATCTTCTTTGTAGAAGTGAAACATTTTTGTTACTGAATTTGATTCAGGAAATATGACCCATGAATAGAATACCTCTGTCTGAAAGGATTCGTGTGCCTCTATCACGAAAACTGCTCTACCTCCTCTCGGTGGGGCCATGTTTTATAAGTTTTAGAGTGATGGCTCTTCTTAAGTTTGGATGGCTGTCTATAACACCCTCCTCGGTTTCATTTAAACCTGTAATGTTAAAAGCTGTTATGACTGGGTCAGCCGCAGCTCCACCGTTTCCGGTGTTATTGTCCCCGTTTATGGACATTTTGTTTTTTGAAAAATGTAGAACAAGTTTCAAGGAAACAAAAAGATAAGGTGCATAATATTTTGGAACACTGTATCCTTCAACGTTGAACAAACCAAACAACTAATATATAGGGTGCTTCCCTATTTAGTTATGGCGGATATTTAACCCTACCCACTCCGGACGTCTTATGGAGTATGTGAGTAGGGGTCTCTGAGAAAAGCACGAATGAGTTACTCAGTATCTAGCATTAAATTACTGCCTTACCAAACCATTGGGCGCCATGTAGTGTAGTTCCTATTTCCCTAATAGGCTCTGCGCATTGGAATAATATAACCTATAGGTTTGACATAGGACTAAGGTCGGTATGTCCCTATCGATTATATTAAACTTAATTACCTGTGCCAGCCAGCTCAGAGGCCACTAGAAACTCCTTGAGAACAAGAAGGGAGTAGTTTCTGGCAACCGAAAAACATGACAACTTTGTTTCCCTTTAGAAGCGGAACATATCTCAGAATCGTAGAAACAATAGATAACAGTTTCACTCATTCAATCGTGCATGCTTAGTTTCTGCAGAGTTACACAGAAAGGAAAGACGGGCGTTTCAATAAAAGGGTTTTATTGAACAGTCTTGTTTCTCGTGTAAGAGATATGTTCTGTTATGATCACAAGACAGTATGCAAGATAAATAATGTACAGCGTAAGCAGTAGAAATAAATAATACTGCACTAGCATTATCTTTTAGCATATATTCACGTGTATAAATAACATGAGCTAAAAATGTGAGTACTCATACGATGCGTCTTTAAGCTAGTTCTACCCCAGTGTACCTAACCTAGACTAGGTGTAGGGAAGAGTAGAAGTAGGTGGAGTATTCTCTAGTATGGTAATCTAAGAGTGTGTTAAGTCTAGTATGCCAAGAGTCCCTCTAGGATCTAGTCAGCTCCATACCTTGAGAATGAGAGAGGTGGGAATCTCCTGCCGGATCTTGGAACTCTAACACCCCTCGAAGGGAGTCAGAACACTGGAAGCTGGATTCGTCTGCGTGCAGGAATGACAGCGTCTTCTCAGTGCGTCAGGCCGGGATACGGGCTCCTCTGAAGTCGAGGTCTCCTCTAACTTGCTTGGGCAAGGGAAGGTATATTTATACCTGGTAGGTGTCGAAGAATGTTAGCATTGACGTGAAGTTGGACATAGGAAGACGTCAGGAATGAACCCTTAAGGTATAACGATTCATACATAATAGATGAGTTCTTGGAGAAATCAATAGTCCTGTGCTAGGGGAACTCCCGAAGCTTAAGGGTCTGGTTTCTAAGAACTCGTTGTGACGTTAGGGTGGACGGATGTCGGTGACCATGCCTGTATTTGGAGTGCACGGTTAATGCCTAAATAAGGACAGGGATTCTATGCATATATAAGGGCAAGGCAAATTGTGCCTATATAAGGACATGATTCAGGAAAACCTATATACGGACCCCTAAAGCGGAATACAACACTCCCTTCATTACCACAGGGTAGAATGCCCCAGTGCTGTAAGAAAAACATCTCATGTGCCTGTGAATCTTTATGGATAGCAGGGAAAAACCAAGTGCACCCTACTGAGGCTTGACTGTTTTTTCCTTTGAAGGCCTAAAAAAAAGCAGATTTTTTGATAATCGCTATGTTACACTTTCTAACGATTGTGCCACTTAACTCAATCGACAATGAGGTGCTTCAAAAAACCTCAAAACTATGAATGATATATTATTGTCTTGGGAGAGAAATGCATCATACACTGAAGCCAGGTATCTCACCTACAAACATAACCAAACAGCGATGATTCTACTGCTATAGTCAGCTCATCGTGTGCTCATTAGTAATATTTGACACCTGCCAGGCATAGCCTTGTGTCATGCGAGCGCCCAGGGTAACAAGGTTGCCTTGTGGGAGAAGGATACCACTTTAGAGTGTGTATAGCGGGGGAGACCTCTTCAGCAGGCCACAGGCAACAGCAACGTCAAGAATCTAGCATAGCCTGGAGCATAAAGTGTGTAAGATTACCTTGGGTAGATGAGGTTTGATACACGTAACTTACCTGCACCAGGCGTCAAATAGTAAAGCTTTCGTATGAAAGCAGGACCGGCCCTGGCAATTGAGTCGGACCGGCCGTGGGGAGAGGGGGGAGCGGTGCGCATGGAAAACACTTCAGCTGCTTTTGGTACAGGGGGCTGATATTGCAGCACTGCTGCAAAACCGGCCCCCTGAACCAAAAACGGACCTCACCAGTCCAAAACCGGCCCCCACCTTTCCGGCCCACCGGGAAAACGCCTGGTGCCCGCTACGGCCAGTCCGGCCCTGTATGCAAGTCAAAACATTTATGAAGAAAAACAGTGAGGGAGTGGCGCATTAGGTGATAGAATACCTCCAACCAACCTTCAAAAATGCCAGTTGCCAGAGGTTATCACAAAGCATTTGAGTATTCACTGGGAGAAAACAAGAGTAGTACTTCAGTAGCACTACTTCACATACCATTAAGTGCTTTTGTTAATTTGGCCTAAAATTTCTAAAATTGGAACATTCAGGGACTATTCATGAACAGTTAGTACAAATAGAGGGGGCTTTACTGTGTTTGCACTTTTAGTAATAGGACGTTGGAAATTTTGGGGCCAATTCAGAAAGTCATTTATGAATACATGATGCAGTACACCTGTAGTACTGCTTCATGTACTCATAAAAGCGTTTGTGAATTGGGCCCATGATCATTATGTACATTTGTAAACCCTGTCTGGAAAAAAACAGGGAACCATAATTATTGTGATATTGTTTTTTCTGCTAAGAACTAAGCACTGTATACAGTAAAGAGCTTGACAATCGCCCAGGACATAATAGTTCCCCGGCAAAATAACCTGCTGACCCTTTGCCAAGGCAAAATCTGCTTTTTTGCTCTGCTTTCAACTTCATGACTGTTTGTACAATTGCAGGTTGGCTCATGTTTGGTTTACTTCATATACAGTTGTACAGGGACAGCATCTAAAGCGGTAAACTGGGTCTATTAATGTCTCCCTGAGAAACAATTCCATTGCAAAGCAATTTAATACCCCCGAACCAAGTCAATTTTCTTTTCCAAAACAGAGATAAAATTAAACTGCCAAGTTCGATTAAAGTTTTGCAGCGGACAGGTCCTTCTGCTAGATATACATTTTCTTTCCCAATAGTTTATTTTACCTCTTGACATGCATCTTATTTCCAGTGTTTGATGTACTAAAATAAAAAAAAAATGAAATGAAAGGATAGTCAGTGTTGCTTTATGAAATTGCAAAAAGATGTTTTCCATTATGTTTTTGTTATGAGAGTTTTGTAGGAAAAAGATTAAATATTCACTTTAAGGTTTCATGTTTTGGGCAAGGTTATGCAGTAAATACAAGTGTCTATAAAAACAGTATTTTCCGAAATAGGCTTTAAAAGTCTTGGGAATCACCTCCCTTTGACCTCAGTGGTGCATTGGTCAGAAAAGAGCTCAGAACCCACATCTTCACTACATTCCTTCACTTCTCAATGACATCTCCCTCCATCCTTTCTTAATTTTCCTCTGAAAAATAGTGTTTTTTCTGTATTTTTCAATTATGTCCTCTCATTGCAAACATAACAGCATGGCTTTCCCACTCGATGTGGGATATGTACCCTTCTTGCTATGTTCAGTGCTCTGCAGCCCTCCAGCTTGAGGTTTGTGCTTTAGGAATACCGCCAATTAGATAGAATTAATAAAAATAAATTTAAAAAGTGGAACATACTTTTAAATTTGTGTGGTATCTAGTACCTGAATATTTTATATGCATTGCGCAAAACTTAGTACCCTAAAACTTCCTGTGAGAGGGTGTTTATTTGAATATGACTCGTTATTTCGCATACCATTACTACGCAGCTTTTTACTTCGATGTTTTTACACGTTACTACGCAAGTTTTTAGTTCGCATACCTTTACATTGCAAGTGTTAATGTATGCGAACTAAAACTTGCCTAGTAATAAAAACATACATTTACCCGCTTATTTTTCCTAACCCCTTTTTTGAATGTCAAAAAAACCCAACACTACACTAAATACTAAATACAAATACACTACCCTACACATCACAAACTCTAAAACACTACCCAAACCCTCAAACGCTACACTACCCTACACTACTCAAACACCACTACACTACCCTAAACCCTAAATCACTACCCTCGACGACCCTCCCCATTCCCCCAGCCCGCTCCCTACACTCAAACACTACCCTGCACACCCCCCGACACTACCCTAAACCCTAAAACACTACCCTACACTACACAAACACCACAACACTACCCTAAACCCTAAATCACTACCCCCAGCATGACACTGCCCCTACCCCCATTCCTGTCCCTACTCCCAAACAGTACCCTGCACGCACCCCCGACACTACCCTAAACTCTAAAACACTACCCTATACAAAAACCACAACACTACCCTAAACCCTAAAACACTACCCCCAGCACGACCCTACCCCTACCCCAAGACGGTCCCTACACTGAAACTCTACCCTGCACGACCTCCCGACACTACCCTAAACCCTAAAGCACTACCCTAGACTACACTAACACCACAACACTACCCTAAACCCTTAAACACTACCCTACACTAACACCACAACACTACCCTAAACCCTAAAACACTACCCCCATCACGACCCTGCCCCTACCCCCAAGACGGTCCCTACACTGAAACACTACCCTGCATGACCCCCGACACTACCCTAAACCCTAAAACACTACCCTACACTACACTAACACCACAACACTATCCTAAACCCTAAAACACTACACTACACTAACACCACAACACTACCCTAAACCCTAAAACACTACCCCCAGACACTCCCTACTCCCAAACACTACCCTTCAAGACCCCAGACACTACCCGTAACCCAAATACACTACTCTACAGTACACAAACACAACTACACTACCCTTAAACCAAAAAGACTACCCCCTGCACGACCCTCCCCCTACCCTAAACCCTTAAATACTATACAGCCCCTCTTACCTCTCTCTCCTCGGTTCCTCGGTTCCTGTCTTCTCCGGCTTCCTGCGTCGTCAGTGTTGCACGTCGTTGTGATGAAACGGAAGCGCGTCCGTTTCCACACAGCGATGTGGATAGCCTTTACTTCACAAGCGTTACAACGCATGCGATGTATCAACTTGCGTAGTAAAGGCTACGCGTTGTAACATCGCATGCGTTGTAACGCTTGCGAAGTAATGGTACGCGGTGTAACAGCCACGTAATAATGGATGTTTACCATTTATTTGTTTTAAAGTAGGTTTATTTTTATTTTGTTTTTCGTTCTTTTCCATGTTTATTAATTTTAAGAACCTCACTGCTGTTTCTCAGGCGTGAGATCACACACCGGTGTGATGTTCTGCTACTGCTTACAATGGGTTCGTTTGTCACATTGGACACTGGATTTAAGCTGGGGTGTCATTTCGGGCACCAGAATTTTACTAAGGTGTTAATAGTTAAATAAACATAAAAGTACTAGAAAAAAGCACGCTGGCAATGTGGGCTCCAAACGGCGCACTGGTGTGCAATTAATACCAATTCTGTTTCCTCCAACGCTCTACTTTGGTGACCCCATTGCCAAGAGGCCACCGCAACACAAGGTCAAGAAATAACAAATGAAAAGGAGCGTTCAATTCTATACAGGATTTTCTGTTACAAAATCAACAGATGGTTAAACTGTTCTCCAGCAATAGATCAAGTAGTCATGATGTGATAAATAAAAGTTATTCAGAAGTCTTGCGAGTTGCTTTGATTCCAATTTTATTCAAAAAATGCCAATTTGACAGAAGCAATCCATTCGGCCCAGCCAATGCGTTTCATCCCTGTGGGACTTCATCAGGGCTTGATCAATATCCCAATGTTGTCATCCACCCAGAGTTGGCTCCTGTTATCTCATAAATCCTCATAGATACAATTTTGTACCACTAGATGGCGTGTTGCGCTCCCATCTTATCTTCATCCTTTCTGCTTCCTGGTTTGAATGTCCTATGAGTTCTCGCCTCGTGGGATATTGATCAAGCCCAGATAAAGTCCCACATGGACAAAACGCGTTGGCTGGACCGAATGGATTGCTTCTGCCAAATTGGCATTTTTTAAATAAAATTGGAATCAAAAGCAACTCGCAAGACTCCTGAATAACTTTTATTCGTCACGGGGGCGCTAGTTAGCCCGCTGCAAGATGGCCGCACTTTAGTGCAGCTCTGCCGGCCGGACTCAATAATCCATCAGTAATCGGCAGAATGGGTGCAGATCCATGTCCATAGTCCCTGGGACCATGCAGTGCGGCACAGAGGAGTAAGACTGACCTGAATTGAGGGGCTGAAAGCTGCAAAGACAGTGGAATTGCGAGACTGCAAGACGTTGAGTAATCACCTGCAGTGTTTCAAGATGGCGGCCCTAAACAATTTCGGCGGAATCTGTGAGGCTGAGTCCTGTGGGCGGACCTGGCTTATCTGGCCGTTGAGTGCCAGCACTGCTTAGCATCTATGTACCGGGTCAGTGCGAAAATTATAACGTCGCAAGGTGGGACTGTGCGGAGTCGGCTGCGGAACACAAGTGCACGTCTGAAGCTGTCTGGGACTCATGCCTGGCCCACATCATGGAGCACTGCGGTAGGTGAAGGCCTTCCGGCATCGCGGACCCCTGGCTGGGGTGCGGTGTAGTGCTGCGGCAGAGCAGAGAGGAGGGGGTCGCAACCATCTACACGCCGCAAGCACAAGTAACATCGTCTGCCTGGGGAGAGGAATCGCCTTAGCCCTGTCGGAGTAAGCTTCTTGAAAGTGGCGCGTCGGAGTCTTGCTACGGTGCTGTGGGGGCTCGGAAGAGTCTTCAGTTTTGTGAACGCTGGTCTCTGTGGGGCGTATGTGAAGGCTGCTGTGGATCGCGGCCCCCCCCTTGCGCGCTCTGTGGAAGATAGCGCGGTGATCCCCCTTCCTCAGAGACTTTCTTTGAGCGGTGAGAGGCGGGAGTCTACGCAGGGGGTTTGTGTAGTCTGGTGGTTGCAGCTGCGGCCTGGTCATCGTGGCGAGCTTCCTCCACTGCCCTACCAAGTACAGCGGCTGCCGCCTCCAAGCAACCCCCAAGTCCTGCGCCAAAGTGGGGTGCAAGTGCCTGGTGGTAGCTTTTGCTTTGCACTGCGAGTGAGGTGCGGCTGTCATTGTCTCCTGGACAATAAGGGGCTAACAACTGGTTGATTGTCAGTTGGCTTTGAGAGTTCTGCAAACATGTGCAAAACTGATAAACAACAGTCACGTTTACATTTTGAATGTCGCCGCTCGGCGCGGCGTGCGTCGACACAATCTGATACGGAACTGGAGGTCAGACAGACGAGCACACCCCTCATAGAATCCACGTTATTGGCGATGCAGCAGAGCCTTCAGGCCATAGATGGCAAGATTGATACGCTAACGCTGCGTATGGATAGCATGGCTGCCAAGTTGGATAAACAGGCGGCTCACCTGGCTACGGCAGAACAGCGTATTTCCACGGTATAGGATGAATCTCATGAGACTGCAGGCAAGTGCGAGACATGGAGAAGATCCTGGAAGTCATAAGGGCGAAAAATGAAGATTTTAAGGCGCGCTCTCGGCGCAATAATCTTTGTATTATGGGGGTCCCTGAAAGCACTAACACAGGTCGCTTTGAGGACTTTGTTGAGGCGATGCTTGAAGTTTTTGGCCCAGAGCATCTCTCCCAGGTCCTAATCATCGAGAGAGCGCACAGATCACTTGGCCCTAGACCTCCACCAGGGCCCCCCCTGGCCCATAATAGCCAGGCTCATCAAACTATTGTGATCGTGACACTGTGTTGCGGCTGGCACGGGAAAAGCAGAACACCAGCTATCAAGGGAATGAGGTAGCTTTTTTCCCTGATTTTACTATTGCGGTCCAGACAGCCCGTAGAGAGTTTGTATCGGTCAAGAAGAAACTCCGTGCGGCAGACATTTCATATTCAATGATGTACCCTGCTCGTTTGCGGATCACACATGAGGGCAAAACAAAGATCTTCACCACGCTGGGTGCAGTTACTGGATTCCTGAAACATCTGCAACGCGGCCGACCAGGTCCACGGCGATCACCATCTCCTGTGCACTCTGAATAACCAGGGCCCTGTTGAAACAGCTAACCAGGGTCAGGCGAGCATATGTCCTGAAGTAACAAGTTGACTTGGGGCCTTTGCCTGGGCCCCCTTAACAGCTCAGCTGAGAATAACTTTGATCGACTTTCTGAACTCCCCCCTTGCTCCCCCCCTCCCTGGCCGTGGTAGCTTGGTGATGGGGGTGGGGTGGGGCTTGCCTACTGTGTGCTGTGGGTTTGATGGTGGTTGTTGCAATGTACTACAGCTTGTCGTAGCCGAGAAGGCTCACAGTGGGCCTGCCTGAGGGGTATTTGGGGGGATACTGTAATACAGTGGTATTTAGTCTTGTAACCATGACGGATCCTATTATCTTTTGTTCTATAGCAGCTCCACTGGCAGAAATATAGGCATGGTGAGAGGGATATGTGCATCTATTCCCCTTTTGCGGAGGATGCATGTTATGCATTAGTCTGATTCACACCCGCAATGGTATGTCCGGCCACCCCAGCGCTGCGGGTGGGATATATAGCACCTGGCTGCCCCCAACGAGGGTGTACCCCATATTTGTTGTAATTCTGTCTCCCGAAGGTGGGATATTTCAGTGCTGCTGGATGACTCAACTGTTTCTGGATGTTATGTTAATTGAGGATTGCCTTTGGCATGATTGGGATGCTAAAGTGGGATGGGGTTGGAGGGTTGTTTGATGTATGGTACATGCATAGTACACCATGAGCGCATCATCAAATGTTTCTTGCAGGTACAGCTGTATGTGTTAATTGGGAATAGTTGGCATCAGGTTTTGCTTTTGTCAGATCAATGCTAGAGCAGGTCAGATTTATGACCTGGAACGTCAGGGGGCTGAATAATCCCCCAAAAACTAGACAGGTGCTGGCCTATTTAGACAGGCATCAGGTTCATTTGGCATTATTGCAAGAGACTCATCTCATGAAAATCGGTGAGCAGCGGGTGGGTTCTAAATGGGCGGTGGTGTGGGCGGCGTCCTCATACTCATCGTATGCTAGGGGGTGATGATTTTAGTGAAAAGGGGCACACTTTTTTTCGCTTACACACACAGAATCGGATGACAGGCTGCTGTACACTCATACTGGGGAAACTCTGTAGAACGAATATTACTGTTATCACTACATATGGACCAAATATTGATGACCCCGAGTTCTATAGCAGATTGGAGAGCAAACTATATGCCCTCCAGCGAGAAATAATAATATGGGGGGGGCCTAAACACTTATCTAGATCCCGGCATGGATCGCAGCGCGGTATCGGAGTGGCAGGGCAAGTGTTCTGCACGTGCTATTCATGTACTTATGCACACTTATAAGTTGCATGATATATGGAGAGAGAGATATCCGTTGGCACGGGAAGGCACTCATATCTCCTCCGTACATAAAACTTGGTCCAGATTGGACTATTGGCTGGTCTCTGAGGCTGTAACCCAAAGGGTGTGTGAGGTTACGCACCTTCCGTGTACCTTGTCAGATTACTCGCTAGTGGTGTTGGTTCTGGGTATCCCTACGCATCAGGCCCACTCATTCCAGTGGCGACTGCAGGTCTCATCGTTGCTCGAGCCCATATTTAAAGAGGGGGTGCGGAAAGCTATCATTCATTACTTCTTGGAGAATGAGGGCACATGGAGGGGGCTGGCACACTCTGGGGGGCCTTTAAGGCAACAATATGGAGGGCATGCATTGGACTACAGGCAGGCGTGCTGAGGGACTTACGGGCCAGGATGCAAGCGATTGAGAAAATGCTGGCGGGGTTGGAAAGACAGTATGAGGTGAACAATAGCACAGAAACCTTGACTGAAATAAGGGAGCTGATTACAGAATATAATGAGACAGCAGATCAAGAAATAAAACATCTGTCTAGGCGGTGGGTGGCTACAGCCTATGGCGAGGGTGGGAAACCGGGCCGTAGTCTGGCCTCAAAGATCAGGGCACCGCGCGCACAATAGTTTATCACAGAGTTAGAACGTCAGGATGGGACAAAATGCTACAGCACGCCTGAAATATTAAACCAATTTGTAGACTACTATTCAGACCTATACGGCTCCAGAGAGGCTGCTACTGGGGATGAGACGCTTGCCTACTTCGAGCAAATTGCCCTTGCCTGGTTGTCCTCGGGGCAACGAGAATTCTTAGTGCAACTAATTACAGTGGAGGAGGTGAAGGAGGCCATTCAAGCGTTGCCTGGTGGTAAGGCGTCAGGTAGTGATGGGTTGCCTGGTGAGTTTTATAAAACGTACTCAGATCTGCTCGCTCCGCACTTACATAAACTGTACGTTGAAGCCTATGAGGTCAATCAGCTTCCCCCAACATTACGCGAAGCACTAGTGGTTACTCTATTAAAACCAGGTAAACATCCGGCGAAATGTGATTCGTATAGGCCTCTTTCACTTCAGAATATTGACACGAAAATCATTGCTAAGTTTATAGCGTCCAGACTGCGCCCATTGCTGCTGGCTTTGGTACTCCCGGACCAGTCGGGGTTTGTGCCGGCCCGCTCCACCGCACATAATTTGCGAACATTATTTGCGGTCCTGAATCAACTTGATCCGGATGACAGGGCTGCAGCTGTGCTTTTAGATGCGGCTAAGGCCTTTGATTCCATACAATGTGAGTTTATGTTTGCTGTGTTGCATCGCATGGGGATGCCGTCTGCATTCACGCAGTGATTAGACTACTCTACGCAGGCCTGGTAGCCAGGGTACGTATCAATAACTGTCACTTCGCCCTCATCCCAATATGTAGGGGAACGCGGCAGGGTTGCCCGGTATCCCCGTTATTGTTCGCTATTGTGTTGGAGCCCCTGGCATGTAGAATGCGACAGAGACATGCGGATGCGGCACTGAGATTTCGGCAGCGTCCGCTGGCCATATCACTATACGCAGACGATATAGTGCTTTATGTCCGCAATCCGAACAGTTTGATACGGGAATTTATTACATTCGAACGCCTCTCGGGCCTCAGTATAAACTGGGATAAATCCTTCATTTTCCACTGACATCTAGTTTGGTGCCCTATAAGCTGGTTTACCCGCCGGAGTGGTGTATGGATCCAGTTAAATATTTGGGGGTGTGGATTCATAGGGACCCCGAACTAGTTCTGAAAGAAATTTTTGGCCACACATTGGTGAAATTGGAGGTACAAGTTGAGCGTTGGATTAAACTCCCGTTGCCATTGTCGGACAGGGTGGCGGTTTTAAAAATGGTGGTCCTTCCGAGATTTCTTTATTTTTTAATGTCCCTATCATCCTGACTAAAGCTTTTTTTACTACTTTGTGCTCTGTTTTAACGAGGATGGTGTGGGCTGGTAAACAGCCACGGTGCCGCTGAGATGTCCTTGTCAGGCCATACATACAGGGAGGTTTTGGGGCTCCGGACTTATATGTATATTACCTGTGTGCGCAGGTGCATGTTGCATATTACTGGCATTATCCCCTGCCTTTCCTTCCCCATGTAGCGGTGGAAGCGGATGGGGCATATCCGCTGCCTCTAACTGCTATGTTGTCACAAGCACATATCATAGGGCCCCGGAGGGGGAAGAGCATGATTGACTGCACTGTGAAGGCTTGGCTGACGCTGGCGGCAAGGGCGGGGAAAGCTGCCGCTGTGTGCCCCTGCTTTACATCTGGCACATCATCCCGATATCTCTGTAGCACAAGAGCCTAAAGCGCTTTCTCTTTTAGCAGACTCAGGAATAGTGAGCATGGGTGATGCGTACCCGGAGGGTACGTTCATTACCTTGGAGGCTGTCCAGGCCCGTGGCACCAGTACCCCGCTGTTGGTATTTACATACTATAGACTAAAAGAGGCCCTCAAATCTTTAAATGCACTGCATCCAGCTGCACCACTGACACCACTGCAGGCTATGCTTGCCAGCTCCTCCCTCATAAAACTGATCACTCGATTGTATAACACAATGCAGGCAGACATCGCCCCACAACATAGTAGAGGGATGGAGAGGTGAAATGAGGTGCTGGACATTCCCTTAACAGCGAAAGACTGGGAATACTGTTGTGCGTTAACAAGATACTTAACACCTAACTGTAATTTGCGCATTATTCATTTTAAATATATACAACAATTGTACTATATGCCTAAGCAACTGCAGAGATTTGGTTTGAGAGAGTCAGCCAGCTGTAAGCAATGCAAAGGGCCAAATGCGAATTTTATACACCTGGCGTGGTATTGTGAAAGAGTGCAAGCATTTTGGGTACAGGTAACCAAGGCGTTATCTGATATGATCCTGGAACCGGTGGATTGCACCCCGCATGTGTGTCTGTTGGGACTTATTGGACACTTAAAGCCACTGGACCGGAGACTAGTGGCGGTTGCACTTTTATTAGCTAAAAGGAAAGTGGCACAAAACTGGGAAGGCAGAGGTGTTCTCAAATTGCAGCAATGGTTAGTGGATATTACATATTGTAGGGATCAGTTAACTAAGTATGCGGAGGAACTTCCAGTACCGTCTAGACCTAAGGACATTTGGGCCCCCTTTACCGCTTACTTGCTGACAAGTCAATGTGAACAGTTGCCTGACGACCTGTCTGTTGGTTGCTCTTCCGACCAAGCCCTGCTCCCTTCATGAATATTCTATGCTGTATAACAAACATTAGGCTGTATAACTGTCCAGTGTACTGTGAGAACAACATGGTGTACTTTTGTATGAGTTATGTTGTTGTGAATGAATGTAATTCAACTCTTCACTGAATTATAAATATCTAATAAAAAATAAAGAATTTAAAAAAAAAAACTTTTATTCGTCACATCATGAGTACTTGATCTGTTGCTGGAGAACAGTTTAACCATCTGTTGATTTTGTAACAGATAATCCTGAATAGAATTGAACGCTCCTTTTCATTTGTTATTAAACATAAAAATACTTTGTGTTCTACATTTAGGATCAGCACATATTTCTCTCCATTATGCAAAATATTCCCCCACCACCTCTCCTTCTTGCCTTTCCGGGTGAACTTTCTATCAGATGGGCAAAATGGAAGAAAGTGTTCACTCTCTATAGCCGTGTTTATAGAACCTCACTAAGCACTGAGAGCAAAGCGCCTCTGCTTCTTCACTGTTTAGGTCCAGAGGGTCAGGAGCTTTTTTGAACATCTTCCGGAAATTGATGGTGAAGAAGCAGAAGGTCTAAGTGAGTTCGAAGTTTGCATTAGCAAACTTGACAAACACTATCTGCCGAAAGTGATCATGATTCTAGAAAGGCACCGTTTTAGTAGGAGATTGCAAAAACCACAAGAGTTGGTGGAGAATGATGTTACTAGTCAACGTAAATTAGGAGCAACGTGTAAGTTCAATGGTAAATTAGACAAGCACATCCGTGATCATTTTATGTTGGGTTGCAATATTGAAAAGGTTTTAGATGAATTGTGGCAGAAAGATGACCCTAAGCTAGATGAGGTGTTAGTAATTTCCCCCAAAAATTGAACACTCTTTAGCCTGTGTAGAGTTCATTAAGAAGTAGAACAGTGTTACTTCACTGGAGAAAATGCACAGTGTGAGTAAGGTGCAGACTAATCAGATAGACACTACCAGCGATAAAAAAACATTTAGTGGCATATGTTTTAGGTGTGGTACGTTGGGTCATTTACCAAAGTATAAAAGATGTCATGCAATTTTGGTCAAGTGTTGAAGTTGCAGTAAAATAGGACACTTTGCCAAAAGCTGCAGCTCCCAAAGTAAAACAAAAAGTAAGAAAGTAAACGAAGTTGTACTAGATGAAGACTATGATCACAAGTATGAAGAAATACATTGTGGGGATGTGGTTCTTAATTTGGAACAACAGAAGGAAAAAGGACCTGTTGATGAGGTTAAGGTGAATGGTCATAAAGTTGAGATGTTGTTTCATTCATGTAGAAAGATCATGTTAACCTAATATTAGACCTCAAGTATTCGGGGTCAACCCATCAAGTTACTGGGATATTTCATCGATGAGCTTAAATACGTGGGACGGTTGGCTGCTGAGAAAATGTATGTCTCTTGTAAGGGTGACAGCATAATTAGCTGGTTCCACCAACAGGATGTAAAAGTCATGTTAGACCCTAAACGTAATCCTTGTGTTGTTGTTGAAAAGTGGGTTATTAGTAGTGGTAAATATGCATCTACCACTGCAATAAGGACACCAACATAGTCTAGGGTCCAGAATAGGTCTCAATAAATTATTCCCAAGCTCAACCCTTGGTAGCTTGGCTGCGAGAAGCAGTCAGGCTTAACTTAGGAGACAGGTATGTTAGGCATTTATGAACACCAATTCAGTAAATAATTAAGCCACAACACACAATATAAATCCCTCCGCAATGTATAAAAATATGAAATATTTTTATCTTTAAAATGACACCAAAATGACAAAAATTCAATGTATGGAACCAGAGATATGGATTTTTAAAGATTAAACACTTTCAAGCACTTTGAATCCTATTGCGCCACTCTGGGACATCTGGTCGTGCTTGATGGGGACAAAGTCAAAGTTTCAGGCCGAGCGCGATGGAACCCCGCTCGGATACACTAAGTGGGAAGCCCCAGTCAAAATTTTACCTTCGCACTTAGAAACTTTTCTGGAGCTTTCTCATCCGAGGTCCCTCGACGCCCTTCACCAGTTCGGAATCGGAGAGGGTTTGCCGGCTTAACTTTCAGGGAGCTCCTGGTCAAACTCTGGAAGTTAAACCTCCGGAGCTCTTTAGTGGGATGAACCTGGAATTCAGGCGGGGTCATGGTTAAAGGTGGCTGGTTTGGGTCTTGAGGGTGAGTCGTCAGCTTTTTTCCAAAGTTGCTCCAAACTTCTGGAACTTCTTCCTGAAGTTCCTCCAGAGGCTCTGTTAGACCTGGCATCTTTTGGCATGTTTCCCCTGTCTTCTTGCTTTCTGACCTCCTGGTTTGGCTCTGTCTTTGCTGGATTAGTGTCTCTGCGCACTTTCTCACTGCTGTCCAGTATTAATGTGCAAGTGCTCCTATTGTAAATTGGATTATGGATTGGTGTTTCCATGATTGGCATATTTGATTTACTGGTAAGTCCCTAGTAAAGTGCACTGAGAGTGCCAGGGCCTGTAAATCAAATGCTGCTTGTAGGCCTGCACCACAGATTGTGCCACCCACATGAGCAGCCTTTCAAAGGGTTCCTAGACCTGCCAGTGCAGTGTCTGTGCACAGTTTTTACTACCATGTCGACTTGGCAAGTGCACCCACTTGCCAAGCCCTAACCTTCCCTTTTATTACATGTGATTCACCCCAAAGGTAGGCCCAAGGTACTCCTATGGGCAGGGAGCAGGGTATGTGAAAGGTAGGACATGTCCTGGTGTGTGTGACATGTCTTGATAGTGAACTACAGTGTAATTCGTTTTTCATGTCGAAAGGCTATCTGTCCCATAGGATAGAATGGGGAATACTTGGTAACATTTTACGAGTATATCTTCCCATTGAGACAAGATAAAGAAATGGTGTTAAGTATGCCTGAACTCGGGATGTAGAAATGCATCTTTTAGTAAAGATGATTTTTATGCTCTGTGTTTAAAAATACCACTTTTAGAAAAAAGGTATTTTCTTGCTTAGCCATCCTGTGTGCCTCTGCTGGGTTGTGGATTGACTGGCTTTGGAGTGACAGGGGTTGGGGATGTGCATTCTCTTCAGATAGACACTGGGGGGGATTGAGGTGTGTCCTGCCTTTCCTGGATGAGTCAGGGCTGGGCTGAATAGACCTGGGCTGCATTTAGAGTAGTGAGAGGAGATTTCCTTGCACCTCAATGGGCCTGGTCTGCCTTGGGCAATACTGCTTCCACCTCCTGCCAGGAAGCTGGGCCAGAGAGGACAGAACTGGTTTGGACTGAGCACAGACACTCTCTGCCACAAAAGAACAGAGGGAAATGTGGTATAACTATTGGGGCCCAGACCCCAGGATTTTAGAACTCTTTTGGACCAAGAAGTCTGCCAAGAAGAAGAGCTGGAGAAGCTGTGAGGAGCAACTACCACTTTACTGTGTGCTTTGCTGTGTTGGCCTGCAGTGGCTGATTCTGTCTTGGGCAGTGAAAGGACTGGACTAAACTTTCTTCAACTTCTTTGTGTGAGGTTCTCCCAGGGCTCGAGGTAGAGCTTGCCCCCTGTTCAAGAAGTCTCAGGAACAGCAAAGATTTCAACTTCATCTGCTCTCAGCACTGGGAACTGTGTGTTTTGTGCTGCAACATAAGAAAAGCAACCCTACGCCATCAATGATGCCGCTGCCGGCTCCGTGTCCTGAAGGCACCGCCGCACTTCGCACCGCAACCCTGGTCTCGCCGATACCGCTGTTTGTCGTGACTGAGCCGCAGCTTGCACCGTGAACTGTGGGCACTGCACTCCGCACCGCCTTGCCTCACACCACTGCCCTGGTATCCTCGACGACGACGCCACATGCCGACATCGACGTTCGAGGGTACCGCTTGTAAGTTACACGACGCACCGCCCTCATCCCGCACTGCAGCCTTGGCCTTCCAATGCCGGCGCCATCAACTCTGGTTCGTCAGCCGATGACACCGCTTCCACAACGACGATGCACCTGCTTGCACTGTGACCTGCCAGCACCACGACGAGCACCGCATCACTTCGCACCGCAGCCCTGGTCTCACAGCCACCACTGGACGACTGTCACGGAGCCGCTGCCTGCACCGTGACCTGAGGGCACTGCACACTGCACCACTGCAGTTCGCACCGCAGCCCCGACGCCGGTGCTCCCGAGTTCAACCGCAAGGAGTTCGATCTGCAACGCGTGTGACTTCAAGGGACCGACGACTCATGCACCGACCTCCGGAACCGACGCCTGCTGACGCCGGCGATTCAGAGCTCAACGAGAGGACGCCAATGCCCTGCAGTTCTAAAGGTACTGTTTTGCGGGTCTTCCCGACAGCGTAGCTGGCCCGCGACACCGTGGTCAGCCAGAACTGTTTGGATTTATTGCTCATGATGCCATGATAGCCCCAGATGGAGCTATCGACTTCAAGGAACTGTAATTGAAGTCTATTTTTGCTTATTGATATTTCTAAGAACTGTATGGTGCATTTTTATCATATTTGGTCTTGTTTGCACAGATAAATATTGAGCATTTTTCTAAAACTGGTGTGGTGTCCTTTTGTAGTGTTTTTACTGTATTACTATTGGTTACCGGCAAATGCTTTAAACACTGCCTCTGAGATAAGCCTGACTGCTTGTGCCAAGCTACCAAGAGGGTGAGCAGGGGTTATTTCAGTATTGTATCCCCCTTATCCTGACTAGGAAGAAGGGTCCCTAATTTGACAGGCTAATAACCTGCCAACTAGAGACCCCCATTTTTAACAGGCTCCAAAGTGTCCAAAACACAATCCAAGGGTCTGGAAGCTCCAAGATGGTCCGTGGAAGTTTGGGACCATAATTCCCACAATGCACCTGGCCAAAACCCTTAAAAGTCCACCTGAGGCACTCCAGGCAGGGGACTCTTGGTGGAGTTGATGCAGATGAGCTCTGTTAACCTGTAGCTTGCAGGGAGTCCACTCTTTAATCCTTTTGAAGCAAGGTACCTCCACAGGGCTGTAGTTCCACATTGTGCAGCAGGCGCAGTCAGGCAGAATGCAGGGCCTGGTGGTGCAAATCAACTTTCCAGCATTGCAGTCCTTCTTCTTCTCTTAGTTTCAAGCAGCAGATCTGAGAGGCTGTGCACCACTCACATATTTATTCAGTGTTCTCTGGGGCCAAGCAGGGGAGCACTCCTGTCCAATGAGGTGCAAGGCAACACCCCTAAGCATGATAACTTCCCAAAGTGTGGCATAGTCTTGTCCCAGAATGCACTATTCCTCCAAAATTCATGATGGCTGAAATCTCAGCAGAGGAGCAAGAACTAGCTAAACCAACTTTCAGTGTGGCTCATTTCTATAGCTCTCCTCCCCCTAACATCTGTAGATACCTTCCTTAAGCCTGCTCTCTGCCTGGATCAGAGGGGATGGGGGAAAGCAGATCAGGCATTCCATGCCTGTCCTGTTCCTCCTTTGAAGCTTCATGCTTTGCGACCCCTCCCTGCTCTGGCATTCCTGTGTAGCAGATCCCTCTCCAGCAGATAGCCTCTCCCCTGGTTAGCCACTTATCACTTCATCAAAGCAGCTTGGCGAAACCTGTTAACTCTGACCAATCAGGGAGGACTGCAGGAAGGCTGAATTTTGGCTTACAGACAAGAACGTCTTATAGCAACTTTTCTGTACAATTCAGGATAAATTCAGCAATGGCATATTGCTGGATTTATCAATACCATACTTCGGAGTATTTTAATGATATTTATTCATTTCCTAGCAATATTTATGCATCCATAAACTATTGCAATGTTATCCTATGTGGCTTGGTATCTACAATGGGGAAAATGAAACGTGCAATTTCTCCATCACCAGGGCATATAAAACATCTGTTATAAAGGCCCTGCTTATATAGTTACATGACCCCCCATCCCTGAGGCACCTAGGGGGTGACCTTGGGGTTCCTGAATATGTAAAAATTATGTAGATTATCACTTTCTAAGTGCCCCTACCACCAAAGTCATGTTTGGGCACAATTTACATTTAGAAGCTGTGCTGCAGTGCAGGCCTGCTTTTAAAATGACCTCAGGCACTCAGCAGTGCACACATGCAAGTGCAACAAAGGCTGCTGGCCTCTAAACTTCCATTCCCTCTTATATACTAGGGATTTAAAGATAGTTTTAATCCCTCGTGCCCTAATATCTACTAGTGACTTATAGGGTAGGTCATGGCAATTATAGGTTTACCCTAACACATTAGTGTACCCTATTGCATGTGTGAGTTTTCACTTGTGTTTTCAACATAGCACTGGCCCTGATTAGACAGAGCCTAGGAGCAGTCAGAGTCAGTTACCAACAGTACCAGTCATCAAAACAATGGGAGTGCACAGGGCACACATGATGACTTTGCAATAGTTGTGCCTAAGGATATTTCTTCTATTGTGGGATCAATACAAGATGCAAACTTAGCATCTAACGATACATCTATAGGAGACTATGTAAGTGAGAAAGATGGTATTCACAATTTGCATCGAGAATTCAAAGAAGATTTTAGTGAGAAATTGGGGTGTTTGTCAGAGTATATCCACAAAATTGTTCTAAAGGAGTGTGCTTCTCCCATAGTATGCAAAATACGAGGGGTGCCATTGGCATTAAGCAAGCAATGCTTACGGAGCTTAACAAATTAGAAAGAGATGGTAATATTGTGGAAACTGAAACAACTGAATGGTTAGCTCCTGTAGCATTGGCCAGCAAAACCATAGGAAAAGTAAGTTTATGCGTCAATCTGAGGGGATTGAACAAGGCAGTGGTTGTGGACAGGTATCCCTTACCAAACATTTCGGAAATGATGGCCCAATTAGAGGGGGCAGTGATGGTCTCAGTCTGGGCCTCAAGGCAGCCTATCATCAAATTAGATTAGACAGTACAGCTATGGACTTAACATCATTCATCACGCCGTTTGGCTTATTTAAGTTTACCAGATTGCCTTTTGGTCTTAATTTCTCTGCCTCAGTCTTCCAAACCGGGATAAAACATGTTTTGATTGGCATATCTGGAGTTAAGATTTATCAAGATGACGTGCTAATTTATGGTTCCACACAAGATGAACACAATCACAGGTTGACATTAGTCCTGGAAAGATTCAAAGCGAGAGGTCTTATTCTGAGGGAATCCAGGTGTAAACTAAGCCAAAATGAAATAGATAATTAGGTCATAAACTAACTAAGGAGGGTGTTAAACCAAAAGAACAGTTGGTCAAGATTATTGAGAATTTGCCTGTTCCTGATAACAAAGACGATTTAATAACATTTCTTGGAATGGCAGAGCATTATAATAAAGTTGTACCGTGCTTTGTTAGCCGCTCACAGTCGGAGAGCACTACTAAAGAAAGGGGTGAGATTTGCATGATCTCCACAATGTGATCTCAAATTTCAAGATATAAAGAAAGCCCTGAGTAATGCTCCTTCTTTGCAGCATTTGACACTAAAGTACATTCAATATTGATTACTGACCCCAGTTCCAAGAGATTGGGGTCAGTGCTTAAACAGGTAAAAGAGGGCGAAGAGAGACCTGAAAATATATATTCAGTTATTGAGAGAGAAGCATTATGCATCTATTGAACCATAAAAAAATGGAAAAAAATTCTTGTGGAGTTTGGATTTTGTGGTAAGGACTGACTATAAACCTCTCAGATATTTTTGGTAAAAAAAAATTAGAAGCAATATCTAGCAGAATCGGCTTGTGGCACTGTAGGATTATGATTTTAAGGTAGAGTACATCTCAAGAGTGGTAAATAAGGTGTCAGATTGTTTGTCTTGTTTGGTTTCTGAACAAAATTATGCGGAAGTTGAGGTGGAGGACGATGACCTGTGGGACATTGTCTATTACCAAGTCATGGAAGGTATCATCAGTAAGAAGTAGTGGAAGCTCTTCTTGAAGGAAGATGAAATGTTGCAGGAAGTGACCAAGTTGAGCAATAAGGGTTGGATCTCAAGGGTAGGTATGAGTGAAGATGGGCTAAAATTTAGGAATGTGAGAAATTGAAATTGTCGGTCAGCGATGGTTTGTTATGTAGAGGCACTAAGTTAGTACCTCCTAGTAGTATCAGGATGAAGTTAATTCCGTTGGGCCATCAAGGTCACCTGGAAAATCTAAACCTAAAAAAATGATCAGATTGCACGTCTGTTGGCCTGGGATTGATACCCAGGTTGAGAGAGTAGTTAGAGAATGCGTGGAGGGCTGTTCAAGTGATAAGATTTGTAAAACAAGAATACAGCCCATGCAGGTGAGAGATACCGCGGAAAGAGTTTGGCAGAAAGTAGCTTTATATATTCTGGGCCCGGTCTCAGGCAGTACAGGGCAATTTCACGTGTTAGTTTTGATAGATATGTTCTCGCGTTGGCTAGAGATATGGGTCACACAAAGTATTGAAACTGGTAGAGTGATTAGCTTTCTTAAAGACATATTTGATAGAGAAGCTATTATTGTTTATATATTAACAGACAATGGAGTTCAGCTGGTTTCCAGTAACATGGAAGACTTTTTGTCTCAAAGAGGGATCAAGCACAACATTTTTTCACTTTACCGTCCCAAAACAAACGGGAAGATAGAGAGATTTAACAGAGTATTGAAAGAACCCACTCAAATTGCTAAAACTCAAAATAAAGATTTGAGAAAGGAGATTCTGGAGAGGATGGAGATTTATCGCTTGACACCCCATTCAGTCACGGGTAAAGTACCTTTTGAGTTTTTAGCCCCCATCTGTTCTATTCTTAACCTCTCACTGAACAAAGGTCAAATCCCTTCTGAGTGGAAGGCAGCACAAATAATTCCTATACGTAAGAACCTTAAGGCCCCATCTACCATATTGATCCGATTTTGAACGTGGAAACCTAACGCCTTTTTTGCGAGCCAAAACCGCAACCCCTCTTGTGCGTGTTCCCTGGGTTGTGGCGGAGATCAATTGGTATCCTGCCAACTCGGCTATCTTTTGTCTGCCGGCTTCGATATGAGTCTCTTGGAGACAAACTATGTCCGCCTTTAGATACTGCATGCCTTCATTAATCCTACGTTTTTTCGAGGGATTATTCAGGCCACATATATTAACTGTGGCAATCCTTAATTTACCCAGTACCATTTATAGTACCCAGCAAGTCCACTCTGTTCCTATTCCTACTGCCTACTGATACTAACTCATCAAATTTAATCTGCCGGATCAGCAACCCCCCTACACCCACCCCTTCGCACCTCCATCCCCCTCTCCCCCTCGTCCGCCCCCCTGTCCTCTTTCCCTAGGCAAAAAGGTCCATGGACCCTTGTGATGCCTCCTGCATAAAGCTGCGCCCCATCGCCACTCATCTTGCTCCACCCCAAAAAAAAACCCCACCAAGTGATTATAGGAATTAGAACACACACACACAGTTTTAACCAGATTCATCACAGTAACATCCCTTGATTACCCCTCAGGTCCGTTCATGTCCCTAGTCTCGGAGATTTCCCCCAGAAAGTCTTGAGCCTGTATCTCTGAAGAGAATACTCTGTTAGTTCCCTTATAAATGATTTTTAGTCGTGCCGGGCTGAGTAGATAAGCCTCGTATCCCAACTTTTGAAATGGTAAAATTAGCTGGCGGAGCCTCCACCTTCTTTCTACCGTAATGTGGCAGAAATCTGGCCTGACAAAGAAGGTGTGGCCTTCAGCCGTGCGTCTTGATTCTGGTCGGGCTTTGTCAAACACTGCCTGCCGAAGGAGGAAATTTCCGAAAAAAATCAGTATAGCTCTGGGTTTTTTATTCACCACATTCTGCCCCTGCTTTTTCTTGAGCATAAGTGGAAAGCGATGTACACACTGCACCTCAGTGTCCCAGTCCCACTGTGAGAGTTCGGGAAAACCACCCTTCAGCAAGCCCAGCACAAATCCTCTAATGTCCCCTCCTTCTGCATTTTCCGGGATACCCAGAAGTCTTAGATTGTTACGCCGTTGGCGATTTTCAAATTCTTCTAACTTCCACATCACGTCCATCATCCGTGATTCATTTGACATGACTTGTCGGGCTGATTTCTCCGTTTCAGCTTCTAATACAACCACCCGTTCTTCAAGAGCCGTAGTTCTCTCTGCGATCTCAGCACAAGATTTATTCACTTTCCTAATGGCGCCTTAAAGCTTCTTCGTTGCAAGGTGAGCCCGATTATGCTCTTGTCTGGCTTCCCCCTGCATCTGTTTGAGGGTTGAATAAATCAAACTCATCGAGGGGGAAGATTCTACCTCCTTCATAGGGTGGTCAGGCTGATTTTTAAGGACTTCTGCAAGGTCCACATCGTCGTATCCACCATCTTCTGTTAAAACCTGAGTAGCCGAGTAGTCCCATTTTAGTTGGCTGGAGCAACTATTATCTGACCCTGATTGTCCTGCTCCGTATTTCTTCCCACTTTGAGTTCTCCTTCTTCTTTTGGTGAGAGAAGGCAGGCGTTTCTGAGTGCTAGGGTTAGAGAGGGAGCTATCTGAATCCGTACCTGAATTATCCATTTCTGAGATCTCACCTTCACTGGGATTGGATAGCTCAGAATCTTTGTTTAAGGAAAATAATTTTTCTCCACATTCTGGGGTCCCCCCAACCTTGCCCCGAATAACAATGGACTTAGGGTCTTTTATTGAACTGTCCTCCACAGCCTTCTCCATGCTATAATGATTGTCAACTGTTATGGCTACTAGTTCCCCTGCACCCCCCTGCACCGGATCATGAACCTCCATAGCAGCTAAACTGGTACTCACATCATCCACATTGTCCACTGGGGGGTCAGTGTTCTCCTCTGTCAGCGCTGTCAGAGTGTCTCCATTCAAAGTAGAAGTCTCCTCTTTCTCCACGTTACTCGTTTTCTCCTTCAGTTTCCCTTGTCCAGAGAACATCCCAGGAATCACCCGGTGTTGTCTGGCAGGTTCCGCCTCTTCTCCGAGACGCTGCTCCTTGTTTTTGGCTTTCCCTGCCTCCGCCTCCCTACTTCCTGCCAAGGGAGTAGCGTCTCCAGCTTTCCTCCCGATCAGAGTTTTCCGCGAAGCCGGCGGGCCCCTAAGACTCCCAGCAGCGTTCCCAGTCATCGCGCCACTCTCCGCGCTGTCCCGCAGGACCTTCGGCTGCTTGGGGAGCATCCTGCTTAGAAGAGACCAGGTCCGGAGTCCCCCACCGTACCAACGAAGAAGCGCTCGAACCAGCAGATAAGTAAGTCGGGTTGTTACTCCTGACAACCTCTTTCCTTGCAATCGTCGTCCGCCGTCCGCTATCAGGGGGATGATCATCTGTATAACCGGGGATTTTTTACACGATTAAACCACGTTTAAGCCATGGAGCAAAGATGAGTGGCTTTCAGCAGCATTCACGCAGCCGCCATCTTGCCAATCACACGCACAATTCCTCATGCAAAATGTATTAGAGATCTCACTCCATACATCAAATCCCGCCATATCTCATTGGACCTTTAATAGGGCGCTTTTATATGAGGAAGATTATGTCCAACACATGATGGAGTGAATCCTGAGATTTATAGAGGAGAATAGAGGCAGCGCGCAGATAGGGATAATATGGGATACACTTAAAGCGGGGATAAGGGGGGAAACACTGAGGTATGGCTGGGCCTCGCAGGCAAAAGAGAAAAGGTATCTCCAAGAACAATATCGGGCATTGAGTGAAGCAGAAACACAATTAATGCAGGCACTCACAAATAAGGGCGAGGTAGAGCAGGCACAAATTAAGGTGGCTTTAGTCAAATCTAAAATTATGAATCTCTCGGCTAACAAGGCGGCGGGTAAATACTGTGCTTGGCGATCCAAAATATACGAATGCAATGAGAGAGTGGGTCACCTTTTGGCGGTTCGGACTAGACAGCGAATAACACAGGGTGGGATATTGGAAATAGATGATCCTGGGCTAGGGTTAGTCACTCAGCCTCTAGAAATATGTGCTGCTTTTCAACGATTTTATCAGAAGCTTTATACGGATGATATTAGTAATGAAGAGTAAGCCATTCAGAGCTATTTAGCAGGGATTCCTTGTGATAGCTTGTCAACAGAAGAGAGGGAGGTGCTAGAAGCACCTATAACAGCAGACGAAATCCAGGACGCTATTAGGTCACTGGCAAATGGCAAGGCGGTGGGGACGGACGCCATTCCTGGTGAATTCTATAAACTCTTCGCCTCCCCTATACAGGAGCTAATGAAGGAGGTGTTGTTGGAAGCTCAGGCGGGGGGAGGATCCCCTGGGTCTTGGGGATCAGCTAATATTGTTATATTCCCTAAGAAAGGTAAACCGGCGAGAGAGATGGGGTCTTGCCGCCCTATCACCTTAATAAATAGCGACGTTAAAGTATATGCTAAAATTCTGGCAATACGATTGACGACGATTATTAAGAAATTGGTTTCTCCAACCCAGCATGGATTTGTACCGGGACGGAGTACAATAGATCATATCCAGAGGGTTATTGCTCTTTTTGATGAGGCAAGAATTACCGGGGACCCTATCGGGCTTATCCAGCTTGATGCGGAGAAGGCCTTTGATAGGGTCTCCTGGCCGTTTCTATGGGCAATTTTAAGGAGCAGAGGGTTTGGGGAAGGTTTTATCACTGCTATTGAAATAATGTATAAAGACCCTGTGGCAAGAATATCAATAATGGGAGAGATGTCGGACCCTGTTTTGATCAGCAGGGGGACCCGTCAGGGTTGCCCGTGCTCCCCCTTATTGTTTGCACTATATATAGATCCGCTAGTCAGGAAGATCGAATACAATAACCGGAATTCAGGAGTGCAGAGCAATGGGGGGAGCACCAAGATACTGGCATATGCCGACGATCTGGCGATTATTACCTCAAATCCCATGATTACACTGAGGGAGATTGAAAAAGAAGCCAATATTTTTGGGAAGCTTTCTGGCTACCGTCTGAATTCAAGCAAAACTCAAGTTCTGGTTGGCAAAGGACTTCAGATGAATGACTCTCGTGTGGTACAGAGTGCAATATATTTGGGCGTCGAAGTTACGGCAGATGTTGGGAAGATTTCAGGAAATAATTTGAACCCTTTACTCTCCAAATTTAAAATTGAATTCAATCGATTAGAGAACCTTAAACTTACGTTGGTGGGGAGATGCAATGCTATCAAAATGCTCTTTCTACCAAAGATTTTATATTTTTTTATGGCCATTCCTCTGAACGTTTGCCGCTCTTGGTTTGTCGCTATGAATGATCTATTTTCTAGGTTCATTTGGGCTAACTGCCGCCCTCGGAGAGCGCTTACATTTTTAACATTACCAAGAGAGAGAGGGGGGTGGGCAGTACCCAATCTTTAGCTTTATCACTGGGCCTCAGTTTTATATAAAGCGGGGATATTGCTTAATGAGAAGGAAGAGCCAATGGGGATAGGGTCTCCGGTATCTCTTTTTGAGTTGTTATTGGGAAATGAGGCTCCGGGGTGTCTTTTACGCCACATAGAATTGAATTACTATAAAAGGGTTAAGTTCAAAACCCGATTCTGTGCATTTAAGGTGTGGACTGCGGTCCGGAAAAAACTAGGCCTTGGGCGTATTAATGCCTATACCCCAATATTTAAGAACAGTTTTCTCCCAAATATTTTTAATGATGGGCATATGAGGTATTGGTATGATAAAGGAGTTAGGGTTGTGGGCGATGTCACAAATGGGACGGAGGCGTTTCTATTCGAGACTATAAGAGACAGATTTGATCTTGATAATCGGCAGTTCTTTAAATATCTCCAGATAAGAGATTTTCTAATTAAGAAAACGGGGGGCACCTGTGGTTTCGCTAAGGTGAAGCTGATTGAGGGATTACTTAACGGCTCAACCACACTAAGGGGATATATAGAATTTTGAATGAGCTGACACCGGATGATTTGAATAAACAGAGCGATGGCAGGGATTTTTACAGGCGGGATCGGGAGAGATTGAAGACTCACTACACCTGGCCCAGACGTCATTCGTTGTGGCTAATCTTCAGCTTCAGTGTTTTAAAACATGGTTTAACCTTTATATCACACCAGCTAAGATTGCTAAATGGGGTAGGATGATAGGATCAACATGTCCCCGTTGCGACTTTCAAGCGGCGGATAGCATTGATATGTTCGCTGACTGCCCCGTGCTAGATATCATGAAGCAGGATGTGAGCAATATGCTGGGAAATATGCTGGGCAGGGAAATTGTTTTATCATCTCAATTGATTGTACTGGGGGTTGGTCATCCTATATCTTCAAATCCAAACCAATCCTTTCTTTTCATTGCCATGACAGTCTTTAGACTCTGCTTGGCCACTCATTGGTTGGACCCTGCTCCTCCATCTAGCCAACAGTGGCTAGGAAGATTTCTTGCGGTACATAGGCTGGAGAGAGCGGTCTACTCTAGAAGAGGCCGTAGGGCGAAAGCTAAAGAGTTAGCAATTTGGGCTCCCCTCATGAATTGGCCCCATGTGAATAATGAATAGAAATATTGAAGGGGAGCTACTGTGGGGAAAGAGGGATAAAACTAACCGTTATATAACATACTGGGGCATGGCCAAGATATATACTCTTTCCTGCGTTGTAATCTAAGCTAAATGTTTATGGATACTCTCAGGGCTGGATCAGCAGATGGTAGGGTAGGGGGTGGGGGAGGGGGTGTGAGGCAATGGTCAAGACTATATGTTTGGTTTTTTCTTGCCTTGTTGTACGAAAGAAAATTTGAATAAAGACCTATTTAAAAATAAAGAACCTTAAAGCCCGTATGGATGACCTTTCCAACTACCGACCTATCTCACTGTTACCTCTCCTGAGCAAGATTTTAGAAAAACATATTAATAAACATCTTTCGGACTTTGTCGAAGCCTCCAGTTGTCTTGATCCATCCCAGTCTGGTTTTAGACCCAGGCACAGTACAGAGTCAGCTCTGATTGCTGTCACGGACAACATCAGACAGTCTTTGGACAACGGACAGGCAGTACTACTTGTGCTGCTTGACCTGTCGGCGGCTTTCGACACTGTCTCACATCAAATCCTGCTCAGGAGACTCAGTGAAATTGGTATTCAAGGAACAGCCTTTCAATGGAGGCAGAGTTTCCTCTCTCATAGAACTCAGACCATTAATTTAGGCCCCTTCCGCTCTGAGACCGTGGAACTGACGAAAGGAGTACCCCAGGGATCCTGTCTCAGTCCCACTTTATTTAACATCTATGTTGCTCCTTTAGCAGGATTACTTAGGAAGTTAGGTTTCATGCCTATCTCCTATGCTGATGATACTCAGCTCCTACTCTCCTTTGATAAAAACAACCCCAATGCTCAGTCCATCTTCTCAGAAGGTATGAAGACCATTGCTAGCTGGATGAGGCACAATTTTCTACAGCTCAATGCGGGAAAAACAGAAATTATGCGGTTCGGTGATGCTCCTTCGAAATGGTCTCCGAGCTGGTGGCCAGCGGAACTGGGATCCTCACCGGCCCCCAAGACCGTGGTCAAAAATCTAGGCGTCCGCCTGGGCCAGAAATGAATTCTGAAGGAACAGGCTTCAACCACCATCGGCCCCTGCTTCCATGCTCTCGGCCTCCTGCGAAAGGTATTTTCCTTTCTCCCCCTGTCCATTCGGATCCAGACACTAGTATTAAGTCGCCTAGAATACTGCAATGCTCTGCTGATCTCAGCTAATGAAGCATCATTAAACAGATTGCAAGTGGTCCAAAACACCGCAGCCCGACTGGTCTCCAACGCTCCCTCCCTTACCCCCTCCCTCCCCCTCCTACAGAGATTGCATTGGCTCCCAGTGTGGAAGCGGATCCGTTTCAAGATCTGTTGCATTGTGCATAAATCTCTAAACGGCAAAGGCCCTAGTTATTTGGCAGAGAAACTTACGAAATACCAGCCACCTAGGGTGTTACGCTCAGGGACTAAATCGCTACTTGTGGTTCCACGTTGTAAAAAATCTCGGCTAGGTGGTAAAGCCTTCTTCCACTTAGCCCCTACCTACTGGAACCAACTACCTATCCATTTGCGGGAGTGCTCCGATCACCTGCAGTTCCGTAGGCTTCTGAAGACTACTTTATTCTAATCTGTTCCTTTTCTCTGGCCGACTAAAGCAGTTCATTAGCGCGGAGATACCCCTTGGGGGGTGATTCAGGTGCTTTATAAATCAAATCAAATCAAATCAAGCCCAATACAATGATGTGTCCATCCTGGATAATGGAACGTTTCTTGATAACGATGAGTGGATACAGACTCAACAAGAGAAGGTCTGCAGGAAGAAACAATATAATGACAAGAGACATGCCACTCATCGCATTGATGTTAAAGTGGGAGACATGGTGAGGGTAAAAATCCCACAGAGAGGGGTGACATCAAAGTTTTCTCAGCCTCTCAAAGTAGCTAAGCTATTCTCTAATTCTGTGAAACGTTGTGACAATCACGTATGGAATTTGAATAGAAAGCACTTGTGCACCATAAGCCCATTGATGATACTAATCATACTGATTTGAGTGAAAGAGGTGTATTGAGGAGACGTAGAAGAGCTGTAGTCCCTCTAAGATACATGAATGATTATGTGGGCTAGGTTAATAATTTTTTTATTTTTCCTGTATATATATATATATATCTGAGGAAGAGGGAGGAAATGCTTTACCGAATAGAGGGACCTCACACCCTTTTTACAAGGAATTCAGTCTCATTATACAGACATGGCTCCGGGGAGGCAAGGTGAGTCCGCCAGAACAAAGAGCCATAGAACAACGAGAAGGGGCAGGTGGAAGCGGCACAAGCGACAGTCTGGCCCGCAATACCCTGAACAGATGAGCAACGAAGTACAAACAATAACTGAAAATCTGACGATTATTAATCTGATGCCTAAAAAACTAACAAAAAGTGAGGAGTCAGTTCTAAGATTAGGACTCATGTTCTGTCCAACGAGCGAGTTTGAATATACACAAACAAGAATCGATTTCTTCAAATTTACAAGAAAACTGAAGCTGAATAAGTATTTTATAATGAAAAGTCTGGGACATAAGAAAACGTCACAAGAGACAAAACAGACAGAAATAGACATCCTAACAGTCAATGATCTTGAAACTTTAGAAATATTGGATTAGGGAATGAAGAACTCCCACAAAGGAAGGCGAGGCGGGATAACATCGACCGAATAAAGAATTTGGGAATAACACAATAGGAGCATCAAGCCACTTTAGATCGCCTTCTAAATTTCTTCCACAAACACCTGTGGATGCAATAGATATCTTTGCAGAAAGTGTAAATAGGGATCTAACAGCCCTTCGGATGAAAAGGAATACAACAAAAACTGATCTGAATATAACATATGCACAGAGACAGGCACTGAAAGATCAGCAAAAGGATCAGACCATTGTCCTCAAGCCCTCCTACAAAGGGGGGAATATAGTAATACAAACAAGAGAAAATTATTGCAAGGAAGCTTATAAACAACTGAAGGATCGGAAAAACTATGCCCTCACTACTAATATAGAATATATGAAGAGCACCAAGGTATTCGAGGACAGTGGCACAGTAGAGGAATACTTTCAACAGAGGAATACCAATTCCTGGCAACCCCACATCAACGAGTACCTACTTTTTATCACCAACCGAAGGTACATAAAGACAAAATGAACCCTCAGGGAGGGCCTATTGTTTCATCCATAGGAAGCCTTATGGAGAATATACCTACGTATGTGGACCATTTTCTGTTTCCCTTTGTATCCCAACTGACATCATATACTAAAGACACTAAAGATATTCTCAAGCAGATTGAAGGCATTGTGTGGGAACAGGACTTCCTCATGATAGTACCGGATGTAACAAACTTGTACATGAGCATAGCCCACAAGGATGGACTTGAGGCGGTAAAGTACTTTTTGAAGGACCGTCCATTAAAATTCTTGGAGTTTAGTGAGATGCTATTGGAGTTTGTGGACTTCTGTTTGAATAACAATATCTTTATTTTTCAGGATCAACTGTACATATAAATACAGGGCACGGCCAAGGGCACCTGCTTCACCCCCAGCTACACAAACCTATTCGTGGGCTGGTGGGAGAAGCAGGTGGCCTGGTTGGATGCCTATGATGAGTGGGTTGAACAAATTGTAAGTTGGAGGAGATATATCGAATATCTATTTATTATTTGGAGAGGGACTGATGAATCAGCTAGACAATATATCTCATGCTTGAATGACAATATCATGAACCTTAGGTTCACTAGTGAAATTAGCTCCTCCTAGGTCAACTTTCTTGATTGAAAGGTTTTTGTGAGTGATAATAGGATCGACACAGCCTTATACAGGAAACCAACAGCAGGTAACTCGGTGTTACACGCTAGGAGTAGTCACCCCCCCAAATTTGATAAAAAGTATCCCATACAGAGAATTACTTAGAATCAAAAGAAACAGCTCAAGGGAGGTGGACATTCAGAAGGCAGCGCAAGAAAGCATACAGAGATTCAGAGTGAGAGGCTATCAGAAAGGGGATCTAAATAGAGCTATGAAAAGAGTAGAGAAGAAAAACAGAGCAGATCTGATGAAGGATGATCCGAAAGTCAAGAACAGAGATGAAAATAGAAATTTCAGAATGATAACAAATTTCTCCAATGCGGCAAGCAAAGTAAGGAAGATAATTCAAGGGAACTGGCGGATACTGAAATCCGACCATGTTATAGGGCAAGATCTCCTGTCCTATCCTTTATTAACATTCAGGAAATCTAGATCGATTAGGCACCAACTAGTGGAGAGCCATTTACCTCAGGTGAAACCGTTTATGAATTTACAACAGTTATATGGGTTTTTCCCCCTGTGGAAAATGCAAAGCCTGTGCTAAAAGCAACAAAGTAAGTTCTTACTGGATTCCAGTCCTTTTGAATCCTAAGAAAATAACTACATTCATGAACTGCAACACACCCTGTACAGTTTATTGCCTAGCATGCCCCTGTGGATTGAGATACGTGAGAAGCAGTATCCATCCCACAAAAGTACGCATTTTGGAGCAACAAAGGGCAATTAGCAACAAAGATTCCTCCTACCCAGTTGCAAGGCACTTTGAAACTAATCACCAAAGCAATAGGAACTTATTGAAGTTCTTTTGTGTGGACCAGGTACCTCGTGATATTAGAGGTGGTGATAGGGAGTTAACATTACGGAGACTGTAATCAAGATATAGAATAGGCATTCAGACAAAATCACCATATGGGTTGAATAGTGGGGAAGAGCTAGGAGTACACCTGTAGATAGTAAAACACACATGTGTATGAATCATTAGATCAGAGAAGTAAAAATGAGGGGCAGTTTTTTAGGATTTACAGGAATTATAGAACTGCACACAGTGATCTGTGAAGCAACAGATAACTACTGATAATGGATTCAGTTATATAACGATTTACGTGATTAGGGAAATGTTGGCTCATTCAGGGCGATAACTAAAAGTTGCATATAGTAATACAACAGTAACACGCGATCTGTTATGCACGGCACATTGAATCTATACTGTGTGGAAAATTGACAGCATAGGCCCATCCAGGGCAGAATATTTGGGAAATACATAAGATAATGTAGTGACAATGAGTAGGCTTTCTAAATTAATGCCCCTCTGCAATTCATGAATTATGAAATTAATTGAACAACACATGAAGGTAACAATGAACTGTTAAAGTAGAGAGTTGAATGGCTTGAAAATTATGATGTACTTTGAATTAGGTAAAAGCTATATTTAAAAGATGGCGCTGAGTTTTCTTGGTGAAAAAGTCAGATTTTGATGTTAATGTATTGGCAACTAACATAAAAGAAGTTAAAAAGCGGCCGCCACCAACATTGAGAAAGGCTATTTGCCAAAATGCATCTGAGTGTACCAACGCCTCCTGAATAAAGGACTAAACCTCTCCCGTGAGTGCTGGTCAATTAGTTTGAGCCTGGATTCATACGCGAGTTTTGCCCTTGCGCGACCGAGCTTCCGCTTATGAGTGTGGAAGCTGTGGCAAAGGACGGAGCAAAGTTTAGATCGAGTGAAAGAACCAAGGAAACAGGAATCTCGATTGATCCTGTCAATAGAGATAGAAATACCTTGGGGACATAATGCTGATGCCGAGTTATATGTACATCTGTGACTCACAAGTTGAATAGGACAATAGTGCATTGCAGTTTTAAGGATTTTTATGGAATACTTACTCTGAATTTTAAGATGTGGGATTCCTTAATTTTCGTAGCATATAGTGTGGTAATATTATTATGAGGTACAGAAGAAATGTACCCAGTAAGATATGGGATGCACTACAGTGTGAGAGCTTTTGCATTTATTCACTTATATGCAATTTTTTGAGGCACAAGACACTTTTGACTTGCATGAGATGTCCTGATGTACCTTCTGATATCAGTAGAAATATGTGGGTGCTTTTTAGGTCTCGCCTACGCAGCGCGCATGCGCTGCATAGGAAGACCTTTAGCAATCGATTCAGTTTGTGTCCCAAAAACGTGCACGCGTTGCATTGCTTTCAATGGCAACGCGTGCACGTTTGGCGATTCACTTGCGGGAGCGAGCTTTAAAACCATCTGGTTTTAATTAACATATGGTTCCTGCTCGCTCCCGCAAGGGAAACAGGCCCAGGCCCCCTCCTCTCTCCCCTCCCCCTGCTGCCTCCTCCTCTCCTCGTGAAGGTCAATTAGATTGTGATTGCAACTGCTAATAACAAACTCTCAGTTTAAACACCACTTTCCGAAAGCTACTTTCTTCTTAAATATTTACAAAATATATGTTTTGCTTTTGGCGGATTCACAACATTAATTGCAAAGTTGTAACTTTATTTTGGGCAGCTACAATGTAACTAAGTCTTTCACATGAACGCTGCATTAAGAACTGCGCATTCTTGTTACTATGTCTAATCTTTCTCATGGGTTTCTTGTTCGTGATCAACGGCGTCGGCGCACTCCTTCACCCTACGTCACAAGACTGAAGGCTGCGCGTGGCCACGTTCAGTTTCACACTGAGGGGCGGCGCGCTTTTAGTGTTGTTACGCCTGTCAAAAGCAGGTCGAGGGCTCGTGCGCAGCCGCGTGATGCGCGCCCAAAGTGGCTATCAGGAGCGGGGGCGCGCGGAGTGGCTGTCAGCGTAGGAGCGCGCAGAGGGAGGCTCCATCAGTGTGAGCAGGAGTGCGCCCGCAGCAGCTGTCACTATGGTGCTGGAGTCGGTGGTCGCCGACCTCCTGAACCGGTACCTGGGAGATTACGTGCAGAACTTGGACCGGTCTCAGCTCAAGCTTGGGATCTGGGGGGGTAAGAGAGGGCAAGCGCGTAATCCCTCTATTAGGGTGACCCCGCCACCGTGCGAGGGAGTCCCAGCCAGCTACGACACAGGCAGTGTTTGAGGGTGACAATAGCCACTACCAGTTAATGAGGGAGACCCAGGGTAGGCATTGTGAGCCCCCCCCCCACCCTCCAAATATATTAACCAACCAAGAGAAACCATGATATCCTTAGACCTCCTCGCACGTAAATAACATGAGAAGGGGCTTTTACTTACAGTTGCAGAGTGACAGGGTTGTGCACACACGCGTGCACAGTAAAACTGTATTGTAGTCGCGAGCACTATAACGGGAGTTTAAACAATTACGTGGTCCTCCGCTCCCATTGGTTCTGTTTTCATATGCAGAATAACCTGAGACTTCATTGACGTGCAAGAGTACACTCGTTTCCGTTCACACTTTGGTAGCATGGCCGGGATTCCACTTGCCAATGTACAAGTTCAGATGTTTCCCTTCACATGCTCCATAACATGACCTTCCGGAAACTCGCAAACCACAATGACACAAACTTTTTACTTTCATTCACAACAACTATACGGTGGTCCACGCACACATAGCCAATAACCTTTATCTGCGACCCGAGTTTAAAAAAAACAAACTTAAAACTTCCACTCCTATATGCAGGGCTACAAGGAGCGTCCAGTTTTATGGAGTATTCCCGCGCATTCTCTCAGAATTAGGGACTTCAACTCCCATGACATATCCCAGCCTTCAACTCACACTCGTGTTTAGGTATTTAATTTACAGCGTGCAAATCTACCTAGTACGATGCACATATATAAAAGAGTATGATGAGAGACTGCGATAGGAGAAGGAAAGTCATCTTGGGTTTATTATTAAGCATATGGACTGGAGGAGGTTGACAGGTTACTTGGGAGGGGCGGTACACATCACAAGTGCAATAGGCACTGGCATGCAAGATAACCCACAAGTCCCAAGAATTACCGTTACTCGTCACCGTGGGTTCAGTCGAGGAATTAGAACAGAGATATAAGTGTTTTTTTACTAGGACCTAGGCGTTTTGGTGCTTGTGGCACGCACGGAGCCTTGCTCCCTTTCTTTCTCTAGCCACTTCAATGTTAGTTTCAGCATTTACACCAGCAAAAAACGATTTTGTAGGGCATTTTCTTTCTAGTTGAAGAAACTATGTTGCGTCTTTGTAAAAAACCTAATTTTTTATGTCATTGAAATGAGTATAATTATGCAAACACGCATTTATTTTTATTCCCCAGTCATTTCACTGATTTACACAAATGAGTTCCTAGTTGTTGCAAACGAAATAAACCTCCCGTCACTATATCAGCATGTATTTTTGAGCATTGCCTGTTTTCTATTTTCATGTTGATACCGGGAGGCAGTGGGCAGACAGTCAGACGGGCACTGTCAGCTTCTTATATTGAGAACCGTGAGGGTGAGGGCAAAATTGGACCCTCGTTGCACCTGCTTTTTTAGAACTTTTGGTGTTGAGCACCAGCAGGACCCGGCCTACTTAAAGCCCTTGCTGACGTGATATGTCAGTGATAGTTATCTGATAACCGTGCATGGGACATAAAGCAGAGGGAATTATCTTATGTATAGTGGCCTGGATGACAGAAAACGCTATCACGAGAAATAAACGATATGGCTTAAATGAGTGACTTGGAGGCACAGTGCAAAGAATTGTAATAACACTTGCAGTCCAAATTAGAACATCTTTGTGGCTATCCACAATACCTCGTTCACTTCTTTGTAAAGGTGTAATCAAAATCGGTGCTCAAATGGAACACTCACAGTCATTCAGTACCTGTTACCTGATGTTGATAAGTGCCAGCAATCAGGGCTTTAAGTGGCCCAGGTCTTGCCAGTGCTGAGCACCGGCAGTTCCAACAAGCATTGGCATAGCCAATAGGTCTCGCCTTTGGGACCTTATAAGTGTTTAGCCATGCAACAGTTGATGTTGTTGCACCAAGGATATTGTGCTGGATAACTAAACACTTATAAGGTCCCAAAGCTAGACCTATTGGCTATGCCAATACTTGTTTATTTATGCATATGCACTTTTAAAGCAATAGACACTTTTAGTTTGCAATAAATGTTCAAGTATAATTTGGAACATTAGTAGAAATATGTGACAACTTTATAGTCAGATACCGAAGGGAGGATGATGACCGTAAATTGATATGCATTTTTGAGTTGTTTCACTTGTTATAGTTGATAATATTCGTTCAGTTTAGGCACAGCTAAATATCCTATTGTTGTATTGCACATCAAAAATAATAAGCATTTTTGGACTATTGCGAGGTTTGTTGAAACAAAGAATTTTGAAGAAAAGAAAAATATCGCACTTTATTAGCAAGCTACGCTTTAATTACAATTGAAGTAGTTTTAGAGAATTTAATTAAAGCACCTATGAACTTTATCTTCAGTACCTAACCCAATTTAATCCATAGGGTAGATGGAAATTAATATGCAATAGATACTGTGTCATAGGAAGTATAAAATATATATCCCAATTGGACTACACCTTTGAAGAATTTCTTTATCAAATAATAATGGGATTTCCCTTCTATTTTTGAAATTTGATAAAATATGGGGAGGTAGATAGGCAAACGAAGGCATGAAATGAAAAATGAGTGCATCAGAAAATGTTTCATCGAATATATAATAAAAATAAAATAATTTCAATACGTGTATAAAGGCTTTGAAGTCTTGTTCCAAAACGCTTTAGATATAATGTGCGAATAAGTGGATTAATGGAGACCGTTCTGTGCCAAGCGAATTTGTGTAAGGTTAACATTTCAGTGTTCAGGGGGTCATAGAAATGGAAAAAGGAATTGTTTAAATATGCTACTTACCGCTGTGACCAGGAGACCCAGTTGAAGACGGTTGCCGAAATGCATTGGTCAGATTATTTGTTGCATTGTTGTGGACCACTTGTATTTAGCACATTCATGACAAAAATTATAGGCTTAATCAAAGAAACCATTATGGTCAAGTATCCTGAAGAGTCCGGAATCACCTTCCTCCATTTGTGTCGCTGCATGGTGGACTGAAATTGTGCCGCTTTTTGATTGAATATATATATATATATCTATCTATAGATATAGATATTTATATATATATTATTTATTCTAGGTGAGTTTCACATGAATCTGTTTTAAGTGAATAATGTGTTTTTAGTGAAAAAAAGAAACGAACAAAAGGGGGAAGATGTGTGGTATCTGGTACCTGAATATATTATATGCTTGGTCTGTGTATTATTAGTATGTAGAATGTTTACTTTGGTATTCTAAGACTGTTGTGTGAGGAAAGCTTCTATGGAAGTCAGTTGGTGGCTGGCTGGTGTGGTGGCTGGGACGTTCCCTGTATCCTGATAATCTTCATTAATCTCTGCACCAATTCTACAACTTCTGCGTGTGTGTTCATCTTCATCACAATTACATTTCATTTAACTGGACTATCTTTGGTACTAAGATGTACTCGAACCTGCTTTTCAGCCATGCCATTTAATACAGTTTAATAAAGTATAAGGAAAACACAACATTTTATGGTTGCAGATGCAATTTAAATACAGATATGGTCAGCAAGATGAACAACACGCCTGGATGGTAATCTTTTCCATTTTGAGAAATTTCACTGCTCCACCTCCATCTGGATGGATAAAAAAGGAATAAAACATCGGCTACACAGTATGCCAATGAACCATGAGTACTCAACTTGTAACAGAAAACACTGGTTCTGATGATTTAATTCATGGATTTTTTAAGGATCGGTAAATGATATCTGGAAAAAGTATGTAAATATTATTGATGTAAACGTCTGGTGCTCCAAGTGAAAAACCTGTGCAATGCATATGAGTAGTGACAGTGGTGATATTTAAAATGTGGGAGCAAAAAAACAACAAAAACGATAGCTGGAAAATCCAACAATTTCTTAGGTAGAGGACAGGCAATTAGTGCTTCTTGCCTAACAGTTTAAGAGTCCATCTGAGGAACCAAGTCAAAGTTCAAAATTGTTAAGGTGTTGACCCATGATCACAATTTAAGTGGGGTCTATATCAGGACTAAGCAAATGCATCTCTATCCTTGTTGAATAGATCTTCATTAATACATGAAGGTCCCCCCACCCCCCCAAAAAAAAAAGTTTTTTAGGAAAACAATGAACAAATCTAAAAAAGGACAGTTTATTCCCAGAGCTAACAACTTTGACAAAAGGCACCAAAAATGATATTTAAATGAGGCTTCTCCTTAGAGGAAAAGCACCAATATTTGACCTTTTTGTATATACCCATGGCTCAGGACTCTCTCTTGATTCGCATTATCACTCAGCAAACATTTAGTGATCCCACCATTCTCGAACGAATGTGCGTGGATGGTAAAAAAGACAGGAAGTTGGCAGCAACCACACCACAAATAACGCACCACCCACTTCCTGGGTAGTTTTGGGGAGATTTGTAGTTATCCTTGGACTATGTTTTGTTGGCCTATGAGAAAGACTCAAAATGCAGAATTTAGTGAAAAATTGGTATAAGGCAACTGGTGCAGCAAGACAAAGGGATGCTCATCAACATGTAATGTCTATCATATATAGGATATTCATATGCATTTTGATTAACAGATATTGTAAGCACTGTAGATAGAAGTAAATTAGGAAATGCATTCTTTATAATCTTGTTTTAGAGTATATAGATATTTCAGACAGGAAATTAGGAGATCCTTTATCACCTAAGTATAATCAATGTGTGACTTTGTCAAGCTATGCTCATTTTCTCAACCTCACTAAATTCAAAGGTAGAATCTGCCCTGTGCTGATCAAATCTGCAATACGAAGATCACACATGTCTCAACCTTTGAAAATTGGCCAGCACTGTGTCCTTTAAATACCAGAAGCCGTAATTAGCAAGCTGCTACGCTGAGTGAAATGGCCTGTATTTACCATTACACAGTGCATTCCTGTCCTTTCCTAGAACTCACACACTTTTGGCAGCCTAGCGCTAACGCAGACGCACTTGTGTCATGTTAACAGTGTAGCTGCGTTGCAGTAAGAATTGTTTTTGTGCAGGAAGGGACACCTTCCAGCACAAAAACAATCCTCAGAGGCATTTTTCTCTTTCTAAATGTGCTGCATTCTGCACCTCTGGTGGGGAGGCATACAATTATGATGCATTCGCAAGTTGTTAGAAATTGGGTTTCTGATTGGCTAGGGTATACACCTAAGCCAGGCAGAACCCACCACTCTAGTCAGGGTAAGGGAGTTACACACCTAAGATAACCCCTGCTCACCCTCTTGGTAGCTTGGCCAGAGCAGTCAGGCTTATCCCAAAGGCAATGTGTAAAGCATTTGCGCAATACACTCACACCAGTGACACAATAAATGCACCACAAAAGAGACTCCACACAGTAGTATATAAAAATACATATCTATAGCAAATAAACATAGACCAAAAACACTAAACCAATAACTACTTTGCCAACTAGGCAATTGTCATAACATCACAATTAGTGCAATAAGATAAAGACTTATATGCTGCATGCATCATGAAAAATACCCTCACTGCGCATACAAGACAAATCCTAAAATAATGCTCGTTATCCTGACAGTACAAGGCAAAAATGACATAAATCATAAATCATGCAGCAGTTCGGTTACAGGGAAAAAAATACATGAATCACCAAGTATCCCCATCAATACTAGTTAACACCATAACCACGTCGGCAACAATAACACCACACACCCCTGCACTCCTATTAGTGGGGTTACAGCATGAATTCTTGTGAGCTTGGTTGCAAAAGAACAGAGGGCTTGTTGATGTAACCTGTAGGCCGCAGGAGCACCTGCGCGCCTACTCTAGCGATACAGTAATTTCACTGATTTTCTCACTCCATGAAGTGGGGTGCCTCCATTGAGGTATTGCCCCTTAAGGTCATCAAAGAAAATGCCCCAAGGTATGCACCAGCACGGGGGGGCACCTGTAGTATCAGCGGGGAGACCTATCTGGGTCCCCCATGTGCAGACTACCGTTTTTAGCTGCCTGCGAGCACACAGTGTCAAGGCCAACAAATACCAAGTAGACCCTACAAAGCTGTGGAGCCGACGCTGACCACCATACAGCAGTCCTCAACACCGGGACTGCCCGAGGACGTGTGGCACGTCTCCAGAAGGCAGACGAGGCCGCTTCTTCGATTCCAGCCTTGTGGGACTGGACACATACTCTTCCCTCTAGGCTGGGCCAGTCGGCGAGCCTCGCGTTTCATGCTTGCCCTGGTTGCCAGGCCATGCATTGCAGGGCCGCGCTGAGAGGCGCTGCAGTGGCTCTTACTCCTGGCAGGGAAACTTTACTGGTGTGCATGGCTTGAGCAGCCTGTGCTGAGGCGTAGTGCCGTACTAGGGGCAGAAGACATGGAGCACTCGGGCCCTCTGGAAGTAGGGGGTGCAGGCCTTCTGAGATCAGCCCCGTGCTGATCTGCTCACCCGCAGGGAGTGTTCTATCACTGCTCCCAGTCGTAGTACCACTGCCAACTCCATAAGAGGTAGGATTCCTCAGCTTAGGAATACAAATCCAGCACCCCACCTGCACTATACGGGATAAGAACATCACAGAATAAAGCGCTCACCACGTACTTCTGTGGGCCAAATCCAATACCCAAATGGAGCAATTCCAAGTGCTGGGAAAATGCAAGGAGTACTCCTGAACCCCTCACAAGAACAGGGGGAGGGAAGACCAACCAAAAGCCCCTGGAGAACACTAGGGTCCCCAAGGTAGGATTGTAGGCAGTAGGCCAACACACAGAGTCCTTGTAAGTAGACAGGAAGTGCTACTTGCAGCCCAGCATGCCACAGGTCAGCACACAAACAAGGGAGTCCTGCGAGCAGCATAACAGTTCCTTCTGGCAAGGTGTAGTCTGTAGAGCCAGTAGCGTCTGGTTACAAGTCCCACGCAGTGTCTACAATCATGGGGTCAGAGCCCCTGTGCTTATACTCATAATTGCTTTGATGTGGAGGTAACTTCAAAAGACCTTTTAGAAGTGCACCACACGCCCATTCAATCCCAGCTCTGGCTCCACACATCAGGGGGTAAACAAGCCCTTTGTGTGAGGGCAGGGCCCAACCTTTACAAATGTAAGTGCACCTCAACTCCCTCTGTCTTAGCCCAGGAAGACCAATCAGTATGCAGATGAATGCAGATGCAACCCTGTTACAACCAACCCTTCCTGTGTGATGGATGTCTGGAAAGTATGCACAAGCCCAGCTTTCACTCTACTCTAGATGTGGATTGGAGTCGGCTACAAAGCAAAAAGAGTCATAAACACATAGAAATGTCCACTTTCTAAAAGTGGCATTTCTAAAATAGTAATGAAAAATCCAACTTTACCAATAAGCAGAATTTATCATCAGATCAGAAATTACCACTGAAAAACATATCAGGGAATTCCCAATGCAAACCTATGAGAAGAGCAGGCCTCACAGCAGTGAGAAAACAAATAGACTGTTTGTCACTACCAGGACATGCCACACAATGAAGGCACATGTCCTACCTTTTACCTACACAGTACCCTGCCCATAGGGCTACTTAGGACCTACCTTAGGGGTGACCTATATGTAATAAAAGGGAAGTTTCAAGCTTGCCAAGTAACTTTAAATGCCAAGCCATCGTGGCAGTAAACTGTGCACGCAGGCCCTGCAGTGGCAAAGGCCTGAGACAGGTTTGAAAGGCTACTTCTGTGGGTGGCACAAGCAGCACTGCAGGCTCACTAGTAGCATTTAATTTACAGGCCCTGGATATATTGGATACCACTGTACAAGGGACTTACAGGTAAATTAAATATGCAAACAGGTGTAAGCCAATCATACCAAGTTTAATGGAGAGAGTACATGCACTTTAGCACTGAATAGCAGTGGTAAAGAGCCCAGAGCCCCAAAGCCAATAAAAACAGGTCAGAAAAAATACAAGGGGAAGGCAAAATGTTTGGGGATAACCCTTCAAAAAGGGCCAGGTCCAACACAGGTCTACCAATGTTGGTAAATATGCGAATGTGTCAGAATCCATGGGTGGATGAGTGGGAACACCCACACATCCACCCATGACACACCTCCCTGCAGCAGAGTAACGCAAGGCAGTGATTTGAGCTGCATTGCATTTCCTCTAGATTTAGCAACCAATTCAAGGCCACGCAAGGTGGCCTTGCTTGGCTTTATAAATCTCATTTAGGTTTTGTATTACCCTTGCGTCCCCTTGCGTGGTGCAAGGGCGATGCAAAATCTTGATACATATGTCCCATGGTATGTGGAAAATCTAATAGCACTAGTCCTTTACACAGTGAAGATTTGTTTAAAATGGAAGGCCAATGTATAGTTTACTTGTTGAAACTATGTGGAAATTAGCATCAGGGAAATTATTAAATCGACATGGCAACAGCACTTTAGGTACTGTAAATTTGTTTAAACTTGCATAGTAACATTATGCTATTTTATGAGTTGTTGTGTGTTTGACTTCTACCATTTGTATGGCACGCTAGCATTTTCAGAATCTTGGTGCCCATTTGATACAGTTAAGTGATTTTGTGTTTTATTATATTTGTTTAATGGAGAATATTTTTTCCAAAATATTACTTAATAACATACATACCTTCTATGTTTATGGATGTGTGTGCCAAAAGAATATGTCCATTCTTTAATTTTATTAGGGTGAATATTTTTTCATTCCCTAGCCTGGACAGACTGTTTTAAAACTGGCATTACTAAGTGGCATTGTGTATTTGAAGGTGTAGTATATTCAGGCATAGCTGTACGCAATGGTTCTAATTTCTTTATTCAGAAGATTTGTAAAGTGCTCTATGTTATTTTATGATTACTCAAGAGTGCTAAAAGGTATACAGTTGTACAGTTATATAAAAGAAGGAGGGATCATCCAATGCCTCTATCTGACATTCTTCAGTCATGACCCCTGAACTATATGGTGTTTATGTAGAAAGGCATTCTAAGGAGCTCAGTTTTCCGTAGTCTCCTGAATCACCTATAGGTAGGCTCATATGCCAAGGTAAGATTGGATGTTCCACATTCTGGTACCTTGTACTCCACCTTCCATCCTCTTTAAGGATCCTTGATGGATTAGTGGATTGAAGATGAGATTCCGTCAGGGTTGTAATATGGTGCCACTTTAGGCAGTTATTCTGGGCATTAGGCCAAGTGGTATTTGCAAACAGTGCAAAGGAGTTTTGAATTTGATTCTGGCTTCTACTGGCAGCCAGCACATAATGTGGTTATGTTGGTGAAGATTTAGGCAAGTTCTGGCTGCCTTTGTAACCCAGCAAAATGTTTCTGAGGTAGAGGAAGAGATGGAGGTTGATACCCATGGGTAGTGAGTGAAAGTTCTTAGTGCAGGTGAAACCAAAGGTTTGTGGCAAATCATTTGTGTTTTTGGTAATCAGTAGGCATGCTCATTACCAGATGAATATGTATGTAAGGGAGGCCTAACTGTAACAATCAGTAAGTCACCAAGAAAGTGTGCTTTGAAGCCTGCAATGTCCAGATGCACATTGTTTAAAAAAGAAACTCGCAAAGTATGTTGAATTGTATGTGTCTGCAGTAACATAGAACTGAATTGGTATTTAACATTCATGCTGAGGTTACTTTGCCATTGTCAAAGACTCCTTCATGTTTAAAAACTGCAGTTTAAGTTGCATGGCCATGTCATCATGGCTATCTAGACATGTTTTGGAGGAGCTCCCGTACTAACATCTGCCAGCATCTTACAGTGGAGAGACTCTGCGGGGCTTCCTGTGCCACACGCCTGAAACCCGAGACCCTTGGTGAGGGTCCAGGTGAGGCTGGTGCAGTTCTGTGCAGCCAGGAAACAGCCTGTGGCCTATGAGGAATGGAAAAGGCATCTCCCTGATGGGTTGAGGGAGGTCCCAGAAGCAGCGTAAGAGAGCAACGTGGTCCGTTGTGCTACAAGACCTCCCACCCTGCCCTGGGAGGGTGAGCTGAATTAACTGAATTTGGGGATTAGTTCAGGGCCCCACCATGCCAGGCCAGAGTCGAAAATGAGTGTCATAGGTGCACTCTGGGATCTGGACCACAGTTCGGCGGCCTGCTGGTCATGTCTGGGGGCGGCTTGAGGACCTGCCGTGGTTGGAGGAGCCGTTGGGGACCTTGCCCCCAGAGGGCACAATCTTTGTGCCCTCTGGGGGATGCGGTCTGCCGGCCGTCTGATCATTTGGTTGTGGACCATGGCAACTGGTTGCTTGTGGCCTGAAGTGGTCCAGAATTGATTTGCGGCATACGGGGAACCGAGTCTCATTCTGTTGGGATGAGAAGGGCACCGGAAGCACCATAGGAGAGCAGAACTGCCTGTTGTGCTGTGGGCCTCCTGCCCTGCTCTTGAAGGGCACATTGAACTTGGTGTAAGTTCTGGACTCATCCCTAACCCCATACTGGCCCAGTAGCGAACACAGGTGGCGTGGCCGTGAGCTGGAATTGGAGCCATGGTGTGGCCACCTGCTGTGCCCAGATGGAGTGTCCCGGACAACAGAGCTGTTGCGAAATGTGCCTCAAATCAGGATATTCAACCTATGTTCCATCTGGGGGTCAACCACTCCTTGGTCGTGAACCATGGCAGAGGGGCCAATGCAGTGGCTGAAGTGTACCTTCCTCCTCCCCAGGCCCTGGAACTTTGCTGAGTGAGTGGGTGCCTGCTGTGTTGAGGGGGGGCCTAAGACATTGATTGCTCCCATGGGAGACTCACCAGAATGCTGGGTTATGCCTATCCACTAGCAGTGAAGTCAGTCTTGTGGAAGTGTAGTTAATGGGGAACACCTTGAGGTCTGGGATCTCTCTCCATGTCTTAGCACCAGCTTAAACACACTTACTTACTTTGGCCTTAGGGAAGTCTGCTTGCATTCGCGAGGAACCGGGGACAGTTCTTTTAGACGCAATGAAGCCATGACCTCTGGATTTTCACCTGTAGTCTAGTTACAGCAGTTTCAGAATTGGAGGAGTACCCTTTTAACACCAGCCACGGTCCAGGACCTGGGGGGCACCTCTTGGGGGTTAGGACTAACTCCAGCTAAGGCCAGCAGCAGGGTTCAGGGTAGTCCTGTTAATAATAGTCATCTGGGCAGTTGCAGGGAAGGCATCTGGAAGCTTGTTGTGTCCCTGCAGCTCAAAAAGAGGTCAGCAAGCTGCCACTTGGAGTAACGTCTGGGGTGCTGGGTGCAGGGGAATCAGGTCCAGTCTGATTTCAGGCTTCAGACAGCAGGACAGTATTTCTTCTGAGACTCCACAGGTCCAGGAGTGTTCTGATGAGATGTTCTGAGGATGGGACTTTTATTCCCAGTGATAGCCTGTGTGTGGACGACACACCCTTTTTCTAACTCAAAACCGATTCTGGTCAGTTCTACCCCTTCCCATGGTCCCTTGGGTTTGGCTCTATTCTGTCTAGGGAAACAAAGAACAGGTAGGCAGGCAGGCCCAGGTTTGGGCTGCATTTGCCAGTGACAGAGCAGGCATCTTCTGAAGTCAGGAAGGGGCTGAGTGTAGCTCTCAGACCACCCCTTGAAGCTCAGAAGAGGAGCACCCTTCTCCACACCCAAAGCCTATGGGAGAGCTGGCCTTGCTGCAGTGAAAAATGACTTTGAGTGTTTTCCACTTCCAAGGCATGTACAACTTTAAATATACATGCCCTACATTTTAAATAGCATGCTACCTGCCCTATGAGTTGTTGGGCCCTACCTTACGGGTGACTTATAAGCATTAAAAAGGAAGGTTTGGATTTAGCAAAAGGCTTATTTTGTCAGGTCGAAATGGCAGTTTTGAAACTGCACTGCAAGCTGCAGTGGCAGGCCTGAGGCGTGTTTTACAGTTTTACTTTAGTGGGTGGCACAATGAGTCCTGCAGCATTTATTTTACAAGCCCTGGGTACATGTAGTACCATTTACGAGGGATTTATTAGTAAATTACATGTGCCAATTAGGTGTATACCGCTTATACCATGTTTGGAAGGAAGAGCACAAGCACTTTTCAGCTGGTTAGCAAGAGTAAAGTGCGTAGATTCCTAAAGGGAACCAGCAGGGAAAGGGGGTTAGACTCACAATATGTTTGAATATACAGCACTGCATTTGTTTTATGTAAACTTGTTGCCCAGAAGGAATGTCATTGGATGCTTCTGAGTAAAGGTAGGTCCAGACCACTGCTATTCCTTTTTTTGGCTTTTTCCTTGGTTTCTTAATTTTTTTTTTTCTCATGTATATTTTTTCATTTAAAGCTGCAGACTTTCCTACGAATCACAACTGAGAAAAAAGTAAGTTGCTCAATTTGTTGCTGCATTGCTTCAAGTTTAACTATAACCGCTTCGATGCGGCCGGAATTCCCCCGCGGTGCTGAGAAATTTGACACGTGCGCGGTTCGGACGGCCCCCGGCCATCCCCCGCACACGCCCACTGTGACGTCAGATGGCCGGGGGCCGTCCGACGCACGGAAGAGGATACAATAAATTAAAATTGTTTTTTTTTAAACTGCATTTGCATAACTTGGTTTAGGAACAAATTAGAAATGTAACTTTTGTTACATTTTACTACATATGGAAAATCTGATTCATTTTAGAACTTAGTAAAAATTTCACCAAGATGATTTCTAATAAGGGAATTAATTTCTGCATCAACCTTAACAAGTTCTGCTGGGCCCCCTGCTATGCCTGTAATGAGAATTCCCTCTTCCCAGAGTTCTGCCCAGAAAGGTGTAAAGTACAGCTGTTAAGTCTTCTGCTTGAAGGACAATGGCCCCTTTGATGCTGCAGCCATGCAGGGAACTCTCCAACACCAGGTCAAGAAAAATATAGGATATCAAACTCTTTGGAAGCAGCATCTTATGCCTATCTGGCTATTATGGGATGAAAGAGGCAAGTTGAAAGAAATGGCTCGCTAGAAGACAGGCAGGGCTTTACAAATTATCATCTTGAAGTCAGTGACAAAACATAGTGTGAACAGGCGGTTTAGCAGGCCTTTTAATAGACTCAGTGGCCCACCTAACCCAGGTGTATTCAATAGTAAGAGGACCAATTTGAGTAGGTTTTTCACCAGTGGGAAGGAGGTGAGTTAGCCTTCCACCAACCTAAAAATACCGAATGTCACCATCACAAGGATTGGTTCAGGGATTTGCACTAATCATTGCTATATTACCACTGTAAACGTGGGGCTCCCGCCACTGGAAATCAGCACGGATGGACTTTGTTAAAGACACTAGACTGCTGTTGGAGTGGATCACTGACATACTATCCCAAACAAAAATATCGTCACCTTTAAATAAACATATAATATGTCAAAAATATCGATTCACACAATATTGACTACAATATATCACCTAAATAATTACATTATCATAAATAAATATAAATAGTTCCACGTTTTATGTTAAACAAATATTTAAAACCAACATTAAACAGTATATACACATCTTTAGAATAAAACAATTCTATAACATCATCAAAACATTTATAATTCAACCCAATAAAACATATAACTAAACTGATAACAATATAACCAAAAACAATATTTGCATTAACTACAAACATTTATAAAATAATTTAAATATTAATGAATATATATATAAATAAAATAATATTCAAAACTATTGAACTACATATCAAACATTATAAATAAAACTTAAATTACCGTTTACCATACAATGACATAATTGATTAAAAAAAATTATAACTAAACTAACTAATAAAATCATACAAACAGTTAAATAAACAATAAAATAGGCACACAAATGTAATCAACTAAATACTTCCAAAATGACAAACGGTGTAAGACAGGGAAACTCTGCCGGATTCTCTGACCATATCCTTAAAAAAGAAATATATACATCTTGACAACTACCTTGCCAAGTAAGTGGAATTATTATTTAAACTAAAACTAACTTGTAATTAAAATACTAAGGGGGAGATTTACAAAAAAAGTCACGCAACGCAGCGCAGCACCCCACGAGGCTGCACTGCGTTGCGCGAGAGGGAGGGAGCAGGGGAGTGCCATATCTTCAAAGATATGGCTCTCTCCTCCCCTTTCTCTTGCGCCGGCGCTGATTTCAGCAGCCGTGCGCCATGCACACACCTTAGCGCCGCAAAGCTAAGGTGTGTGCATGAGTATAGCATAGGTTTTGTACAGGAAGGGTACCCTTCCTGTACAAAATACTATGCTAGGCACAAGGGAAAGCCATTCCCACTTTGCATGCGTGCTGCACAGTGCAGCACGCATGCAAAGTCGGAAAAGGAAGGAGAAATGAAAGCATTTCTCCTTCCTTGCGCCTAGTTGCAAAGGGCGCAGTTTTCTCACGCTAAACGCAATCTACTGTTTTTAGTAAATTGGGTTTAGCGTGAGAAACCTTGGGTGGTTGCATGGGAACGCCCATGCACCACCCTTGGCACGCCCCCACGGCGCAAAGTAACGCAAATTCGCATTACTTTTATGTTATTTCCAGCGCTAAACAAGTTGATTAGGAAAGAAAGATTAGGAAAGAAAGATTTTGTGCCGTTTTGCGTCACTTTTATGACGCAAACACGACGCAAAATCTTAGTAAATCTCCCCCCAGATGTAAAATAGAAAACAATGACAGAAAGAGCAAAATACATAACATTACAGAAAGGAAACCAATTACTAAGTCACATGGGCTACACTTACAACCAAGAAAGTACATCAATAGAAAATGTGGATTGGAAATGTACCAAATATTATTCTAATACATGCTATGGGAAGGCCACTACAAAAGATGATTTTGTAATTAATGCAAGAGAACACAACCACCCCCCAAATTTGAAAGAAATAGAAGTAAGGGAGGTATTTCAGGATATAAAAGAGGCAAGCACTAGCTCCCAGGATCCCACAACCAAAATCCTAAAAGATATACTCCCTAAAGCCCCTGAACACATCACAGGTCAACTACCACCTATACCCACTTTAAAACATTTAATTACACAAACTAAAAAAGCCACCAACAATAACAATACTCCTCCTGTCCCTAGAAAATACTAAGATATAAAAATACCTGAACATTTACAAATAACACCTTTTATATCACAACTTAAACAATGATGAACAAATCCTAATATTTTCTACAGCAACTAACTAAAACTAAGCCATTGTCAAGCCTGGATGATGGAAGGGACCTTCAAAACGTGTCTCAAACCATTCACTCAGATACACACCGTACATGGTGAATATTAAAACACAAATATCCCTTTTATATATGCCCTACTACCAAATAAACAAAGTAGCCCTTACTATGAACTCTTAAACCACATTAAACATAAAACAAATAACTACTACCCACAAAAACTAATCATAGACTTTGAACAAGCCATGATCATAACCATTTTAAAAGTTTACCTCTCCACAGTCATGCAAGGCTGTTTCTGGCATTTCAATCAAAGCATTTGGAGACAACTCCAACAATCTGCACTAAGGGCTCGATTACGAGTTTGACGGTGCGGGTGTGGGACCGCCCCCCCGCTGCACCGCCAAACCCGTGTGAGAACGGCCTGGCAAATTATGACTTTTTTGTCATTGTCGGGCGATTCCTTTGGCATTCTCATGGCGGTGCCTATGAAATAGGCACCGCAATGGGAACATCAAAAAAAGTTCCAGCACGGCATGGACTCCAAAGTCCATGCCGTGCTGGAACTTCTGTGCATGAACACTGTTGTGACACCCTGTGGGCATTCACAAGGCGTAAGGCACAAGGGGGCCCTGCAGGGTCCCCTGTCTTTCATCTCTGCCACTGTTTTCATGGCGAAAAGTCGTAAAATGCCTGGCGGGACCGCGGCGGTCCCACCAAGCATATAGATTACTCTTGACCGCGGTGCAACCGCCAGGGAACAGCGGTTCCCTGGTGGAGTCGGGGGTCCCAGGTTGGCACAACCACTAGGGTTGGATTATGGCGGTCGCTAGACCACCACCGCCACGCCACCACAAGTCTGGCGGTCCTCAGCACACCAGACTCATAATTAGGCCCTACCTTTAGAATATGCTACAAACAGCCAATCTGCATTCAAAATAAATAAAATGATAGCACTATGCTATATCCGTGCCACAGTGGGAGCTAACCGCTACCATGTTCTAATAGAAAGCCCTTTCTACTTCAAAATGAGGACAGACTAAGCCCCCTAATGGATTATTTCGAAGACACTTGGGTTGGAAGATAGCATCGCTCCGGACACAGGTGCCAACCCAAATTCCAAATATCCTGGTGGAATGTCTATGACAGCACCTTGGCACAGGAAGCCAAAACAAACAACACAGTGGAAGGAGGGCACAATGCCTTCCTATCCACACTAGGCAGAACCCAATGTGCACTCTATAAATTTATAGAAGCATTACAAAAAGAGCCAAGCTAGCAACAACTACAAATGGAGCGATCTGTAACCCAAATTCCACCTATACTTAATAAGCAAACCAAAAGAATGTATGGCATGCTAACATTTAAAGTAAAACTCTTCATAAACAACAAAGGAGTAGATACATAGAAATAATAGCTGAAACCATATTATTAAATAAAAAGTAACCTACAAAAGTCCAAAAAAGGGCTATAACAAAATCTTAACCAAGAAGACAAATCATTTTGGATATAAATAATAAATATATTATTTTATTACATCAGTCAGAACATTAAATACAACTTCAATCTTAAATAAAATAATATCTAAATTATTTACATGAGAAATCTAAACCTAAATCCGTCACATTAAATAAATACAATACATGAACTACATATTTCCTAACAATCATATAATAATTACACAAACAATAAACATTTCCCACCCAAAATAAATATGACTTACTATTCTGTAGCTGCAGGGCCTCCTCTGTATCCACGTAGTCGAAAATAATAATCCACCAAAAATGGGAAAAATACAATGCAAAAAGCCCCCCAAAAAATGCAAAAATAAAACCAATCCAATGGACATCCTTTAAAACAATCCAAAGTATCTAGAAACCATAACAAAAAACTGAAAAAGTGTTCAAAAAAAGAAATGTTCCTGAAACGCCCTCAAACAAGTTACAATCATTGGTTTATTATAAACCAAAGGAGATTTCCTTAAAAACCTGGTAATTCCCAATGCCCATAGGACACGTTCATAGACAAAAACCTGCAAAGTAAAACAGAAAACCCACCACAAAAAAACATTACATTCCCAAAAAATACATATAGATTTCACGTAAATTATCATAAAATAAGTAACATAAAACAATATAACATTACATAACAATACATTACTGTAAGAAATTGGGTTGCTGGTTGAGGGGGTGAAACCGTTCTCAAGCAGCAACAACAATTCTTCTCAGGGTGAAGTCACAAGCAACCCTAAATTTGCCTGTGTTCAACTCTTGGGGAGCTTGGCACAGAGCAGTCAGGCTTGACTCAGACGCAATGTGTAAAGTATTTGGGCAAGACTTCAAACAGTAACACCGTGAAAATACACAACAAAAGGAGCCCACAGCAAAGCTACAATAATAGAGCACTGTTAGTAAATAAATAAATAAGACCAAAACAACAAAAATTCAATCAGTAGACCCAGAGATATTCCATTTTAAAAGTTTTAGTAAAAATAGCAGCAAAAGGCATAAAGCACCAACTGTGGACGTCTGGTCTTACTGGATTAGGACAAAGTACCTTCAATCCTGGTTTGCAGAGCGTTGTGAGGATCCGGGCCAAAATTGCACCGCGTAGCTAAAGCGATGCATTGGTTCCGAGATGCAGTGAGGCTGCAATGTGAAGTCTGGCGTCGCAGAGGCTGCGGTCAATGATGGATGCGAGGGCCTGTGGTGAGGATGCATCACCCAATGGCAGTTCTGATGTAGCAATGTGCTGAGAAGAGATGCAGTTCTTTGCAGTGGTTCTGATCCACATAGTAGTAGCAATGTGTCTATTCTGCTTGGGGTTGCGCCGCATAGCAGAGGAGATGCGTTGGTTCAGCTGGATCCACAGAGGCTGGCAGAGCACCTTAGGCCCACTTCCAAGTGTTCAAGACTGGGGTGGCACCACTTGACAGGGTAGACTCATAGATGGCGGAGTCCAGATGCAAGGTTGTCACTGAGGCATTAGATCGAGAGGCAGCCAGCTAGCCCTTAGAGACACTCTGGGTTCAAGAAACGCAGGTCCAGTCCTTCTCGCCCAGGCGAGAGGGCAGCAGGCAGCAGGTCAGCACAGTGGGGCAGCAGTTCCTTCAGAACAGCAGCCCATCAGAGTGGCAGTCCTTCAGCAGCACAGCAGTCCTTCTTCCTGACAGAGTATCCACTAGCCCAGAAGTGTACTGACGTGGTTGTGTCTGAGGTCTTGTATTTATACCCAGCTGTACCTTTGAAGTGGAGGGAAGATTCTAGAGGTTTCCCTTTGAAGTCCCCAGGCATCCTGTCCTCCTTGTCATGGCCTCAGACTAACTATAAGGGGTATGCAGCCCTTTGTGTGGAGGCAGGACACAGCCTATTCAGGTGTAAGTGGGCCTCTGCCCAGCTCCTCCCTCCCACCCTGCCAGTGATGGCTCATCCAAGCACACCTACGCTCCCTATTGTGTGTGGCTGTTTAGGAGGAATAGACAAATCCCAACTGTCATCTACACCCAGTCATGGGACTAGAGACAGGTACTAAATGGCTAAGGTAGGAAAATGCCAACTTTCTAAAAGAATTATCAGAGACAGTGGTCCCTTTCAGAAATGAATATGAAGGTATAGCCACAATGCTGCAATCAGGATTAGGTCTAGATGTGTTCAATGCAAAAGATATGACAAGTTTATTAACAAGGATAAAAACACAATTGATACGGAAAACATAAAGTGATCTGAATGTGACGGGGTAACTGGAAATCAGCAGATTTCCTTACCTCAGGCATAAAGTAAAAAGTGACTTAGTGGTAAGAATAAACAGTCAAATTAGTCACAATAACAAAGACATCTTATGCTTCGCATAATTTACTAATACATATAGGAGTCAAGATGTGGGTGTCGACGACGTTTCGATCCCCAACAAAGGATATGGGATCATCATCAGGACTAGGAGATCAAGAAATGCCTGAGAAGTTGCACAGATAAAGCAGAGGAATAGGGAAGGAGGAGAGGGGGAGAAGGAGAAGAATGGGGTGGGAGGGGGGACGGGGGGACAAGGGAGAAAGGAAAAGGGGGAAAAAGGGGGGGAAAAAAGCCAAAATAGGTCGGGAAGCAAGCGACTGAGTACTGTGATGCGCTTGCGACAAGGTGAATCGCATCATGCGGTAATTAGGGGGTAGCTAAGGCAATGCCAAGGTGACTACGTGGAAGAACGCGATTGGGACAAGGTCATGAGCCCTGTATGACTTAGGGAGGTTAACCAGATCTGCAGAGAGGCGCTGCCGCTTAAAAATGCGCAATGTGAATTAGGGAGGTGCTTACGGTGAATAGTGAGAATAACTCCTGGGAAAGAAGTCCCAGTCGCAGATGGAGCTAGATGGGATCGCGGTGAAGCACGATGGGTCACGAACCGAAAAACACGGGCCGGTCCAAAGTAGTGCAGCCGTGGCAGGGGTGCCAGAATGCCTGAAAGGAAGCACAGGGGTCATAGTTGTAAGCGGCGGGGGTCTAGAAAATTTGGGAACAGGGGATTAACAGATTGCAAGGACAGGCAAGAGACCGCCGGATGCGGGGGGACTGGCGTGCTCACCTGCAGTGTGATCTCCGGGCACGGGGGTCAAGAACCGATGGTTCCTGGAGTCCTGACTCAGGGGAATTAACCACCAGCCTGCCGTAGCGGTGGAAGCGGAAATACTCGTGTGGAAAGTCGCGCATACGCGTGCGAGAAAGAATTGCTACGATGTGGCCGGCTGGCTACGGCCGCCATCTTGGGTGAGGAGTATGCAGAAAGGAAATGGAGGAAGGAGTTACAGAGGCATTTTCAAAACTGTAATTTAAAATCTGACTTCGCCATAAGTTATATTTTTAAATTAGGACTCCATAGACACCGAACATGAACTGGTCACCTATTTCCATTTGGAAATGACACTTATAAAATGTAATAAGGTAACTCCAATGTTACAACACAAAACAGAGTTTTTCACAACTAGGACATGTAAAACGTAAAAACACATGAGCTACTCTTTAACTACATTGCACCCTGCCATCTGGGCTGTCCAGGGCCTACACTAGGAATGACATATGTATTAAAAGGGAAGATTTGGGCCTGGCAAAAGGTTTACTTTGCCAGATCAAAATGGCATTTTAAATCTTCACACACATAACGTGCAATGGCAGGCCTGAGGCATGTTTAAAGTGCTACTTAAGTGGGTGGCACAATCAGTGCTGCAGGTCCACTAGTAGCATTTCATTTACAGACCTTGGGCACAGGTGGTTCCACTTTGCTAGGGACTTACAAGTAAATTAAATATGCCAGTCGGAGGTTAGCCAGTGTTACCATGTTTTAAGTTTTAAGGAGTGAGCACATGCACTTAGCACTAGCTAGCAGTGGTAAAGCGTGTAGAGTCCTAAGGCCAGCAAAAATGAGATCATTAAAAAATGGAGGAAGAAGGCAAAAGGTTTGGGGGAAGACCACCCTAAGGCTGATAGGTATAACAATTACTAAAACAGTGTTCAAAACTAGACACTAGTAAACAAACACTACTATTAATACAACTAAATGTATATTAGACCCACAAAAACCCACAAACAACACTATACCTAACCTCTAGACCTCTTCCCCACCATCGCCACCATCCCTCCCATCCTCAAAACCCTAAAACAAATCTTTAAAAAGGACTTACGTATACTGATGAACAGCAGCACCTTAAAGCAACCTGTGTCCTGGAAAATAGACTAAAAATGACAGAAATAGACTAGGGGTGGCTGATAAATTCTGCCACGTTGGTGTAGTTCGCTGAGTTTTGCCCACTCCACTTTATGCTTGTAATGTGGAGTTACGGCAAAACTCCGCCAACCGCCACGTGGTGGCGCTTTGTCTTGGGAGCGGCGTTGTGGAGCGAGAATTAGCTTCCCCAGGGAGATTTTCTCAACTACTCGAGTGGTAGCAATGAAGCAGCACCATCCGGCGTGTTGATTGGTGCAGCTCGCACTGATTTTGCAGAGCGGAACAAGCTGCCAGCGCTAAAAATCAGAGCGAGCAGCTCGAAGTGCCGATTCTGCCCACTCATGGAATTCGGCGGCATGTCACATGTAACTCTGCTGAATTCCACACAGTGAAACTCCACGAGTTCTGGCCACCCCTAAAATAGACTACAAAATAGAAGGTAGCTGTAAAAAAAAAAAATTGGCCACCAAATGAAACTAAATAAAAAGACCAGCTTCCTTAGATATGAGTAGGAAATAATTAAAAAATGTTGAATAAATGTTTTAGAAAATGTAAAAAATTATAAAATATGCAAAACATGTTACATTTTTTTAAAATGTTGAAAAATTGTAAAAATATTCAATTATTTAATATATACTGAAAAAACTTATGTTAAAATGATGTCGAAAATATGTATGTAAAACAAATTAAAAAATGTTTAAAAAACCAGCAAAAAAGGGGAAAATGTACTATGTTCGATACTATTTAAATATGATGTACATTTTCATTTAATAATAAAATGTATTACCAATTGTTTTATTTATCTATATATAAAAAAATTGGAAGTAGAAATATATGTTTAAACATGTAAAAGTATACATTAAATAAACTCTGAAAACATATATGAAAATCGAAAATGTGTTCCATGTCTTTCTTCTATGGAAAAATGTAATTAATAATATTCATTTATTACAAAAATACAACTAACTACTTTTTTATTATATTTCTAAACACCAACAATACTGATTAAACAACATAAACTATTTCTACAACAAACAAATACAATTTATTCAAAGGGTTTCGCACTAAAATGATTAAATTAAATATTTGCACTCCTACGTATACCACTTTGAAGAAAGTGTTGGACAGTAAAATGGTGACATTTTTGAGTCCCACTCCACTTTAAACCAATTGGAGAAGGTGTTGAATGCTAAGGGGTGACAATTACTATTACTACTCTAATCTATACCAACTTGGGGAAGATGTTGGACACAAAGTGTGACATTTACCATTTACTATTTCCACTTCAATCTAAACCAATTTGGAGAAAGTGTTGGATTGTAAAGGGGTGACATTTGCTACTCCCACTCCAATCTAAACCAATTTGGGGAAGATGTTGGATACTAAAGAGGTTTCATTTACTATTGCCATCTCAATCCAAAATATTTTATGCAAGGTGCTACACACTACAAATTGTATGTACACAATCAGTACTCCATACTCACACATGTGATGATCTATTAAATAAACTAAAATGTACTTAAATACCTCACTAGCCAAAACTACATACCTATATATTTATAATTAAACATTAACATATAAAAGAATAGTTCTATCACTATTAATAATTTTTTTTGTAAAAAGATGTTATTGGTTTCATACATTCTGCATTACATCATTACAATTGTCATAACTGGGTCGGCTCTGTAGTTGTTTCACTGCATATGTGTTGAATCTAGACATTACAACACAATTATGGCCAATTAATCATCCAAAAACTGTGCTAGCCATTAACGGTCATACTGAATCAATTTCGTCATATTGGAATATGGCGACCCTGTAGAAAATTGCACTGTTGGTGCGTAACTTAAAATAGTGTCTTGGCCTTGAGGGTAGGAAAATATCACATGTTGCCCAATCATTCTCAGCCAAAAAACCCACGTAGCCTGAGGACAAGAACAGTTATAGATTACACTCATTCAGCCCAAAAGATAGTGGAACTCGTCATCCGTGTTATGACCATACGTGGTGGCCAGTAATAGACAGATCCACCTAGCTTCCATTTGAATGAGTGCCAATTCACGATCACCTCCACGTGCATTAGCGACAGCATGGTCTATTCCAAAAATCCAAAAAGTGGAATCATTAGGGTGCATCACTCTGTAGTGGTCAGTCATAGGATATCTGGGATCCATATTAATCAGTGTCCTGCGGTATTCCTGAATGCGTGTTTTGAGAGTGTGTGTGGTACTGTTGCAGGGATTCTGCACAAATACAGAACTATGCGCAGGAAATGGGACCTTGGTGTATAGGGACTGAGTCTTCCCACCACCTTAGTACCCACGAACCCAGGACCGACTAGCTATAGTGTCTCACTTGCTCTCCTACTCATTCCCAGAGAAACAAATGATTAAACACCCCAGAACACAACACTCCCAGTTCTCTCAGGAATCGCGGTAAGAAGACACACCTTTTTGCTCACTCTGTTGTACTCATCCACAATAAGATCTGACGGAGACACAAAACTTCAAGTAATCTATGAGGCCGATAATTCCGCTGAACCGCAGCTGCAGTATATTCATGAAAGAGATTATCATTCCCATCCACTGCTGGAAATGTAACCCAAGAATAGAAAACCTTGAAGCGGTAAGCTGCATCCGCCTCGACGACAAAGATAATATCAACCCCCGCATTAGGGACTCCATGTTGAGTCAAATGGGCTGTGACCGCAGCCCGGTTAGGTACCGCAATAGCGACTGCCATAATAAAAGCAGAATAACAAATCAATAGGACGGTAGCACAAAAGCGGGTCAATAAAGAACGAAGAACCTTTTAAATTTCAAGCTTGAAAAACCTATAAAACCGAAATATAGGAGGCTAAGCCCTCCCACCACAGACGTCTGTGGAAACCGGTGGGAGGGAATTGTGGACAAGCACAAGGGCTACCCAGGGGTCTCGTGAATAAGTACTAGACCAATCTTTGGTGGCGCCATGTTGCAGGGATTCTGCACAAATACAGAACTATGCACAGGAAATGAGACCTTGGTGTATAGGGACTGCGTCTTCTCACTACCTTAGTACCCACAAACCCAGGACTGACTAGCTATAGTGTCTCACTTGCTCTGCTACTCATTCCCAGAGAAACAAATGATTAGACACCCCAGAACACAACACTCCCAGTTCTCTCAGGAATCGCGGTAACAAGACACACCTTTTTGCTCACTCTCTTGTACTCGTCCACAATAAGATCTGATGGAGACACGAAACAGTTTAAAATATTTATTTTAACTAACCTGCCCTAACATGCAGTGTACGTGTCACAACAAGCTGGAAAATGCATAGTACAAATATTGTCAGCATAGCAGTAAGTCCATAAATCATGAAGGGAGATGTCATCATAAAAAGACAATGGAGAAAATAGTGTCTAACCTCCCTCCCCTTGCTAAGAAGAAGTATTATTATATAATAGAAGATCTCTGGGCTTTGTCAGCAGACCCCATACCTTAGCCTATAGATGGTAGATCTACATCATGGGCGCTCGTGTCCCTGGAAAGGTCCCTCTCCAGGTGTGTTTTACCTTTTCAGGCAACCTACTAAAAACCCAAGTACGCTGTCCAAACAACAGCTGTATCGGTATGTTTTGTCTAAGGGCTAAGGACTGGCCAGATCAAGATAACAAGGGGCATTGTTGTTCGACCTTGCACATAATGTTCAGTCAAAATCCCAGGAACATGCAGAGAGCGAACACAGCGATGAGTTCTTATGTGAAAGCAGTCTTTGAAAATATTGCAAAAAATAAAGACGTGTAGTAGTGTGTGCAAAGCAGCAGGCAAGCTGCAACGAGCTCATGCTAAGTTAGTGAAAAACAACAATGTCCCTGTGGGCCATGTGACACCCTCCCCTTGGCCAGGGCGTTAGCCATATGCAAGAAACAAAAATCAGAGGTAAGCAGAGGCATAGCGTCTTTGTTGTAGGCCAATTCGTGTAATTTATGGGGGTAAAAATATTTTGTTTAGTTTGCTGAAAAGTCAAAATTTTGCCAATTGGGCGCTCTAAAATTGCTAACCATTCATAGTTAGTCTTCAATTCCAAAAATGCTGCGGGTAAAATGGAATGCCATGAACTCCAGGACATTGTCCATTCCATCCATCGAAAAAATGCATGCCATCCAGTTTAGTAGGTCGAACGAACATACATGCTCCTCATATCCAGAAGCTATTAGGAGCATCTCAGGGCAACCTGCGTTAACCTCGATGAAACTGAGGTCAATGAGGAGCTGCGTGAGAGCACAGGTACTCAAGTCTGCCATTGGTCCGAGCAGAGGATCGCACACCAAACGCATACCCCTGGCACACACCCGGTCATGGGCCGTTAATGGACCCATTAGCAGATCGTAATCCAGAGCAGCATGTGTGGTATTGGACAAGCAGACATCCATGCCCATTGAAAAGGGCATCGGTCGGAGGCAGCGAAACACAGGTTGCACGCAGGTGAAATAGGCAGAGCGGAAGGTCAGCCAATAATCGACGGCAAAATATTCCACATGCATAGAACCAAAGAGCTGCCACGTACGATCACGGTACAGTTGCAACTGGACCGGGTTTGGCAGCACCACAGATCGAGCATCCATTGCAAAGCAATAGAGGGAGAACCAGCATGCCGCAGACCAACAGGAGCCCCAGGGGAAACCCTCCGAAGGCGCTGGAAAAAATAGAATGAATAAAAGCTGGAATTACTCCAAAAATAGTCTGAAAGGAAGAAACAAGGCCGGATTCCACAAGTTTAAAAAAGTGAGCAAGGCCCTCCGTATTAGGCGCATTAAATATTTGGTGTATTAATTCCCCAAAATGAAGTGGGAGATTTGTGTTTAGCAGCAAGTTTATCTCACTTGCGGTTCTTGCCACTTGCAATTCTAAGGTGTCTCGAGCCGGTGTGAGAGCGACTTCTTGTTGAAACAATAGCACTTTGAGTCTGCTTAGTTTATTGAAATCTGTTTTCAAAGTCGGAATTGAAGGCCAAATAGAACTATCTACAATCCCATGTGGGGGTTGAAACAAGACATTGGTGCAACATGTAACTCTTCGAGAAACTGTTACTATATACGGGATGCCAGCTCTCAAGCCGCAGCAATCGTGGTTATTCAAAATAAGATAACTACCGTTAGAAAGCAAAGTTAATACGGGAATAACAGGGGTACCTTTAAAAAAAACAAGCTAGATTAGGGGCCGAAATGTTACAGGCTCTGTGTAGCTTAACCTGTTTACAGACTAGGGAATGTCCTACTGTGGAATCACAATCCTCCCCTGTAAGGAAAACTTCCTTTTCTGCACGTTGACATCTGTAAGCGAAAGTTAAAGACCACAATTTGTGAATAAAATTATTGCCAAGGGGCTCATATCTACCAATCGGGTAATGTTTCATGCATGCTGTGAACTGAAAAAGTGAGATAGGCAGTGAAATAACCCCATGTATTAACCACACAGCTGAATGAGTCTCGGCTACCGAAAACGACAACTGTTCTAAGTGTTCAATATGTAACAATGTGTATGTGGCATCTTTCATGGACATTAATTTCTGTTTATCAGTCAAATTAAACAGTAAAAACAGTTCAGAAGCATTCAAATAATCCCATGGCACTTTTCCATTTTTGAGTGTTTCCAGCGTCCAACCAAACTGCATCACAGAACGTAACTGATTTTGACCATGATACAAAGCAGACACCTCATGTTGAACCATGTCAATGACAGAAGAAACAATATTATCTAAAGTATATATACGGGAAGACAGTGTATTAATGCTGTTACCGACAACTGCAAGGACTTTTTCCAAATTAGCCTGGTCATTTTGACGGAGGCGCAATGCAGCTTCCATCTGAGACAGTTTCCAAATTTCATTATATGCTGAATAAATAAAATGTTTTGTTCGAGGGGCCTTCGGACCTAAAAGAAAATAATTTAAAGGTGTTGTTTCACATTCGACAGTGTGGAATGTTCCAACCATTGCTCACATAATTTACCCAGGGAATATGTGGTAACTGTCTGTGAATGTGGGAAACGTGGATCAGGTCTACTCTGTGTTAAACCCTTTGTAGTATTCAGAAAACGTAAATGACATGCATTTGAAGTTGTCGGATACATTAACCATCCCAAGGGATCAGTATCGGAAGAGTTCAGTGTGCCATTTTGAAATAAGACCTCCAAGTCTTCAATTGTGTAGTTGGTATGTTTTTGCCATTTATTGTACGCAGCTAAAGATGGAATGGAGGGAATGTTTAGATTTTTGGTCTTTGCTAAACCCAAACGAGTAGTCTGATGTACGGTGTCATTTGAAAATAAAATTTGAGCCGATATCAAACAAGCACGATGCAAAGCTTCTGTGCCCTGCACTTGCCAATCTTTAGTACCCCAAATGGATTTTAATTCAATTGTGTCCTTCCAATGCTCATAACCCTTCACGGACAATTCCTTCCTGAAGGACATAGAGTAAACTAGTTTAGTTAGGGTTAACATAAATTTAGATTGGGGTGGCATCTTCAATTTATAAAAATAGGACTGTGGGTCAGATACATTGTAACCAGAAAAATATACAAATTTACTTTGTTGGGTCTTCGAACTTCCCAGTAGTGGTGTTGGGCAATGCTCCCATGGGGTATAATTAAAATAGGGTCTCTGTGTTTTTGTTTTGAGTAAGAAATGGTGGCCAAAATGCTGATAACAAAATAAATCTGCGTAATTTGCCGAATTTAAATATAAATCTTCAGTGTCAAATGCAGCATATTTTAAATCAGAGAATAACGAATGAACGGCAAGAACATCCCAGTCATCAGAATGGATGTCGGGCAAGACCACATCTCCCAAGGAAACGCGGAAGACGTATGGAATGTTCAAAATTTCCATCGGTCCATGGATATCGAAAGCAACTTTATCCCAGACAATACCATCAACAACAGGGAACGCTAATATATTAACAAGGGCTTGGTCTCTTTTTATGAGGTGGGACGATGTGTGAGGGGCCAGAACTCCATCAACAAAGTTCACAGCAGAGCGTTCAGGTAAATAATGGCCATAAATTTTTTTATTGAGTTTTCCAAATTACAAAACAATAAAGAAAAGTTATAAAGAGCAGAACAATACAGTGGAACAATACAGGTAAGAACATGGTACACCTTCGTACACAGCAGCGCATCTAAATGCTGACATAGCTATTCCAATACATCACCAGGTATAAGTCCGTACACTAACAATTTTCGCAGAGTAACCAGGTAATTGATACATTGAGTGTGAAGAATGAAAAGGGTATACACAGTTCGGTAGCATTTACATGTTCGAATGGCCATTAATGAGTAGAAAAAACAGAGTCACAAATCCGATCCACATGAAGAGGAATATCATCGTAAGCACCATCCAGATATATGTCCAGGGTGGGAACAAGTAAGTCTTTTTGAACCAGGAGATGAAGACACTGGTATGGGTAGGGATCTCCCGCACAGAAGATGACGAGGAAGATGTGCCAGAGGAGAAGCTATTACGATCCATATAATAAACACTGGACCCCAGTTGAAACAATAGTGGATGTGCTGCATCAGATGTTTCAGTATGGTACTCTCAGGAATGTCAATTATGACTTCAACTGGAGGAGAATCAAACTCAATATCCGCAGGAGTGGATGTAGAGGGAAAAACTGGTAATAAATCAATTGAGGAACCCATCTCCCCGGGTAATTGCTGGGGAGTAGTCGAAGATACAAAAACCATCGGGTTCAGCTAAAGTTCTCGACGTGGAATACTTTGAGGCATACTATTCAGTATCGGCCATATGGTGTAACCTGACATGTTCGATTGAAATGTAATGATTCTCCTTACGACCAGGTAAAGGAGGCAGGATCACAGTACGGGTGCCCTTCAAGCCAAGGACTTTGACCGGTGCACGGTAGGATGGACCAAATTCTTTTTTGTTCACCACCTTTTCACGGACCAGATCTCCAACTTTAGGAGAGTAGAAAGCCCTTTCTACTTCAAAATGAGGACAGACTAAGCCCCCTAATGGATTATTTCGAAGACACTTGGGTTGGAAGATAGCATCGCTCCGGACACAGGTGCCAACCCAAATTCCAAATATCCTGGTGGAATGTCTATGACAGCACCTTGGCACAGGAAGCCAAAACAAACAACACAGTGGAAGGAGGGCACAATGCCTTCCTATCCACACTAGGCAGAACCCAATGTGCACTCTATAAATTTATAGAAGCATTACAAAAAGAGCCAAGCTAGCAACAACTACAAATGGAGCGATCTGTAACCCAAATTCCACCTATACTTAATAAGCAAACCAAAAGAATGTATGGCATGCTAACATTTAAAGTAAAACTCTTCATAAACAACAAAGGAGTAGATACATAGAAATAATAGCTGAAACCATATTATTAAATAAAAAGTAACCTACAAAAGTCCAAAAAAGGGCTATAACAAAATGTTAACCAAGAAGACAAATCATTTTGGATATAAATAATAAATATATTATTTTATTACATCAGTCAGAACATTAAATACAACTTCAATCTTAAATAAGACTGATATAATAAAATAATATCTAAATTATTTACATGAGAAATCTAAACCTAAATCCGTCACATTAAATAAATACAATACATGAACTACATATTTCCTAACAATCATATAATAATTACACAAACAATAAACATTTCCCACCCAAAATAAATATGACTTACTATTCTGTAGCTGCAGGGCCTCCTCTGTATCCACGTAGTCGAAAATAATAATCCACCAAAAATGGGAAAAATACAATGCAAAAAGCCCCCCAAAAAATGCAAAAATAAAACCAATCCAATGGACATCCTTTAAAACAATCCAAAGTATCTAGAAACCATAACAAAAAACTGAAAAAGTGTTCAAAAAAAGAAATGTTCCTGAAACGCCCTCAAACAAGTTACAATCATTGGTTTATTATAAACCAAAGGAGATTTCCTTAAAAAACCTGGTAATTCCCAATGCCCATAGGGCACGTTCATAGACAAAAACCTGCAAAGTAAAACAGAAAACCCACCACAAAAAAACATTACATTCCCAAAAAATACATATAGATTTCACGTAAATTATCATAAAATAAGTAACATAAAACAATATAACATTACATAACAATACATTACTGTAAGAAATTGGGTTGCTGGTTGAGGGGGTGAAACCGTTCTCAAGCAGCAACAACAATTCTTCTCAGGGTGAAGTCACAAGCAACCCTAAATTTGCCTGTGTTCAACTCTTGGGGAGCTTGGCACAGAGCAGTCAGGCTTGACTCAGACGCAATGTGTAAAGTATTTGGGCAAGACTTCAAACAGTAACACCGTGAAAATACACAACAAAAGGAGCCCACAGCAAAGCTACAATAATAGAGCACTGTTAGTAAATAAATAAATAAGACCAAAACAACAAAAATTCAATCAGTAGACCCAGAGATATTCCATTTTAAAAGTTTTAGTAAAAATAGCAGCAAAAGGCATAAAGCACCATCTGTGGACGTCTGGTCTTACTGGATTAGGACAAAGTACCTTCAATCCTGGTTTGCAGAGCGTTGTGAGGATCCGGGCCAAAATTGCACCGCGTAGCTAAAGCGATGCATTGGTTCCGAGATGCAGTGAGGCTGCAATGTGAAGTCTGGCGTCGCAGAGGCTGCGGTCAATGATGGATGCGAGGGCCTGTGGTGAGGATGCATCACCCAATGGCAGTTCTGATGTAGCAATGTGCTGAGAAGAGATGCAGTTCTTTGCAGTGGTTCTGATCCACATAGTAGTAGCAATGTGTCTATTCTGCTTGGGGTTGCGCCGCATAGCAGAGGAGATGCGTTGGTTCAGCTGGATCCACAGAGGCTGGCAGAGCACCTTAGGCCCACTTCCAAGTGTTCAAGACTGGGGTGGCACCACTTGACAGGGTAGACTCATAGATGGCGGAGTCCAGATGCAAGGTTGTCACTGAGGCATTAGATCGAGAGGCAGCCAGCTAGCCCTTAGAGACACTCTGGGTTCAAGAAACGCAGGTCCAGTCCTTCTCGCCCAGGCGAGAGGGCAGCAGGCAGCAGGCAGCAGGTCAGCACAGTGGGGCAGCAGTTCCTTCAGAACAGCAGCCCATCAGAGTGGCAGTCCTTCAGCAGCACAGCAGTCCTTCTTCCTGACAGAGTATCCACTAGCCCAGAAGTGTACTGACGTGGTTGTGTCTGAGGTCTTGTATTTATACCCAGCTGTACCTTTGAAGTGGAGGGAAGATTCTAGAGGTTTCCCTTTGAAGTCCCCAGGCATCCTGTCCTCCTTGTCATGGCCTCAGACTAACTATAAGGGGTATGCAGCCCTTTGTGTGGAGGCAGGACACAGCCTATTCAGGTGTAAGTGGGCCTCTGCCCAGCTCCTCCCTCCCACCCTGCCAGTGATGGCTCATCCAAGCACACCTACGCTCCCTATTGTGTGTGGCTGTTTAGGAGGAATAGACAAATCCCAACTGTCATCTACACCCAGTCATGGGACTAGAGACAGGTACTAAATGGCTAAGGTAGGAAAATGCCAACTTTCTAAAAGAATTATCAGAGACAGTGGTCCCTTTCAGAAATGAATATGAAGGTATAGCCACAATGCTGCAATCAGGATTAGGTCTAGATGTGTTCAATGCAAAAGATATGACAAGTTTATTAACAAGGATAAAAACACAATTGATACGGAAAACATAAAGTGAGCTGAACGTGACGGGGTAACTGGAAATCAGCAGATTTCCTTACCTCAGGCATAAAGTAAAAAGTGACTTAGTGGTAAGAATAAACAGTCAAATTAGTCACAATAACAAAGACATCTTATGCTTCGCATAATTTACTAATACATATAGGAGTCAAGATGTGGGTGTCGACGACGTTTCGATCCCCAACAAAGGATATGGGATCATCATCAGGACTAGGAGATCAAGAAATGCCTGAGAAGTTGCACAGATAAAGCAGAGGAATAGGGAAGGAGGAGAGGGGGAGAAGGAGAAGAATGGGGTGGGAGGGGGGACGGGGGGACAAGGGAGAAAGGAAAAGGGGGAAAAAAGGGGGAAAAAAAGCCAAAATAGGTCGGGAAGCAAGCGACTGAGTACTGTGATGCGCTTGCGACAAGGTGAATCGCATCATGCGGTAATTAGGGGGTAGCTAAGGCAATGCCAAGGCGACTACGTGGAAGAACGCGATTGGGACAAGGTCATGAGCCCTGTATGACTTAGGGAGGTTAACCAGATCTGCAGAGAGGCGCTGCCGCTTAAAAATGCGCAATGTGAATTAGGGAGGTGCTTACGGTGAATAGTGAGAATAACTCCTGGGAAAGAAGTCCCAGTCGCAGATGGAGCTAGATGGGATCGCGGTGAAGCACGATGGGTCACGAACCGAAAAACACGGGCCGGTCCAAAGTAGTGCAGCCGTGGCAGGGGTGCCAGAATGCCTGAAAGGAAGCACAGGGGTCATAGTTGTAAGCGGCGGGGGTCTAGAAAATTTGGGAACAGGGGATTAACAGATTGCAAGGACAGGCAAGAGACCGCCGGATGCGGGGGACTGGCGTGCTCACCTGCAGTGTGATCTCCGGGCACGGGGGTCAAGAACCGATGGTTCCTGGAGTCCTGACTCAGGGGAATTAACCACCAGCCTGCCGTAGCGGTGGAAGCGGAAATACTCGTGTGGAAAGTCGCGCATACGCGTGCGAGAAAGAATTGCTACGATGTGGCCGGCTGGCTACGGCCGCCATCTTGGGTGAGGAGTATGCAGAAAGGAAATGGAGGAAGGAGTTACAGAGGCATTTTCAAAACTGTAATTTAAAATCTGACTTCGCCATAAGTTATATTTTTAAATTAGGACTCCATAGACACCGAACATGAACTGGTCACCTATTTCCATTTGGAAATGACACTTATAAAATGTAATAAGGTAACTCCAATGTTACAACACAAAACAGAGTTTTTCACTACTAGGACATGTAAAACGTAAAAACACATGAGCTACTCTTTAACTACATTGCACCCTGCCATCTGGGCTGTCCAGGGCCTACACTAGGAATGACATATGTATTAAAAGGGAAGATTTGGGCCTGGCAAAAGGTTTACTTTGCCAGATCAAAATGGCATTTTAAATCTTCACACACATAACGTGCAATGGCAGGCCTGAGGCATGTTTAAAGTGCTACTTAAGTGGGTGGCACAATCAGTGCTGCAGGTCCACTAGTAGCATTTCATTTACAGACCTTGGGCACAGGTGGTTCCACTTTGCTAGGGACTTACAAGTAAATTAAATATGCCAGTCGGAGGTTAGCCAGTGTTACCATGTTTTAAGGAGTGAGCACATGCACTTAGCACTAGCTAGCAGTGGTAAAGCGTGTAGAGTCCTAAGGCCAGCAAAAATGAGATCATTAAAAAATGGAGGAAGAAGGCAAAAGGTTTGGGGGAAGACCACCCTAAGGCTGATAGGTATAACAATTACTAAAACAGTGTTCAAAACTAGACACTAGTAAACAAACACTACTATTAATACAACTAAATGTATATTAGACCCACAAAAACCCACAAACAACACTATACCTAACCTCTAGACCTCTTCCCCACCATCGCCACCATCCCTCCCATCCTCAAAACCCTAAAACAAATCTTTAAAAAGGACTTACGTATACTGATGAACAGCAGCACCTTAAAGCAACCTGTGTCCTGGAAAATAGACTAAAAATGACAGAAATAGACTAGGGGTGGCTGATAAATTCTGCCACGTTGGTGTAGTTCGCTGAGTTTTGCCCACTCCACTTTATGCTTGTAATGTGGAGTTACGGCAAAACTCCGCCAACCGCCACGTGGTGGCGCTTTTTCTTGGGAGGTGCGTTGTGGAGCGAGAATTAGCTTCCCCAGGGAGATTTTCTCAACTACTCGAGTGGTAGCAATGAAGCAGCACCATCCGGCGTGTTGATTGGTGCAGCTCGCACTGATTTTGCAGAGCGGAACAAGCTGCCAGCGCTAAAAATCAGAGCGAGCAGCTCGAAGTGCCGATTCTGCCCACTCATGGAATTCGGCGGCATGTCACATGTAACTCTGCTGAATTCCACACAGTGAAACTCCACGAGTTCTGGCCACCCCTAAAATAGACTACAAAATAGAAGGTAGCTGTAAAAAAAAAAAATTGGCCACCAAATGAAACTAAATAAAAAGACCAGCTTCCCTTAGATATGAGTAGGAAATAATTAAAAAATGTTGAATAAATGTTTTAGAAAATGTAAAAAATTATAAAATATGCAAAACATGTTAAATTTTTTTTAAATGTTGAAAAATTGTAAAAATATTCAATTATTTAATATATACTGAAAAAACTTATGTTAAAATGATGTCGAAAATATGTATGTAAAACAAATTAAAAAATGTTTAAAAAACCAGCAAAAAAGGGGAAAATGTACTATGTCCGATACTATTTAAATATGATGTACATTTTCATTTAATAATAAAAATGTATTACCAATTGTTTTATTTATCTATATATAAAAAAAATTGGAAGTAGAAATATATGTTTAAACATGTAAAAGTATACATTAAATAAACTCTGAAAACATATATGAAAATCGAAAATGTGTTCCATGTCTTTCTTCTATGGAAAAATGTAATTAATAATATTCATTTATTACAAAAATACAACTAACTACTTTTTTATTATATTTCTAAACACCAACAATACTGATTAAACAACATAAACTATTTCTACAACAAACAAATACAATTTATTCAAAGGGTTTCGCACTAAAATGATTAAATTAAATATTTGCACTCCTACGTATACCACTTTGAAGAAAGTGTTGGACAGTAAAATGGTGACATTTTTGAGTCCCACTCCACTTTAAACCAATTGGAGAAGGTGTTGAATGCTAAGGGGTGACAATTACTATTACTACTCTAATCTATACCAACTTGGGGAAGATGTTGGACACAAAGTGTGACATTTACCATTTACTATTTCCACTTCAATCTAAACCAATTTGGAGAAAGTGTTGGATTGTAAAGGGGTGACATTTGCTACTCCCACTCCAATCTAAACCAATTTGGGGAAGATGTTGGATACTAAAGAGGTTTCATTTACTATTGCCATCAAAATATTTTATGCAAGGTGCTACACACTACAAATTGTATGTACACAATCAGTACTCCATACTCACACATGTGATGATCTATTAAATAAACTAAAATGTACTTAAATACCTCACTAGCCAAAACTACATACCTATATATTTATAATTAAACATTAACATATAAAAGAATAGTTCTATCACTATTAATAATTTTTTTTGTAAAAAGATGTTATTGGTTTCATACATTCTGCATTACATCATTACAATTGTCATAACTGGGTCGGCTCTGTAGTTGTTTCACTGCATATGTGTTGAATCTAGACATTACAACACAATTATGGCCAATTAATCATCCAAAAACTGTGCTAGCCATTAACGGTCATACTGAATCAATTTCGTCATATTGGAATATGGCGACCCTGTAGAAAATTGCACTGTTGGTGCGTAACTTAAAATAGTGTCTTGGCCTTGAGGGTAGGAAAATATCACATGTTGCCCAATCATTCTCAGCCAAAAAACCCACGTAGCCTGAGGACAAGAACAGTTATAGATTACACTCATTCAGCCCAAAAGATAGTGGAACTCGTCATCCGTGTTATGACCATACGTGGTGGCCAGTAATAGACAGATCCACCTAGCTTCCATTTGAATGAGTGCCAATTCACGATCACCTCCACGTGCATTAGCGACAGCATGGTCTATTCCAAAAATCCAAAAAGTGGAATCATTAGGGTGCATCACTCTGTAGTGGTCAGTCATAGGATATCTGGGATCCATATTAATCAGTGTCCTGCGGTATTCCTGAATGCGTGTTTTGAGAGTGTGTGTGGTACTGTTGCAGGGATTCTGCACAAATACAGAACTATGCGCAGGAAATGGGACCTTGGTGTATAGGGACTGAGTCTTCCCACCACCTTAGTACCCACGAACCCAGGACCGGCTAGCTATAGTGTCTCACTTGCTCTCCTACTCATTCCCAGAGAAACAAATGATTAAACACCCCAGAACACAACACTCCCAGTTCTCTCAGGAATCGCGGTAAGAAGACACACCTTTTTGCTCACTCTGTTGTACTCATCCACAATAAGATCTGACGGAGACACAAAACTTCAAGTAATCTATGAGGCCGATAATTCCGCTGAACCGTAGCTGCAGTATATTCATGAAAGAGATTATCATTCCCATCCACTGCTGGAAATGTAACCCAAGAATAGAAAACCTTGAAGCGGTAAGCTGCATCCGCCTCGACGACAAAGATAATATCAACCCCCGCATTAGGGACTCCATGTTGAGTCAAATGGGCTGTGACCGCAGCCCGGTTAGGTACCGCAATAGCGACTGCCATAATAAAAGCAGAATAACAAATCAATAGGACGGTAGCACAAAAGCGGGTCAATAAAGAACGAAGAACCTTTTAAATTTCAAGCTTGAAAAACCTATAAAACCGAAATATAGGAGGCTAAGCCCCCCCACCACAGACGTCTGTGGAAACCGGTGGGAGGGAATTGTGGACAAGCACAAGGGCTACCCAGGGGTCTCGTGAATAAGTAGTAGACCAATCTTTGGTGGCGCCATGTTGCAGGGATTCTGCACAAATACAGAACTATGCACAGGAAATGAGACCTTGGTGTATAGGGACTGCGTCTTCTCACTACCTTAGTACCCACAAACCCAGGACTGACTAGCTATAGTGTCTCACTTGCTCTGCTACTCATTCCCAGAGAAACAAATGATTAGACACCCCAGAACACAACACTCCCAGTTCTCTCATGAATCGCAGTAACAAGACACACCTTTTTGCTCACTCTCTTGTACTCGTCCACAATAAGATCTGATGGAGACACGAAACAGTTTAAAATATTTATTTTAACTAACCTGCCCTAACATGCAGTGTACGGGTCACAACAAGCTGGAAAATGCATAGTACAAATATTGTCAGCATAGCAGTAAGTCCATAAATCATGAAGGGAGATGTCATCATAAAAAGACAATGGAGAAAATACTATAGTGTCTAACCTCCCTCCCCTTGCTAAGAAGAAGTATTATTATATAATAGAAGATCTCTGGGCTTTGTCAGCAGACCCCATACCTTAGCCTATAGATGGTAGATCTACATCATGGGCGCTCGTGTCCCTGGAAAGGTCCCTCTCCAGGTGTGTTTTACCTTTTCAGGCAACCTACTAAAAACCCAAGTACGCTGTCCAAACAACAGCTGTATCGGTATGTTTTGTCTAAGGGCTAAGGACTGGCCAGATCAAAATAACAAGGGGCATTGTTGTTCGACCTTGCACATAATGTTCAGTCAAAATCCCAGGAACATGCAGAGAGCGAACACAGCGATGAGTTCTTATGTGAAAGCAGTCTTTGAAAATATTGCAAAAAATAAAGACGTGTAGTAGTGTGTGCAAAGCAGCAGGCAAGCTGCAACGAGCTCATGCTAAGTTAGTGAAAAACAACAATGTCCCTGTGGGCCATGTGACACCCTCCCCTTGGCCAGGGCGTTAGCCATATGCAAGAAACAAAAATCAGAGGTAAGCAGAGGCATAGCGTCTTTGTTGTAGGCCAATTCGTGTAATTTATGGGGGTAAAAATATTTTGTTTAGTTTGCTGAAAAGTCAAAATTTTGCCAATTGGGCGCTCTAAAATTGCTAACCATTCATAGTTAGTCTTCAATTCCAAAAATGCTGCGGGTAAAATGGAATGCCATGAACTCCAGGACATTGTCCATTCCATCCATCGAAAAAATGCATGCCATCCAGTTTAGTAGGTCGAACGAACATACATGCTCCTCATATCCAGAAGCTATTAGGAGCATCTCAGGGCAACCTGCGTTAACCTCGATGAAACTGAGGTCAATGAGGAGCTGCGTGAGAGCACAGGTACTCAAGTCTGCCATTGGTCCGAGCAGAGGATCGCACACCAAACGCATACCCCTGGCACACACCCGGTCATGGGCCGTTAATGGACCCATTAGCAGATCGTAATCCAGAGCAGCATGTGTGGTATTGGACAAGCAGACATCCATGCCCATTGAAAAGGGAATCGGTCGGAGGCAGCGAAACACAGGTTGCACGCAGGTGAAATAGGCAGAGCGGAAGGTCAGCCAATAATCGACGGCAAAATATTCCACATGCATAGAACCAAAGAGCTGCCACGTGCGATCACGGTACAGTTGCAACTGGACCGGGTTTGGCAGCACCACAGATCGAGCATCCATTGCAAAGCAATAGAGGGAGAACCAGCATGCCGCAGACCAACAGGAGCACCAGGGGAAACCCTCCGAAGGCGCTGGAAAAAATAGAATGAATAAAAGCTGGAATTACTCCAAAAATAGTCTGAAAGGAAGAAACAAGGCCGGATTCCACAAGTTTAAAAAAGTGAGCAAGGCCCTCCGTATTAGGCGCATTAAATATTTGGTGTATTAATTCCCCAAAATGAAGTGGGAGATTTGTGTTTAGCAGCAAGTTTATCTCACTTGCGGTTCTTGCCACCTGCAATTCTAAGGTCTCTCGAGCCGGTGTGAGAGCGACTTCTTGTTGAAACAATAGCACTTTGAGTCTGCTTAGTTTATTGAAATCTGTTTTCAAAGTCGGAATTGAAGGCCAAATAGAACTATCTACAATCCCATGTGGGGGTTGAAACAAGACATTGGTGCAACATGTAACTCTTCGAGAAACTGTTACTATATACGGGATGCCAGCTCTCAAGCCGCGGCAATCGTGGTTATTCAAAATAAGATAACTACCGTTAGAAAGCAAAGTTAATACGGGAATAACAGGGGTACCTTTAAAAAAACAAGCTAGATTAGGGGCCGAAATGTTACAGGCTCTGTGTAGCTTAACCTGTTTACAGACTAGGGAATGTCCTACTGTGGAATCACAATCCTCCCCTGTAAGGAAAACTTCCTTTTCTGCACGTTGACATCTGTAAGCGAAAGTTAAAGACCACAATTTGTGAATAAAATTATTGCCAAGGGGCTCATATCTACCAATCGGGTAATGTTTCATGCATGCTGTGAACTGAAAAAGTGAGATAGGCAGTGAAATAACCCCATGTATTAACCACACAGCTGAATGAGTCTCGGCTACCGAAAACGACAACTGTTCTAAGTGTTCAATATGTAACAATGTGTATGTGGCATCTTTCATGGACATTAATTTCTGTTTATCAGTCAAATTAAACAGTAAAAACAGTTCAGAAGCATTCAAATAATCCCATGGCACTTTTCCATTTTTGAGTGTTTCCAGCGTCCAACCAAACTGCATCACAGAACGTAACTGATTTTGACCATGATACAAAGCAGACACCTCATGTTGAACCATGTCAATGACAGAAGAAACAATATTATCTAAAGTATATATACGGGAAGACAGTGTATTAATGCTGTTACCGACAACTGCAAGGACTTTTTCCAAATTAGCCTGGTCATTTTGACGGAGGCGCAATGCAGCTTCCATCTGAGACAGTTTCCAAATTTCATTATATGCTGAATAAATAAAATGTTTTGTTCGAGGGGCCTTCGGACCTAAAAGAAAATAATTTAAAGGTGTTGTTTCACATTCGACAGTGTGGAATGTTCCAACCATTGCTCACATAATTTACCCAGGGAATATGTGGTAACTGTCTGTGAATGTGGGAAACGTGGATCAGGTCTACTCTGTGTTAAACCCTTTGTAGTATTCAGAAAACGTAAATGACATGCATTTGAAGTTGTCGGATACATTAACCATCCCAAGGGATCAGTATCGGAAGAGTTCAGTGTGCCATTTTGAAATAAGACCTCCAAGTCTTCAATTGTGTAGTTGGTATGTTTTTGCCATTTATTGTACGCAGCTAAAGATGGAATGGAGGGAATGTTTAGATTTTTGGTCTTTGCTAAACCCAAACGAGTAGTCTGATGTACGGTGTCATTTGAAAATAAAATTTGAGCCGATATCAAACAAGCACGATGCAAAGCTTCTGTGCCCTGCACTTGCCAATCTTTAGAACCCAAAATGGATTTTAATTCAATTGTGTCCTTCCAATGCTCATAACCCTTCACGGACAATTCCTTCCTGAAGGACATAGAGTAAACTAGTTTAGTTAGGGTTAACATAAATTTAGATTGGGGTGGCATCTTCAATTTATAAAAATAGGACTGTGGGTCAGATACATTGTAACCAGAAAAATATACAAATTTACTTTGTTGGGTCTTCGAACTTCCCAGTAGTGGTGTTGGGCAATGCTCCCATGGGGTATAATTAAAATAGGGTCTCTGTGTTTTTGTTTTGAGTAAGAAATGGTGGCCAAATGCTGATAACAAAATAAATCTGCGTAATTTGCCGAATTTAAATATAAATCTTCAGTGTCAAATGCAGCATATTTTAAATCAGAGAATAACGAATGAACGGCAAGAACATCCCAGTCATCAGAATGGATGTCGGGCAAGACCACATCTCCCAAGGAAACGCGGAAGACGTATGGAATGTTCAAAATTTCCATCGGTCCATGGATATCGAAAGCAACTTTATCCCAGACAATACCATCAACAACAGGGAACGCTAATATATTAACAAGGGCTTGGTCTCTTTTTATGAGGTGGGACGATGTGTGAGGGGCCAGAACTCCATCAACAAAGTTCACAGCAGAGCGTTCAGGTAAATAATGGCCATTAATTTTTTTATTGAGTTTTCCAAATTACAAAACAATAAAGAAAAGTTATAAAGAGCAGAACAATACAGTGGAACAATACAGGTAAGAACATGGTACACCTTCGTACACAGCAGCGCATCTAAATGCTGACATAGCTATTCCAATACATCACCAGGTATAAGTCCGTACACTAACAATTTTCGCAGAGTAACCAGGTAATTGATACATTGAGTGTGAAGAATGAAAAGGGTATACACAGTTCGGTAGCATTTACATGTTCGAATGGCCATTAATGAGTAGAAAAAACAGAGTCACAAATCCGATCCACATGAAGAGGAATATCATCGTAAGCACCATCCAGATATATGTCCAGGGTGGGAACAAGTAAGTCTTTTTGAACCAGGAGATGAAGACACTGGTATGGGTAGGGATCTCCCGCACAGAAGATGACGAGGAAGATGTGCCAGAGGAGAAGCTATTACGATCCATATAATAAACACTGGACCCCAGTTGAAACAATAGTGGATGTGCTGCATCAGATGTTTCAGTATGGTACTCTCAGGAATGTCAATTATGACTTCAACTGGAGGAGAATCAAACTCAATATCCGCAGGAGTGGATGTAGAGGGAAAACTGGTAATAAATCAATTGAGGAACCCATCTCCCCGGGTAATTGCTGGGGAGTAGTCGAAGATACAAAAACCATCGGGTTCAGCTAAAGTTCTCGACGTGGAATACTTTGAGGCATACTATTCAGTATCGGCCATATGGTGTAACCTGACATGTTCGATTGAAATGTAATGATTCTCCTTACGACCAGGTAAAGGAGGCAGGATCACAGTACGGGTGCCCTTCAAGCCAAGGACTTTGACCGGTGCACGGTAGGATGGACCAAATTATTTTTTGTTCACCACCTTTTCACGGACCAGATCTCCAACTTTAGGCAGCCAGCCAGAAACAGGAATCAGCACTGCTGGATCTGCAGAAGAAGGCAACTGGGCTCTTGCTTGTAAATCACAAGATTTTTGTAGATCCTGTAACACAGCACAATGATTATCTACGTCAAAGCTTGCGGCAGCCGCCACAACTTCTAGACCATCAAGGTCTGGCAAAAACATTTTAATGCCAAAGAGCATTTCGTATGGGGTCCGCCCACCCAGAGATCTTCTAGGGAGATTATTTAGTGCATGTTGGACTCCGTACAAATGAGTTAGCCAACTCCTGCCAGTACCTAATACTCTAGCTGTCAAAGATTGCTTTAAGTCCCGGTTCATCCGCTCCACAACCAAATTGCCCTCGGGCTGGTATGGAGAGGAATATTGCACCTGCACCCCAGAGACTTCATCGCCTCCCGGTAAGCCTTAGAGGCAAACGCAGGACTTTGGTCAGAATGGAAGGTGCCACAAGCAAACGTCCTGAAAAAGACACGCAAATCTTTAGTGACAGTTTGAGCGTCAGCACTACGTTGAGGCCAAACCCAAAGGAATCTAGTGCATGAATCCACTGCAACTAAGATGTATTTAAAAGCAGTGTCAGAAGTCAACGGACCACAGTGATCAAGATAAATACAGTCAAATTGCTGATTAGAGATGTAAAGCTGAGTATGTGGTGGACGTGCAACAGTAGAAGGCTTAATTTGTTGACCAATGTCACAAGAAAGAACATATTTACGTGCCTGTTGATATAAACCACACCACCAAAAACACTGCTGTAGTAGAGAAACAGTCGCATTCACACCAGCATGTGCATAAGCAACGCCTTCATGTGCGTCGATGATCAAAGAAAGTCTGCGGTCCTCGTTGGGAATCAGCCGATCCCCAATGGACAGAATAGTAGCAAATGGAATTTGATCTGTTGACAAGTGGTAAGTATAACTGAAAGGAAAACCTTGGGGAAACTCTGTCCCCTACTTCATGGCAGAAATAGCCGCTAAGATATCATCATCAATTTTAGTCATGGACCTAGTGACTGCTGCAACAGAACAAGTGGCTACTGCAGATTTGGCTGCCTCATCAGTCAGGGAATTACCAACAGCATGTGCTCCCACACGTTGATGACCCAAAGTATGGATAACATGTGTGAGTGGCAAGCGTTCCTTAAGAGCAGCCACCCGAACCCAAAGCTTTTTATGCTTGATTGCGCTACCTTTAGAATCACGGAAATCATTTTGTTTCCAAAAGAATAAGTTGTCATTGAAGGATTGTACACAGTAAAAGGAATTGCACACTATAAGCGTAGGAATTTCTGGATCAGCAAATTCAAGAGCCAAAACCAAAGCATGTAGCTCGACCAATTGAGTCGTGCAGTCACCAAGGGACTGTGTGTGCACCAAAGAGGACTTAAAATCCCCATCTACAATTTTTCCTGCCATTATTGCTCATGCCGCCAAATAAGCGTGTTTAGAACCAACGGCTGGCTGTGCAGATCCATCAGTGTAAACAATGCATTGGTTCTGATCAAGAGGAAGTAATGACAGAGGAGGTGGGTGAACATTTTCATATTTAAAAAACTCCTGTGTCTGTAAAGACGGGTCAAAGATAAAATTGACATCAGCCGACGTGAAAGAACTAGCCAATTGTATCCAAAGTGGATGCAAGGCTTTAGAGTTCGGGACACTAGCTTTCGTAACTGCCTCAAAAGCAGGTACTGGAGAGACCATGAAAATGTGTTTACCCTGAGCCAGAGCGCGTTCTTTCAGAACTGCCATCTGGACAGCTGGCAAAAAAAAATCTGTAGGAGAGAAACGCATCTCGGCCGCAGTGTACAAATGAGATTTATATGCAATGGGGCCCGTGTCCCCCTCATTAAACGTCAAGTAAGTGAAACCTAACGCGCTTGGTACAATCCTTATGACCAAATTTGTAGAATTGTCACGTGTTAACAAGAAGTTGGTCGCAAGCAGATCAGACTGCAAGAACCGAAGAATCGCAGTATGTTCCGGAAGCCAAGAAAGAAGGTTGTATCAAAGCATGGGTACTCACAAACTTTCTGTCGGGGGCCAAAATTATAATGTGGTTTGTGGCCGAGGGCCGCACCAGTAGGGGTGGGGTCAGTTGGGGGCGGGCTAGAATGAAAAAAAATCAAACCCGTTTCAAAACATTAGACAATGCGACAATGCTGTATTTCTAAAGCAGATGTAACTACAAAGAGCACATTTTGATAATACATTTTTATTAGCAGACAATAGCAATATTAAGAGGCATTGCATAGCTTCATGCACACTTTGACCCCAATTCCATCACACTCTCTCTCTCTCAGTCAGCCAGTCTCTCTCTCTCAGTCAGTCAGTCTCTCTCTCGCTGTCAGTCTCTCTCTCTCTGTCAGTCTCTCTCTCTGTCAGTCAGTCAGTCTCTCTCTGTCAGTCAGTCAGTCTCTGTCAGTCAGTCAGTCAGTCTCTCTCTCTCAGTCAGCCTTTCTGTCAGTCAGTCTCTCTCTCTGTCAGTCAGTCTCTCTCAGTCAGTCAGTCTCTCTCTCAGTCAGTCAGTCTCTCTCTCTCTCTGTCAGTCTCTCTCTCTGTCAGTCTCTCTCTGTCAGTCAGTCAGTCTCTCTCGGTCAGTCAGTCAGTCTCTCAGTCAGTCTCTCTCTGTCAGTCAGTCTCTCTCAGTCAGTCAGTCTCTTTCTCAGTCAGTCTCTCTCTCAGTCAGTCAGTCTCTCTCTCAGTCAGTCTCAGTCAGTCTCTCTCTCTGAGTCAGTCTCTCTCCCTCAGTCAATCTCTCTGTCAGTCAGTCTCTCTCTCAGTCAGTCTCTCTTTCTGTCAGTCAGTCTCTCTCAGTTAGTCAGTCTCTTTCTCAGACAGTCAGTCTCTCTCTCTCTCTGTCAGTCAGTCTCTCTCTATGTCAGTCTCTCTCAGTCAGTCTCTCTCTGTCAGTCTCTCTCTCTCTGTCTCTCTCTCAGTCCGTCTCTCTCTCTCTCAGTCAGTCAGTCTCTCACAGTCAGTCAGTCTCTCTCTCACAGTCAGTCAGTCTCTCTCAGTCAGGCAGTCAGTCTCTCTCTCTCTCTCTCTCTCTCTCTCTCTCTCTCTCTCTGCCAGTCAGTCAGTCTCTCTCAGTCAGTCTCTCTCTCTAAGTCAGTCTCTCAGTCAGTCAGTCTCTCTCTCTCTGTCAGTCAGTCTCTCTCTCTCTGTCAGTCTCTCTCTCTCTGTCTCTCTCAGTCCGTCTCTCTCTCTCTCTCTCTCTCTCTCAGTCAGTCAGTCTCTCTCTCCCTTAGTCAGTCTCTCTCTCTCTCTCTCTCTCTCTCTCTCTCTCTCAGTCAGTCAGTCTCTCTCTGTCAGTCAGTCTCTCTCTCTCTGTCATTCAGACTCTCTCTCTCAGTCAGTCAGTCTCTCTCCAGTCAGTCAATCTCTCTCTCTCAGTCAGTCAGCCTCTCTCTCTCTGTCAGTCTCTCTCTCTGTCAGTCAGTCAGTCTCTCTCTGTCAGTCAGTTTCTCTCTCAGTCAGTCAGTCTCTCTCTCTCTCAGTCAGTCAGTCTCTCTCTCTCTCTCTCTCTCTCAGTCAGTCAGTCTCTCTCAGTCAGTCAGTCTCTCTCTCTCTCTCTCTCAGTCAGTCAGTCTCTCTCTCTCTCAGTCAGTCAGTCTCTCTCTCTCTCTCTCTCAGTCAGTCAGTCTCTCTCTCAGTCAGTCAATCTCTCTCTCTCAGTCAGTCAGCCTCTCTCTCTCTGTCAGTCTCTCTCTCAGTCAGTCTCCGTCAGTCAGTCTCTCTCTCTCAGTCAGTCTCTCTCAGTCAGTCAGTCTCTCTCTCAGTCAGTCTCTCTCTTTCTGTCAGTCTCTCTCTCTCTCTCTCTCTCTCTCTCTGTCAGTCTCTCTCTCAGTCAATCTCTCTCTCTCTCTCTCTGTCTCTCTCTCTCAGTCCATCTCTCTCTCTCCCAGTCAGTCAGTCTCTCTCTCAGTCAGTCAGTCTCTCTCTCCCTCAGTCAGTCTCTCCCTCTCAGTCAGTCTCTCTCTCTCTCTCTCTCTCTCTCTCTCTCTCTCTCTCTCTCTGTCAGTGAGTCTCTCTCAGTCAGTCTCTCTCTCTCTCTCTCAGTCAGTCTCTCTCTCAGTCAGTCAGTCCCTCTCTCTGTCAGTCAGTCTCTCTGTCTCTCTCTCCCAGTCAGTCTCTCTCTCTCAGTCAGGCAGTCTCTCTCTCCCTCAGTGAGTCAGTCTCTCTCTCTCTCTCTCTCTCTCTCAGTCAGTCAGTCAGTCTGTCTGTCAGTCAGTCTCTCTCTCTCTCTCTCTCAGTCAGTCTCTCTCTCTCTGTCAGTCAGTCTTTCTCTCTCTCTCAGTCAGTCTCTCAGTCAGTCAGTCTCTCTCAATTAGTCTCTCTCTCAGTCACTCAGTCTCTCAGTCAGTCAGTATCTCAGTCTCTCAGTCAGTCTCTCTCCCTCTACTCTCTCCACTCTCTCTCCACTCTCTCTCTCTCGCTCCACTCTCTCTCCACTGTCTCTCTCTCTCCACACTCTCTCCACTCTCTCTCTCTCTATCTCTGTCTCTCTCTCTCTCTCTCTGGGGAGCCATGGGTGCATTACCTGCAAGGTCCGTGGGCCGCCAAGGAAGGCCTGCCAGGCCGCTGGCGGCCCGCGGCCGTACTATGAGTACCACGGTATCAAAGAGTAAAGCGGTTTGATAGGCTGGGCATAATCAGGAGTGGATGTCCTCCTGAAATTCAGGAAACCCAGCAAAGATTGTAACTTTTTAAGCGTAGAAGGAGGTTGTAATTGAGCACATTTCTCCAGAAAGTGGGGGGGCCAACCCCCTACCTTCATTGGTGAGTTCGTAACCCAGAAAAAGAACTGCCAAACAGGCAATTTGCAACTTGGCAAAGTTGAATTTGTATCCCAAGTCAGCGAAAGACATTATGATGCGATCCACACATACAAGATGCAGTATCAATTCATCATCCATCAAATAAATGTCATTGACGTAAGAGAAAGCATCAGGGCCAATGTCATGCAGATGAGACACTATGCATGCCGCAAAAGCGCCGGGACTATTCTTATACCCCATAGGCAAACGAGTATACCTTTCGTGATTTCCACGGGCGCTGAATGCGGTCCAATCATGGCTCTCGGAAGCCAAATTGTGACTGTAAAATCCATTGGAGATATCAAGAGTCGTTTTATATTTTTTACGAACATCGACTAACGCAGAGCTGTGGGTGTTCTGTACCGCAAAGGTACGAGCATGACTGTTCAAATGACGGTAATCCAAAACTATATGATATGAACCGTCCGGTTTCGATATCGGAAAAAGAGGACTATTCATGGATGAAACACAGGGTTCAATCGCACCCTGATATTCCAATTGGGTCAAGATTTCAATGACTGAAGCTTTTGCTTCACGTTTAATGGGGTATTAAAGTTGGGGTTGTGGCATTGATCGTAAAGGAATCTCATGTGCTGGGGCTCCAAATCCCAACCCACTTGATTACGATGCACAGCCGGGGCAAGTGCTAGCGCCCACTCTGCTGCGCATGCTTGTTTAGCCTCCTCCGAGACATAACTCGAGAAACTCGGGAGAATAACATCCTCCCCTCTAGAAGAAGCTAGAACAAATGGGGGAGGCCAATCAACCTCCGCCAATAAAATATCATAGGAAGGTTCTCCCAAAAGACCGCCTTAATTGTGCGTTTAATATCACCTTCAATTTGGAAGCCTATTTCATAAAGCCTATCTGGGGGTGCAACTCGTGTCAGCTGTTTTCACTGTAATGAACGTGTCAGTTGCTTTCGCCTCCAGACACTGGTGGAGTGCCTCCCGCACTATGGTAACTTCCGCCGCACTGTCGAGGAGTGTTCCCGCCCATCTGCAATTGAGGAGCAGGATTCTCACCCATCTGAGGCATACTTTGCAGTCAGTTCAGCAACTTTCTTCTTTTGAAAAGGGGCACGGTATTGAGGTGGTCCCTCCTGTTTTGATTTTACATCAAACTGGCGCTGCGGGTCACGTCGTGTCTGCATGGACTCGCCTTGCTTGCGATCCTGACGCTCTCCCCCACCGGACTGTTGATCCGACGATTCCTGAAAGGAACGAGGAGAAAGAGGATCAGGGACCTGAAACCTCTCGGGTGTTTTAATTTTAGAGCGGTCACGCAAATCATATCTACAGTCAGAAGCGTCTGGTGTTGGTGACCCAGCACGAGAACTAGGCTTCTGTTGGTGCTGCCGCTGAGTTTTATTCCTTGCCTTTTTAGGAAAGACTGGACGACCCTCCTTGTCTGGAGGGGGTTTACTTTGTACCTGAGTATGAGGTCGTACTCCCAAACTATTGCGACCCAATGATGTATTTACATCCGCAATATTGATCGGTAACTGCTGATCAACGTCCGCCACCGGCGAATGGCGTAGACGTACTTGCAAGCTAACTGCTTCACCTTTGACAATGGCCAGAATCATATCGGAGACAATAGGGAATATGCCCACTAATCTCATCCCCAATTCCAGGGCAGGACCAGCCCCGTGTTCATCTTGAACCTTCTTTAGAACGCTCGGGAGAACGCTCATGGAGGGGGTACCAAAGCACAGTGTACACACTGCAGCAATCATCGTCCCGCAGGTGGTGCAATCAGCTAAAGCGGGAACAATACCACTCGGTAAACTCATTGTAAGGATCCGGTGTTTCTCAACAGGTGTAGTATGGGGTAAAACAGCTTTGAGTTGCTCAAATTTTTCTGCAAGCCAGTAAGGGAAATCATCCCTATTTTGAGGACACTTGCCCATCACTGAATTAATCATGATGGGACTGATGACCGTGTCCCGGTGGTTGTGCAGCGGCTCCAGCCGGAGCCACTTGAATGTTACGATACATGAACTGAATGACAGCTCTATGTATATGACTCAACGTTGTATGTAATTGATGTAGCTCTTCGACAGGAACATTCAGATAATTTGGATGTGGTATAAAACCAGCCAAAATGTGCCACGTGCCCCCATCAACTGAAATGGGGCCTGAACGGACCACAGAAACAGGGTGAGAAAGGGCGCCATTAAACTATATGGTATGCACCTAGGCTGTCAATGGAACTTCAAGTAATCTATAAGGCCGATAATTCCACGGAACCGCAGCTGCTGTATATTCATGAAAGAGATTATCATTCCCATCCACTGCTGGAAATGTAACCCAAGGATAGAAAACCTCGAAGTGGTAAGCTGCATCCGCCTCGAGGACAAAGATAATATCAACCCCTGCATTAGGGACTCCATGTTGAGTCAAATGGGCTGTGACCGCAGTGCGGTTAGGCACCGCAATAGCGACTGCCATAATAAAAGCAGAATAACAAATCAATAGGACGGTAGCGCAAAAGTGGGTCAATAAAGAACGAAGAACCTTTTAAATTTCAAGCTTGAAAAACCTATAAAACCGAAATATAGGAGGCTAAACCCCCCCACCACGGACGTCTCCAGAAACCGGTGAGAGGGAATTGTGGACAAGCACAAGGGCTACTCAGGGGTCTTGTGAATAAGTACCAGACCAATCGTTAGTGGCGCCATGTTTCAGGGATTCTGCACAAATACAGAACTATGCGCAGGAAATGGGACCTTGGTGTATAGGGACTGATTCTTCCCACCACCTTAGTACCCACAAACCCAGGACCAACTAGCTATAGTGTCTCACTTGCTATCCTACTCATTCCCAGAGAAACAAATGATTAGACACCCCAGAACACAACACTCCCAGTTCTCTCAGGAATCGCGGTAACAAGACACACCTTTTCGCTCAAAATCTTGTACTCGTCCACAATAAGATCTGACAGAGACACGAAACAGTTTAAAATATTTATTTTAACTAACGTGCCCTAACATGCAGTATACGGGCCACAACAAGCAGGAAAATGCATAGTACAATATAGTCAGCATAGCAGTCAGTCCATAAATCATGAAGGGAGATGTCATCATAAAAAGACAATGGAGAAATGACTTTAGTGCCTAGCCTCCCTCCCCTTGCTATGATGAAGTATTATTATATAATAGAAGATCTCTGGGCTTTGTCAGCAGACCCCATACCTTAGCCTATAGATGGTAGATCTACATCATGGGCGGTCGTCTCCCTGGAAAGGTCCTTCTCCAAGAGTTACCTTTTCTTGCACCCAACTAAAAACCCAAGTACGCTGTCCAAACAACAGCTGCATCGGTATGTTTTGTCTAAGGGCTAAGCACTGGCCAGAACAAAATAACAAGAGGCATTGCTGTTCGACCTTGCACATAATGTTCAGTCAAAATCCCAGGAACATGCAGAGAGAGAACACAGCGATGAGTTCTCATGTGAAAGCAGTCTTTGAAAATATTGCAAAAAATAAAGATGTGTAGTAACGTGTGCAAAACAGCAGGCAAGCTGCAACGAGCTCATGCTAAGTTAGTGAAAAACGACAATGTCTTTAATGGGCCACTTGACAGTACTACCAACATAAATCATTCTGCAACTACAACCGATAATATAAATCACAAATCGTGAATTGCAGTTGATTAAATGTTTAATTGAATGTGTATGTGGTGTGTTAAATCTAAAGGTCTTGGTCCGGTTAGTGCCAAACTGGCAAATATTACAGCCATCACAAACAAAAAAAAACAAAGGTTTGGGCGGCAACCATGTGTTTTTTGATGGCGCCGATGTAACGTAACTGGGACACAGACAGTCCTTTAAAGTTCGTCCTCTTCTATATACTATAATGGGGTGTTCGCTCAATAAAGAGCGCAACCCGGGGACTTCCAAGAGTAAGTGCCAATGCTTGCGAAAGATATTAAAGATTCTATCACTATGTGATGTGTATTTAGTGATAAATGCCAACTTCCTGTCTGAGGGGTCTGCCCTATTCCTTGTTTTCCTAATAGAGTTGTTTGATTATAGCGTCTCCTCCCTAGCTAGAGTGCGTGCCCTCTTTTCTGCCTCCAAGAGTGTTCTATTGTCATATCGTCGACAGAGGAAACTTTTTTTATGTCCAATATATTTTTTCTGAAATTAGTGTCCTTGCTGCAATAGCGCCTTGTGTGAATCATTTCACCATATGGTATGTTCCTGAAGACTGATTTAGCATGTGCACTGGAGACATGTAGCACACTATTACATGCTGTGCTTTTACGGAACATGGTATTGTGGATCCTGCCCTCTTCAACATAAAAGTGAAGGTCTAAAAAGTCAATTTCCTTCACATGATGTTGCATAGTGAGCCTTACGTTATATAGATTGTCATTCAGATAAACCAAATACTCAGACAGGGACTCATTGGTGCCAGCCCATAGACAGATGATATCATCTATGTACCTCCCCCAAAATATGATGTTCTTACTCCACAGGGAGGCACCCTTCCCCCAGGCATGCTCCCTCTCATACCAGCCCATAAATATGCCGGCATAAGAGGGAGCAAACCTGGAGCACATAGCAGTACCCTGATGGTACAACATGTTGTCATGCATAAAGAAATTTTTCGTGAGAATGAGTTTAATCATCTTCAAAATCATAGCATTGTATGAAAAGTGGTCAGAACTATCCCTTTCCAGATAATACTGGACTGCCATCATGCCAAATTTTTTATCGATGCATGTGTATAGGCTGACCACATCAACAGTCACAAACTGAAGTTCTTCAGACCAGGGGAAGTCATTGAATTTGACTAGAATATCCTTGCTGTCACGTATGTAGGATGGCAAATTAATTAGATGTTTCTGTAGGACCATGTCTACAAATTCAGAAATCCTTTCGGTGGGTGATCCCACCCCGGAGATAATAGGCCTCCTTGGTGGGAAATCACCCTCCTTGTGTACCTTGGGTAGCATATAAATACACTGGCATCTTGCATTGTCCATTCGTAAATATCGATATTCATCGTCAGACAGCAGGCATTCATCCTTCCATTCACATAATCTCAAATTAATATGAGATGATAATTCAACCATAGGGTTAGATTTAACCCGTTCATAACATTGTTGGTCACTCAATTGTCGTGCAATCTCATTCATGTAGTGAACTTTCTACATAACCACCACATTCCCACCCTTATCTGCCTCCCTGATTACAATGCTGTTATCCTCCTGGAGTCTAAGAAGAGCCGCCCTTTCTGCACGAGTAAGATTGTATAATGGTTGTCAACCAAATTTGTTGGGGAGATCTCGTTGCTGTAACTCCTGTTTTACTTTATCTCCAAACAGGTCAATATTAGAGTGATAACCAATGTGAGGCGTGAACTTGGATTTAGGTTTTAGCCCACTGTTAGTGTCTAGGCTTTCCGAAAGATCCAGTTCCCCCAGTAGCGTACGCATGTCAATATCATCACCATTTTCTATTGACAACAAACACTGCAAATTGCGCACATCAGTTATAGTTTGGTCAACTGGTAAGCGGACAGTCACATCAGGAGTCAGCTTATTAGTTTGTTGCAAGAAAAATTCCTTTAATTTTAAAGATCGTAGGAATTTTAACAAACCAACCTGTACATCAACTATATCACCCTTTTGTGTTGGGCAAAAGCCACAATCCTTTACATAATACATTGATCTCATCCTGGTCCAGTGATTTTTTGGACAAATTAATAATCTGCAGATCATTCAACTTGTTACTTTTAATTCGGCCACCCTCAATAGGAGACTCACTTTCCACATCATGGTTCTCCAACGCTGTCTGTTGCACCAAGTCTACTACTTTCTTGAAGAGGTCCTCATGCCCTGATTTTCTTGCTGGGCACCCCTTGAATCTCCTCCCGCCTCTCCTGATCCTTTTGCCTCTTCTCTGGGCTGTAGGTTGCCTATTCTCAATCTATCCAACTCCTTTTCGAAGGTAGTGGTCCCTTCCCCTAAAGAGTTGTCAGATTGTTTGTTACTAGAAACGGTACTGGTCACTAAAGCTATAGAGCTACTACTGGCTGTTTTCGTGTCATTGCTCTCCTCTCTACCTCTCTTTCTGTCCTCCAATGTATTTACATTATCGTATTTCCTAGCGAAAGTGTAAATACGTCCTTCCCTGTAATTTAGATCATCCCTTTTGATTTTCCTCAACTTTTTATCCTTAAGATATTGCTGGTGGTTTTCTATTACCTTGTTCAGGATGTCATAGTTTTTCTCAATTAACTCCTTACAGTCCATGGTCTCAATCTCTTTTTCTATTGTCTCAATTTCGGTCTGCAATTTGGCACCTTTCTCACTGGCATGCTGGATTAGAATTTACATCATAGTTACAGACGCCCCTTTCAAGTTACTATCCCAATCATTCAACAGCTCCTCACTTAAATCCTCGAACGTTGGGAATATGAGAATTCTCAGGCCTCTAGGTATTTTTTTGTTGTCAATGTACTGTTGCAAAGTCACCTCAGCCCACCACCATGCTAATTCTTGCTTCTTTATGCGTTCTAACTTTAAGAAACATGATCTTAACCCAACATTTTGTTGATCTTTAGCCGTGGATGATGTGACAGTAAACCCTTTGCCAAATAGGTCCTGTGCCAGCTCTTCTCTCCTAACAATTAATTTGGGCATGGTTTAGCAATAAAGTCACGAAGTGGAGAGTGCAAACAAGGTCCAAGAGACTAATCAAAAGTAAAAAAAATCCAAGGAAGCAACGGCGGACCTCCGATCCTGCACCTGCACATTTCCACGTTTCAATAAAGTGAGGTCCTGTGCACTGCACTTCCTGTACCTGCCGTTGTTCGGTACCACTGCTTTGCAGATGAAAACTGATACTTTGGATGGAATGGTGCACCAGGGGAGTATTTATATACTTCTTTCCAATAAGATTCAAGGCGGTGTATTTTTGTAGAAACCAGTTCAATCCTTTATTTTCTATCTTGAAACATATATTTATACATCAAGAATGTCCAGCCAACGTGTTTCATTCAGGAAAAAAGATTTTTTCCGAACTGCCTCAGGGCTGTAGACAACATACAAAGAACATATATAAACACACATATCTAATACAGTGATAAATATTAAACTGATACACATTAAAAGTATCACTTCATTACTTTATATGCCATCTCGCATTGTGGCATGCTGTTATGAATCCGAGGGATATCACACCAAAGTTGTTCTCATTATCTCATAATGGGGAGAAGAGTTGGCCTAACGGCTAGGGCGGTCGACCTTGAATCTGGGGAACTGGGTTCGAGTCTTGGCAATGACGTTGAACATCCTGTGATTCTGGGCAAATCACTTAATCTCCCCGTGCCTAACAAAAATGAATGTGTCCTCATGTAATGCAACTGGTGCTATGTAAAGTGCTCTGATACCCGATTTGGGTCAAGTTCGCGCTATATAAAACTCTGGAAAAAAAGAAATCTCATCTTGAGGAATCGGATTGGCAGGGTTTGGAAGATGTAGAGATTTTTTGTTTGAGAGTCATCTTCATTGCGTTTAAATGACCCAGCCATGAAACCTGAAGGGGTTACCAATGGCAAAGTTCTTCCAATATGGATTTCCGAGATTCCAGCTAGTTGGCTATTGCCACTATTAGATAAAGTTGGTGTGAGACATGGGCCCAGATATTTAATGGAGCGTGGGGCCCATTGGAAGGATGTGAGGGACTGCCAAGCCGGTAGATCACGGGAGGGATAGTTACATTTAACGCTTGGAACTTAGACATGTTGATTTTGAAGCTCGAGACCTCTTCAAATGCATGCAAAGTCTGTGCTAGCGCCGGAGGGGATGTCTCGGGCTGGGCAAGAGTAAATAAGAGGTCATCGGTGAACAAAGTAATTTTATGGGTTCGTCCCCCAAAGGGTATGCCTACAATGTCCTCAGTTTGTCAGATGATAACCGCCAAGGGCTCTACTGCTAGAGCAAATAGAAGGGATAAGAGGGGGCAGGCTTGCGTGGTGATAGTATGAGACAGGCCTCCATTAACGTGGATCCTAGCAGTGGGGGAAGTGTAAGAAGCCATTATTCAGAAAATCATTGCAGGGCCTGGACTTAGCGAATATTGTTCGCCCCCTGCCTGTTATGTATGAAGCCAACTTGAGCTCGGTCTATAAGACCTGGGAGGTAGGGCTCCGATTTGCTAGGATTTTAGTATACAGTTTTGTGTCTGTGTTTAAGAGTGCAATGGGACTATAAGAGGCGCAAAGATAAGGGTCTTTGCCTGGTTTTTGAATCAGCATAATCTCCACCTTGACATGGTGGGGATGAGTTCCGAGGTGGCTGTAAAGGAGTTGAAAAGAGCCAACAGGTGGTCTTGTAATTGTGGAAGGAACCTACAGTAAAAGGCCACCGGGAGACCATCGGGTCCCAGAGTTTTGCTAAGGGGGAGGCCCTTCAGGGCACATTGAAGCTCCTCCATAGGATAGGGGCCTCAAGTAATTACGAGTGAAGCGGGTCAAGTGAGTTCCATCAACATCTTGCCAAGTAGTTGTCAAGGGCATCCTGAGGGTCTTCGTCGCCACTGTAAAGGGCGTGGTAGAAGTCCTGGAATACATGCTGTTTGGCTAACTCTGAAGCAGCCCAGGTGCCTGTCGCAGTCTGGATCTCAGGGATATGGGTGCAGGCTTGTGGCTGCTGAAGTTTTTGCACAAAGAGGGTTCTCACCTTATTGCCAGTCTCATACCATTTTTGTCTGAGTGAAAGCAAGGATAGTTCTGCCTTGTTAGTACGATGTGCCCATATCTGACCCCTCAGTAAAGCCAAGCGCTGTTTATTGCGCCGGGACGGGTGGAGTAGTCAAAACGTTCCAGGTCCTTGATGTCAGCTGCCAGACCCGTCTCAACTAGCTTGGCCTCCCGTGTCTGGGCAATAGATATCGTAATGATAGCGCCTCTAATAATCCAATCCCAGAGCGTATGAGCTGAGATATTGGGGTGCCTCGAAATAGTTTGCTATCTCTTTCCGGATGTCCTCAACATCTACAAGGACACGGAGGAGCTGCGGGGGAAGGCACCAACGCGGGCAGGATTGATTTATCTCCCCCATTTTAGACCAAGGGACTGATTACGAGTCTGGCGGTCCATGGACCACCGGACTTGTGGGGGCACAGTGGTGGCGGTCTTCTAACCACCCTATTATGACTCGGGCGAGAGATCCCTGGCAGTGGCGCCGCTGTCTTGAGGCCACAATTAGGTGTTTCCTCTCCGCCACGGTTTTCATGGCAGTTCCTCCTCCATGATAACTGAGGTGGAGAGGAAACAAAGGGGACCAAACAGGCTCCCCGTTGCCTCAGGGCCATGTGGTGCATGCAGGCGGGCACATGGTGTGCCCCCCTGTGTGCATGCACCCTAGTATCTGCAGCAGTTCCGAAGCTTGTTAGTGACTGGCCTTAAGTCTCTGTGGTGTCTTAAGGTGGTGGGTGCAAGGTCCTAAAATAGCTGGGGGTATGGCCTTTGTATACCAGATGTGCCTTCTTCCGTGAGTCTTGCAGGATTGTCTCTTTCTCAACAAAAAAGAGCACTCGTGTGAGGATGTCAGGAGGAAAATCTAGGCATCCCGAGACACCACCCGATGTGCTCTGTCAAGCATTGGAGGGAGGCACCTGGATCCCCCATTAAAAATAATTTTAACAAAAATTATAAATTAAAAGTTTTTATTTAAAAAAAGTGTAAAATTATTTTACTTTATTTAATTGTATTTCCATATATTTAAATTGTTAACATTTCTTTGTCATTTAAATATTTATTTTGATATTAACAACACAATATTAATCTATAATTTATTGTGATATATTAATATATATTCTAATTAATTATACATTATTTATAAAAATTATTAATGTAACAAAATAAATGTAAAAAATGTACACTATTAATTTGCATATCACTAAAATAATTAAAATTAAGTTTTCATTAAAATATACACTTTTTAAAAATCTTACAAACCATTATCCCCTAAAAACTCAAATTATAAATCCATTATTTTTAGACATTAATACAACAAAAAAAACACATTTCAACAATTTCATACATACTAAATTATCTTACTAAAAACACAAAGGAAAAAAATGTAATAAACATCTATTATCAAACACACTGGAATAAATACAAAATAAAACTTACAAATGATATTACATGCAACAATATTTTCTAAATCGATATTTTTACAACAATATTGAAAAACACTTTGGGGCATATTCTCAAGGACTTATCGCCGAGTTAGCGGCACTTTATCGCAGCCAAAGTGGCGATAAATTTATCACACCATTCACAAGCTGGTGTTAACAGTCCATAACACCAGTTTACCCGCGATAGCGTCCGCAAAAAACATCGCCACAGATGACCCTGGCAACTATCACTAATGAGATGCAGAGTAGGCGTTCCCGTGCAAAAAGCCGCGACAACACCACTCCTCAACATTCTCAACGACCAGCCAGATCCGCGATAAGATCACAAAACATGCGATAAGGCGCGTTAGCAGCAGGAAATTAACACCTGCTCTGACCTGGTGTAAAGTCTGACCACAGCCTGCACCACAAAATGGAGCCCAGCCCACAGCCACACCTGAAGAACAACAGATGCCATGGAGCCACTGAACATGCGGGCCGGACACCCAAGAGGGCCCCAACACCCACCACCACCACCCCCAGGACCACCCCCACCCCCCCGGACACCTACCGCCCCCCCCGACCAACACTGAGGCAGCGCAGACAAAGACAGTGACCCTCCGAAAATGCACCAACATCACAGACCCAACACCAGAGAATGTCATTGCCCACTATATGCCCAAAGGGACAACCCTCCTCCGCATCCTGACCATTGCCCACAGGCTGACGGTACCAACACAGCGGACAACCAACATCCCACCCGCAGACAAAGCTGCTGGCCGTGCTGCATGTGTTGACCTCTGGTACCCTCCAACCAACATCCGCCTGAGACGGAGGAGTCACACAGCCAGGTCAATCCAAGTCCCCCACAACGGTCATGGATGACACCATCAGCTTGGTACCCCACTATCTATACTTCACACACACTGCGCAGGAACATCCGGAGACCAAGCAAGGCGTGTACACCACAGCTGGCTTCCCGCACGTGTCAGGGGGCAATTGACTGCACACATGTCCTACTAGTGGCCCCTGGCGACACTGCACACAATAAGCGCAACAGAAAGCGCACGTATACCACCAATGTGCAGGCAACAGTGGACCACCGTGGAATCCCCGCCAACGCCGCCGCCAGCCACCCAGGCAGTGTGCATGATACCTGCACCTCCAGACAGTCCATCATCAACCTGCGCCACCAGGATGGCACCCACGGAAATGCACTGCCTGTTGGCCAATACCAAATGCACACACCACACACCTCAACTCCACAATCATGCAACACACAACACAGGAAATGCACACGTCACAAGCTCACCTACAACATGCACACCCACCAGACACAACAGCACAACTCACTGTGGGACCCTGGGCCAGCCATGTACATGAGCCATCAATGGCATGGCACCTCAGACACACAATAGCAGAATGTCGGAAGAGGTGGGGACCAGCCATGTGCGAAGGAGGCAAGGGACCAATGAATGAGAATGTACACAATGCCAAGTGTGGCGTGGATGTGCTGGCCAGACTGCAGTATGCAGACCACACACATATCCATGTCGACACACACCGCTGGTGTTTGGAGTGTAGTGGACAGTGGACTCTACCATGTCACCCCAGCCAGTGGGGAAGATCTCGGAAATGTAGCTTGTGACGTCCCCCCCGTAACCGTGAATGGAGTGGGCTGGCCTGGCGTACGCCAGGCCAGCGTAGGGGTGTGAATAAAAGGCACGTATCTCTGGGCGTGGTCCTCTTCCCGAATGCCTAATGTCTCTGCCAGGGCGGCGCCTCTCACCCCGCCACGAGGCCGACGCCGTGAGCAGTGTTGCCAGCGATCCTGTGCACCTGCTGCACCCCGGGACGCTGGTCCCCGAACCAGTCCTGCCCGCCCCTGCGCACCCAGGCCACAATGCCCACCTCCCGACACCGGCATGTGTCGAAGAGGGCCCACCACGTGCCGGTGCAATCTCCAAGCCCGAGGCCTGCGACCTTGGCAGCCTCCTCAGACCATCACGGCCTCCGCAACACAGGCCCGCAGTATTCCATTCACATTGACATACTCCACCGGCATGCACAGGGGACAAGTAGGTCACACATTTGGAACTGAGTCTTGATTACACCATGGCAGAGCACATAAATCATGGCTGAGTGTATGTCACTATACACCCTTCGATGTGGTGCCAACAAGTCTTAGTGTTACATCACAGCCGCAAGATTCTGTGGGCCCACGCGGACTACTGCTCTCGGCCTACGCTGCGCTCGAGTACGTCACAGTATTGGAACTGAACATCGATTATTCAAAGGCAGAGTACGAATCATTGCACGCAAGGAGAGGCATAAGAGTATGACGCGTTGCATTTGGGAGGAAAAAAGGATCGTCGTTACGGAGGTGACAGAACACTACCGACAACTGCCCTGATGTCACTAACTCTGTGCATCGTGAGCCTACGACACGTGGCTGTGGCCCACTGCTGACCGCTGCCTACGGCCTACACTGCGGTCCAGTAGGTCACAGAGTCTTGATTCGACAATGCCGGAGTACATATCAGTGTACCGGCATCATCGCAGACTGCATCCCCTCTCAGCCCGGTGCCACTAAGTCTGTTCCTGGACATTCATGGACACTCTCTGTACATTGGTGGCGTCTGAGTCTATGGACTAGGGGGTAGTTTTCATCCTCATGCAGCTGATAACGAATTGGTGGTGGCAGCGAGGCAGTCGCTTTCCACTCCTCCATTTGCTGCTTCCGGATAGCTTCTGCCCTCTGCATCATGCCCTGGAGGACACCTTCCACTGTCCCCCGCAACCCTCCGCCACATTCACCTTCGACATGGACGAGGACCCGCACAGTCTGCGTGGCCCTACCTCAGTGGACCGCAAGTCACCGTCCCGTGGCGGTGTGCCTGTGCCTGCCGCTGTGCATCCGGGGCCACCAACTCTGTGCAGCTCAGGTCAGGGACCCTATCTGAATGAATATTGGATGACCTCTGTGACGGTGGTCTTGGGTTCATCGACGCCATGTGCATGTGGCCCTGCGCTGTCCGCTGCCTCTGGTCTCAACTGCGGACCACCAGGGCTCACACATCAAATCCAGTCATGACCGGCCCGGACGTCGCATCACCGCAGGAGGCACACACCGCCACGCCAGGGCCAACTCCAACCACCATCTGCCAGAGTCGAAACAGTGGTACTGGCAGACTAACGGAGTTGCTCAGACCTGTCGTGGATGCCATCATCTGCCTGATCCCCTGCTCAGCACACCAGGTGCCACTGACTCAGTGCACCGCAACCCATGGACCGTTACTGATTGAGTTTTGTGCTGTGGAGAGGTTGCGCAGCAATGTCACCTCAGGCAGTGTGGGGGACCTGGGACGTTGATGGGGAGGGTGATGCAGGTCTAACACACCCCACTGCATCTGCATCTGGAATATCCCGAATGGACACAATCCTAGTCATTTTCATCACATGAGCGCGCTCAGCTCTAGTGCCCCAACCTCAGTGCACTGCGACTCACGGACACTTCTGTTTGTATGTTGGGTGACCTCTGTACTTGCTCCGGCTCCCTCCATGTTGCTCAGCAGTTGACTCTGTAATGCAGGTGTTTTCTGTTTCCATTGCACTGGTGTCCACTGTTCAAGTTGTTGCCAGCACCAAGCACTCCGTGCGGGCTGGCTTATGCTCACCCCACACACATCCAGCACAGGCGTCACTGTACATGTGGCCCTGCCAATAAAGGGGCCGGGCGCACGTGCCCGTGGCCAGTTCAACATAATATCTGCGTGTGTCCCTGTGGTCTTGTTGTATGCATGAGGGCCCTGGGCCCTACGGCATTACATTGTGCTGTGTACAGCGGATGCAGACATGTCACCGCAGGCAGCGGGTTAGAGCTTGGACATGTGACTTTGTCGTCACCCACTCAATTCATAAGGGGAGTGGACTGTGCCGTCGTACGCAGAGCCAACGTGGGTGTGTGACTGATATGTGCGTGCCCTTGGGCATGGTCCTGTACTGGGAATGTGCATCTGCATGTGTCTCTATGGCAGTGTGGGTCTCCTTTGTGGGGTGTAGGTGGTCCCTGAAGGGTAATTGACACCCACGTATGTGATCTAGTTCGCCTTCCATGGGTTCGGACCACACACGCACCTTTTCGGCCACCTCCTTTTGGCGTACTGACACCTGGCATTGGGGTGCCATGTGTGGGTAGGTGAAGTGTTGTGAGCCAGCCGCGCTTGCGGGTGCTTCATGCTGTGTGGTCTGTTGCAGGGGCTGGGTTCTCCTCTGAGTAGCTTGTCTGCCCTGGTCATGGTGGTGGGTTGCGTGGGATGTCCATGGGCTGTTGTAGGGCATCAGTGTCGAAGGTGTGTTGATAGTCTCCTGCATCACTGATGGGTTGTCTGGTCTGACCTGCTGGAGGTGTTGTTTGTCCCTCTGCAATGTGAAGGGGAGATGCATGTTGACATTGTGTTGACATATATGTTGGCGCATTGTTCTTGTAGACATGCAGACTGTGTGACAATGTACATTGTGACTGTTTGGGCGGTGCTGGCAATTTGAGGGGGGACAGTGGACATTTGGACTACATGACTGATGTGAGGTTGTACCCGTACATATGCATCTCACAGTTCCCTGCTCTGTCAGATGTGATTGGCCTGTTTCTGCGCATGGGCGGACCCAGTTGTGTCCCCTGTTCTGCAGTGTCGGTGTTGCACTTTGTGCCACATTGTCATGGGATGTGCTGTGATTGCCATGTGTGTGTGCTGCAGTGTGCCACGGGGATGGGGGACATGACCCTGGGTAATTGTGGGTGTGTAGTGTGCTACACATCGTTGTGCATGTGTGCCATTGTGCCCATCTCCCCCCGTCCCCCCAGTCCCTGTTGGTTACTCACCCTTTTGTTGTTGTGTCAGGTCCTCTCGAGCTGTGTCCGTACTCCCACCTCCTTGCACCGTCTCCACACTGATGACTGGCCTCCATTTCCTCCGGCTCCTCCTGTGGCGCAGGACTCCCACCTCCTGTCGCCGTTGCTGCCTTCCTGTTGGCAGCGGCTTTGGGCCTGGTTTAGGTTTTCACGTCATGCCAGCGCCTCTTAGCCTCCTCCATTGGCCTCCTCGACACTCCGGCTGCATTCAAGGTAGTCTGATTGTGGGTCAGTTGCTGGTAGTGTTCTGTCACATCCGTGACGCTGGTCTTGTTTTCCTACGGACTGCACCCCATCTTCCTCTCCCTCTTCTCCTTGGCCTTCCCCGACCCGGTTGGTCCTTGCTGGTGGTCTGTGGGGCTTGTGGGGTTCGCATTGGCCTCTGCGTCGGTCAGGGTGCATCCATGTTGCTACGCACTTTGGATTGTTTCTGGTATGTTGTTTTTGTTGCTTTCATAGTGCATTTTCCCACCAGACGCGTGGGATTTGCAGGCCTGCCGCTGGTTTTCGCTGCTTATTGTATCGCGATTGGCCTCATCGCAGCTTTTTTTGCGTTCGTGTTTCGCATTTCTGCGGCGTGGCGTTGATTTTTACGCGCCCATTTGACGCGTTATCTGGTAACTATCGCATGGTACCGCCGTGTTGTGAATACTTGGTTAACAAGGCGTAAATTTCCCACGATAGACTGCGATGTTGGAGGTTGCGTTAAGTAACTTTTGCGATGGTTATCACACGTTCTTGAGAATATGCCCCTTAGAATGCTATTCTTACATTTGATATTCCTGTTGACGATATTTTGACATCCTGATATTGTTGACATAATATTTTTGCATCACAATATTTTGTATTCAATATTTTGTCCAAACACCATTGGAGGACCTCAGTCTTCCTAGGGAATAACTGGGGACTTGAATCCAGCATTCTCTTGAACCCAAGTTCTGAAGGTGATTCAAAGGATCAGGGAAGCTAGCCTCCTGACGTCCATAGACAGATAAAGGACGTGAAGGGTGTCTTAGAAGAGGAAATTGCAGGCCAAAGAGACTGAACTTCTGAAACCCTCACTGAAAAGAATTGTTGAGCCTCTCTCCACTGGTATCTGTGTTATGCTGCCCTAGAAGCATTCCATGGAAGTTTGGGAGTTTAGGTGTGATCAGGAGAAAATGTTCAGTTTCTGAAAATGTGGAAACTTTTTAAGGAGAACCTGGATAAGGTACCGAGGCTAACCGGTAAAGGCACACTCTGGACGGACAAGATTTCCTACTTTGCATGGCTTGGGACATTTTGCCAAAACGTTTGAGGCTCAGCTGGGCCATGGAAATCAGCCGTTGTATTGCATAAAAAATGGGCTTGTGTGCCCACTTTGTGCACCTCTAGGGGACTTTGGTATTACAAAAGATGCTGCAGATGTTTGTGCAGCCCCTTCTGTAATACTGAAAGCACTGGCGCACTTGTAGCGCCAAAGCTATCTCAAGAGGGCATTCCCTCATGTGCATATCTCTTTGCCTCTGCACCCACACCATATTCTTGACTTGAGCACACAGGCAAAGAAGCCATCAGGAGGCGCACTAACAGTGGACCCCCCCAGACATCTCCCTGCAGTCTGAAGCAATCACTCACTGCACCTGCATGCAGGGGGATCTCTATCCCCTCTCTAAAGTACAGGCAGGTGCTCCTGCACAGTGAAACATGGAGTGGATGATTAAAGCAGCTGGTCCGTATTTCACTGAATGTGCTGCCCCCAAGGTACCCCTAAGTTTTCAGCTGCCCTGAGGGCAGCACATTGACTGTAATCCTATGAACTGTTCATGTTGGCGCACAGTGCACCTGTTTAAAGGTGCACTGTGGTGTGGTGGAAACATGAACAGAGTGCCCGATACATAATGTCCAGGTATCCAACTTAGTGAAGTCCTGCTCAGCCACGGCTCTCGATAGTGAATTACTGAAATATATTGATCTATGAAAAAGTGATAATTGCACCAATAAAAACCACAAGAACGGGAGAAGGCAGCAAAATGACCTCAACAGTGAAGCAACATTGCTGGCTACTCCTTTATGAGTATGTGTAATGGTTGGGATGCAATAAGTTAATAAAAAAGTGAAATAGTGGGTCTATGCAGTAAGCTACATGCGAGGGAGGGCTACAATATGTAGAGTGGCTCTATTGCGCGTCATGGGTGAAATCCTGAAAGAAAAAGACATAAATCCCCATCTCTCCCCCCCACACGCATCACTCATAAATGCACAGGCAACATATAGTTAACAATTGGCAAACCCAAATTTGAGGTTCGCACATGTGTGCCACCTGTTTTATGAAACTCAAACATGTCTCTCATATTCTGTGGAGAGAGGATAGACGGACCAGAGAGCGGATCTGAGTACAAGCTTGGAAAACTTTGTCATGTCAGTATAAAACATCATGTTAGTATGACCACATCACCAAACAACTACAGATTATTACTTCTTATTAGTTGGCATCACATAGTTTTTAACCATACCCTGAGCCGCCACTAATAAACTTACTTGGCAAGGATTCTCAGAGGTATTTTTAACATTCACATCACATATCCACACCACACCTGCTCCGCTGTAATCAGGCGTCGTAGCACAACCGGGCGGCATTAGGCCACCCGGTTGGGACCCCAATGATGAAGCATGACACCAACCAGGTTGGTGTGTGAGTGGTCTTTTAAATAGACCTAATGGGTCCTTGGACTTACCACACTTAGTGATTGATAGATTCACACCATAACAGGGTCCGTCCATATTGTTTTTTTGTAACTTTACCCAGGGGATCAGGACGTACCCCAAAATCCTCGCTCTCTCTTTTGTTTTTCGTAGTATAAAACATATCCATCAATCAAATTCTATATTGCCATTTGCCAGGAGGTGAAAATCCATATGTCTATGACCAGCATACATCGCTATGACTTACCATCAACTTCTCCTCACTGAAGTATTTACACCAAATACAATACTGATAGTAAAAACAAGCATGCTAGAAAAGCATAGATCAGAAGGCACACACAAGAATCCAAAGATATTCTTTAATGTCACAAAATGTACTATTTAAAAATCCTCATTCTGAAATGCAACGTTTGTAAAAATAAAGTATGCATTTATTTTTAATTTCTTTAATTTTGAATAGACATTTATTCATCAAACAAACCCATGTCTTGTTCATGATTATTGGTATTGATTCATATCAATTTCCTATCTTGTGTATATCCCATTAAGACTCACAGTGACATACATTTCTTATTCCAGGTGGCCCCGGGTGCTTTAACCAGTCAGCCACACTGCTGCAACTGACCCCGTAGGACACCATGATTCCTTTTAAATATCTTCAAATATGAGCAACACCAGTTATTTTTGTAAGCCTACCATCAATACCATCGCATGTTTTTGCCGCACCTATAAGTTAGTACTCAAATCTAATGTGTGAAAATGAGGTAGATGTCTTAGAAGCTTCTTCTTATAGAACCGTTTACTTAATCCAAATGTACCAAATACCATTGTCCAGTATCCTTAACTGTGCCTATTACTAGGGGCATTTCCACAATATCCTTAGCATGATAAAAAAACAGTTGCATATTATCAGTAGGTATATTCTGCTTGAGGCACAGGGTCAAGACTGATTTGCATATAGCTGTGTCTGAACTGGGGTGGCAAAGTGAGCTAAAGAACGATGATGGATTCAACCCAGATATGTGACTGGGGGTGAGTGTCTGAAAAGTTCCAGCGCTCCCTCCATCATCTCCTTGTGTTTGCTTTGTTCGCTCTAAGTTGGCAGGGTATGCTCAGACGTGGGTCCCTTGCTCACATTTTTCCACTGGATTCAAGCTAGCCTGGCTGATGAGGGCTGCTAGCCCGAAACTGGTCCCAGGATGCTTGTTTCCGGTCCAGGGATGACATGGCCTGGCAGTTCGGGCTGGACTGTTCCCATGAGGCACAGGGCCAAGACTGATTTGCATTTAGCTGTGTCTGAACTGGCGTGCCAAAGTGAGCTAAAGAACGAAGATGGATTCAACCCAGATCTGTGACTGGGGGTGAGTGTCTGGAAAGTTTAGCGCTTCGTCCATCATCTCCTTGTGTTTGCTTTGTTCGCCCTAAGTTGGCACGGTATGCCCAGACGTGGGTCCCTTGCTCACTTTGCCACTGGATTCAAGCTTGCCTGGCTGATGAGGGCTGTTAGCCCGAAACCAGTCCCAGGATGCTTGTTTCCGGTCCAGGGAAGACATGGCTTGGCAGTTCGGGCTGGACTGTTCCTATGAGGCACAGGGTCAAGACTGATTTGCATATAGCTGTGTCTGAACTGGGGTGGCAAAGTGAGCAAAAGAACAATGATGGATTCAACCCAGATCTGTGACTGGGGGTGAGTGTCTGAAAAGTTTCAGCGCTCCGTCCATCATCTCCTTGTGTTTGCTTTGTTCGGCCTAAGTTGGCAGGGTATGCGCAGATGTGGGTCCCTTGCTCACTTTGCCACTGGATTCAAGCTAGCCTGGCTAATGAGGGCTGTTAGCCCGAAACCGGTCCCAGGATGCTTGTTTCCGGTCCAGGGAGGACATGGCTTGGCAGTTCGGGCTGGACTGTTCCCATGAGGCACAGGGTCGAGACTGATTTGCATATAGCTGTGTCTGAACTGAGGTGGCAAATTGAGCTAAAGAACGATGATGGATTCAACCCAGATCTGTGACTGGGGGTGAGTGTCTGAAAAGTATCAGCGCTCCGTCCATCATCTCCTTGTGTTTGCTTGGTATCCTCTGCTTGGCAGAAATACAGTTTCATATGCCACTAGAACACCCATAACTTTCTAACAAACTTAGAGTCCAGATAATAAAGCTTAAAGCCTAGTAACTGGTAGCCACAGAAAGACGCTTTCAATGTGATGTTTAAGATTGAATTTTACTACTCTGCTTTCACCACATCTCCACCTGTATCTACATTTCTCATTGTCTGTGCTGGTAAAGAATGATTTGGATAAAATAAGAAATCTGAGCAACAGGATTACCTTACCCAGTGTCACTCATTGCCACTGCTTGCACTTAGCAGTCACAGCCATAAATCCAGAGACTGTCCAGTACCGTGTTCATATTGTTCAGTGCCCTTGTAGTGTATATAGACTCCCAGTTACCTGAATGTTGTCTATGACTGTTATAGAAAGAAAGCAGGAAAATCCATTTCATGGAATCGACTCAGGGAGATTAGGCAGAACATGTCCTACATAATTGTCCAGAGACTTAACTAAACATGCCTCCTCCTGTGGTAGAAGGTTTAGGCCCAATTTTGGTCACATATGTACAGTAAAAGTGAATTGACATAAAGTGAGATCCCATGATATTACCCTGATACTGCAACACCTCAGTTAACACTATTTTTCAGATATCAGACACTTTAGAGGTTCTATTGCCAGTCAAATAATAGTAATAAAACTGGACATCTCTTGCGTTTGCCTCTTTTTTTTTTCTCTAGTTACATATTAAGTATAGGGGCAAGGTTCAGATCTTCCCACTCCCATAGTCACAGAGGAAGCACTGACGCAATAATTCCCCGGATCAACAAACTATCACTGGATGTCATTGGCATAGAGGTGGAATTTGACTTGTGATGTCTGTAGGTGGTCATGAAGTGATTTAATATAAATGTTAAAAAGGACTCAGGACAGATAAGACACCTAGGTACCCGCATACAAAATTGTATACTGGGGAGAAAACACATCCCACAGAGCAGGCTATCTTGTTTTTCAAAAATGATAACAAATAATTTCTCTGCTGCCCGACATCCCCATCCAGAAACAAGATGTTGTGGTTGATGGCTTTGAATGCAGCAGAGAGGTTCAATTGTATGAAGAGAGCAGTCTCTCTGTTTTCCAAGATGTCCAGCATTGCTCTCTTTATGTCTAGCAGGGTTTTCTAAGTACCTCCAGTTGAACTAAACACCAGCCAGCCCACCATCTCCAACTGGACACCGATCATGGCCGAAGACACCGCCTCGACCATGAAAAGCATCCACTTGGGGGCTCCCACCGACCCCTGCCCCCCTCACATCTACCACAGAGCCGTGGCCGCCATCGCACCCAAACTACAACGCACCATCAACACCACCTTCAAAACAGGCACCTTCCCAGATGACTGGAAACGCGCAGAAGTCAGACCCCTGCTCAAGAAGCCCACAGCTGACCCCACCGACCTCAAGAACTATTGGCCCATCTCGCTCCTCCCCTTCGCAGCCAAAGTTGCAGAGAAAACAGTCAACAGGAAACTGACACGATTAATTGAAGAGAACGCTGTCCTCGACCCGTCCCAATCCGGATTCCGAAGCAACCACAGCACAGAGACCGCCCTACTCGCCGCCACAGATGACATCCGCACCCTCCTGGACCAAGGCCACTCCGCAGCCCTCATCCTACTCGACTTATCAGCGGCCTTCGACACCGTCTCCCATCGCACACTAGTCGTCAGACTACACGACGCAGGCATACAAGGAACAGCCCTGGACTGGATCCGATCATTCCTCACCGGAAGAAGCCAAAGGATCAGACTCCCACCCTTCCTCTCCGACCCCACGAAAATCACCTGTGGAGTCCCACAGGGTTCATCATTGAGCCCCACCCTCTTCAACATTTACATGGCCCCCCTCGCAGCCATCATCCGACAACACGGCCTCAACATCGTATCCTACGCCGATGACACCCAGCTCATCCTCTCCCTCACCAAAGACCCCACCACTGCCAAACTCGACTTCCAGAAAGGAATGCAAGACATCGCAGTCTGGATGACCAACAGCTGCCTGAAGCTCAACGCCGAGAAGACAGAAGTCCTCGTCCTCGGTACCACCCCTTCTGCATGGGACAGCACCTGGTGGCCGACCACCCTCGGAAGCCCATCTACCCCCTCAGACCACGCCAAGAACCTCGGCATCGTACTCGACTCATCACTCTCCATGAACCGACAGGTCAACGCCGTCACCTCCAGCTGCTTCAACACCCTCCGCATCCTCCGCAAGACCTTCAAGTGGATCCCCCCTGAGTCAAGGAAGACAGTCACCCACGCACTCATCACCAGCAGACTGGACTATGGAAACGTACTCTACGCCGGCATCAACAAGTCCCTACTCCGCAAACTCCAGACAGTACAAAACACCGCTGCCAGACTCGTCCTCGGCATCCCCGACACGAACACATCAGCCAACACCTACGCAGTCTCCACTGGCTCCCCGTGGAGAAAAGAGTCACTTTCAAAATCCTCACTCACGCCTACAAATGCCTACACAACAACGGACCCAAATACCTCAACGACAGAATCAACTTCCACGTACCCAAAAGAAACCTCCGATCTTCCAACCTCGCACTGGCCGAAACACCGCGCATCCACAGAGCCAGAGCAGGCGGAAGATCCTTCTCTCACATTGCAGCCAAGACCTGGAACGAGCTACCAGCAGACATCAGATGCGCCCCCTCCCTGAACACCTTCAGGAAGACCCTCAAGACCTGGCTCTTCGGCTAAACAGATCTGCGGACCCCCCCCTCAGTGCCTTGAGACCCTCACGGGTGAGTAGCGCGCTTACAATTCCCTGATTGATTGATTGACTGCCATGTCCCAAGAAGATTGCCTGCTTCAATGGACACAGTGTTATGTTTAATATGAGTAGTTTTTGGGTCTTGTTTTAACCAGGACCGGTTTCTTGAGCAGGAGGGATACCCAGGCCTTTTGTTCACTCCTTAGGTACTCTCCCTGTCCTTAATTAACTGTTGACCAGAAAGGTTAAAGGCAGGACATGGACATTTATTCAACCCTTTACAATTTTGGGTCCCTGAGGCACACTGTGGTGTTGCGATTATTAGCAATCATTAGCGATTATTGGCAATCATAACAGTTTTTATCCTATTGATATCCTTGAAGCTAAAGAGTTTCCTGCCTCTAACTGAGATAAAAGAGACCTAATTAAAAGTATTTGAGGGAGCGGTGAGACGTTTTCTTCCTCAGCAGCGACTGTTTAGAATTCAACCAGGGAACTAAGCCCCTGTGACATCTCACACCACTTTCTGAAGGCTTTGCTTTTCTTCATTGGTCATTGGCAGCCTAGGTTTTAATTTTCAGCATCTTAAATGATTATTTTTCTGTGTTTCTTGCTTGCTGTATAATTGATGCAAATACTTTTTCTCCTCCAAAATAATTTCTATACAATTTTTGTATTTTTTTTTTAACTTACATCGGTTTTAAGCTGATTGACATTATGCCCTTTTCTGTAATGTTTCTTTATTCAATGCATTTTTTCGCTTTGTTTATGAACCAATTATTGGATTTCTGAGTATTTTTTGCTTTGACTAGGTAAACAGAGAGCACTCTGGCCATAAATTTCCCAAGCATAGGATTGTAACTGGCTTATATCAGGTCGCCCATTAATTCAGTGGAGAGTGCTAATGGGGTCAAGTTTTTGTAAATCCTATATTGATTGTGTTCATTGGGGTGAGTAGTCTGATTTGGGGACAGGAACAGATAGAGAAAAGCAGAGCCTTATGATTGGTCTAATCCAGGATCAAAGTGACAACAAACAGAACTAGAGAAGGGCTAGTCAAAGATCAGTTCAGGTGGTTGCCTGGCCCCCACTGAACTACCTGATCCTTCTGTCTTATGGCATGTCTTGGTCCTCTGACCAAGATGGTCTGGCCCTTTCAGACCTGCCACACTCGGCAACACCTTTCACCCTCTCTAAAACAACCCGACCTCTCTATTGTTTTTTTTCTCTTGTTTCTTTATAATATCTTTTGTCTCTTTCTGTCTCTTTTCCCCCTGTTTTTGCACTTTTTGCCCTGCTTGGGGTCAGCTTTCTCTTGCTTTCAAATCTTCTTTGCTTCCCTCTTTGCCACCCTTTTGCCCCTTCGCGCCTCTCTCCGCATGCCACCTCCCTGTGCCCCTCAAAATGGCAGCCATCGCACTGAAGCACTCCAAAGGCATACCCGTCTGTGCCCATCTGAGCCACGACTGTATCTAGTGCCATGACCTCTGGCTCGTCAGCCATCCACTGCAACCACAGACCTTACTCCTTGGCCAAAGCCCTCAACCCCAGGCGGCCACAAATCCCGGCATTGCACCCAGGCCTCCCCCACTCAAACAGAAGGTACATTCTCATCCTCCACATGCCACTTTTCATCCTACTTGGTGACCTCAACTTTCACCTAGAATATCAGACTGACCTCAACTTCACAATTCTGTGTGAAGATTTCAGCTTCCTTGGACTCACCCAATAGGTGCACAACCCCATTCTCATGGCTGGACACCACCATGGCCCCATCTTTGCCAACTTCCCCGACATCATGGTAGACAGGTCCAGCCCATTTATCTGGACTGACCACTCCCTCATCTTTTTGAACATCCACCTGCCCAGTCAGCACAGTCAGTCCAGAACTGCCAAAACCCAGGCAACTCAACATCAATGGAGAAAAATCCCCAAGGGCAAATGGATCTCTAAGCACTAAACATATTGCCCCCACCATCATTCCAACCTATCATGCACCATCTCTAACTTAAACATATGGATAACATCCAGTGCAGTCTAGAGGGTCATTCTGAAAATCTCCTTTAAAGCCTGAGGCCAGCTGGTAAACTGAGAATCTATGACTCACGAAGCATCACTACAAGCAACTGACATGATGTTAGTGACAATCCCAAAACAACACTGAAAAAGCCTCTGAATCTACAATCAGTGCCTCAAAACCACAAAGTTTCTAGTACTCTCTGACAGGATACACAACAGCTCCAACTCTGCCACCAAAGAAATCTTTATCATCATCATAGAATTCACATACCCACCAGCAAGCCGGTCAACACCCCCTTTCTGGACACCTTTTCCAACTATATCTCTGAGAAAATCAAAACCATCTACACCAACTTCAGCCCACATCCAGACCTCTCCTCCCATCAACTTCCGCCACAATAAGTCCAGCACCACCCTGGAAACCACCACGAGCTGCTGGCCGGCAATCACCACAATAGCAGCCACCAACAACATGCAAGCCCCCACTAAAACCCATGCCCTCACTACATATTTGCCTAAGATCTCGATCCCCATGTGCACACATCCCATCTCATCACTCTTGCACTCAACTGAAGGCTCGCCACCTACCAGGTTCATGGAAACATGCCACCCTCCTACCCCTCCTCAAGAAACCCTTGGTAGAGCCCCAGACCATGGCCTACTACAGGCCAACCTTCCTGCTTCTTTATCCAGCCAAAATCCTGGAGAAGCTCATTGACTCTTGCCTGGCCAACCACCTTGAGGCAAACCATCTCCTAGACAATTCACAATTAGGCTTCAGACCCAACCACAGCACCAAGACCACCCTCATCGCAGGCACTGACGATACCCGCCTCATAACGGACAAAGAAGACACAGCAGTACTCATTTTATTAGATCTCTCGGTGGCCTTCAAAACCATCTCCCACTCCATCTCCATTCAAAGTCTCCATAAGGCCAGAGTCCACGGCCCGGCTCTGCGATGGCTAAGCTCATTCCTCTATGATTGCACCCAATCAGTCAGCCTAGCCCCATACCTGTTCAGCACCACAGAGCTCATCTGAGGAGTACCCCAGGTATCCTCCCTGAGGCCCACCTTGTACAACATCCACATGGCCTCTCTCCCCAGCATCTTCCATTTCCACTGCTTCAGCATCATCTCCTATGCAGACAACACCCAACTGATACTCTCTTTCTCAGAAGACACATCACCCACCCAAGCTAACTTTGTTACGTGTGTGTCCTCAGTAGCAGACTGGATGAGCAGGAACTGCCTCAAACTCAATGGCAACAAAACCAAAGTAGTTCTTTTTGGCAAAGACACCTTATGCTGGTCCCCAGCCTGGTGGCCTACCAGCTATGACCATTCCCCTCACCCAACGCCACTAGGAGCTTGGACATCATGATTGACAACCAAACCTTTATGGCCAAGTGAGTGAACAAGGTTGTATCAACCAGTGTCCAGACCCTCAAACACCTACAGGACTGTGACACAAGCCCTCATCACCAGTAGACTTAACTATGGCAACTTCCTCTATGTAAGCATCACAACCCAGCTCACCAAAATTCTTTAAGTGGTTCAGAACGCGACCGCCAGACTCACACTCAATGCTTCCTCTTCCAGCACCACACACACACCTAGAAAAGCTCTAAACAACTTAGGGGCATATTCTCAAGGACTTATTGCCGATTTATCGGCACTTTAGCGCCGCAAAAGTGGCGACAGATTTATCGCCCCATTCTCAAACTGGTGCAAACTGACGATCTCGCCAGTTTTCCAGCGATAGCTTCCGCAAAAAACATCGCCACGGATGAGAGCGACAACTGACTCTAATGATATGCAGAGTAGGCGTTCCCGTGCAAAAACACACGAAAACACCACTTCGCGATATTCTCAACGACCAGCCAGATCTGCTATGCGATCCAAAAACAGGCGATAAGGCGCGTTAGCAACAGGGATGTCCATGTGGACATATACTGCTGGTGTTTGTAGTGTTGTGGACAGTGGACGCAACCATGTTACCTCAGGCAGTGGGGAAGACCTCGGTCATGTAGCTGTGTCGTCCCCCCTGCAAACGTAAGCGGAGTGGGCTTGTCCGGCGTACGCCAGTCCAGCATAGGAGTGTGAATAAATAGGCCGGGGCTCTGGGGATGGTTCACTTCCGGGATGACCAACGCATCTGCCAGGGTGGCGCCCCTCACCCTGCCACGAGTCCGCCCCCGTGACCGCCAGCCTCCTCAGCCGATCGCTGGCTTCCGCGACACAGGCCCCCAGCGCACCCAGCGGCACAGCACCGCGGAGTTATGTGTGTGCTGACTACTGCCTTCGGCCTACCCTGCGGTCAGCAGGTCCCCCAATTCAAATCGAGTCTTGATTTATTTATGGCGCAGTCCAGTAGGCAACAGACATTGTTTCCAGTGTGGCCCGCCCGGACGACGCATCATCGCAGGCTGCGCACCCGCTGAGTGCTTCAGGTGCCACTAACTCTGTGCAGCTCAGGTCAACGCCACGGGGCTGTGGGCCCTTGCTGACCGCTGCCTCCGGCCTACACTGTGGTCAGCAGGGCTCACACATATCAAATCCAATCCTGACCTGCAAGGACACGCCATCATTGCTGGCTGCACACCCGCTGAGCGCTTCAGGTGCCACTAACTCTGTGCAGCTCAAGTCAACGCCACATGGCTGTGGGCCCTTGCTGACCGCTGCCTCCGGCCTACACTGCGGTCAGCAGGGCTCACACATATCAAATCCAATCTTGACCTGCAAGGACACGCCATCATCGCTGGCTGCACACCCGCCACCACCGCCAGGACCACCTCCAACCAACAACTGCCAGAGTCGGAGGAGTCTTACAGCCAGCCTATCAAAGTTGCTCACACCTGTCTTGGATGCCATCATCAGCTTGAGACCCTGCTCAGCTCTTCAGGTGCCACTAACTCAGTGCACCACAAGTCATGGACCCTTTATGATTGAGTCTTGTGTGCGTGATGTCAGAGCTGGTGCCCCTACCTCAGTGCACCACAAGCCATGGACCCTTCATGATTGAGTCTTGTGTGTGTGATCCGATGATCACTGTTCTAGTTGTTGCCAGCACCAACCACTCCCTGAGGGCTGGCTTACACTCACCCCGCACCCATCCAGCACAGGCGTCACTGGACATGTGACCCTGGTAATAAAAAGGGGCCGGGCGCACGGGCCCATAGCCAGTTCCACTATCTATCTAAGTGTGTCTGTGTGGTCATTATGTATGCATGATGGCCAAGGGCCCTACCACATTACATTGTGCTGTGGACAGCGGACGCAACCATGTCACCTCAGGCAGTGGGTAAGACCTTGGACATGTAGCTTTGTCGTCCCCCCTGTAAGCATAAGCGGAGTGGGAGGGGCCGGCATACGCCAGTCCAGCGTAGGGGTGTGAAGAATTTGCCCGGGGCTCTGGGCGTGGTTCAGTGCTGGCCTGGACAAAGAAGTGACTAATGCGTGTGTCTCTGTTGTAGTGTCGGCGCCACCCGTCCCGCAATCGACAATGTTGCAATGTAGCATGCACCCGGAGGGCGGGCTCGTACGAACGGAGAAATGAAGGAGCGCAAGACCGCTCGGGGTCTTGGCTCATACATGCCAAGTGTTGTGTATATCTGTATTGCCGCAGCATAAGCCAAATGCCTAGCCTTAATCGCAGCGCGAGTTCAGCCAGGCATGAACTCTACATCTGTGTCCGCCCTATCCTTACCATAGGCCTACACTCACGTGGCCGCCCACCTTCAACGACCAACATCACAGTGTCGTTGTCAGGCTTGTGGACATGCGCAGACAGGCATGACAATGGTGTGCCGTAGGAGTGCAAGTGATGCAACCGCGCAGCGCACACAAGTAAATAGGCCCGGGGGGAGGAAGGAGCAGCTGTGAGGCAACGTAACACACAGTGATGCCGCTCATTTGCCACATGCAAGACATGTCAAACATGAATCCCAAAGTCGCACACATCCCACCCCACCCCCAACAAGCCACATCACATTTCCTGAATGCAAGCAGATGACAAACTAACATTAGGGATGAAAGCTCCTTTGTCTGAACTATCAGGCGGAAGCACATCTGCACCTCCGACCTCGGAAATGCATGTGCCCGGCACCCCCTGACAGATACTATAGCAGCTGATGACGAATCCCACACTACACACAGCCCGACGAAAGACCAACATATACACACCCCACACACAGAAGTCCTTGCTCGAAGTTATCTTGCATGCAATGGCCTTCACATTTGCTCCCACACCATCCCAGGCGTACAACCGCTGCACACTAAAACAACTCATTGATCCGAGCTGTGGAATTTCATCCACAGAACTGGCGCAGGTCAGAACAGTGCCGCTTCAACCAGAGCCACTAACGCAATGGCAGAACATTCCGGACACATGCACAACCCCTGTCACGTGGAACTGTACCGTGCACGTATGCTGCACAGTGCTGCGGATCAGTTACCGGCTAAGCTTCTGCCTTGCCAACGTCACCTGCGTTCAGCATGTGTTGCATTGTCGATCGTGCATATTCGAGTGGTCCATGGATGTCTGCCTAACCAACAGGACGGTAGCTGAACTGGATTTTGACATGTGTGTGTGCCCCCTGTTGGCCCACGACCAGGAGTGTCACCGTGATACCCGTTTATGGGATGCCTTGATACTTGGCATACATGCTGGCAGCTGGACCTGGGAGATTGCACAACTCCTCGTGTGCAGTGACCACATTGAACCGCTCCCCTATTGGGCTGTAGTGCCAATTGGTGAAAGGGGGTGGACGCAGCACATCTGTCCGGACCTGCTAACGGATTGTCTCGCCGTCCTGTTTGATGAAGTCGACAACGACCTCATGTTGGAAATGATAGCCTACGAAGCTGCAATCGCTTTCATGGACCAGTAACTACGTACCTGCAGCCACAACAGAATGGAACCCATTGCACATGTCCCAACACCTTGTTGCATCTTGGAGATCTGGTCACATATCCCACGACAACAGTGGACATGGCTGCATTCGCCCGGACTCCGAATACATGAGCGGACAACAACACGGGTTAACACACACCTGTGAAAGGTGAGGCACTCCCCTGGAGTGGAAAGCAGCGCTTGGCAACGTTCCTCATTCTGACATACTGCTGCATTGGTCTGCATGTTGTGGCACTTATCTTGCCCGTACTGACACGCATATGCTAATAAAGTCTACGCACCTTCAATGTGTGTCTCACTGCCTATCTGGGTCACGGCCATACATGCGCATTGATAGCATTACCCAGGGAGTACCTTTTTGTGGAATCACTGTCCCTACATTCATCCATACTTTCATACTTGATTGCTCATAGCCATGACACATCTGTGTGAATTAGAATGTTTTATTCGCATTCAGTGGAGTGTTGAAGCTGGACCAGTACAGGGCCATGCAAACCCCACTTTACATTGTTGCCCCGTGGAGGGCCAGCCAGAGTCCTTTAGGGATTGACAAGTTCATCGGAAGAGGAAGACTTCAGTCCGCAGTGTGATTGCTGTGTCATTGGTAACCAAACAAAATATGGCAGTCCATGTCGAGGTCCAAGGTGAGTGTCGCTGAGTGTATCGGGGGACAGTGGAAGGTGTTATTCCAGGGCATGATGCAGAGGGCAGAACCAAGCTGAAACAGGCCATATGGTGGAGATGAATGCTACCACTTCATTCTTACCACAAAGCCAGATTCATCATCATCTTCGTCCTCTGATGTGTCAGGTGCCTCACATGTGGGTGGTGGTGTTTAGTCTGCATCACTGTGTGGCACTGACACATCAGGGGCCGGAGGTGGAATGTCTGCCGCACTGTGTGGCACTGACACTTCAGGGGGCAGAGATGTGGATGGAGTAGTAGCAGCAGCATTCATCCGCGCCAGGCCTTGTGGTGGCAATGCCATGACGAGGATCTGCAGGGCATGGAAGATCACAGCTACATCTCGCTGGTGTGCAGCCGTGGCAAACATTCTTTCTGCCTGCATCCGCTCCATGTTCTCCATGATCCTCCGCATGTGTCCCAACTCCCGGCTGACATCGCTGGAGCCACTCTGACTAGACAGTTGTTCTTGGCTCAGAGTAATGACTCCAGCGATGTCAGCCATGGATTGTTGGAGAGCATGGAGCGGACAGTGGGTGTCCGTTAGGGACTGTAAGTGGTCCCTGATGGGACTTAGACACCCACGTATTGCATCTACTTTGGCTGCCATGAGGTCGAACCCCACCCGCAGCTGATCATTCATCTTCTCCTGGCACCCTAACACATGGCGTTGGAATGCCATGTGTTGGTCGTGGGGGTCCTGGGAGACAGCCGTGGTGGTGGGTGCTTCCTGCTGTGTGGTCTGTGCAGGGGGTGGGGCCTCCTCGATGCAGCTGGGCTGCCCTGCTCCTGGAGGTGGGGTGCCGAAGCTGTCCATGGGCTGTTGGAGGGCATAGGTGTCGAAGTTGGGCAGGTCCTCTTCATCATCAGTGCTGAGTTGTTGGGTCTGCTCTGCAGGAGGTGTTGATTCTCCCTCTGCAATGTGAAGGGGAGATGCAGATTGACATTGTGTTCACATGTATGTTCACGCATTGTACAAGTTTACTAACAGACTGCATGACAATGTACTTTGTGACTGTTTGTGAGGAGATGCCTATTTGATGCGGGACAGTTGACATTTCTACTCCATCAGGTCTGTGAGGTTGTACTTGTACATTGTCATCTCACAGTTTCCTGCTATGCCAAATGCGAATGGCCATTTTCTACACACAAGCAGCAGCAGTTGTGTCCTCTGTTCTGTTGTGAAAGTGTTGCAGTTTGTACCACATTGTTGTCAATGTTGAGGTGCTCTGATTCTTATGTGTGTGTGCTGCATTGTGGGTGTGTTGCCCCTTCAGCTCTGATTTGGCTGGCCCTTATCCCTTTCAGGCGGTGTGCCTTTCACTTCTGTGCTTATACAGTGCTGAGATGTTGCAGACTTGGGTAAATTGGGCTCTTGGTCGGAGTTGTGACTCTTGGGCATGGTTTGTCCGCAGATGTGCTATACTTAATTGTGCATGTGTGCCATTGTGCCCATCTCCCCCCGTCCCCCCAGTCCCTGGTCGTTACTCACCCTGTTGCTGTTGGCTCAGGTCATGTTGTGCAGTGTCCGGTCCCCCAACTCCTGCCACCGTCTCCCCAATGATGACTCGGGTCACCATTTCCTCCATCTCATCCAGCTCCTGGTGTGTCGCTGGACTCCCACCTCCAGTCTGCACTGCTGCTTTCAGGTTGGCTGCGAGTTTCAGCTTGGTTTTGCGCTTCACATCAGTCCAGCGCTTCTTGCAGTCGTCCACTTCCCTTCTCTTCACTCCGACTGCATTCACCTTGGCCAAGATGGACTGCCATGTTGTATTTTTAGTTGCCAATGACACAGTGGAGGTGGTGAACAGTTGGTGGTGGTGTTCTATCACCTCCGTAATGAGGATCTGGTTTTCCTGCGTACTGAAACGCGGGTTCCTCTTCTTCTTCTCCTTGCCCTTCCCTGACCCTGAGGTCCCAGGCTGGTCCTCCTTGGGGCTTGTGGGGTTCTGGTTGTCCTCTGTACTTGCTCCGGCTACCTCCATGGTGCTTCGCAGTTGTTTGTGTTTTGTTTGTGCTTTTTGTTGCCGCTTTTATAGTGATTTTTCCCGCCTGACTTGTGGGACTTGCAGGCCTGGCGCTGCTTATCGCTGTATTTTTTATCGCAGTTGGGCCCATCGCAACTTTTTTCACGTTAGGCTTTAGATTTTTATCGCCGTCCCGGTAATTTTATCGTGGACATTTGACGCGTTATCGGGAAACTATCGCATGTTACCGCCATGTTGAGAATAAGACGTTACCACGGAGTTATTCTTCTGCGATAGACGGCGATATGAAAAATTGCGTTAACCTATTTTGGCGATGATTATCGCTCATTCTTGAGAATATCCCCCTTAGGGTCATCCTACCTCAAAGCCTCATCCATTTCCACACCCCCACTAGACACCTTTACTCAGCCAGCCTACTCCTCACCCATGTATCCTGCATCCAGTGAGCCAAAGCTGGGGGACGTTCTTTCTCACACATCGCCCCTAAGCTTGACACAAGCACCTGTTCCCCATCAAAGCTGCCAGCTCCATCCTCAAATTCTGCAGGAAACTGAAGGCCTGGCTCTTCCAAAAGGCCTTCCACAGTCCGTCCAGTCAGTTCTTTCGCAGGTGCCAGGATAATTTCTCGGGCGATATGCTTGCCCTATAAATAATGATGTGTGGAAGAAATTTGAGTTCTTGGTTGAGGCCAAACCCTAGAGGGGTAGTCCCGCACTCCATCTGCTTCCACAAGACCTACTCAGGGGCTTCCACAAGACCTACTCAGGGGGTCCATGACTGGTTTACAAAATGAAATAACATTAAAGTTAATAAAGTGAGCAGAAATAAAGAAGCAAAACTGAAAATTTGAATCGTGTTTCTATTTTTGATTGTGAATTAAATAAAATGTTTCTATATTTGAACATTTGTTTGGTGTATACTTCTTTTTATATTTTTGTATATTGTTTGAGGATCAAATCAGAGAAATTTCTTAGGTCAGGGATCCCCGACTTCCACTAATGAATCATTGGGAGGCCCCAGATTCCAGTAATGATTCAGTGGAGTTCACAGCAGTCAAAAGCTTAAGAACCACTGCTATAGAGGAGTCCAATATAATTCCTGATGAAACAATTGCTTTAATGCAAGATCCTGAATGGTCATCCTCATAGGTGCTACTTATTGTCTTATACATAATGTCTAGAACCAGGTGATTGATATATCTGTGAAATATCCATGTCCTGGAACGATCAACACTGGAGATGTAAGTCTCACTGCTGCCCTTCAGGAAGTGATCTCCAAAGACCTGTGTGGAATCCAAAATGTATTTGTCAGACACAATTGGATGCATTACCCAAATACCCTTTGTGTGTCTTCTGTTTAACTTGTGTTACATTAAGTGCTTTTCAGAGCTGCATAGTTGATTCTAGATTTTAAAAGATGTATTGTATTGGTAGTATTTTAGTTTGTTTGATTATTTGTCATTATCATTCTTTTTTGTTTGATTTATAATATTTGTTATTATTGCACCGTAAAACTCAATTGTATCTGACAATACTGCACGCTATCAAATTAAATACATACAATTTTGAACGGTGCCATTAAACATGCAGAACTTCAGGCCTGATGTACAAAATTATTTTGAGGTCGCAAACACTGCAGTTCTCAAACCAGGTGCGTTTGCAGAATTTGGGCCTGATTACGAGTTTGGCAATTAGGGAACCGCTGTAGAAGCGGCTTCGGATTCCCCACCGCACAGTTGCCGGTCTGCCCGCCGAAATATGATGTTGGCAGTCTGTTGAAGGAAAGACCACCGGATTTCCGCAGCCACCAGTCATTCGCAGACCGCCGTGGCGGCGGTAGGGGAAAGCAGCTGTCAGAGGCCAGTGCAGGCAAGCTCACTGCCATCGGAATTATGAGTTGGTTTCCTGTCAAACTGCCCGTGGCGGGAAGAGCGTCTGCTTCGATGCAGCAGAATCGAAGGAATTGGGGTGCATACTCACCCATTTCCTTTCCATCCCTTCAGTCTCCCACATGGAATCCTTCCTCCAGGGCCCTCCTTCATAGCAGAATCTTGACCCTGAAGAAAATGACCCTTTTTTTTTTTTTTCGTACTTGTAAAGCGCACGGCTACCCCCGAAGCGGTGTCCCGGCGCTGTACGCATACCGCTGTGGAACCCTTCCTGGCTTTTCCCTGTGAGATGTCCACTCCTGGGCACCCCCAAGGTGAAGCCAGGCATCCCAGCGCTGGTGGGGCCGTTGTGGAGATTAAGCAAGCTATTGCCCAGAGTTGCAGAGTGGGACCCATGATCAGAATAGGCACCGAGGCGAGAATTATCAGGTCCGAGGAAATTGAGCCCAAGACCCACCGAGGTGGGAATTGAACCCTGGTCCCGGGCCAGATCTCTGCATCAGGGTCTGCCGCTCTAACCATTGAGCCACACTTCTCCACACACCCTGTTGGCACCGAAATCCAGGTAAGTCCATTTTGCACTATTTACCCATTGACTGGGCTGGGCACATATGGTCCGGACTTCAAGAATGGGAAAGTACTCGTACTAGGTATTTTTTCACATGTGTCATGCATATGTGTACATTTAACACTTGTGCAGTCAAAATATACACACCTGCATCGACACACATGAAGAAATATTCCCCGCTGTCAGAAACACCGTGGCCGGCCAAACAGTGACATCGTAATACGGTGGGTGGGTGACCGCTGCGGCGATTGTATGGCGGTAAGACCACTGAACTCGTGATCATGCCTTACATTTTAACTATGCATTAGGAGTCAGCAATCTTTTACTGACACCTAAAATCGGTTTGTGCATGGATGCCAATTTGCAATTTGGAAGGGGAGTGTTGTAGACTTCCCTTTCAAATGCAAAATGGTATGCGATGTATCAATGATTTGCGACTGAAATCCAGATGCAAAACATTGAAATAATACTGACTCCCAATTTGAGGTGGTAATACAAACAATCTCTAAAAAGAAATGATCTTCATGGCTGGGCAGTAGGCAGTGGTCCACAGAATCAAACATTTTTTAAAAAAAGTAAACTTTTTTAAATGTAGCACCATTTCCTTTAAGGAAAACGAGCTGCTTTATGTTTATTTACATGCAGTCACAAACATGATTGTCTGCTGACCCCAGTGGGCCACCATTCCTGTGATCGTTCCAATCAGAGTAAGTTACAATTTGTGACCAAGCGCATTAATATTCATGACTCTTCAACTGAGCCTTTCATTTCCTGGACTATCAAGTCTTCTATGTCATTTGGTTCCACATTCCACGTTCTTCTAGAATAACATTCAGTAGGTCGCCCATGATTAACTCCCTTATCTCTCTTTCTGGTGTCTTTTTCTCTTCTCAATCTATAGATTGGCCTCCACTGGGCTTTCTGTACTTCTTAGCAACAGTGCTTCTTGGTCTTATTAGCATTATGTCCTCTCCAATCTTTCATTAGTATGTGATGAATCATCAAACAACAGTGGTCTCTTGCCCTCTGTGAACTTTTTATGGGCCTAGAACATGAGCATGTACTTCACCTCAGTGTACTGTAGTTTCTTTTTGTCCTCTTCAGATAACTTCTAATACTTCTCTAATAGTTCTCTAATAGTTCGGGTTGATATGTGAAGTTTAGAATTCTGGTCCCCTAACAGGTTTGAGCCTTGGTTTCTAGGTGCATGTAATGTGGCATATTTGCCTCTGTAGTTTAAATCTTTTGATTACAGGGCTTGGGGTAGGGTCTGGTATTCTATGCTACCTACTTGGTGATCTTGTTTTCAATAAGGAGGGTTATACTAGGCTCTTATTATTCTCCTCATAAGGTAGAGTAGACACTTACCTTTCAGAGCTTACAGATGTTCCCTCTATATTGATAACGCCATCTGCCACCTTAATTTTATTCTACTGCTTTGTACTTGATGGGCACAGCTTTGCACTAAATCACTGTATTACAGATGAGTAATTTTACGCTCTCCCTGTACTCCCTTATAACTATGACCTCTATAGGCTGTAAGCTCAGCTTTCAAGCATTCTATGTTGGCCTGCGGAGCATGCACACTGAAACAAGAATGCATTCATTTTGAGGAAAAATCATCCCACAACCTGGCTGTGTGTCTTCTGACAGTGCAAATGGAGTGATGTTGCTAATGTATCCCTTGGGCGTATAGTCCTGAGGACCTAGAGCTGTTGAATTGCTATCATTTTATGTGCTTTTGAAAGTAGGGTTGTCCAACCACTCTCTGGTCCTGTTACTGTTCCTGTACCTGCTTAATATGCATTTCTTTGACTTGACAGAAAATGCAAAGTTATTTCTACTGCTGTAGGCACGGTGCACTTCAGAGTATCTAGCTCAATAAGATCAACAATATTTTAATATTTTGTTATAGCTTCCTTTTTACACCAGGGACCTCATGAAACACAGCTATTTCCTGCTGTCATGACCCAAAGGAACATTTGGAAATGTTTTCCTTACCACCACACCAACTTTCAGCAGGATCAACTGAGCTTCTGCCACTGCAGAATGTATTTGTTTATTGGCAGACTGTTAGTTTTGTAATGGAGTTGAGTGGCAAGATTTTTTATAAATATACTTTATAATAGTTTTTGTTGGTTAAATCGATTATTTTTAAAATTATTCCAACACTTGGAAAGGAGCGTCAAAGTGCTTACTATGATAATCAATCAGCTATTGCATTCATTTAAGAACCAGATCCAAAGGCAACCTTGTATTGTAGAAACGTTCCATTTATTATGATCTTTTTCCTTCCTTTTCTTCCTTCTTTCTTTTCTATTCACAACTGAATACTTTTCAAAAAAACTCTCAATCCAAAATTTATACAATATCCGATCATCAGCCTACGCGTTTCGTCCCCACTTGGACGTCATCAGGGCTCAAAAAAAGGAAAAATACATATGTCAATGTCGACATCCATTCACTTTACAAAAATAAAATTATCAAGTGCAAATGACATCTCCTCAGATTCGAATATTCAACAATACCCTTCAAGCCTGCCTATCTACAATCTAGCATCCATATGTTCACCCAGGATGATATCCATTGCCTTCATTAATCATTGCTTACAGTATATATTGTATGAACCAAGTCAACCATTCATTTACTAGCCTTTTTTCATCCACTCACACTAAAATTCCTATTTAGTATCTATTCATCCTTTAAAAAAAAAATTATTAAAACATTTTTATTACATTTTTCCTTCATGCAGCTGTTCATTATCCGATAATTGTTGGTAATAGCACATTACACGTACCTCCAATTTCAATCATGTGTATTTCCCTTTAAGTACTTCTGAGCTTCATATCATCATCCCATTAATGTGGACATTGTTTCCTAAACATAAACACATTTTTGATCCAAATTATAAATCCCATAAGCGTTGGGAAACCTTTTCTATTTCTCCTTCTTACATTGTCTGCGAACCATACAAGCCTCATCATAACATGACATGGTGTTCACCCAGGTCTTATATTAATACCAGTCTCTTCATGCAGTCTACAGTTGATCTTGCTGCATGTCCGACTCCCATGCTGACCCATAAAGTATATGCCTTTCCTTCCCAAACTCTAAATTACCATCATTCATTTGGGAAAGAACTTTCGAACATCTACTCAACTGTCCGCCAGAACAGATCACAACTACAATACACTCCTCAATTTTTAAACAACAGACTTTAAAAACCAAGTTGCTAACTTAAAAAATCGTGTAATTCATTATCACTATTGAGTCCTTGTGCAACTGTTCTACATCTGCTTATCCATCTAGCTTCCTGTTGCCTTAATCTCAGTTCCCAGTCACCACCTCTGACATTCGGAATAACTTTTTGTATTCTGTGGAATTTGATTCTCTTTTTCAAGGGATGATTGTCTCTATTATGTTGGAAAATAGGTGATCTAACATCCTCATTTGGAAATCGCCCTGATATGTTCCTGTATCCTAAGCTTAAGAGTTCTTTTAGTGCTACCTATATAGATTTTATAACATTCACATTGTAACACATAAATTACTCCACAGCTGTTGCAATTTATAAACTCATTAACGCAATACCACTTCCTAGTATTGTACTTGAACTCTTTAATACGATTCATTCCCCGCTCACAAACGTTACATGATCCACATATATAGAACCCCTTCGGTTGTTCAGGGAGCCAGTTTCCCCCTTGGTGTGTGTAGGTTCTAAATAGTTTCTTGTGATTAAGTTCTTAATCGTAGGGCATCTCCTATAAGTTACTACTGGTTTATCTGAAATAATCTCCGTTAGACCTGGTACTCCCTTAAGTAAGTTCCAGTTTTTATTCAAGATTCTATAAATTTTGTCATGTAATGTATTATATGTTGAGATAAAAGCTAGACGTTCAGTAACTTGACCCCTTTCTTTTTGTGTTAGTGTGGCTTCCCTTTTCATAGTGCCCACCCTTTTTCTTGCCTTCTTAATCCCCTCTCCAGTATAGCCTCTACTCGATAGTCTTAGCTGTAGCTCATCCCTTCTCGAAATCTTCATTTATACTGCAGTTCCTTCTAATTCGTACCATTTCACCGTACCATACGGTGAGATGGTACGAATTAGAAGGGACTGCAGTCTAGATGAAGATTTCAAGAAGGGACTGGGCACAAAAAGAAAGGGGTCAAGTTACTGAACGTCTAGCTTTTATCATTCAGTTGTGAATAGAAAAGAAAGATGGAAGAAAAGGAAAGAAAAAAATTATAATAAATGGAACGTTTCTACAATAGAAGCTTGCCTTTGGATCTGGTTCTAAAATGAATGCAATAACTGATTGATTATCATAGTAAGCACTTTGACACTCCTTTCCAAGTGTTGGAATTGTTTTGAGGACTTGGTCCTAGTGGCGGTGGGCCCTAGGAGAGTGAAGCGTCACAGATACAGAACTTTGGGATTTTGAGAATAATAATCTGAACTATTCACCAGTGCGCTTGGTTGTTGTGCCCTCATCGCCTACAGTAAGGACACATTATTTTTAAAATTATGTTATTTATGAGTTATTTTTTAGATAATTCTAAGACCTTGATAGTTGTTTTGTGAGAATTGGTTAGATTATTGATTATAAATATGTAAACTAATTAATTGCTTTTAATAAATGTTTTATTAATTAAATGTATACGTTTTAGTATTTTTATATAGTAAACTTTCTAGTGTTATTCTTTTATTATTGTATACTATTATTTTTTTCTTTTATTTCTATTTGTTTTTGTGGATGTTGGGTTTTTAGCACCGGAGGATGGGAAGTGTTTTAAATATATAGATTTTTAATTGGTAAATATGTTTTAATATTTTTTTATCTTCTTTAGTTTTTAATGTAATTTTATTTGTTATTTATCTATAATAAAAGTTTGTACTTAATCTAAATTTTTAATTATTTATAATAATTATATAATATTAAAAATAGTATAAATGTCGAATATATTTGTTGATATATATTTTTAGGCCAGGGCGTGAAATTTTGCTCTGCTTGCGGAGTTTGCAGAGTTTTTCCCACTCCGCACTCTGCAAAGTGCGCAGAATTCTGAAAAACTCCGCATGGCGGAGTTTTTCCTCGCTCGTGCTCGCCAACATTAAGTTGATGAATGAGAGCGAGGAAAATCTTACTCCAGACCTCCTACCAGCGAGATTTCTCAACACGGGCGGTCATAGATGAGGAAGCTTCTGCTCAAGTAAAACATCTACTCGAGCAGCAGAAAGAAGCAGTGCCCTCTTGCGCGTGGTGATGTTCGCGCTGATGTTACAGCATGGGACACCTGTCCCTAAAAATCAGCATGAAGGCGCGACATAACGCACTCTGCCGCTTGTGGAACTCTGCGTAGCACAGCAGAGCTTTTTGGCCACCCGGAACTCCGTGAACTCCATCCAGGCCTGTATATTTTATGTTTTTTTAAAATCTATATTTCATTTTATTTTTATATTTAGGAATCTCAATAGTAAATCTTGCCTTTTCAAAGTCCAACACTTTGCATCTAGTTGCTTACATTGTAGTGGGAATAGTAAATTTGTCCTTTCCATAGTCCAACACTTTCGCTACTGTTGCTCAGGTTGCAGTGGGGATAGTAAATTTGACCTCTCCAAAGTCCAGTGTGTATTGGGAACAGTAAATCTTCCTCTCCAAAGTCCAACTCTTTCCCTACTGTTGATTAGGTTGGAGTGAGAATAGTAAATCTGACTTCTTCAATGTTTAACACTGGTGCTTCGTTTGTAGTAGGAAAAGTGAACTTTGCTCCCCCAAAGTCTTTATTTGTTTTTTTTTTACATATAATGGTTGTCATTTAATGTTAACAGTCTTTTATTTTTATTTTTTATTGTAAATGTTTATTTTTTTAAACCATACTATTTTTATTAAATCATGTTTTTATTCCTAATAATTTTATTTCACATGTTGTTATAACTTTTAATATATATATTTTTTAATTATTTATTTATTAGTATTTTTCTGTTATTATCTAATACTTGTATTTATTTCCCTCAGATTTTAACTTTAAAAAAAAACATTTTTAAGTATATATCTGTTTTTAATGTTTTAAGTCCTAAAATGTATTTGTATAGTTTTGATATTATTTGGATATATTTTTTAAACGTTATTTATTTTTTAAAGTCAACATATCTTTAAAGCCAATATACATATCTATTTATTGATAATATTTTTGTAATTGATATTTCGTGCAATACATAGAAATGTTAAGTCAATATTTGTGTCCTCGATATTTTTTGGCGATATTTAGTATTGCAATATTTTTGCAAGCCATATAATGTTAGAAGCTCTAGCCCATAACAAATGTAAAGTCTGTGATCCTGTTCTACACTTGTAATCTTGGAGTGGCCATTTGCTTGGCAAATTCAGTTTTCATAGGAGCCATGTTGAGGAAATGTTGTTTTTCTAGGAATGACCTTTTCTACCTTTTCAACCTGCAGGAAAGAGGAAATGAGAATTGACTCATGGTTGGACAACGCAGTTAAAAATATGTACAACATGGATGCTGAGGTACTATTAAGAGAATGCATTTTTAAACATATAAGTCTCAGAGATGTCTTTGAGCTCTGTGTGTAATGATATAATCTTTTATAATATCAGCCAAGTAGAGTATGCTTATCCATTACTAGATTAGCCTCCCTACCCAGAGCTAACAATCAGCGGGAAAGGCCAGAACAACTCATACCAGAAAGTTAAACAATCATTCAAAAGCAGTTTCTTTTGCAAGTTAAATATTTTCACAAAATGAGTGGAATGCTTCTTTGGTGGTGTTGACCACCAAAAGTGACATTACATGTTCTGAGCTTAGAAATACCAGTATGGACAGGTTGAAGACAAATATCATGGCTGTTGCTGAAATACTACCCATCTACTCACCTATCAGGCCTATAGTGAAAGAAATGTGTGCTACACCTGCATGTCAGAAAATCTAAGCACACACAGCATTGTCAACAAAAAGGGTGTCACGCTGAAGTCCAAGCAGGCCTATGCCTGCAATCATTAATCCACCATGACATATGTTTTGCATTTTCCGTTTATGTGTCACCCATTGCCTTTCATATATTGATATATTTTTGTGCACATTTTATATTTGTATTCATGTGTTTCATTTGGTGTTTATTGCATGTTTATCATTTAACGGTTGCTTTCTTATAGGTTGATTGTGCAGTAATTGCTCATATCTCATATATCAGCATGAATTGTAAGATGTAGCAGATTTTAGTGAACGTGTAACAGAATGTGTATTCTAATTTTTGCACTCTGCACCATTAATCACAAGGTGTAACCTTTTTATAATAACCAGAAAATGGTATTTATGTCTGTCAAAGACACATCTTCGAGAGAGATTTCATCAGCTTTCCTTGGGAACTTCTTTCCATATGTGTTCTGCAAACGTCTTAGCTAAATGCCACAGATCAATCAATGTGTGGGTGTATGAGGCCACCGAAAAAACTCAGATAGGGAGTTTTGTGCAAAGAAGATTCAGCTAGGAGCTGAAAGGGGAAGGGCTTTAACCATAGACTGAGTTTCATCATTGAATGCTTTGATTTAATGAATACCATCAAAAATATTGTAATTATTTTTAAAATATTGTTTGATGACCTTTTTTGCCACTATTACGTTTATTTTCATAGTTACAGCTATATTATGCACTAGATTAGGGAACTCATTTTTAGGTTGAATCTAGCAGCAGCGCACATGCGCTGCTCGCTCTGCCAGACTGCTGTAGTAGAGTATGGGAGAGAAGCCGCGCCCACTGTCCGCCCATATTTTTCATTGGCTTGTGTTATTGTCTTTCATAAATGCTGCTTTCGGATTCGTTAATAGGCTTGTTAGTCCCTCCTTAGTATGGCTTTGTCTTCATTTGTAACCTCCCATGGCTACTGGCCCCTTTACTTCGGTTGTTACACGGGACCTGTTATTTAGTCTGTAAGCACTATTTACTTTTTTGAGTTTCTCTTACTGCAGGCCGGATATGCGCTGCTTCAGCTGAAACTGCTTGTGTTTTTTTAAGCAGCACGGCCGCCCCAGTAACACGGCGCCCGCTTTCAATCACTTTAACCCAGCATTATCTCGTGTCTGTTTCAAGCCCCCAAGTAAAATGGATTTAGAAAAGATTAGCGAATTAAGTCATGTGAATTTCAGGTAGCACATAATCGTGTTCTAATGGGCTGAAGCTGACAACAGCACATCTGTGTTACATGTCATCTGCACTAAAGCCACCTGACGGGTTGTTTTCAAAAGCCTGTTTTATTAACACCACCACCACCAATACCACCACCAATACCACCACCACCAATACCACCACCTCCACCACCACCACCAATACTACCACCAGTACCACCAATACTACCACCACCAATACCACCACCACCACCACCAATACCACTACCACCAATACCACCACCAATACCACCATCACCAATACCACCACCACCAATACCATAACCACCACCACCAATACCATCACCACCACCACCAATACCATCACCAATACCATCACCAACACCAATACCACCACCACCAATCCAATACCACCACCACCACGACCAATACCACCACCAATACCACCACCACCACCAATACTACCACCAATACCACCACCTCCACCAATATCACCACCACCAATACCACCACCAATACCACCACCACCAATACCTCCACCACCAACACCAATACCAATACCACCACAATACCACCACCACCACCAATACTACCACCAATACCACCACCTCCACCAATATCACCACCACCAATACCACCACCAATACCACCACCACCAATACCTCCACCACCAACACCAATACCAATACCACCACAATACCACCACCAGCACCAATATCACCACCAATACCACCACCACCAATACCACCATCACCAATACCACCACCATCAATACCAATACTACCACCACCAATAACAATACCAATATCACCACCAATACCAGTACCAACACCAATACCACCAATACCACTAACACCACCACCAATACCCCCACCATCAATACCACCACCACCAATACCACCACCAATACCACCAACACCACCATCACCAATACCACCACCACCAATACCACCAATTGTACCACCAATACAACACCAATACCAACACCAATACCACCAGTACCACCACCACCAATACCACCACCACCAATACCACCACTACCACCACCACCAATACCACCACCACAAATAACACCACCAACAATACCAATACCACCACCAATACCACCACCACCAATACCACCACCAATACCAATACCACCACCACCACCACCAATACACCCACCACCAATGCAACCAATACCACAACCACCAATACCACCACCACCAAAACCAGTACCACCACCACCAATACCACCACCACCAATACCAATACCACCACCAATACCACCACCACCAATACCACCAATGCCACCACCACCATCACCAATACCACCACCACCACCAATACCACCACCACCACCACCAATACCACCACCACCAATACCACCACCAATATCAATACCACCAACACCACCAATACCACCACCACCAATACCAATACCGCCACCAATACCACCATCACCAATACCACCACCACCAATACCACCAATACCACCAATACCACCAATACCACCACCACCAATACCACCACCAATAACAATACCACCAGCACCAATACCACCACCACCACCACCAATACCACCACCACCATCACCACCACCAGTACCAATACCACCATCAATACCACCACTAATGCCACCACCACCACCACCAATACCAATACCAATACCACCACCAGCACCAATACCACCAACAATGCCACCACCACTACCAATACCCCCACTACCAATACCACCACCACCAATAACACCACCATCACCAATACCACCACCACCAATACACCACCACCAATACCACCACCACGACCAATACCACCAGCAATACCACCACCAATACCACCACCAACACCAATACCACCAATACCAATACCACCACCACCCCACCAATACCACCACCACCACCAATACAAATACCACCACCACCAATACCAAAACCACCACCAATACTACCACCACCAATACCACCACCACCAATACCACCAATACCACCAATGCCACCACCACCATCACCAATACCACCACCACCACCAATACCACCACCACCACCACCAATACCACCACCACCAATACCACCACCAATATCAATACCACCAACACCACCAATACCACCACCACCAATACCAATACCGCCACCAATACCACCACCACCAATACCACCACCACCAATACCACCAATACCACCAATACCACCACCACCAATACCACCACCAATATCAATACCACCTGCACCAATACCACCACCACCACCACCACCAATACCACCACCACCATCACCACCACCAGTACCAATACCACCATCAATACCACCACTAATGCCACCACCACCACCACCAATACCAATACCAATACCACCACCAGCACCAATACCACCACCACTACCAATACCCCCACTACCAATACCACCACCACCAATACCACTACCGCCTCCAATACCACCACCACCAATACCATCACCAATACCACCACCACCAATACCACCATCAATACCACCACCACCACCAATAACACCACCATCACCAATACCACCACCACCAATACACCACCACCAATACCACCACCACCACCAATACCACCAGCAATACCACCACCAATACCACCACCAACACCAATACCACCAATACCAATACCACCACCACCCCCACCAATACCACCACCACCACCAATACAAATACCACCACCACCAATACCAAAACCACCACCAATACTACCACCACCAATACCACCACCACCAATACCACCAATACCACCACTACCAATACCCCCTCCACCACCACCAATACCAATACCAATACGGCCACCAATACCACCACCACCACCAATGCCACCACCACCACCAATACCACCAATACCACCACCTCAGCGCCTCTCGCTCACTAGGAATAGCAGGGGCACTGTACGAGGCCGGAGCTGCAGCACACCATCCCTCCCTCTCTCCATGACTGCCATAAAGCACAGCCCGCCCTGCACCAGGAGGTGAAGCCAGGGCCTTACTACAGATGGAGTGATTTTTACTAGGCCAAAGATATCAATGACATTACGCAATGTCACACTGCACACTCAAATCACGGAGAGGGCAGGAAATAGCCCCCCCTCCCGCTGTTCCTCCGAGCTGCGGCAGTGTAATCACAGAGCGAAAGGTGTTGGAGCGCTTTGTTAGTGTTTATAGCTCAGGTCATATGTAACTCTCACTACACACTTTCTGTCTGTGTAATTTACAACACTTACACATCTTCTTCACTGCACTATTTATCACTACTTTGAAGACATCGCAGGCCGGTTGCTTCCCCTGATATTTACAATCTAACAAGCGGTCGAGAAGGCCCTTTATTGCAATGCAATAGGTCTTGCATTTGTGAGAGTTTAAGCTATTAGTATTGTAAATGACAATGCCTTTTATTTATGTTTTAAAACCCAAAACATAAATAAAAGGCATTGTCATTTACAATGCCAGTAGCTCAAACTTGCGTGAATGCGAGACCTATTGCATTGCAAATGCTTGTTAATGAAGCCTTTTACATATGTAATGTGGATTTCTTCTGTGCGTGCATCCTTGAGAAATGTGGTTTCCGTGTTCATTAATAATAGAAATACTCCTGTTACCCAAAGGACCATCACTGCCAAGCAAATGAAAATTAGAAAAGAAATCCATCATGAAATTTCCTCCCACCAAACATCCACTGCCCCTGCTTAATGTCACAAAATGCATGAAGATCTAAAAAAAAACAAATACAAATCGGTGCCCCTCCCCCTCCTTCACAGATCCAACTATATCTGCATTATGTCACCAAATACATAAATGAGATCCAGAAATCAAAAACAAATAAGGAGGGCTTCCTTCCTGCCAAACCCTGTGCCCCTCCCTTGCATGATGTCACCAAAGGCATAAATCCACTCCCTAAAAGCAAGCACAAATATTATGGGCCCTTGTAGATAGTCAAGTGAGTGGAGGGCCACTTTCATGAAAGCCATTTCATCAAGCCTGTCCCTTGACGGAATGACCACCAGAAAAACGTTAACATACCAAGAAATGCGACTCACCCACACACAAACATAATGAGCACCTACACCATAGCAAATGCCAATTGACCCGGTATTATGTCAACAAACGCATAAATTACTCCCAAATAATCAAACACAAATATTGGGGACAGCAACCCAGCGAAGCCCTGCTGCCCACATCACATCACCAATTATATAAATGACATCCCAGAAAATTAAATAATGCTTTTGGGAGCCCACACATATCAGATGTTTCCAAGCCCTCACAGAATTGTCAAATGATGCACGTGAAGCTAGCATTCCCCCACACACACTCTCCCTCCCTGTGTCTCTACACTCTTTCGTCCCTGCCTCCCTACTGTAAGCACATAATCCGAACACTTGCTGCCCCTGTATAACTTTATCAAATGTGCAATACACACGAAGAACGGTTTTGACTAAACAGCTGTACTTTCCTAGGCCTCTACAGGGATGGGCCTATCTGCATGGAGCTCTTCTATGCTTCATCTGCCCAAAATACCTATTCCTTATCTCAGAACCCGAGTTTGTGGTTGCTGGGAGAGGGAGGTACTTTTATCATGTAGGGAAAAAACCTTCACCTGCATCAAAAGGGTGAAAATGCTCCCTTCTCTACCATTTATTGCAGGAGAGAAAACAGCAGAAAAGAGGGCTCTCTCCACAGTGATGCAAAACATACCAACACCATACCCCATTTGTCCAGCACATACCTGTTTTCCTGTTCCGCCGAGGCCACCCGAGGCACAAACTATGCTCCCATCGCCCCCTCTGTGCAACTGGTTAAGGCATACCGTATGCCCTCCCCACTATATCCTGTCAGATGCCTGACACACAGATGCCCCACTATATGCCCTCAATTCACTCCCTCCGGCCGTTGGAGGTTTATGGTCTGCCCAAGGCAGTCTTGTTCCATCAGCCTCCACCCAGGCCCCTCGAGGCACAACTGTCTGCTTCCTCCTCCAGGCTTCCAGAGGCACTCCTGTAGGGAATGAATTTTTTAAGTAAATTTCGACTTGCAGACTGTATTAGAATTTCACCTTAGAATGCGTTTAAACAGTTGCAGAAATGTTTTCGCATAGAACATGACACATAGGAAAAATGTGACTGCTTTATAACATGTAAGAATCTCTTTAGAATGCATTTTAATGTTGCAAAATAATGTAAAAAACAGCTTGTTGGGACAATGTGCTTGCTTTAAATGTAAATGAAAACAGCATGAAGAAATATTTTGTACAAGGCTATCATTCTCAAATGTGCCCCTTTGGTTAAGCCCAAAAGCCTTTTTCTTTCGACTCTTGCTTATTGCTAAATAGACATATATTTATAACATTTTGCCTACCACCAGCATCTTGCTAAAGAATGTGCTCACTTCAAGCTTATGTTTCCTTAGCCACATCGTACCACATTAGATAATTTCATATTAAACAATAAACCTTGCTGTGAATTCATAATGAATAGACTGTTAGAATAAATAATTATTTAGATATATTTTATGTATGCCTCACCAGAACATTATTGATAGTTTTGTTCCAATGCATCTGACTAGCTTTGTATTCACAATGGACATAGAATGCAGCTCTTAGCTTAGGTAAGAAGGTTCTCATGAGAACTTTCCTCCATGTTTTTTAACACTTGCAACAGTGTTTTACTATGAACTGGTGTGAATGTTTACTGTAAGAATCAGGAGGAGAAGCAACGGATGTTGCAGACACCATCAGATGAGCACTTTCCATTGGTTGAGAGATTCGGACACCTACTAAGTTTCATGATTTTATATTAATGAGTGTTCCTAGTGAGTTAGTACGAGATACTGCATTCTGACCTCTGAGATTTACTTGGAAGAGACCCTTTATGACTCTGCTATGGGAGAGTCACTCTATTGCATCCTTGCTCTTTGTTACCGACAGCTATTGCTAAAGCTGACTTTATTCTTTTTCCTTTATCCTAATTTTCTCTGATCAAATGCTACTGCAATGATCATTCCTCTATCACTGATATTCTGATGGTTGCTCCTGCAGCTGTGGGGAACTCGGCTGAGTTTCCACAAGGACTCTTTATGAGTAGTTCAATCTATGCTCCGAAATCTTGGGTTTCTCTGCGTAAGGTAGATTAGGCTCTTTCATTAGTTTAGTGGCAATCTCCTTTATGGAACACTCTGTATTGATTTAAGCTGTCACTAATCAACCCTTTATTCGATATTTCTGTAAACTGGACTCATCTGAATAAAGATGATGAACCCATACTAATCTTTTAAGATAAGTAAATGTTTTGAAAATGTCATCAACCTCTCTTTCGTACCACGGTGGCAAAGGCCCATCTGACCTGTCAAGGCCATCAGGATTTCTAAAGGAAGAAATCTTTAAGACGGGGTGTTTAGTTTTAAATACCATTTGACGAATCCTTTAGGCACTAACAGTTTCTGGTAACAGAGGATGTGGCTCACACCCCAAATGGAGCATTAAAAATAGTACATTGAGTAAATTCCAGATTCCAGTTTCCAGTGTCAGATCCAGATGGTGTGGCGAAGCAGAATTCAAAGGTGATTGTGGTATTGGTGGTTGCGGTTTTGAAGGTGTAAGTATTAATAGGGTGAAAATTTCTTCATTGTGAGTGTTGCGGTTATGAGTGTCTTTCTTTCAGGGTGAATGAGTGAGTAATAGCGACATCGAGAAGTGGTTGAAAAGAAGAAGTTGAGTTTCAGGCTCTTTGAAGTCGAAAGATCACGCAATAATAACAAAAGTTTCAAACTTGTTTGCAGGAGATTTAGATGTGGAGTGTGAGGTACCGTTGCTTCCATCAGTAACAATAGGGACAAGCTTTTGTGTTTGATTAATCTTAGTTAATGTTAGTGGAACCTTATTGCGCAAACAGGTGAAGCTACATTACCTTGTGTGATTTTTCGCAGGTTGAGAAGTCACTTGCGAGTGCAAAATACTCTTGAGTGGTTGTGATACTCAATTTCCTTTAAAAGAGCAAACAAGAAAATTTTAAAGAAAGTATCTAAAAGTTGTGTGTGATTGCGAAGAAAATTGTAAAGGAGGGTGACTGCTGCGAGGAGTGAGTTATACGTCATATTGTTTTGTGCTGGGATTGGATGGTTGGTGTGCTTTTGCGCTGCCATTGGCTAGTGGATTTTCAGTGTTGCGCTGTGTTTGGATATTGTCAATTTAAGTGCTATCTTTGGATTTGGAAGGAATCGTGTGAAATTAAAAGCTGTCATTTGATTGGGGAACTAAAATTGACGTGTACGGAACAGAATTAAAACATTTGGTTTTACGTGAAAATTTTAAATTAAATTGTCAAGGATTTTAAGTAATTGGTAAGAGGAGATGTCACTATTCTTGTATGCAAAGGTGATAAGGCACCTCCTGTGCTCCGGCATACATAACTCCAGCATGCATTATGACTACCAAACATGGTTTAAACTCATGTGTGTGGCTTTGACAATGGAGTAGGATTACGGAAAATGAGGGTGCTTTTAGTTTTCCGAGGTATGGGACATTCAATACCAGAATCCTAGATCATTTGAAGGGAAAATTGTATGAGATGAAGCTACCACCTCGACCCATGCAGTATGAGGCTTTTAATGCTTGGGAAAAGGTTGCGAGAGAGAAGGAGAAAGAGAAATATCAGAGAAGGACAGGAAGAAAAATGCAGAATTATGCAAATGTTCGATAGGATGAAGAACAGCGCACATGGGAAAAGGGTATTATTGAATAAGCCAGATTATATCCGGTTCTTACATCAGGGGTGCGAAAAAGTGTAAGGATACTGTTAGCCAAGAAGGAGATGAGTCAGATACAGATTCGGGAGGCAAGATATTAGAACCGATGTTATCTTCCTGACCACCATTTCTACCAACTAGTTTTTCTGACCCAAGAGAGTTAAGTTCTAGTGCCAGTCAGACCATAGCTACAGCTCCAATGGATCCAGATCCACTTCCTATTGAACGAACTTTACAGGTTTTACAAATTGCTCCACCAGTTGTGAGACGACCACCAGCTGTGGTCCCCACTGAGAATATTCCTGTTGCACCTCGAGTAGCTGCAAGTGCACCACCCCAGACTGAGAGAAGACCAGAAGTCTTAACAACATCAGTTGTTTGAAATTCACCGACAACCCAGAATACACAGTTAGTTCTGTGGAGACCCCCATAAAATTTGCAGGCTCTAGTAGACGGAGGAGGGAACTCTAGTCTTCACCACTCCCTTAGCATCTAATGGCCCAAGTGTCAATGAAGCTGGATATTTACCAGCATGGCTTGAAGAGATCACTAGGGAGAAAAGAGTAGAGGTCACAGAGCACCCAAAATAATTAGAAACGAGAAAAGACAGATTGCTAGATATTCCAAAATTAAACATAGAATTAGAAGAGCTAATCCTGGGTTGCCTGGAGTTTGATCATCTGGATCAAAACCAGAGAAATGAGTTAACCTACCTCTGTAGGGAGATGACTCAGAGGGCTGCTATGGACCATGACAAGCTGACAGGGATAGCAAAGAAGTATGATGTGGATCTTACTTATAACATGAATCTGCATCGTAGCTATAGAATTGAATTGGATGATCAGGCGATAGAAAACGTGAGGCTTACAGGAATGTGTTTGCACCTTATCGAACTGGCCAAATGCAGTTGTAGAAGGAAGGATGTGGAAAAGGTGGAACTTCTATGGGCAAAGAAACAAGAAAAGAAAAGGGAAGTAGGGAAGGGAAGTAGAGGGAAAACAGGATGAGTTGAATGGGGATGAGGTAGCATCATATCCATTTAGAGAAATAGCTTGAACTTATGTACATGTGCCATGGAAAAGAGGTGATTTGATAGCATTTATTAACAATTTTCCAAAATTGAGAGACAAGCCGGTGCAGTGTTATCCACATGTGGAACGGTTCATAAAGATTTCAAAGGTATTGTAGAGAGACTTGGATATGATCCTTGATATTGTGGTGCCAGCTGACTTGTGGGCAGGATCTAAGGTAGCAGTGCAATGGCTGAAAGGAGAACCACCTAAAGAGGAAGGGACAGATGCACCTTCACCATTGGAAATATTAAGCGGTTATTATCTTTTTGAAAGGGAAGATACCTTCTAGGGATACTGATTGGTTAAAGATTAAAAGAACCACACAAGAGCCGAAGGAGACAGTTCATGAGTACTATGAGATGTCACAGCAGGTATTCAAACAGCAAAGTGGATGTGAGTATCCTGAAGAAAAGATTATGGGGATTTTTGTGTCTAAATTCCTATTAGGATTTAAACTTGAAATCAGTTCCCACATTACGCAAAGTGTGATTTGCTGGCAGACCAAGTCGTTAGATGAAATCCTGTGTTATGCAAAATACTGCAGTGATGAATTGGACATTAGGCAGAGGAAAATAACCCGTCTTTTGCAGGAAATCAAGGAATGATGCAAGGAGTTGCACCACAGGCTAGATTTTCAGTAATTAAAGGTGGAATTAATATGTCCCATGGCAGAGGTAGGGGTGTTCCCCTGGGTATGAAATCTGGAATGGACATTTCTGCAATGAAAAAGGTTACTGCTTGTCATGTTTGTCATAGGGTGGGGCATTGGAAATGAGAATGTTGATTTAATCCTGAAAATGCTGGAGAATTAATGCAGAATTCACAAGGTACACCAGTTCCAAGAATGCCTATGCAACAAATGCAAACTTCAATGCAGAATCAAGCCTGAATGATGCCCCCTGCTCCTGCACAAATGGGAAATCCCAGATTTAGTCTAAATCAAATACCAAAGTTTTATGCAAATCAGATTCAGAATACCATGTCACAAATCCAAAATCAGAACCAAGATGTCTTAGTACAATTTTCCCAATTTGAGACTGATGAATTTGCTTCCAATAATTCCCAGTGAAGGTGCATGAGAGAGGAAGAAGATTGTGTACTTTGCGCAGTATTAGAGGTAGACTAGAGTGGCCAATATGTAGATGCAAATATTTAGGGTCATGATTTGTCATTTCTGATTGACACAGGAGCTACCTGTTCCACTGTTGGAACAGTGGAAGAAACAGACTTGCCTCTCTTGAGGAAAACGATCCAAGTAGTTGGGGTTACAAATAAAAAAAATGCAAAATCTGATTTAAAAAACAAGTCCAAGTGAAAATAGGAACCTTTAAAGAGGAACAATAATTTGTGGTCTGTGATACAAGCCCAGTAAATCAGTTAGGAAGATATCTGTTGTGTAAGTTCAATTGTACAATAGATGTGGCATTCCAGACTCAAGATTCATGATGAGGATGTAGACTTTGAAATGATTAAACATAATGCTGAGGTAAGAATGTTCCCTTTACTGACAATTTCTGAATTACTTGAAGATTTAAGAGACACCGTACATGCAGAAGTTGGGAATTTTACAGGGAAAGCCATTGGACTTACAAAAGGTTAAGAGCCAGTCCAAATCATATTAATATCAAATGCTATTTACCCCAGAACACCATTCTATCAATGCAGGAATAAAACCAGTGATCAAAGACATGCTTCAGAAAGGCATACTGAGGGAGTTGATTAGAAGCCCATGTAATTCACCTATCATGGGTGTACAGAAGCCTAATGACAAATATAGGATTCCCCAGGATTTATGATAAATTAATGAAATAGTAGTGGCCTATTGTCCCGTGGTACCGAATCCTGCCACTGTATTTTTTCAGATTCCCTGTACTGCAGAATGGTTCACTGTCATTGATTTATGTTAGGCTTTCTTTTCAGTGCCCTTGCACGAAGGTAGCCAATAACTATTTGCATTTACTTTCCAGCAGAAGACAATCACATGGTGTTGTGTCCCTCAAGGATATACAGAGAGTCCATCAACATTTAATCAGATTCTAGAAAGAAATCTTGAGTCATTGCAAATGCCCTGCGATTCGACCCTTGTCCAATACATAGATGATACATTGGTAGCATCAGATACAACCGATGCTTGTAAGTACAACACCATTGCCCTTTTGAATCATTTGGAAGAGAACGGACACAATGTGTCTCCAGGTAAACTGCAGTACTGTCAAAAAGAAGTTCAATATCTGGGATACATTATCATGAAAGCAGTCAGAAAGGTGTCACCAGAGAGAGTGGAGGCCATCTTACAGATAAATCCAACACGAACACAAAATGAAATCAGGATATTTTTGGAATACTTGGCTACCCTAGGCAGTGGGTCCCAAAATGTTCCTTTATGGCAAAGCTTCTACTGAGGTTGACACACCGAGATATGTCTGATCCGCTTCCTTGCGACAACAAATGTACAAAAGCGTTCCTAGATCTGAAAGAGAAATTGTGTTGAGCCCCAGCTCTGGTAATGCCTGATTATACAAAAGAGTTTACTCTGTTTTGCAGTGAGAGAGATGGGTGCACACTCTCAGTTTTGACACTGACTCATGGAGGGGCCTGAAAGCCTATGGCCTATTTTTATACCACACTTAATCCTGTTGCGGCAGGACTCCCCGGCTACTTAAAGACGGTTGCTGCAGTGAGTGCTAGTTTGGAAAAGAGCAAGAACATTGTGATGGGACATCCTTTAATTGTCATGTTCCCATGCTTTGTGGAGCTATTGTTGACCACAACAAAAACACACACACCTCACACACAGTAGGCTGACAAGATACAAACAGAATCTGTTGGCCTCAGAGAATGTTGCGATAAAACACTGCAATGTAATAAAGTATCTACCTTATTGCCTGTAACTGAACAAAGTGAAATTGTGAAGAGTTTGATCATGATTGCCTAAGTGCCACTGAACTATGCACATAACCCAGATCTGATATTAAGGATGAACCACTAAATTAGCCTGAGCATGTCCTATTTGTGGATGGTTCATGCCTGAGAGGAAATGAAGGCACAAGAAGAGCAGCATATGCCGTGTGCACCATAAAGTATGTGATTGAGTCTTCGTGGCTTCAATCTGTTTTCTCCGCACAAGTTGCCAAGTTAATTGCCCTCACCTGAGCTTGCAGTTTAACTGCACAAATTAGAATCACCATGTTTACTGACAGCCAGTATGGGTTTCATGTAGTGCATGATTTTTTGGGCAATTATGGTTACAATGCGGTTTCCTTACCTCCACAGATACCACCATTCAGAATGGACAGCATGTTAAAAACTTGCTTGACTCACTCCAAATGCCTAGTGAAATTGCTGATGTAAAATGTCCAGGACATCAAACAGGCAGCGGGTACAATGCCATGGGCAACAGATACACTGACTTCGTAGCCAGGTATTGTGCACTGCTAGCATGCACATTTAATGGAGGTTTCACATGCGAATCTGAAGAAGAAAGTGCTTTTGCAATGATAATGGAAATAACTGGCACTTGGGAGGAATTGAAAAGACTACAGGAAAATGTGTCTGAGGCAGAGCAGAATGCGTGGATCAGGTCAGACTGTCTAAAAAATGCCAATGACATCTGGATGTCAGCCGATGGAAAGCCAGTGTTGCCTGATAACTTGTTGTTTCAAATGACACGCTATTACCATGGATACACACATTTAGGAAGAGATGCCATGGTGAGACTCTTTTGACAAAGTTGGTACAACCCCAGGTTTCGAATAATTGCTGATGAAAATTGCAGAAGGTGTATTATATGTCACATTTGAACGTAGGGAAGAAAACACTTGTTGGAAGCACACACATATGGAGATCAAATGGCCCTTTTAACAGACTACAGATGTATTTTATGAAGATGCCTGTGCACAACGGGCTGAGATATATCCTAGTGATTATCTATGTCTTCTCTATCTATGTCTTCTCGAGATGGGTGGAAGCCTACCCAACGAGGAGAAACAACAGTCTCACTGTAGCTAAACTGTTATTGTGCAAACTCATTCCAAGATTCGGGATGCCAGTCCTTCTTGAGTCAGATAGAGGAACACACTTCAACAATGAAGTGATGTACATGCTATGTGCTGCTCTACAGATTGAACAAAAGCTACATTGCAGTTACAGACCAGAAGCATCAGGCATAGTCAAACATATGAATGGAACAATCAAATCTAAGTTGTCGAAGGCTTGTGCTTCGACTTCACTGAAATGGCCATTTGCTTTACCATTGGTGCTGATGAGCGTTCGAAGTATACCAGACAGTAAGACAGAATTATACCCCCATGAAAAACTGATGGGAAGAGCTATAAGACTGACTGCTGTGTTTGCGATTGCCCTTGATCATATCACAGATGATATGATATTGGACTACTGCAAGATGCTGGCTGATGTGGTTCGTTTTGTCTCTCATCAGGTATCAGCTGCGTCTCGAGACCCTCACCAAGAAAAGTGCCACAACCTCAATACTGGTCATTGGGTCATGATCAAGAAGCGTGTTCAGAAGACTTGTCTTGAACCCAGATGGAAAGGCCCCTTTCCATCTGACTATGAACTCTACGGTTAAATGTGCTGGAATTCCGAACTGGATACATGCTTTACACACCAAGAAAGTGAGGAATCCAGAAGAAGTGCCTTTGGCCTATGATCCAGAAAGAAGATAATTAGTGGTTGCACCACCAGTCAAGAGACCACCTAGACCTGCAGCACCAGTACCTGTTGAAGTACAGAGAGAAGCACAAGGAGCCGAAAGGTGTGAAGATCAACAAGCTGAAAGACAAGTGCAAGTGCCTGGGGTGACGCAAAGTGGAATTTAGTCTCAGACAATGACAAAGCAGAGACTGAACTGCATGCTGAAAACATCTGTGAAACAGAACAAAGAAATGAACATGTTCGAGTTGAAGAACGAGCTCTGGGATAAAAAGAGTCCGCCGCCAACAGAGTGGCCAAGGAGTCTTGGAAAAGAGCGACTAAGGAGTAGCTGATCAATAGCACAGATTCCAAAAACAATGCATGAGGAGAGTGAAAGAGAAGATGGAGGTGATATTTTGATACAAATTATCAAGTCCTAAGAAGGTTCAGAATGACTCGAACACCTTCCCGAAGATATTCAGCACCTGAATGGTCCTACTACGTAAACGCAGCACTGAATGATACTTTGGAAGATCTGTATCACATGAGTCCTGAACGGTTAGAACCCCCTTGAACTGCAGAGACATTACAATTAGAAAACTCAATTTGAAAGAGAAAAACAAAACAAACTTAATACTGAACAAAAGAAAACCATGATTAGTGCCTAGTAGATGTTTGTTATTTCAGTTATTTGGTTTACAGAAGACTAACCTAGGTCCAAGAAGAAAGTTACAGAAGATTAGGGATAACATTTTAGAAGAACACAGAGTAGGGTTAAGGATTGTCTATTAGGGAACTGCACTACTAACAAGAAAAGAAAGGGAAAAAAAGACAACAGCTTTAAAGAAGATCATCTGCTAATCCTCTACAGCAAGCTAATCAATTACTTACTCAGAACGATGTGTTGCATAAATGTATCATGGGTGTGGTTTTCGTAATAACAGTTATAATGATGGGAATAGTACTAATAGAATTTTACCTAACACCTAATACAGAGCCAACTAGCACCATTGTCACTAGTACACATGCACACAATCTTAGGGATAGTATCTTTACTCAAACGTTTGTGAGTTACAAGAAAGACGATTACTCTACTAACGTATATTTTAGATTAGTACAAGAAAACACTAATGCCATGGATGTTAAAGATTGCTATGTATGTGCACACTTACCGACTTCTGTTTCTGAAGAGGTCAAAGACTATCACATACCTTTGTCTTATGTGGTTTCCTGTAGCATTTTGCTTTCACTAGTTTATAGGTGAGGACATTTCAAATACTTCTTTTCTAATTATGATTTAGTACTATCTAGAGTTCCTTTAATAGAAAGCATGGATTTACACCCACAAGCAAAAATGAAGGACAAAGCTTGGTATTATGTCTTTCCACACATGCTTGTAGATAGCGTAAAAGCTTACAAAACAAATGTAACCTGCTTAATGCGACCTGCAGAGAAGGCTTACATTATGGCTTTGGAGGGAAGATTCATGATAATGACAAAAGCTACAGACAGGAAGAGAAATGTTTTAGAGAACTTATGGAAGAAAGAAGAGAATGAATTTAGAAAGAAAATGGTTTACCCTAAACTCAGACTAGACACCGGACACAAGGAAAAGGTTTGCTTTTACAAACGAAGAACACTAAAAAGGACAAGACTTGTAGGAATCAGCAGTTGTGAACACACATATGAATTGACAGGGGGAACATGGCATATATAACAGGGAACCAAAAACGCAATTCCAGATGTTTGTGGACAAAACGCTTATTTCCTATTACCTGCCAATTGGGAAAGAACTTGCTATTTAGGCATACTAAATTCAAAGATGTACCATGTTATAAGCTTAGATGCATTAGCGTTAACACCAGCAAGCAGACAGAAATGTAGCACAAGGAAAGGAGCCGGTTTAGTAGGAGATATATTTGGAGCAGTGATACCACCTGTAGGAGTAATCCTAAATGATGAAAAGATCCGAAAGTTAGCTACTGTAGTTGACAAAATGGCAACAAGCACATCTGGAGCTTTACTCTTAATTAACACTGAACTAATTGCTATAAGGTCCATGGTTTTGTAGGACTGTCTTGCTTTAGACATATTACTCGCTGAGAAGGGAGGAGTCTGTAACATGCTAAAATCAAGCCATTGCTGTGCATTCATACCAGACGAGAGCAAGGGGATCGAAAGCAGGGGTGGGCGGAGCTCGCGGAGTTTCACTCTGCGGAATTCTGCGGAGTTACTGAATAACTCTGCCAAATTCCGCAGAGTTATGCAAGCAGGTGGAGTACAATGTAAGTGGGTCATCAACACTGGTTTGTTCAAGTATCAGCTATCAGCAACATTTTACCACCCCACCGAATGCTCCCATGAACCTTCCACACATTCATCACCAACCCTAACACGTTCCTAACCATTTCAACACCCACATACCAAACCCTCACTCGCATATCACACCTATGTCTATGCCTATGTGTGAGATTTATAAAGCGCGACTGTTACTCCAAGGAGTGTCCTGGTGCTACTGTAGAAGGACCGTCAGCAAGAAAAAAGAAGAACAGAACTAGGGGCAGGAGAAAAGCCAGGTTTTAAGTTTTTTTCAGAACACAGGTTTCACCTTAATGAGCCTGAGAGTCAATGGAAGCTTATTCCAGAGAGAGGGGCCCAGGAAGGAGAGCGACCTGCCCCATATCCTTGCCTTTCTAATACGAGGATCTATAGCTAAACAAAGATTTTCAGAACTGAGTTTTCTCTGGGGAGTGTAGAGCTTAATTCTGTCTTGTACGTAGGTTGGGCCAGTTTTGTGGAGAGCTCTCTAGGTAATGAGCAGTATCTTAAAAATTATCCTCTCCTAATCGGCAGCCAGTGAAGGCTTTGAAGAAGGCAAGTGACGTGGGAATTGCATGGGAGCCTAAAGATGGTACGTGCTGCTGCATTCTGGACTAACTGCAGCCTATCGATCAGGGATTTGGGCAGTCCTATGTATAGACCGTTTCTGTAGTCAAGCCGTGAGATTATCAAGGCTTGCGTCACTTGTTGTCTAGCCTTAAAAGATAAGAGATGGAAAAATGTCCTGAGTACACGTAGGAGGGTAAAACCGGTGCCCACCACCGATTTAATTTGGGAACGAAATAACAGTTGCTCATTGAATTTGAAGCCCAGGTTTTTTACCACATGACTTAGATTTATCGGCACCTCCAACTTACACTCACGTACACTCACCAAATGCTCCAGAGTCGACACAAAAGAAGCGGGGCTAAAAGCCCGCAAGGGCAAGCAGCTCCAGAAGAACCCGGACAAGAAGCACACTCATCTGGCAAAGGAAGACGCACGCCTGCAGAACCCATGAAGGAGTCCAGCTATAGAAGCAGCAGCTGGCGGTTCACACACAGCATAGATAAAACACAGCCACTGGCAAGCCCTGAAAACAAGGTGCCTCTACCCCATCTCACCATATGCGCAGCTCAGCCAATCCCACCCACCACTGCAGCCAAGCAGGCCTGTCTTTTGAACGAGAAAGACAGAGGAAAAACCCTATCATTCTGCAACGCATGACGTAGATGTCATTGCAAAAGGAAGTACGTTGTGTTTCTTTTTGACGCCGAACTGTTCTTACTGCGTATTAGCAGTCTTAGGTTGACAAAGGGCTTTAGTCTTAAACTTCACGCACTGGCAACAAAATGCCTGTTCATAAACCAACAAGTCTACAGTATCCATGCAGACTCACCTATTTCACCCTTGACTCCCAACCCCCCACCCCCACCGCTACCCCGGAGAACCAGTCATTGTGAAGAAATGGTGCCAGTGCAAGTAACAGTGTTCACGAGGAGGGCAGCACTTTGAACCTGAGGTGGGTGCTGTGTCTTGGCTGTGCGCTTACTTTTAGCCATGCCCTGTAGATGGAGTCTCACCTGCACTTGGAGTCAGATGGATGGAGCTCTGCAAAAAGGCAGACGCATGCAAACTTTGTAAGATCGCAGTTCTGCTCCGGTGAGGACGGAGGGAGCGTGCCGGTAAACTCCGTTCTGCCGGCGGTTTGCCGAACTCCGCGCTCCAAGCGTAGCGCGCAGTTGGCAAAACTCTGTGAACTCCGCGGGCAGAGCAGAGTTTATCACCCACACCTAATTGAAAGTTATGCAAGGAACATTTTAGGTTTAGAACCTGAATTACATGAATTGGAAACACCAAGTTTATATGAACATTTTGGGAGAACACAGTGACATAGTGAAAGCTTGGAATCTAGATCAGAGGCCATGCCTGGTGCTACAATTGGACAAAAGTCATTGCAGGATTCTCTCAAGGTGACATCCCAGGGCTCCCCCCTACGGGAGGATGAAGTCGTAAAAAAAGGGGGTTCCCTGAGAAGAGGCAGGCCAAACAGAAGATTGGGAAAGTCCGCCATGGCTTTAGGAAATCCTAGGACGCTCACTGTTCTGATTCCAGTACCCCAGGTCCACACTCCAAGGGGGGGCCTAAGGAATGACCCCTCCACAAGTGGGTTACTTCCAAGGGAGAGGTGAAGGCTTTGATCTCAAGGCTATCTAAAAGCGGACCGGCCCCCCGATCCCACTCACCGCTATTAGTGGACGATACACAAACACTAACGGACATAGTTCTAATACTAGTGTAACTCTGAGCCCTGCACTTAGACTCGGATATGTGACTGATGATCCGTTGGATTCTCAAAGTTGTTCATCTCAACATGGGACCCCCCTGCCACTTCAGTAGTTGATGGGGAGAAACAGACTGATCAGGAGGATTTATTCAGTGCAAAAGAGACTTCATTATCGAATATCCTTCAGTTTCTGCAGATTCAAAGAGTCGAGGCATTGGAGCATTATGCCCAAGTTCAAGAGGATAATATGGCTATGCAGCAAGCATTACCGGAAGTAACTAGTAAAATGGCTAGCCTAGCTCCTGATGTGGCAGACCTTCAACAACGAGTGGCAGGAGCAGATGAAGTCGGTACAGCAACGGTAAAGGTAATTAAGGAGCATGAGCATCAATTTACATATGTTCAAAGTAAAATCGAGGACCTGGAGAACAGGCAACGTCAGAATAATCTTAGGCTATTTGGCATACCAGAAGGGAAAGAAGGTAATGATCCCCAGGCCTATGTCATTAGTTTACTTCAGAAAGCTCTACCAGAATTGGCAGATTGGGATATGGATTCTCAAATTCAGCAAGCTCATAGACTTCCTTTGTTTACTAAGCAAGCAGCAAATTCTAAGCATCCGCACCCACGTCTTATTCTCATTTATGTTGGGAATTTTGTTTTGCGGCAGGAGATTTACTTTAAAGCTCGCCCAACAGCTCCATTAACAGTTGATTCCTTGTCTATTTTTGTTCGATCAGATCTATGTAAGACTACAATGGATAAGCGCTGGAAGCTGCACTAGCTAATTGATCCCTTAAAAGCTGCACAGGCACAGGTGTTCTTGCAGGAGCCAGCAGGACTGAAGGTCATCAAGGATGGACATCCACAGGTTTTTCATATGGAACTGGAGGTCTCACAAGCTCTTAAACAGTGGCGACAAGGGACTTCGTAGATTGGACCTATTGTGAATATCTAATCAGGGTGGGTATTTTTGCTAAGAGGTCATATGTATGATTAGCTCCATCATTGAGGGGTAGCTCACTAAAGTATCAGTGTGACGGTGATGTGATGTTGGTGGGGGGATGAGGGTGGTCTCCGCAGGGTTCCCAGTGGGCTGTCAAAGCAGCTGACAGCAAAAGGGGTGAATGATTCCCTCTTCTAGGTACAGAGTGGGATGGGTGGTGCCTGGGTGGTTTCGTTTTTTTTTGGTGGGTGGTTGTGTTAACTGGTATGTGAGTCACACGGTATGGGGTAGTGGGGCTAGGGGTAGCTTTAAGAGTCAGAAAGTATGGAAATGGTATTTAGTATATAAGATATGAAAGGAGGGATGGCAGCAGTGTGAGATGGTGTCTAAGTTTCAAGGATTGACAGTCGGATTAATACAATGACTAGTTTACAATTTATGTGTTGGAATGTGACAGGCCTAAATCAAGCAAGGAAGTGACAATTTAATACACAAGGAATTGGCAGCGTATAAGCCACAGATTGTAAGTGTAACTGAAACTCATATGGCATTTAAAGATCGGCAACTATTGAAGCAATTGGGATATGAAACACTTATCTGCACTTCCCAAACAGTGTCTATATGGGGGGTTGCCATAATGAAAGCTAGGAAGCTGATCGTTAAGATTCTGAGATAGTAGGGGCAGATGGGCTATAGCACAGCTTGTCATTAATAGGCAGACATCTACCATTTGTGGTGTGGTGTACAGCCCTAATTTGGATGATCCTGCAGTTTTTGATTATTTAAATTTGGAATTGTTAGATTGGCCTGGAGAATTGATCTTAATGGGGGATTTTAATTGTGTAGTGGACTATCGTATTGATACCACTAATCGACAAGCTAGCATCAGGATGGCTAAAACATGTGCATCTATTATGGAAATAATGAGATTGCACCGTCTAGTTGACGTATGGAGAACTCTGTTCCCTCTGGTACCAGGTTATACTTATTATTCTTCTCCTTACAGCCAGTATTCTTGAATAGATTTGATACTGGCGCAAGGACAGTTTTTGGGAGGGGCATCTGTCGAGATTTGTCCAAAGATTACCTCAGATCACAACCCCATTATGTTTAATATGCAGCGGAGGTCAGTAGAGGGAAGGGGAGGCCGACGGCCATTTTAATTTCCTTGATACCTGCTTGCTTATATGGAATATAGGGGATATATGAAGCGCCTACTTTTAGAATATATCCGAAACAATAAAGGTACAGCTTAGGTTGCAGCTGTCTAGGATTGCATGAAAGTATACAGGGGTGGCGCTTCGGTTTATTGTGACTCAGAACAGATGTAAACAGCAGGAAGAGGTTCAAGTTCGTCAGTGTTTGGATTTAGAGAACAATCATGCCTTTCAAAGGATCCACAGGAGCAGTCACTATATTTAAAGCTAATTGAGAAGCGACAAATGCTTAATGGGGGCTAATGGAGAAGGTGACTGGCAGCTATCAGAAAAACAGGGCTTTTCAGTACGAGTATGGGGAAAAAGTGGGGCGTCTGATTGCTCATGAGATCTCTGATAGAAGTGCGAACAATACTACACAGCGGATTATTGGGGAAAGTGGTGTAGTATACACAAATCCTCAGTTGGTCATGGAGCAATTTGCTATGTTTTATCAAAGGGTGTATTAAAGGCCTGATAGTAATAATCGTCAGGCTGCAGGCAAGTACTTACAGGAAAGCGGTATGTCCCGAATCGATCCCCAGCAGCTACGTGTTCGAGAGGAAAAGATAAGCCTAAGGGAGGTTGAGGTAGCTATAAGTGCTTTACCTTCAGGGAAGGCAGCCGGGGAGGATTCAATACCTTTGGAATTCTATAAAGTATTTATAGATATTCTTGCACCAGAGTTTTTTGATTTGGTAACTGCTATTAGTAATGGAAACACTGCTCCACTATCATGGGGACTGACCAATGTTGTGGTTTTTCTCAAAAAAGGTAAACCATCTGAAGAACGGAGTTCTGATCTACCAATCGCCCTGATAAATGGGACGCCAAGGTCTTCTCTAAAATTTTAGCTCTGTATCTTGCTCCAGTCATGCATAACTTGGTTTCAGAACAGCAGCATGGTTTTATCCCTGGTAGAGATACTATAGCACATATCAATACTGCAATTGCGGCATGTGACATGGCTGGTAAAACTAAGGACAACATAGGTATGATTATGCTGGATGCAGAGAAGGCCTTCGACCGGGTTATTTGGGAAGTGCTCTGGCTGATTATTGATATGTGAGGGTTAGGTAGTCGTTTTATAACACTAGTGCAGACGCTCTATAAGAACCCGGTCGCTAAGGGGGTTATGTGCGGCCACTCCTCTTTTTCAGTAGGTAGAGGCACACATCAGGGGTGTCCACAAGGGTATACAGCCTGTTTGGTTAAATGGTATTGATCTTAAAATAATGGAGTATGCTGACGATGTTGTAGTTTTTGCCAGCAATCCAAGGGACGCAGTTAATATTATATCCAAGGAGGCTGAACAATTTGGTGCCTTCTCCGGGTATAAATTGAATCTCTCCAAGATGCAGGTTATTTTAAATTTTAAATTACCTACTTTTACAATAGGGATGGTAGATACTGATATATATCTTGGCATACGTTTGTGTAGTCGTGTGAAGAACATCATCGCACTTAATTATAAACCCCTTTTGAAAATAGTCATAGAGAAACTGCGACAATGGCATAAGCTTCCTTTGAGTGTGCTAGGTAGATGTAATATTGTCAAAATGAACATATTGCCAAAGTTTCTCTATTTATTTCGTTCAATACTGCTACGAGTTCCTGATTCTTTCTTTAAACGTCTGGAAGGGGCAGTGAGTAGTTTCATATGGGGCTATAAGAGACCTAGGCGTGCTATCCGTTTTTTTAAGTTACCCTATATGCATGGCGGATTCAAATTACCGGATTTAAAATTATTCTTTTGGGCATCATTCACTGGTAGCATTTGAAGTTTATTGGTTGAAAGTAAAGCTGGGCCAATTGCATTTGGGTATCAATTAGCACTAGATTCAGGCTTTAGATTTTCTTTACATTGGTTGATGGACCCCAATTACGTTAACAGGGTGAGGTTTAAGGTAATAAGAGATATAGTCCGTATTTGGCGTGAAATATGCACAAAACTTTCCTTACCATTTGTTCATTCGCTCATTCCACTTTGGGGCAATCCATTATTCCCCGACATATTTCATGATAATGTTGGGCAGCTTTGGGGTCAGATGGGCATAGTTAACTTGGGACAGCTGTGTAAAAGTCAGGGGTTCCGGACATTTGCTACATTACAGGATGCATATGGGCTCCAGCAGCTTTATTTTTTTAAATACCTGCAAGTGAGGGATTATATTGTAAACAAACTTGATTATGGCAATGATGAAGAAATATCCGTCTTTTTTACGTGCTATTACCAATCTGGGCAGGAAACCAGGATGGTCAGCATAAGTATGATATATCAGAAATACATGGCTTATGCTTTGGATAATAGTATCCAACTTGCCCTAAAATGGAGCCAGCGTCTGGCAACCATGGTTATGGCTGCTGAGATAAAGGATGCTTTAGCAATCCTAGATCAGTCAATCAACTCGGTTAGTCTTAAACTACAGCAATTTAAGACAATTTGCATGCTATATTACACACCAGATCGTATTTCGAAATGGGCGGGAGCTGGGACTTCAGAGCGTTCATATTGCCCCAAGTGCAGACTTTATGCAGCAGATATAGAACACATGTTCGTTGACTGTCCTAAGATTGAAGGATATTGGGATAGTCTTTTTGAATTGATTTTAGTACATGTGGGGATTAAAATTAATCCGAACTAGAAGGAAATTATGCTGGGTTATAAACCTGGATTGGCTCTCAGTCTCAGTGCACTAAATATGACCGACCGACCACCGCTGCATCCATTTCACCTTCCAGAAACCCACCACACACCACCGCACCCAACAGATCTCACGCCGCTGCTGGAGCAAAGTCACCGAAGACCAACTACGGGCAACCCTCGCTCTCAGCCCTCCCTCCGACCCATCCAACACCGACGACGCTGCCTGCAACCTCAGACGATGGATGGACGACTGTGCCAACACCCTCGCCCCGCTGAAAAACTCACCTACAGTGACACCACCAAAAGAGCCTGCTGGTTCACCTCGGAACTCCTAGCTTCCAAGCGTACCTGCCGGAAACTAGAGAAGAAATGGCACAGTGATAAGACACCGGACAGCCACGCAGCCCACAAAGACGCCATCCGTAACCACCACCACCTCATCAAGTCCGCCAAGAGAATCTCCTTCAAAGACCACCTCGACAACAACGCACACAACAGCAAGGAGCTTTTCAACATCGTGAAGGAACTCTCCAACCCCAGCTCCAACACCAACGACATCCCGCCGTCGCAACCCCTGTGCGATTCCCTCGCCACCTTCTTCCACCGCAAGATCGCCGACATCCACGACAGCTTCAACACCCAGACAGCCCCAACTAAGATCGATGCACCAGACCCGCCGCACACCATCGACCACGACCCCCTGCCAGCCTGGGCCAGCGTGAACATCGAGGACACCATCAAGACCATGAGCACAATACACTCCGGCTCCCCGTCAGACCCTTTCCCGCACCACATCTTCAACAAAGCCAGCAGCTCCATCGCACCCCACCTGTGCAACGTCATCAATCTCTCCTTCGAGACCGTGACCTTCCCAGAGAGCTGGAAACACGCAGAGATCAACGCCCTACTCAAAAAACCCAAGGCGGACCCGAGAGACCTCAAGAACTTCCGGCCCATCTCCCTGCTTCCGTTCCCAGCCAAGGTCATCGAGAAGATCGTCAACAAACAGCTAACCCGATACCTTGAAGAAAACAGCATCCTGGACCCATCCCAATCGGGGTTCCGCAGCAACCACAGCACTGAGACTGCCCTCATCGCCGCCACCGACGACATCAGGATCCTGCTGGACAACGGTGAGACCGCAGCCCTCATCCTGCTGGACCTCTCCGCCGCCTTCGACACTGTCTGCCACCAAACTCTACGCGCACGCCTCCACGACGCAGGGATCCGAGACAAGGCCCTGGAATGGGCCACCTCCTTCCTCGCCGGCAGAACCCAGAGAGTCCGCCTCCCACCATTCCGATCCGAAGCCTCCGAGATCATCTGCGGCGTACCCCAGGGATCGTCCCTCAGCCCAACACTGTTCAACATCTACATGGCCCCGCTCGCACGCATCGCCAGACAGCACGACCTCAACATAATCTCCTACGCCGACGACACTCAACTGATCCTCTCCCTCACCAAGGACCCCCTCGCCGCCAAATCCAACCTCCATGAAGGAATGAAGGCCGTCGCCGATTGGATGAAGATCAGCCGACTAAAACTTAACACGGAGAAGACAGAGGTCCTCATCCTCGGCTCCAACCCCTCAGCCTGGGACGACTCCTGGTGGCCAACGACGCTGGGAGAAGCCCCGACACCCACCGACCACGCACGCAACCTGGGAGTCATCCTCGACTCAACGCTCTCCATGGCCAAGCAAGTCAACGCAGTCTCATCCTCCTGCTTCAACACCCTCCGCATGCTTCGCAAGATCTACAGGTGGATCCCGACAGACACAAGAAGAACAGTCACACAGGCCCTCGTCAGCAGCAGACTTGACTATGGGAACGCCCTCTACGCGGGAGCCCCGGCCAAGCTCATCAAGCGACTGCAACGCATACAAAACGCCTCCGCACGCCTGATCCTCGATGTACCACGCCACAGCCACATCACCCCCACCTGAGGAACCTGCACTGGCTCCCCGTCGACAGGAGAATCTCCTTCAAACTCCTCATCCACGCACACAAGGCACTCCACAAGACTGGCCCAGCCTACCTCAACAGACGACTCCTCTTCTACGTCCCCAACCGCCAACTCCGCTCCGCCGACCTCTCCCTCGCCACCGTCCCTCGCATTCGAAGAACCACCACCGGCGGCAGATCCTTCTCCCACCTCGCCGCCAAGACCTGGAACAACCTTCCACTAAGCCTACGACAGACCCAAGACCTGCTGACCTTCAGGAGGCTACTCAAGACCTGGTTGTTCGACCAGTAGCAGCACCCCCCTTTTTTTTCCCCAGCGCCTTGAGACCCTCGCGGGTAAGTAGTGCGCTTTACAAATTCTGTGATTGATTGATTGATTGATTGATCATAGTAGTTAGTGCTCGATTATGTGTTGCCAGGGTATGGATAGGTCCCACAGCGCCCAAGGTGTCTGAATTCTGGGCATTGTTCCGCCAAATTTATGAATGTGAAACTGCAATGGAAAAAGATAGGGGTCCTTGATCGGTTAAAAAAGTAGGAAAAATATGGTCACACTAGCATTGGTCTTAGCCGATTATCTCATTTACTGTATGATTATTGTCTCTTTGTTTGGATATCTCAGCTTGTTTACAGTCCCCTTTCTCCTTCTTCTTTATCTCATCCTTTTGCTTTGTTATATTCTGTTTATGTAAGTGACTATATTGACTGTTCTGACTCTTGGTAAAATCAAATAAAAATTAAATAAAAAAAAAAAAGAAAAGTTTGGGAAAGGATTGAGCACCATCGGAAATTGGTTTCCGACAGCTGGGAAGGATATACTGAGATCAATACTAATGTCAATAGTGATAATAGGACTTTGCCTAATATTTCTTTACGTCCTATTTTTGACTTGTAAATACTTTATACGTAAAAGAAAGGAAAATTTTCAAAGAAAGATGTATGAGAGGAAATGGGATTATGCAGCATTATGAACGATGACTTCATGAAGTCATTAAGACGTAAAAGGGGAATCATAAGTAAAAGACGAGACACATCTGAAGCTGAAAGTGCTTTCTAGGCTTGAACTGGCATGTGAAAAAAAGTTATATGATGATTTAAAAATCATCAGAAGGGAGGGATTGTAAGGAACGAATTTTAAAAACTAATTTTGACTTGCAGACCATATTAGAATTTCAACTTAGAATGCGTTTAAACTGTTGCAGAAATGTTTTCACTTAGAAAATGGCACGTAGGAAAAATGTGCCCCCTTATAATGTGTAAGAATGCATTTTAATACTTCAAAAGAATACATTTAAAAAAACATGTAGGGAAAATATGCTTGCTTTAAATGAAAATAATGTGTAGAAAATGATTTGTACTAGGCTATCATTCTTAAATATGCCCATTTAGTTAGGCATAAAAGCCTTTTTCTTACGACTCTTTCATATAGCTAAATAGATGTTTATTTAGAACATTTTGCCTAGCACCAGCATCTTGCTAAAAAATGTGCTGACTTCAAGTTTGTTTCCTTAGCCACATCGTACCACATTAGATCATTTCATATTAAACAATGAACCTTGCTGTGAATTCATAATGAATAGACTGCTAAAATAAATAATCATTTAGATATATTTTATGTATGCCTCACCAGAACATTATTGATAGTTTTGTTTCAATGCATCTGACTAGCTTTGTATTCACAATGGCAATAGAATGCAGCTCCTAGCTTAGGTAAGAAGGTTCTCATGAGAACTTTCCTCCATGTTTCTAACACTAGCAAAAGTGTTTTACTATGTACCGGCGTGAATGTTTACCGTGGGAATCGGGAGGAGAAGGAACTGCTATTGACGACACAATCGGATGACCAGTTTCCATTGATCAAGAGATTCCGACACCTACTACGTTTCTTTACATTATTATGTGATTTTATATTAATGAGTGTTCCTAGTGAGTTAGGAGGAGATCCTGCATTCTGACCTCCGAGATTTACTTGGAGAAAAACTTTTATGACTCTGCTATGGGAGTCACTCTACTGCATCCTTTCCCTTTGTTACTGACAGCTAGTGCTAAAGGTGACTTTCTTCTCTTTCCCTTATCCTATTTGTCTCTGATCAAAATGCTACTGCAATGATCATTCCTCTATCACTGATATTCTGACGGTTGCTACTGTAGCTGTGGGGGACTTGGCTGAGTTTCCCGGACAACTCTTTATGGGTAGTTCTATCAATGTCCCAAAATCTTTTCTGAAAAGGAACTCTTCATGGGTTTCTCTGCATGGGGTAGATTAGGCTTTTTAGTTAGTTTAGTGGCAATCTCCTTTATGGAACACTCTGTATTGATGTATGCTGTCACTAATCAATGTTTTATTTGATATTTCTGTAAACTGGACCAATCTGAATAAAGATGACAAAACCATACTAATCCTTTTAGATAAATAAAGGTTTTGAAAATGTAATCACCTTTTCATCATTGACTGAACAATAAGGATCTGGTAGTTGATGATATATGCATGATTTGTGTTTTCGTTCCAACTCCATTTGTACCACGGTTGCAAAGGTCCATCTGACCCGTCAAAAGCCATCAGGCTTTACAAAGGATGAAATCTGTAAGTCGGGGTGTTTAGTCTTCAATACCATTTGGCCAATCCTTTAGGCACTAACACTCCCACTCACACCCTCTTCCCAAGGCATTCTGGTGGGCCACTTCCTCCAAGTTCACTGGAGGCACTCCTATGCGCCTCCCATCCACCATACCACCAGAGGACCTCCCACGGAGCCCAGCCACCTTCCATAAGCATTGCTCTGCAACTGTGCCCTCAGCAATCCAGAGAGGAGAGGCAGTCCAGAACATGAGTTGGCACACCAGCAGCTGTCAGAGTGGCAGCAGAAAGTAATGAATGCATTTCTCTGTGTGTGTGTCCATGTGCATGTTAAAATAAGTGTGTGTGTGTTTGTAACGATTATGGGCCTTATTTACAAAAAAGTAACGCATTGCGGTTCTGCAAGACATTTGGCTGCATCGTGCTGCATTACTTTCAAAGCACAGGAATGCGCCATATTTACAACAATATGACGGATCCCTATGCGTCATATAACAACAATATGACGGATCCCTGTGCTCACCCCTGCACTGACGCACAATTGGCTGCCATGCGCCAACACAGGCACCCTTGCACCATGGTACAAGGGTGCCTGAGTTGCAGGGATGATTGTTTTTGTGCAGGAAGGGCCTTCCTGCACAAAAACAATTACAAGAGTTTTTATCCTCTTTCTATGTGTGTTGCAGAATGCAGCATGCACAGATAGAGGAAAAAACGAGGAGAAATAAAAGTACTTCTCCTCGTTGCGCCTCCATACGCCTCCCCTGGGGAGGTGTAGTATTCTGACGCATTCCCAGGTTTACGAACCGTAAATATGGGCATGCGTAGGAACAGCCACAGCAACCCCCATGGCACGCCCCTTTCACGCAAAGTGCTGCGTGAAAAGGGGTCTATTTACAAGGCTCCGAAAAGCCACACAGGGTGGCTGTACGTGGTCTTGTAAATATGGAGCACCAAACCTCGCCACCAGTGCGTCAAAAAAAGTGGCGCACAGGCGAAGCAAGGGGCTTATAAATATGCCCCTATTTTGTGTGCGCTTGCAAGCACAAGTGTATGAGAGTATTGTAGCCATTGCCCACCTTAGTAAAATGCTGGCCCTTGCACATTAGTGGTAATTCTTCGCAACTTGTGGTCTTCTCTGACATTACACCTATTGCCTACCCCTAGTAAAATGCGGGCACTCGCATTGATGACTTGATGTCCACCTCTGCTAAAATAGTGGCCCTAGTACAGTTGTGGCAGTTCTTGCCACCTTCTAGACAACTATTGCATGATGCCCACCCCTGGTAAAATGATAGCCCTTGCATAATGGTGTTTTGTTGACAAATTGTGTGCTGGTGAATCTTGGCATATTATGGCCATCCATAATATAAAAGTGTCTGTTTCCGGCATAACACTGGCCCTGACAGTGTCATTTCTTGACATAATGTAGCACATTGGCGGTAATTTCTGGCACATTGTAGGAATACAAGATGGAACGGTTGTTCTATAATTACCCTGCTGAACCATTCAATGTTTAAGAAGATAATTGTAACTGTGCAATATCATCGTGAATAAACAGACACTTCCAATGTGTGAAACGGTGCTACAAGTGATGGTGCAGTGAGAGTGCAAAATCAGTGAACAATGTGCAAATAACAAACAAACAAAGTGCATATGATTACAAAAATTTCTTAACCATCGGAACAGCAATTACAACATAAAAGCTCATAAAAATATATTATGTAGATCTTTCTGAGTCTGGCAGCCAATGCGAACGTGGTTAAGACTGAAAAGTTGACGTTTTGACCCTTTATCAATACTTAACGGGGTCTTCCTCAGGACAGATTCATAGCAACCTCGACTCATAAGGGAATAAACATCAATGTATTATCAAGAGAATAAGGGACGACCATTGCCCTACAAATGGACATTAATGAGCGGCAGTGCATAATTTAAACCAGCAGAATACCCTCAGCTCGTCCATCCCTGACCAGAACTGCGCGTGGATGCCTTTCACACATTGGAATTGTCTGTTTATTCATGATGATATTGATCAATTATAATTAAGTGTCTTCTTAAACATTGATTGTGTCAGCAGGGTCATTGTATAATTCCTGCAAAGGTTTTAATTTCTCTTGAGTCTTTACCCTTGGAACATTGCTGTACATGTGGCCTTCAATACCCTAGTTCTATGGAAATACAAGGGGTCCCTTTCCTTTTAGTGACAGTGGTGGTTCCGGCAGCGTAGCGTACCATGCCGCGGCATCCATTGGATGTGGTATTTCTGGACTTTTTATGGGCATCCATGATACAATAGTGCCAGCCATAACACGGGCTCGTGCATCATAGTCGTAATTTATGATATGTTGTGACCATGTAGGGCATTGTTGATGCCCACTCTCGCATAATGCTGTCCTCGGTTTAGCTGTGCCTGGTATATTGTGGGCAGCCATGGTAAGATAGTACTAAGGCATGACAGTATGTAATTTTAAATACATTAAAATCCTAAAAGGTGCTGCGAAGAGAAGTGAACATACGTAACCAGTCGCTGCGGGGCAGGTGGGGTGTAAGGGGCGGGGGGTCGAGTTTAAAAACAAAACGCCTCTCCTGCGTCCTCTTCCTGGGAGAAACAGGAAGGAGGAAGCACGAGGGCTCCCACGCTCCCTGCAGCCAATCACAACGCTGCAATGCAGCGTTGTGATTGGTCTGAGCGCCGTGACATGGCACTAAGCCAGGGGCTGGAGGGGTGGGCATGTTTTTCATGCAGGCTGTAATGCAGCCTGCATGGAGAACACTGAAAGTGCGCATGACTTTTTTGGGCGGCCCGAGAGGGCCGACCAAACAGTCATTGCGCACTTAGGAGGGTTGTACCCTCCTCCCCTGCTCTTCAGCCCCGCCCCGCAAGCTGCCACAGCAGGAGGAAAAAATAAAATGATAATAACATTACGTTATTATCCTTTTATTTTTTCTTTTCTTTTGCTGCTTTATGGCAGTGGGGCGATGCTCCACCGCCTTAGCGGAGGAGCCGCCACTCTATGTAACATATGCTCTAGTTTAAATACTAAGCCACACCTCTCTCCAAAGCGCAGTACAGAAATGTCTTTGCTGATGTCCAGTTTTTGAAGAGCGGTTCAGGCATCGAGAAAACCTATTATATTTAAAAATGCTTATATTATTATCCTTGGCAACTCTCCCGTTTCATTCGGGACAAGTGCCTGCCACTTAAATAAGCCTTGAGTTAGCTCCTATTTCTGGTCTGAACAGCTAAATCATAAGCTTGTGAGTTCATCACAATTCTGGATATTAGCATACAAATGAACTGACAAAACAGCCAGCACTGCATCCAATACTGTGTGTCCTGAACTGCCACAACCACTATAATAGCTTTTGTAAATGCCATTGGAAATTGATTTATCCATTGCAGGTCTTGACCTTGTACAAGAGGCAGATATTAAACTCAAAAGGCCTCTCAGACTTGTCTCCCGTGCTTGTTTTGCATTTTTAAACCTAATATTATCACGTGCGAAGGCCAAAGGCCACAGCTCTAATAGATCTTGTAAGACAGCTCATCTGGCATTCATAAAAAGAGGGCCGGGAACGTTGCAGCCTCTTGCAGAAGAAGCCTTCAGAAACAATTTTAAATCTTTAATGCAAGCTTGAGAGGAACAGAGTGATGGACATTAATATAGGTTGTTGGGAGACCAGACAGATTTGTGTATGTTAAATAGAAATGTAACCATTTATAATTCTAATTTGCGTAGCAGACAGAAAAATGCACTGAGAAAAGAATTCGATCACAAATCGCCAGTTGTGAAATGGAGGTCAGGATTTTTAAAGAGGTTATCTGACCAGCAAGGCTTTGAATCGTGGTAGTGCAACTTTTCTGTCAAACTTATATTTCTATGGGCCGCAGCGAGATGTGAGGAGAAAAGGCACTTTACTGCTAGAAACGCAAATATTCAAAATGTCGATGGATTTGAACTATCAGTCACTATTAGAGCAACCAAGCTGCAGAACTCAATCCACAGGAAATGAAGTAATCAACCAAACATTTTGGCCATCAGGGAAATATTAAAAACACATCTTTTGTGCCTGTCTGAACGTATTTCAGCAGTACATTCCTTCCATTCTGTCTCCTAAACCTGTCTTGCCCTCATGTTACTAAAATGTTTACAAATAATGCCCAGACCACCCAGTGCCCCAGGCTCTACAATGCAATCAGTAATTATTTTAGATTGCCCTAATGCATCTCAGTGGAGCTGTGCTACAGAAAAACATGAAATAAATAAAGCTGTTAAAATTTAAGGTAACAGGAGCACAGGCAAAGGTCGAAGCAAGAACGAGAAACTAGGTTCTGAGGTGCCAAATCGGTCAGTTTAGCCCAAGTAGTGAGTCAAGAAAAAATACTTTATATACAGCCCGGCAACTAGTCAGATCTTGCCTTTTCCCGCTTCAACCATTATCTGATGCTGAGCGGTTGCAGGCGTCACCTGCCAGACTTGAGTGGAAGTTGGACACAGTCAAGTATTTGGGTATAAAGAGTCACCACTCGAGTGTAGACTTTATTATGTGCAGTATTGGTAGAGTGGTCATCTCTGTCTGACAATCAGTTCAATTCCGAAATAGTCTTTCGTTGTCACCAATGGGCAGTGTGGCGATAGCCAAAATGCTAGAATTTCCCAGGTTGTTGTCCTTCTTCGCTGTCCTGCCTGTCGCCCTGAGCAGAAACTTTCTTCATGAACTACAGGGGGTTCTGACAGGATTCATCTGGGCTCAGGCAGAACAAGCGTGGCTACCCACAGGGCACAATGGGCCACTCACATGGGAGGGCTGGAGGGCCCACACTATGGGGCTTAGTATCTAGCAGGGCAACTGCAGTTGGTAATGAGGTAGGTAAATGACCCCCCCCCACAATAACTCATAGAGAAACGAATTACAGCCAGTATTACCCAATGGTACAATTCTGGGTACAGAGAGGTTGCCACCCACTTTTGCGATCCTATTACAGGTGGCTAGAACCTGCTGGAAATGCTACACGAACTTGCAGAACTGGACCAGATCATATTCACTGGGTATCCCACCGTGGTGTTTGCCTAAATTTAGAGAAATAGGGAAAGCTCATGATAGAGGACAGTGGTTAAATGCGGGCCTCCCAACGGTGGCAGAGCAGTATGAGCATGAACTGCTACACACATACAGGAATGTGAGAGGTGTTCCAGATAGAGCGGTCACTTCTTGACATAGAGTGCACTCACCACAGCTGTCTCGTAATTAGGGGGGCTGAAGGGGACAGTACCCCCCCAAAATCGGAGACATCACACCTCTTACTCACCCACAGACATGGCAAAAAAGCCATGACCCTATTGTACAATGCAATTCTACTCTAATGCCTGCGTGTGAGTATGGGATTGAACCTGAAATTGGAAACCCAGAGAGGTCATGAGATCTCAGACAACCAATGGGTGAAATATATGGAATAAACCAAAGCCCTTTCTATAAACCCATGCCTAAAGTGCACGCAATTTAATTACATTCAACAAACATACCTGTACCCCAAACACCTTAGCATGATGTATGTGGGAGCTAACACCTGCTTCTCAAGATATCCAATAGGTGGTCCTGACTTCTACCTATGGTGCGGGTTTACTGGCAAGAGGATAGTGGTAATCCCACTTACATGTTTGTTGGGACTTCTTCTGCCTTCTAAACAAACTAAACTAAACAGGTTCATAGATTTGTATATCTTGCCTTAATACTTACAAAATGACGAATAACCGCGGCCTGGAAGGAGGAATTGGCTCGGAATATATGGATTTGAATGTCGAGCATGGACCGTGGCTGACGTAGATACATAAATACGTATGCACAAGCAAGGGGGCGGGGTACAGCACGTCCCAGCTGGAACACGGTTTGGGCTAAACTCGAAGCAAAGACAGACAGCGCCCTCCTTGAGTGAATGTACCCCGGTTAGATGCACCCTTATTTGTAGCGCCATGAATGTAATGTGTAATGGTTAGCGTTCCTGTAGTTAACACTCCGCTAGCCGGAAACATGCATGCACGTCACCCGTGGGCCAGGCGTGGCCTGCGGGGTCAATAAAAGGGAAGAGCCCGCTCGGGGGCGTACTTCCGGCATGAGACCACTGAGTGAGTGTGGGTTATTTCTCTAGTGGGTCCACCCAAGTAAAAGGAAAGGCCTTACCCTGTCACCCTGCCGTAGAGGTCACCACACTGGTGACGAGGAGGGCCGTGACCCTCGCTGCCGACTGCCACCCCGTTCTGCTTGCGGCGGAGGTGCGTGGCATCCCAAGCGTCGAAGGACCGCGACTGCTACGTCGCCCAGAACAGCGAAGATACGCCGAGTGCATCCGGCAGGTGAGTGCTGCCCCGCTGCGCGGCCCAGGCGTCCTGCGACCCAAAACGAGGAGCCCTGACACCATCAACCACTCGCGCCTGCCACCTGGAGTTGTGCCTTACTCCGTGTGCAGCCGCCCCGAGCACGGAGGTGGGCGTGGCACCAGCACGAGGAGCAGGCCGCAGCGGGACGGCCGTCTCGCCCTCTCTACAGGAAGACGAAGCCCTGTCCTGCGCACACACGCGAGGAGCGTGTCCCTGCACCCGGCGACGCCCAAGGAGGGCGCAGGAGGCCCCTGCCATCAACGGGAGCCAAAGGAAAGTGAGCCTGTGACCAGGTGCAGTGTCCAGGTCTCAGTGGCATGAGGAGAAAAACGAAAAAAAAAAAAATTAACAAAGAAGGAAAAGGAAGCAGATGAACAAAGACTCGTGCACAGACAGCAGTGCAGGCACCAGTGCTGAGCGAGTGGAGAGGGGGGCAGGAGCACACACAGAGCAACAAACACAGGAAGAAAGACACAGCACAGCTGCCAAAAGGGGACACACCAGTCTCACAGGGAAAGCTCGGCCTCAAGCCACTGCCATAGCAGCAGGAGGAAAAGGAGAAAAACGAAATAGAAAGGAAGCGACAGCACAGACAGGGATAAGACAGGCGCATGCCCACAAGAGAGATGGGTGAAGAAGCAGGAGAACAGGCATGACCCCAATTCCCAGTCCAACATGCACTCTCCGGAGTACTACCGCCCTTCAGTGAACTAGAGGACCCGGCAACAGCGTCCCCGAGGTGGAAAATCTGGAGTGAATGCCTAAACAACTACTTCGTTGCCACCAGAGAGACTGACGGAGTGGTGAAAAGGTCGCTACTTCTCCACTATGCCGGAGACGAAATATTCAAACTGTTCAAGCACCTGCCGAACACGGGAGCAGCCACGGATTATGATGCTGCAGTAGCGGCGTTAGTCGCGCACTTCGACCCCCAACTAAACCCAGACTTTGAACGCTTCAAATTACGCCAAGCCCGCCAAAGGGAAGGGAAGTCGATAGACGCGTTCTACACCCGCCTGCGTGAACTGGCCAGCACGTGCACGGAAGATGATCAACCAAAAGAGATCAGAGCCCAGATCATCCAAGGATGCAGAGACAAGACATTAAGAGGCCTCATCCTGCGCCAGCCAAAGATCGCTCTGGAGGACATACTTATACTGGCAAGGACCCATGACCTATCAGCTGCCAGGGCCAACGAGATGGACCAGGCCCTCACAAAACCGCAAGGATGACCGGAAAACATTAAGACGGAGTGGGCAGACGCCCTCCGAACAAGACCAGGGACCGACACAACCAGGAAAACAAGGCCCGAGGCGCCCAAGACGCGGTGCGGATACTGTGGGCATGAACCACACGCAGCGAAAGACTGCCCTGCGCAAGGAAAGACCTGTGCCAACTGCGGGATCCCCAACCATTTTGCCGCGGTATGTAGGAGAAAGAACTGAGGCCGCGACACCAGAGGACAAAGGCCACCTTCCCGGACGGTACAACAACTATCCCTAGCTGACGCAGCGCAGAAAGAGGAAACACAAAGGACAAGCCACCGGTATCAAGGACTAGGGGACTCCTCCACAGAGGAAGATGAGGGAGAAACTTACCTGATATCGTTTGCACAAGAACTTAAACGGCGCCGAAGACCACAACCCACCTGTATAGTCAGGATCACAGGCACGGAAGTAAAGGCAATCATCGATACCGGAGCATCAGTAAATGTGATGGGCCTCCAGCAATATCGGCACCTACGACCTCGCCCACCAGTCACCCCGTCCCGGACCAAGATTTTCGCCTATGGGAGCCAAACCCCTCTGCCACTGAAAGGAAAAATATCGGTCCCAATCAGGTCAAGCGACCAAGAGGTCACAGCCACCATCCACGTCATAGACCGCGAAGCGGACACCTTACTCAGCAGCCACACAGCAGAGGACCTGGCTCTGGTTTCCTTTGCCAGGAGCGTCCAAGCCCATCAGGTAGATGAACTACTTGACCAATTCCCGGAACTCTTCCAGGGCCTCGGCCGCATCAAGTGTGACCCCATCAAGTTACAGATCGACAAGTCCGTCACCCCGTCGCGCTGCGACACAGACGAGTCCCCTTCCACCTGAGACCGTTGGTGGAAAAAGAACTGGAAGTCCTAGAAAGACAAGGGGTAATCAAGAAAGTATCTGGGCCGACACCCTGGGTATCCCCAATGGTTATCGCGGCAAAACCCAAGCAGCCAGGGGCGATACGTCTCTGCATCGACATGCGGTTGCCCAATCGGGCCATCAAAAGAGAACGCCACCTTACGCCAACTATGGACGACATAATTGCGGATGTCAACGCGTCAAGGTGGTTCTCTAAAATTGACCTGAATGCAGGGTATCACCAACTGCCGTTATCAGAAGAAAGCCACTACAACACACCATTCAGCACCCACCTGGGGTTACGTCGTTACAAAAGACTGAACTTCGGAATATCCTCAGCGGCAGAGGTATTCCAGAACACAATACGGGAAATGCTGTCAGGGCTACCAGGGGTGATCAATGCCAGCGATGACATCCTGATCCACTCGGCTACAGCAGCCGACCATCACAAACATCGGAGAAGCACGCTGAGATGCCTGAGCGAGTATGGGGCGACGCTCCACCGCGACAAGTGCCTTTTCTTCCAGCCTTCCCTAGAATTCTTCGGATACGTGTTCAACCAAGAAGGTATCCAAGTAGATCCGAAGAAGTCGCATGCCATCAGGAACGCTCCCGCCCCAACGACACCTACCGAAGTGAGGAGTTTCCTAGGCATGGCTACTTATTGCGGGAGATTCATCCCGGATCTGGCGACCTGTGCCGAACCGTTGAGAGCCCTCACGAGAACAGACGCCAAGTGGCAATGGGGACAAAGAGAAGAGGAGGCAATTCAGAGCATAAAAGATGCACTCCTGGGAGAGGCCACCCTCGCATACTTCGATCCAGCAAAACGGACCGAAGTACTAGTGGACGCCAGTCTGGTGGGACTAGGAGCGGTGCTGGCACAAGAACAGGAGCCAGGCAAGTGGGCAGCACTGTCGTTCGCCAGCAAGTCACTCACCCCCACTGAAGCAAGGTATGCACAGATCGAGCGAGAGGCCCTCGCCATATTTTGGGCCTGCAATCATTTTCATCTGTATCTGACCGGCCAACCATTCACTGTGGTCACCGACCACCAGCCCCTCGTTCCTCTCTCCAAAGGATCAGCCCCTCATCCGCCCCCCCGGATTGAGCGATGGGCTGTACAACTGCAGTCCTACCAGATGGAGGTCGTGTACAGACCCGGGGCGAAGAATCCCGCTGATTTTCTATCCCGACATCCAGTGCCACAGGAAGAGGCAGAGGACGTCGAAAGTGCTGAACAGTACGTCAACATGTTCTCCGCGGCGGCGTGCCCCCAGGCTATGACACTGGAGGAAATCAAAGAAGCGGCAGAGAAGGACACCGTGTATACACGGACCCTTCAGGCGGTCCAGGATGGGTCGTGGAGAAACTACCTTCACCAGACAAATGCCTGGGTGCCAGAAGACCGAGAACGACCGACAAATATATGGAGGGTGAGGAACGAGCTGAGCGCCACCGAAGACGGAATACTGTTGAGAGGCTCAAGACTCATGATACCCCAAGTGCTGAAATGCCGAGCAACCCAGCTAGCCCACGGAGGACATCAAGGCGTGACCAAAATGAAAGCGAGAATGAGAGAGAAGGTCTGGTTCCCTGAACTTGAAGAAATGGTCGAAGACCTAGTCTGCCGTTGCCCATCCTGCCAGCTGACCAGTGCTCCCGAGAAGCCGACCCCAGTGATCATGGAAGAGGCGTGCACCATCCCATGGTCAAAGGTGAGCGTAGACTTTGGGAGTTTCCCAGGAGGGAAACACACGCTCGTCCTCGTGGATGCGTTCTCGAAGTATCCCATAGTGGAACCAGTTGTGTCGACCGCCTTCACCCATGTGGGCCCCATCTTGGAGAAAGTATTTGCCACGTTTGGTTTTCCCCAAGAGATCAGGAGCGACAACGGGCCGCCATTTCACGGAGCTGAATTCGTGACCTTCCTGCAGCAGCGGGGAATCCGCCACCGCTGTGTCACGCCTCAATGGCCCCAAGCGAACGGCGACGTCGAACGCTTCATGCGAACCTTAAACAAGATGCTACGCATTGCCACGGTGGAGCAAGCAGATCCAGAACAGCGTCTCCACCAATTCCTCAGGGAATACCGAAGCACACCCCACTGCACCACATTGCGGAGCCCGTGGTCCCTTATGCTCAAAGGCCCAAGGAGAGATCTGATCCCCACGTGTCCAGGGAGGACACCGTCGCCTCTAGACACCCAGGAAACACAAGCAAGAGAGAACACCAAAACAACCGAGCCAGTGCTCGACGCCATGCTGCCCCGTGGTCACTCCGGCCCGGTGCCACCGTCATACTCAAAGTCCGCTGACCAGGGGGGAAATTTCGGACCACCCATGAACCGGGCATCTGGATGATAATTGCCAGCAACGGAACCATGGTGACGGGCAGGAAAGGGGGCGAGGAAATCTCAAGAAACATCTCATGGTTTAAGGAAGTCCCTGCAGAGGTCCCCGCCGAGCCGTCAGAGTGTGACCCCTGGCTCTCACAGAGTCCAAACAGAGGCGACCCAGGCAGGGGAGCAGAAGATGGGGATAATGCAGGGGAGCCAGAGCTCCAGACCACGCCGCCTCCCAGTTTGCCTCCCAGCAGACCAAACCCCGGAGAGCCACCCCTGAGAAGCCACCCACATCGTTACAGCCTACGGCCCAATCCTCGCCCTAACCACCGGCTCCAGGATTTTGCATGCTAAGGCTGTAGAGACTGATGCCACCGAACTTTGTATATATTATTAGACTCTCCGAAGGTTCGTTTTCAAGGACCAAGTTGAAGAGGGATGTAATGGTTAGCGTTCCTGTAGTTAACACTCCGCTAGCCGGAAACATGCATGCACGTCACCCGTGGGCCAGGCGTGGCCTGCGGGGTCAATAAAAGGGAAGAGCCCGCTCGGGAGCGTACTTCCGGCATGAGACCACTGAGTGAGTGTGGGTTATTTCTCTAGTGGGTCCACCCAAGTAAAAGGAAAGGCCTTACCCTGTCACCTTGCCGTAGAGGTCACCACATAATGTACGATTGGATGGCGACGCCTTGGCCCTGAGGCTGACGATGTGAATATCTCCACCCCGGAGGGTATATGCGTGGCTGCTATGGGTGCCAGGGATCCAAATTACCAGGTCGCTGGATGTAGAATTTGGAATTCCTTTTTCTCCCCCCTTTGATTTTTTTTATACATGTTTTGTATATCCTGATTGTACCACCAGGGCACTTTAATGAACACACAGTGGTTCTTTCTGAGATGTTTTTTGCGAGCATTCAGAACCAGACCTCTTGCTGAGGTTAATGTTATGAAACTTTCATGGTTTGCTTCAGTGGACAGATGATCTGCTCTCAACCACAGTATGTTTGTTTACACGGAAAGCAAGGAGGTAAGCTTTGCTTTGTATGCTTTAATGTTTATAAACATCAATACAGAGTTATGATGAATACAAAAATCTATATATCTGAGTCAAAAAGTTAACTGGACAGTCAAAGTTCAATATTTCGCATGAGAATTGAGATTGAAATGGTTATTATTCCCTTACCAGTATGCAATATGGTGTAAACATTTCCAACACACACTTTTGAACATTTTGAACAATGTTTTGCGTTTGTTGCTCTAATTTGTCAGTGCCACATCGCCAACAGCACGCATTGTTATTTCACACTACGGCACCTGTCGGAAATACCAACAATGCCTCTGTAAAGTAAATGTATTTGGTGCTAAAAATTGGACACATTTGCAGGAGATTAATATTTTTTTGTCAAACTGCTTTTATTAAGTTTGAATGGTAACCTTACATAACATTACAATGTCAATGATTCTTTAAGCCAACGGCTTCAGTGTGCTAATGACAATTTCAGATTATCAACAGATTGGTCCAATATGAACAAAGCATATATAGCAAGTAAGATCATATAGCATTTCTGCAGTATTGTAGGTTTGAACTTAGAAGGTACCCCTTCTATGACGAAAAAAACCCTCCTAATGTTTCCAAACACATTTAGAAGCAATTTAGTAAATAAAAACGTCAACAAAACCCCATACCTAACAGACCTATTCAACACTATGGCTGAAGCACAAGCAGTGTCTCCTTTGATGAGTAAAGCATTAATCACAGTTATCCCCAGGTTGGGGAAAAAGGCTAATAACCCTATTCAACATTGACGCCAAATTACATACCAAAGTAGTGGCTAATAGGATGGAGGAAATTTTGCCTGAACTAGTCCACCCCGATCAGTCTGGGTTAATTAGTGGCTGCCAAACTCATGATAATCTACGATGGGTTATCCACTTGATAGAAAAAGTTAATAAGAAACGTGTCCCATTGGTCTTTTTGCCGCTGGACGCCGAGAAGGCCTTTGACCGCATGGATTGATCATTTTCACTGAATACACTCCGGAATTTCGGCTTTGGGGACCGATTTATAAATATGATAAAGGCTAATTACCAGAGCCCTTGGTCTCGGGTACTTGTTATGTTATGTTATGTTATTTTGAATTTATAAGGCGCACAGCTACCCAAGGGTTTCCCGGCGCCGCCTGAGGGGACCAAAGAGAGAGAAAGAAGGAAGAAGCTTATTGATTGAATTGATTGAATAGCCAAGTTTTCAGTGACTTACGAAAATGGACAAAAGTGGTCTCTTTCCTTAATAGCAGAGGAAGGGAGTTCCACAGGGTGGGGCCCAGGCAAGAAATGGATCTGCCACCCATACGTGACAATCTGTGCCTAGGAACCATGAATTTCATTTGAGTGGATGAGCGGAGAGAACGTGACGGGACGTATTGGTGGGCAATAGTGTTTAAGTATTGACGGGGCATTGCCAGTTTTAATTTTGAACATATAGGTTAGAGTTTTAAATTTGATGCGGTTTTGAACCTTAAGCCAGTGAAGTTCACTTGTAAACGGCACAGCTCCAGAGTTGACCGGGGGACGAGACAGGGGTGCCCCCTATCCCCAATTCTTTTTGCCCTCTGTATAGAACCCTTGGCGATACGGATAAGAAATGACAGCAAAATTCAGGGAATCCACTTTGGTCCAGATGAACATAAAATTTCACTGTTTGTGGACAATATTCTTTTGACCATCACTTCTCCCCGGAACGTCTCTACCTGCTCTACCGGAGGTGCTCCAGGAGTTGAGTTGAGTGATTGAGCTCTTGGGCCTGATGAACCCGCTGTATAAAGTTTTTTTTATAGAAGTCCCGGAACACTCAAGCTTTCCCTTCCTCAGAGTGGTGAAGTAGACCCCCTCATCCCTAATCTGCCCAATATATTCTTTTTCCTGTTTAACTCTCAATTATCTTATGAGGAGGGTGCAAATTTTGTTACTGAGTTCATAACCAATTGTTTTCAGATGTAAGAGAGTATGCTTGGCCATAGTAGTATAGATCGCGTGAAGTTTTCCTTTCAGGAAGATTACTTACCGCTGTAAGCTGAGAGAGGGGTTAGCCTTATGGGCTTTCTCAGTCAGGAAAAGCTCGTTTTCCAGCACCAGACTCTTTTTAGCTTTTTGTTGTTGGAGTGTGGAGATCAGTGAGATGCATTTCCCTTTTATAACTGATTTGAACGCATCCCATGTAGTAGAGTAGGAAGTCTCTTTGGGATAGTTCATTTGAAAGAAATCTACTATTGTTTTCCGGTAATGATCCCGAAGGAGCCTGTCGAATGTGAGCATGTTAGGGAAATACCACCTACGAAATCCCAGACACTTCTGGGACCAAATAAGGGCAATCTCCCACAGGGCATGATATGATATAACGATAGGGTGAGTCTTGGCTATCCGGGCCGTGTGACTCAACTGTTGACTTATGAATATATGGTCTATTCTAGAATAAGTCCTATGGGAATGAGAGAAGAAGGTATAATTCCTCGTGGTAGGATCAAGAACCCTCCATATGTCTATCAGCCTGATCTTCTGGACAGCAGATTTCAGCGCTTTAGAGAAAACTCCAGTGTGTGACCTGTAATAGTGTTTAGTATCAAAGGCGGAGTCCAAGATCAAGTTAAAATCCCCCATTAATATTATATCTCCCTCGGCAAAGCCAGCCAGCAAAGAAAGGAAGGAGAGTAGAAATTCAGACTGGCCAGTGTTAGGTCAATCAATCAATCAATCACAAGATTTGTAAAGCGCACTACTTACCCGCGAGGGTCTCAAGGCGCTGAGGGAGAGGAGGGGGTGTTGCCGCGTTGTGAATACATTTTAGCAATAGTACAAGAACAACTTTTAATAGTTCCCTTGACCTTCAAGATCTGTCCTTCCTTATCCGTTTTGCTATCCCGTATTTGAAATTGGACTGGGGAACGAAACAATAAAGCTACTCCATTGTGTTTGGTGTTAGATGATGATCTATAAGGGGATAGAACTTGAGTTGAAGTCTTTGATCGTCGCCCCGTTTAAGATGGGTCTCCTGAAGGGCCACAACATCAACATAGTGATCCCCCAAGTATTTCCAGAGTTGTTGCCTTTTTAATTGGGGGAATTTAAGCCCTTAATATTCCATGTCAAATATGTAAGTTTCATAATGTACAATCAGAAGGCCCCTCCAGAGGCCCGGATCTTCGGATTGCCCAGCAGAGAAATCAGGGATGCTCTCAGTATTGTATCCCCCATAAAGCCCCCCCATGTCCTCCACGTCCCCATCTACAATACATGTGTCTCCCACCTTGTAAAGCGAAAATAAAACCCAGCAAACCATTGAAACTAGAAATGTCATATTCTCCACCTACTGTGGAATCATTTACTTTATGAACTGCAGAGAATGGACACAAACCCACCATCCCACCCCGCGTGATGTGTACAGGTGGCTAATGGTTGCTGCGTAAAATACTGTATGTGGCAGGGAAAAACCAGATTAAACAGACTGAACACCCAGCGCAAACTTGGCAACCCAAATAGTCTCTGTAGAAACCCTCCTCTTTTATGGGAGGCAATAAGATATTGTTGATCCGATTGGTGAATTCGAGAATTGAGAAAATCACGTAGGGAAGAAAGCAGGTCTTCCTTAGACAGCGTCATATTTTCTCCCAAAGGAGATGCAGTACTCTCTGCTCTAGTCTCCATCGGGGCAAAATAGTTAGAGACTCTTGTTCGTCTGCACCTTCTTAGGTGACATAGAAGCTGTTGAGTTCTCCAGTGTAGGGGAGTGGAGAGTATAGAACGTCCCACACTGCATCAAGTGCAGCTTTAATGGAGGCTCTCAAAACAGGGGCATGCTCTACCTCATTCTGGAGCCATCCATCATCTTCCCCAGCGAGACCAGCCAGTGACGACCGCCCAGCCGTCCAGCTTCTCAGTGCGCGGCAGATCCCAGGAGCTCACAGGAGCGCATGCTCCTCACCGCACTGACGTTGCCACAGCTCCGAAGAGACACCTCATCCTTAGGCGCACACAGGACTGGAGGACACCCCCCGCCCCCGGTAAGGGCCAAAGTGCAATCCAGGATCGCAGGGGCAACGGCACTCTGCTGCTATAGCTGTGGGGAGTGTGATGGTGTGGGTATCGGGGGGCTTGATCTAGGGGCATGCGGCTTGGGGGCTACAGCCGACTGCTAAGGGCAAGGATGGGTGCAGGGCCTAGTTGCTGAATGCGCCGGCAGTAAGGGACAACCACACATGAGAGCTGGTTCACGGCATCAGCCACGTGCGCTGACGTCGTCCTTTATTTATACTCCCCGGCCAGAGCCCGGTCCGGGGAGTTGCGGGTGGCAACATTGTATTGCAGTGGCCGGGTGGCTCACTACATCCCATCTAACCCACGGAAAACAAATACAAACATTTGTGCAATATAAACCACAAACAATAACGTGATGCACAATAACTCTGGTTGTCGGGCCTTTCCAGCTCGGTCATCTCGCCGACGTCCTCAGCATAGAAAGTCTCTCAATTTGGTGCTGGGTCGGGGGTTCCCCCGCAATCCATAATATTGACTGCCACGACCCTCGCTCTCCACTCTGTCCTCCGTGTTGGTAGGCACAACGGTGCCTGTCACCCGGCTCTCTGGGATCTCCTCCCGCGTTGCTACTCCGCTACCAACCGGCCCGTCCCTCTCTGGGGATGGCGGATGTCCCCCCTCCAACTCGACCTCTTCTTCCGGCCAGTCATCCACTTCTTGGTTTCTGGAATCCTGTTCAGAGGCCCTCGCTTTTTTGAACCACGACACGTTGCGTGCTACCTGTTGAGTCCCCCTCTTCGCTGTGATCATGGACCCCTTGATTTGCACCACCTTCCACAGGTCTCTTTCAAAAGGAGTCCGGAACTTTGATCCTGGATGCCGGTCTTTGATCACCACATAATCACCTTCCTGAATATCCCCAGGTTGGGCTCTTCGTTTCCGGCTCGCCCGGTCATTGTTATGTTGTCGCCGACTCTGGGTGCCCTCCTCATCTATGGTTGCCGGCACTTCCAGCTCACTGACGGGAATACTGTCTCTCACCACTCTGTTCATGAGTAAGTCACTGGGGGCACACTTCGTGGTGCAATGAGGGGTGTTACGATATGCCCGGAGGAAACGGTGTAGGCAATTCTCTAGATGCTCCCCTTGGTCCACACCAATTCTGATGGTCTTGTTCAGAGTCCTCATGAACCGCTCCACATCCCCATTGGCCTGCGGCCACTGGGGAGTCACTCTGCGATGTCAAATGCCATAGTGCTCCAGAAATTCCTTGAATTCCTGCCCCTGAAACGGGGGCCCATTATCGGTTCGTATTTCCTCGGGCATTCCTAGCAGGGCGAAAACCTTCTCCAACACTGGCTGCACGCATTCGAAAGATGTAGACGGTACCACCTCCATGACAGGAAACTTGGAGTGACTGTCGACCAGGACCAAGGTATGCCGTCCCTCCGGGAAGCTTCCAAAATCCAGGCTCACATGACCCCACGGCACCTTGCTGGGCCCTTCAGTGATCACCGGGGTGACAGGCGGATCGGATCCCGTGATCAAACATGCATGGCATCCTCGCACCTTCTCCACGACCATCTGGTCCACTCCCGGGAACCACACCTTCGCTCTCAGCCTGGCCTTTGTTTTCTCGATACCCTGGTGTCCCTGGTGCGCCAGCTCTACGATCCTCCCCCGAAGACGTGCCGGAATTACCAAACGAGTGCCTCTCAGGATGAGCCCTTGTCCGGACTCGCTGAGCTCCTCCCGACACCTCCAAATACTCTCCCAGTACTCCTTGTCTTCATCGGCTGGGCGTTCCGCCCTTGTAAGAACCATTTCCACCGGTGGTCTTGCAGAGTTCTTTTCACCACCTGTAAGCATCGGTCCTGTCCTGTCGCCTCAATGAGCTCTTCGATGGTCACCGCCTGCGGGCACGCCTCATCCACGATTAGCCGTATAAACGACTCGGTACCTTCATCCACCTCCCCCTTGCTCCCGGTGCCTTGAGCCAGGGGATGTCGTGACAGATAGTCTGCGGGATTGTTGACCCCAGGGCGATACTCCACGCCAAACCGGTAATGCTGAATTTGGACGGCCCAGCGTTCAATCCGAGGCGGCCCGTTCCGTGCTGTGCCGGAGAATATTGGGACCAATGGCTTGTGATCGGTTACCACGGTGAACGTGTGCCCACAGAGGTAGATATCGAAATGTTGGCACGCCCACCGGATAGCCAGCGCCTCCCTCTCAATTTGGGCGTATCTTGTTTCCACTGCGGTGAGCGCTTGGCTGGCATAGGCAATGGGAACCCAGTCCCCCTGCCCATTCTTCTGGAGCAACACTGTGCCCAACCCAACGGGGCTGGCGTCCACAATGAGTTCCGTGGATGCTCCCGGCTGAAAATATGCTACGGTGGCCCCTGTTACCAACGCTTTCTTGATGTCGTCGAATGCTCGTGCTTCTTCATCCGTCCACCTCCAGGGCGTTTCTTTCTTGGTCAGTCTTCGGAGGGGTTCCGACAGCGTTGCCAAATGCGGAATAAACCGGCCGCAATAATTAGCCATGCCCAAAAAGCTTCTGACTTCTGACTGGGTCTGCGGGATCGCTGCCGTTCGAATGGCTTCCACCTTCCCCGGATCCACCTGCAAGCCTCGGGCAGAGAACCTGTAGCCGAAGAATTCCACTTCCTTGGCGTAGAAGTCACATTTGGCGCGGTGTAATGTTAGGCCCTGCTCCACTAATCTCTTTAGTGTGGCTCGCAGTCGCACGTGGTGTTCTTCCAACGACTTGGAGAATATCAGTATGTCGTCACTGACATTGAGTACCCCCACTAATCCGGACAGCGCCTCCCTCACCGCATCCTGAAACACTTCCGCCGCTGAGGACACTCCAAAGCTCAGGCGCTTGAAACGTCGTAGGCCTACGTGTGTTGAGAAGGTCGTGATGTATCGACTCTTCTCGGCCAGCACCAGCTGATGGTATCCAGAATTGAGGTCCACTTTGGAGAACCACTGTGCTCCATTAATGTCCGCCACTATCTCATCGATGGTTGGTGTTATGTGCCTCTCCCTTCGTATTGCTTTGTTGGGCAGCCGCATGGTCCACACACAGCCTGATGGCTCCCGGCTGTTTGGGCTTGGGCGCAATTACCAACGGTGACACCCACGGGGTGGGTCCTGACACTTTTCAATCACCTCCTCTCTCTCTAGCCGCTCTAATTCCTCTTCCACCAGCGGCCGCAGGTGGAAAGGCACCCTCCGATGTCTGAGTGCTATAGGCTTGACAGTGTCGTCAACGTGTAGTTGAACTTCCACCCCTTTCAAACGCCCCAGCCCTCTGAACAGCTCCGGGAATTCACTTAACACCGTCTCGGCTTGCGACTGGTGTATGTGTCTGGCAAACATTATCAATCCTAAATCTTCAGCCGTGTGGCCGCTCAGCAGAGACTCAGCCCTGTCGCACGTAACATAGAACCTGGCACATGTCGTTCTCTCTTTGTGCTTGACTTCCGCGTTTATGACGCCTTGCAAACGAATGGGCGTGTGGCCTCCATATGTGAGGATCTTCGCGGTCGTTGCTATCAACCTTGGCCGGGGTCTTAATTCGCCGTACTGCGCTGCGTCTAAAATGTTCACCGACGCCCCTGTGTCAATGAGTGTCTGTACGCAGTTATTGCCAATCCAGACTTGGCACATCGGCGGCGGCCTCCTCGTGGTGTTTATCCCTCTCACATTAGATATCACGAACACGTTATCCTCCTCTTCGTCCTCCGCCACCGCCAGCTTTTGACACCGGCTATCGAGATCTTCCACTTCCTGGACATTCCTGGCATGTCTCTGACCTCATGTCCCTCTCGTCCGCGTCACTTCCGAAGTTGCCCCACCTCGGCATACTTTCGCGAAATGGCCATACCTGTTGCATTTCAGGCACTGTCTCCCTTGCGCCGGGCATCCTCTCTGGGAGTGCATAGCCAGCCCGCAATTCTTGCAGCCCTTGCCGTTCGGACGGTCCCCCGCCCCGGGCGCTGAGTATCCCCCTCGGGCGTAAGACTTCCGGATAGCGTCCACCCTTTCCTCCTTGATTGGAATCGGGTATGTGGGTTGAACGGTCCCCGACTTTCTGGCCAGTGCCTCCTCCATTGCCCCTGCGCGGACATCTGCCAGTTCATGCGACCGTCCCAGGACCAAGATGTCATCCAGTGAGATCCCTGGTTGCCGTAATATGAGCTTCCGTAACTCGAGTGACTTGCACCCCACGATGAGTTGTGCCTGTGTCTCAAATTGGCGATCAATCCCTGAGCACGTGCTCGCCAGTTTTCGCAGGCGCGCGAAAAACATGTCCACAGACTCATCCTCCCTCTGCTTGGCCTGGCGCAATTTGAAATGTTCGAAATCTGGGTTAACTTGCGGATCAAAATGTCTATTCAAGGCTCTCACCGCCTTCTCATAGTCGCTGCCATCTCCTGTGTCGGGCAGGTCTTGGAAGAGGTCATACAGTTCATCCCCTCCCATCAGGAGCATCGTCGACCTCTTGACTGCGTTATCAGTCTCCCTAGTCGCCACAAAGTAGTTGTCCAACTGACCCAACCATTTGCGCCACCGTGGCGCCGCCGTCGCCGGATCAGCCAGTTGGCTGAACTCTGGGAGGGCCTTAACAGCCATCCTCCCCGGCCGGTGCCCAACCGCACCTGTGTCCTGGGGCACAGCCCCCTCCGCCGCAACCACGGGCGTGGTCATCCCGAGGGCAGACCCTCCGCTGCTTCGCACACGCACAGCTCCCTGTGTACACTGTGTGCAACTTCAAACGGGGCGCTCAGCCTTTCACCCCACGGCCTGTGTCTGGTGGGGCACCCTGTATGGGGTCTCAGCGTAGCTCTCCAGGTCTCCTCGGGGTCGCCTGCACAGCAGTGTCACTACTGCCTCACTCGCAGGTCCCTCCTGCTGCCGCGAGTGCTTCGCGCTCTTCGCCGCGCCGACAGGCCGCGCCCTCTCCAGCGCACACCCGTACTTTCCTTGCTGCAGCAGATGCGGGGCCCACACTCGGCGCGCCTGTCACGGGCGGCTCGGCCACCGCCTCAGCACCTCCCCCGCAATGCTCTTCGCACTCTGCCTGGCACTCCTCTTACCGCACCACGGCAGGTGGCGATCGTCACACCACCCGCTCGCCGTCACGCTCTTCACCTCACGCGCCGCCACCGGCATTCACCGCGGGCAGCAAACGCGGAGCGACACGCGTGGTTCCTCCTCCGTCCTCGTCGCCAGTGTGATGGTGTGGGTATCGGGGGGCTTGATCTAGGGGCATGCGGCTTGGGGGCTACAGCCGACTGCTAAGGGCAAGGATGGGTGCAGGGCCTAGTTGCTGAATGCGCCGGCAGTAAGGGACAACCACACACGAGAGCTGGTTCTCGGCATCAGCCACGTGCGCTGACGTCGTCCTTTATTTATACTCCCCGGCCCGAGCCCGGTCCGGGGAGTTGCGGGTGGCAACATTGTATTGCAGTGGCCGGGTGGCTCACTACAGGGAGGGGGCTGGTCCCATGCTCCTGGGCCGGATCAGCGCAGTCATCGCAGCTTCCTTTTTCCACCTGCCCGCAACCCCCAGTGGGCTGCTTCTCGCTCACTCACGCTTCCCCTGTGACAAAACATTGCAACAAAGCCACCTTTGTGTGCCGCTAGCGTTGCACACTACATATCGATGTTTTCTGGCAGCGGATGGACGCGAGAATCATTGATCTGCGGGGTGCTGAGCGGAGCCTCCGTGGATCACGTCTACATGGCCATGATGGCTGGCCGCGCCCCCTCCAGGAGATTATTTTAAGATTAAATTACAGTGTTTATTACTGAAGTGCTGAATGCGCCGTCTATTTTTTTATTTCCGTTGGAATTTATTTATTTAGAGGTTTTGTATGGTGATGGTCGCAGCCTTTTGACCTCTCTGCAATACTGGGTGTTCTATCCCTCTTGAAGCTTCCCAGTGTGGAAGACACAAGTGTCTTACCTTAACCTGGGTAGGCAGCTTATCAATGTACCACGCTTGCACCGCAATCAACATTGCGAAGTCAAACCACAAAAGCATTTCTAAGTATGGAAAGCAATACTTCAGGGGTACTCCTTTACCAACTCCTACATGCTTTTGTGAATCGGCACCCATACATCCAACTACCTGTTAGTATAAGTGCAACTAGACTACAGTCCTGGTTATGTTTTGTATGAACTGTATATGGTACGTGTATTCCATAAACATTCCTATTTTAGATGTTTTGCAGTCAATACACAAAGGCATGCAACCACATTTAAAAGAGTACTTCAGGAGTACTACTTTACGCACTCCGAAATGTCAATATGAATAGGCCTTTCTATGACCACTTGCACCAGTATGGAAGACAGTCACATGCGTCTGCCATGAAAAAAGGCTGACATGTCAGTGTTAATTGTTGCCTGTGATCAGGATTAGGCCTGGGCGGAGTTTGTGGAACTCCGCGAACTGCCCCCAAAAAACTCTGCTGCGCGCCGCTGAGTACCGCAAGGGAAACAGCGTTTACAACGCTGTCATTGCATCGCGCTACCATTACAACGCGGTCATTACAATGAATGCGTTGTTAATACGCGATGCAATTACATCCCAAGTCATTACAACGACTTGCACTAGAGGGCGCTCAGGTATTGGAAATAAATTCCAGCACCTTTCCTACTGTTGCGCAAACTGGAGTAGGAATAGTAATTAATACTATTCCTAAGTCCAGCGCGCCCCCTAGTGCAAGTCGTTGTAATGACTTGCGATGTAAATGCATCGCGTACTAACATGCGGTCGTTGTAACGACCGCGTTGTAATAGTATGCAATGTTATAGCATGCGTTGTAACATGCTACATTCGTTCCGCAAGCATCAAAGTGAGAAAAGTCACGCTGCTTGCGCTGATGTTTAGTGTGGGAGTTTGTCAATAGAGTATGCAATAGAATGTTCATGAGTGCATGGTTTGGATGAGTGGGCAGTTGGAATGTGTGGGGCTGAGCAGCAGGATGCTGTTCATGGTGGGGCTGTACCATCTTACTTGTAACTGAATAAACCTACATAATCTACACTACTGACTACTGGACTGATTACCTACAAGGGCCTAACTTTATTTACAAAAGTGGCGATGATTTTGAAAAGAACCACACGTGATGAGCCAAGAAAGTACACAAGAAACTAAAAGAAGATTGCCAGAGTCTGAAAAGAAGCCTGAAATTAAGCCAGAGCAACGCCTTGGATGCCCCACCGGTGTCTTCTACAACTGACAGCCTACACATTGTACGTTTTGGACATTGTGTGGCTTAAAACCTGCCAGCCTACACACAGCCGATTGAATTGAAGATTTGATGTTAATCCTGTGTGGTTTGAAGACAGACAGCCTACAGACAGCCTACAGATTTGATGTTTTGTGGCGTTTGATATAGATGATTTGAACACAGACATCCTACAGAAGTATGTTTTGGGCGTTCAACCTTAATGACTTGAAATCTGACAGCCTGCAGCCTTTGGCAGTTTCAGAAGACTTTGGTACCTACAAGATTGGAGTTGGCATGTTCAGGATCTCACCTTTTTGGCTAATCATGCCTGTGGGGATTACATCGTTACATCAGAAGGTTGTGGAGAAAACCGGCAGATCTGGCAGTGTTTAGTTGCTTCGTGAATGTTAGCAGTTTACGTGGTGCATTATTTGTACAGCGATTTACATTGTACAGGCGCTGACTGCTGCAGAGATCCTAGCCATGATAGGGTGAGATATATTTTGTTAAAACATTGTGGTGATGCTGTGTGAGTGATTTTGGATGGTGCTCGGGGGCACTGATCGAGTCCCGGTGTGGAACTATTCTGGATGCTCTCTAGGGTTAATTTTGAGTCCCGGTGCAGGCAAGGGCATTTGATATCCTATTGTTTACCTTTGAGAATTTGAAGGACGCTCTCGTGGGTCCTTCAACGGCCATTCTGGAAGCAGCGCAGTGGTGCGAAGTTGAGGCAGCGAGACCCTGTTATGACGTGAGTACGGCCATTTTGGTAACAGTACTGCAGGCACAATCTGGCTGCGAGACCCTGCTGAGACGCCAGTGCAGCCACGTTGGAAGCTGCATTGTTAATACAATCGTGCTGTTACGTCAGTGCGTTGCAGCCATGTTGGAAGCTGCATTGTTAATACAATTGTGCTGTTACGTCAGTGCTCTCCTTGAGCACAGCACATTGGTTATTGAGGCCGAGCAGGATGTTTCTGGCGTGGTGATTGCAGCGCCGTATCTTAGCGACGCAGGTTATACCAGCCTGATGCGTTGTTAAGTCAGCATTAGGCAGGGTTATTCCCTGTTGCGCTGGAGAGTCACCATGAGGAAATGTTTTCAATGGCATGCGACTGCACGGAGGTGATTTAGGTCCGTCGCCAAGAGGAGTAGTTGCGCAAGTGCTGATCTGAGGTCAGAGGCCGACTCATACTTATGTTATTTGTTGCAAAGTCATCCTGTGCCCTGGGCACCCCCCAACTTTTTGCTGACTGGTACTGGTGGTAACTGACTCTGACTGACCCTGGGCTTTGCCTAACCAGGCCCAGGGCCAGTGCTATGCTGAAAACACTTAGAATACAGTGAAAACACCTACATACACTAGGGTACACCATGGGTTGGGGTACCCCTGTGATTGGCATGATCTACCCTATAAGCCCCTAGTATATAATAGGGCAGGGGAATTGAAACTACCTATCAGTCCCGAGTATATACTAGGGCATGGCAGTGTAGAGGCCAGCAGCCTTCTGCACTTGCATGTGTGCACTGCTGAGGCCTGAGGTCAGTTTTAAAAGCAGCCCTGGGTGCCATGACTGCTTTTAAAAAGTAAATTGTGCCCAAACTCGTCTTTGGTGTTTGGTGGGGCACTTAAAAATGGATAACCTACAATGTTATGGCATATTAGGAACCCCCAGGGTCTCCCCAAGGTGTCCCAGGGGTGGGGGGTCAGGTATCTATAAGGTAGACCCTTATAAAATGAGTTTTATATGCCCTGGGTTAAGTGAAATTTCACATTTCACTCCCCACATTGTGATAAAGTTCTGCCCAAATTCGACTTTGATGCTAGGAGCACAGTGAAGTGAGGATCTGCAATAGTTCTACAGATTCAGCACCCCTAAAGTCTCACCTAAGTGTCCCATGGGGTGGGGGTCCTGTAGATATAAGCAAAGTACTTATAAAATATGTTTTTGTAAGTCCTGGTGCTGGAAAAATGGCCCAAGTCATTTTTCCCATTGCAAATCCCCTGCTACATAGGTTAACATGGCAGGAAGTTATTAACTAATAACTCTTGATAGAAGAGGGCTAGAAGTACTATTCAAAGACTTCCCGAATGGTATTAATAAATCCCACAATTTGATATTGTTGAATTTCTCCTAAAGTGTACATACAAGAAGTTATAAGACTTTCTTGTTTGTAGGTCCAGATTCAGCCTTCCAGTGTCTGCCCTGATTGGTCAGAGTTAAGTGGATTAGCCAGGCTGCCTTGAAGAGGTGATAAAGAGCCCCTGGGGTTAACCAGCTCTGCTGGCAGGGCAGTGTGCTGTTCCACAGGAATGCCAGGCCAGGGGAGGAGTCGTAAACCTTGGTCTTCAAAGAGGAGAGCAGAAACCAGTGTCATTTACAACTCTGAACTTTCCACCTCAGGCAGATGGTAGGATTAAGGAAGGTATGAGCAGATGCAGGGGGGAGAGTCTAAGTAAATTAGCCATCCTAGGGGTGTGTTTAGCCAGCTCTTACCTCCCTGCTGGAAAATCAGCCATTATGAATTTGGAAGATTTGATGCACTCTGGGACAAAATAATGCCACACTCTACAGGATGTGGTCATATCTTTGAGGAGTTACCCTGCTCCCATTGGTCAGGAGTGACCTCCTGCCTGACCCAGAGACCTTGGAATAAGTATCTGAGAGGGGCAGAGCCCTCCAGATCTGCTGCTTGAAACTTAAGGAAGCAAGACATTGCCATGCTGAGAAGTTGGGGGTGCAAAACTCTAAGGCCTGTCCTCTGAAGACTGCACCAGCTGAAACTACAGCCCTGTGGATTACCTTGCTGCAAAAGACTAAAGAGTGGACTCCCTGCAAGCTACAGGTTAACAGAGCTCACCTGGACCATCACCACCAAGGATCATCAACTGGAAGAACTACCAGTGGATTTGTAAGGGTTTTGTCCAAGTGGATTGTGGGAACTGAAGTCCTCAACTTTCAAGGACCATCTTGGAGCTTCCAGACCCTTGGAGTGTGTTTGAGACACTTTGGGACCCCTTGAGGAACTTCAGGAAGAAGTTCAAGAAGTTTGGAGAACTTTGGAGCAATTTTGAAAAAAAGCTCCATAGATGGACCGACTCAACCTGGCCAGCCAAGCCACCTGCCTTCATCCGCGAGCCGGCCAAGCCATCCAGGTTCGTCCCGCTAAAAGCTCCGTAGGTCTAACTTCCAGAGTTTGACCGAGAGTAGAAGAAATCCGTGGCTGGCGAACCCTCACCGAATCCGGCCTGGTGAAGAGCATCGAGGGACCCCGCGAGAAAAAGCTGCGTAAAAGTTTCTAAGTCCGAACGAAGAAAAGGTGACCGGGAGCAACCGCAAAAGCCAAGCCGCCTGCCTTGAACCGCGTGTCGGCCTGGATCCTGGGTTTTCCCCGCTGGAACCGGACTTCCATAAGTTTGACCGGGAGCTCATCGCAAGGCTATCCGGCGAACCCTCACCGAATCCGGACTGGCTGAGAGCTTCGAGGGACCCCAGGAAGAAAAGCTCCAGAAAAGTTTCTAAGTCCGAAGGTAAAAACTGTGACCGGGACCTACCGCGAGGTGTAGCCGCTCCAGGCTCCATCGCGGTCGGCCTGAAACTTTGACTTTGGGTCGGTCTATCGCGAGTCTGTATCCCAATATGGTGCTATAAGTTTCTAAGTGCTATATTTTGCTAAATCTTTGAAAATTCATATCTCCGGTTCCCTACATTGGATTTTTGTCGTTTTGGTGTCATTTTAAAGATAAAAATATTTCCTATTTTTATAAATTGGTGTTGGATTTTTATTATGTGTTGTGTCTTAATTATTTACTGAATTGGGGTTTTTAAATGCTTTACATACCTGTCTTTGAAGTTAAGCCTGTCTGCTCGCAGCCACGTTACCAAGGGTTGAGCATAGGAATAATTTTCTAAGACCTATCATGTGTTAGTGGCCTTATTGCCAGTGGCAGACCTACATTTGCCCCTACCAATAATCCACTTTCCAACATTATTCTAACGGTGGCCTCGGGTGAGAAGTCGCTCACCAATCACATGACTGTTATTGGTAGCTACTGTCATGTGGCACTATGTGTATTCCTAATGCTATGCCTATACATATAGTCATTAAGGTTTCGTAGTATTGGTTGTTTACCATGCTTAATGGGCTGCTGTCTGCTGTGGTGTGTGATGCTTGTGGGCAGTATGTGGATATGGTTGCACTTTTGGATGAGTGCATATGTTTTGTTGTTGGTATTACATTTTGAGGTGCACAATGAAATTTCTTTATGTGTAGCGGTGTGTTTGTGTTAGCTACTATTTTGTGACCGTGGTGGTCAATGGGTTGGGATGTACTCTGTATACCCTGCATAATACCCTGTATACTCTTCATAATTCCCTGTGTGTGGGGATGGGTAGTGTTGGATGATACCCCATGTATGAAACCCTGAGCGAGGGATGAGTCCCTTTTATGTTGGGTTGGATGATATCCTGAGCAAGCAATGAGTCCTTTTATGTTGAATTGTCTATGGTTCTAAGATACCTATAATTTGCTGTAGTGGGAACATGTGTGTTCTTTTGTCCAGCGTAATGTGCAGTAGTGGGAACAAGAGGATTCCTAGTCATGCAAGTGAGTATGCTGTAGTGGGAATATGTGCATTCTTAAGTCCAGTGAGATGTGGTGTGCTGTAATGGGAACAGGTGCGTTCCTTTGTCCAGCGAGATGTGGTGTGCTGTAGTGGGAACAGGTGCATTCCTTTGTCCAGCGAGATGTGATGTGCTGTATATATATATATCACGAAGACTTTGGAAAATGAGCGTCCGAAATATATACATATATATATATATATATATGTGGTGTTCTCTCGCAGGAGAAAAATATATATAGTATGTAATCTGTATGCGTGATCTATCTTTACAATGAACTTCCTTTACAATTCAAGGAATGTAATGATTCATGCAATGTGATGTGATCTTGTGTCATCTTCATTTACAATTCTAGGAATGCAATGATTCATGCTATGCGATCTTATGTGACCTGATTTTATTTTACTACCTAAGGAATGAAATAATTAATGTAATGTAATGTGATCTTTCCTTGTGATTCAGGATTGGTTGCTTTTATGTACAGGAAGTGTGAATGTGTATTTTCCTTCACTTTGCTTCCTGTCGTATTTATTGTTTCCCGAAGGAAGGAGATGTGTTATATCCTGTGTCTCCTAGTTCCTTGCTGCTCAGCCTGTGTGAGTGTGATCTAATAGAATGTTCATGAGTGCATGGTTTGGATGAGTGAGCAGTTGGAATGTATGGCGCTGAATAGCAGGATGCTGTTCCCGGCGGGGCTGTACCATCTTACTTGTAACTGAATAAACCTACATAATCTACACTACTGGCTACTGGACTGATTACCTACAAGGGCCTAACTTCGTTTACAAAAACTACTTCGTTCCTCTTCCTCACTCCACTCCTCAGCCCCTGAAGTACATCACCCTTTACAGAGAATTTCCTTCTAAAATGTTCCCAAATAAACCCCTTTCAGAAGGTGAGAGTACATGTATCATTGCAGTTTAACTTGGATTGCTTGTATTAGACATATAATAAGGATATGAAGTATACATTCAGATACACAAATATATCCAAAATTGTCAAACAATAGCCAACAGTCAAAGTCTTTGTTTCAAACAAATGGTATTGATTCATGGGTCTCATGAGCACATAAGCCATCTGTGAATTAACCTAATAAAAAAACAGAAGAGAGCCCTGAGAACATATGTATGAGGATAACAGTACACAACATGTTGCATCAGGAATGTACTACCTATTCACCTGGTGCAAAACTTAATTTTTTGTGTTTTATGCATCTGTCTGTTGGTGTAAATGTTGAATTTGCACTGGGCAGCCAGTACAATATTTATGATTCCAACAACAGCAACATGCACCTTACAGTATTCCTAGCTTTGACCCTCATCCTTGGTAACAATAACATTATTTCTAACTCTAAACCTGACCCTAACCTAGCCTCTGTCATGATTTACTCTTGTGCCTTCCACCAGGGGACCTACCTGTGGGACTTTCCAGTGTTCTAATAAGCTCCTGGACTATCCACTGTATGCATAGGCTGATTTTCTGTCTCTTGGACACTATTCAGAAATTCCCATCCATTCCCAGTCCATGCCAGGTTTTGTCGAAGCCCGCCTGCTCTTGCTAAAAGCTCCATTACCTAGAATTCCCTGCTCACTGTTTCGTCTCGACCCCTGCAGACTAAGGATGGGTGGAGGAATTCAGTAAACCTGGGGCATGTCATCACAGTGAACTCTATTAAGCCCCACTGCATGCAGTTCACCGTTGGTCATCGTAGCAGTGTTCCTGTTTGGCTGACCCCTTGTTTCCTGAGCTTTTGCCATCTTTGTTTCCAGAGTTTCTGAGCTATAGTTACTCCTTGTTTCCTGTACCTGAGCTGTAGCTAATTCCTTTGTTCTGGAACTAGCACTGCCTTCAGTACTCCTTTAAATTCTCAGCCAGCACCTTTAGGGCACTCTTGAACTCTATCTTTCTGTGTATACCTTTTTCCCATCTGCTACCCTCTGCCCCATCCACTACCCTCTGTTGCCTTCAGTTTTCTGCCTCCTCTGATCGTTTTCTGCTTGTTATTCTGCCTCTTCTCTGCTCTCTCCTGCCCTCTTTTTTTGCCTCTTTCTGCTCATTCTACCTGTTATTTTGTCTCTTTCTGCTCACTCCTGACCTCTATTCTGATCTTGCTGCTCGTGTTTGACCTCTATTTTGTCTTAGGCTGCTCGTTTCTGACCTCTATTTTGCCTCTTTCTCATCATTCTACCCATTATTTTGCCTCCTTCTGCTCGCTTCTGACCTTTATTTGCCTCTTTCTGCTCATTTCTGTCCTTTATTTTGCCTCTTTCTGCTTGGTGCTGACATTTATTTTGCCTCTTTCTGCTCGTTTCTGACCTTTACTCTGCCTCTTTCTGCTCGTTTCTGACCTTTATTTTGCCTCTTTCTGCTCGTTGCTGACCTTTATTTTGCCTCTTTCTGCTAATTTCTGACCTTTATTCTGCCTCTATCTGCTCGTTTGTTACCTTTATTTTGCCTCTTATCTGCTCATTTCTGACCTTTATTCTGCCTCTTTCTGCTAGTTTCTGACCTTTATTCTGCCTCTTTCTGCTAGTTTCTGACCTTTACCGTGCCTTTCTGCTAATTTCTGACCTTTATTTTAACTCTTGCTGCTCGTTTCTGACCTTTATTCTGCCTCTTTCAGCTCGTTTCTGACCTTTATTCTGCCTCTATCTGCTAGTTTCTAACCCTTATTATGCCTCTTTCTGCTCGTTTGGGTGTCCTGGAACCTACCCAGGGCACCCAGTGAGCACTGTTGGGGACCATGAGGGGAGCTTCAATTTCCCCGTGGTCCCTGTCATTGCACTCGCATGCAGGGAGCTGCTGAAAATGCAGCTCACTGCGTGCAAGAGCAATACTTTCATCTCTTTCCCTACCCGCATGTCTGCGAGCAGGGAAAGAGATGAAAACTCAGCTTCCAGCAAGTGAGAGCATTTTGACAGCTCCCGCTTGGTGGAAGCGGAGTGTTTGATTTTGCTTGGCGGGAGCTCTCAAAGCTTCCACCAAGCAAAAGCAAACAGCTATCTTCTGAGGGTGGATACTTCAGAAGATAGCTGGAGCTGGTATTGGGGGGTGGCAGTCCCCAGGGATATATATGGCTCCAAGAGGGGAGCTGTGCGGCCGCCCTCCTTTTTTCTGCACAGACCGACCCTGGCAAAGTGGTGGTATATCGCCAGTAGATAGTTATAGTTAGGACCTAGTTTCCATAGGAAAATCATTTCTTGACTGGCCTATAACTTTGGCGCCATTTGACGAACCTTCACGAAATTTTCCAAGAAAGAACCCCGGTGAATTTTGATGTGCATGAAAGTTTCAGGGTGATACGTCAAGTGGGGCCCAAGAAAAAGGAGGGCATCAAAAAAAGTGTGTTTCCCATGTTATATCCCATAGACTCTTTAGACACGCCTACTGCCCGAACTGCTGAACGGAACTACACCAAATTTGGCAGAAAGCTAGCTTTTGGTTTGCAGATTGTGCTTTTTGTTATTTGGTGTATATCCGTTCAGTAGTTTTGGAGATATTAAAGGAAAACCAAATTTGTATATCTAGTGGTGCTGACCCGCAAATCTTACTGATCTCGTGCAGAGATCTGATTGGTTGCCAACACTTCAACCAGAAAGTCTTGGCAGCCATCTTGGGACTTGGACTCAGCAGAGTCCCAAACAAAGGAGGAGGAGGCAGGGTAGGAATACCCTGACCCCCTAAGCCTGGTGGTGGGGAACCCCAGGTGTCCCCAGCAGGGCCAAAAAGCCTTTTTAAAAATGTTCACAGGACAAATCGTGAAGATTCGCGAATCCCCGTGAAAAAAAAAAAAAAAAAACAAGAGCTGTCTCCCGCATTTGTTTGTTTTAGAGCCCCCGGGTGGGCCATGTCCTAGGGGTTTATTTATATGATTAATAAATGAAGGTGGGGCACATGCGGCCCCCTCTCCATGGCCAATCTTGGCCCCGGGGACCACTCCTTCCCCGTGACAGGCCGACTGATAATTTTGCTTAAGTAGGGCTGCATCCTCTTCCTCCTGAGGCTCTTAAGAGCCCCAGGGATCACCACCTCCCGGGGATTTTTAAAAAAATTGGAGGGGAGCTGTGCGGACCCCCCTCCATTGTTCTTAAGGGCCCGGCTACCACAACCTACCTGCGGTCTGAATAAAATTTAAAGGGGGGGCTGCACGGTCCCCCTCCTGGGCCATTTACGGCCCCAGGGACCACCCCCTCCCCAGGGCTTTGTTACATTTTTACAAAGAGCAGGGCTGCACAGCCCCCCTCTCTGGCTGATCTCAGCCCCACAGGCGACCCCCTCTATGGGCTGGCCTTAAATAAATAAAGGAGGGCGGCTTCACAGCCCCCCTCCTGGATCCTTTAATGGCCCTGGGGACCACCACCCCCCAGAGCTGGCTCCCTATGTCCCGGGGTGCCCACTCCCAGGACATACCTGTTTGCTCTTGCTTGGCAGGAGTTTTGACAGCTCCCGCCAAGTGAGAGCAAACATTAAGTCTGCTTCTAGCAGGCGGGAGTAGAAAAACTGCTCCTGCTTGATGGGAACAGACTTTTCATCTGCTTTCCTGCCCGCTGCTAAGCGGGCAGGAAAAACGACAAAAGGATTGCTCCCACTTGCAGGTAGAAGCATTTGTGGCTGCTCACGGTGTGCGGGAGCAATGCCCGCTCCCGCTGGAGGCAGGGAGCCGGCAGGGATCACAGGGCATTGAGGCTCCCATTGCGGTCCCCAATGCTGTAGATAAAGGAGAGTCCATGGTGCTCGCTTTTAATTACCCTGAGTATGCAAATGCCCAAAATCATCAGAAAGCTCAACTCATTTGGCCCGCACCATTTTTCCTTAGTAGAATACAAAGGTCTTCCCACCTTTTCTCATGTTGATGGACAGTTTAACAAAAGGCCCCTGAGTGCATTTCCTGTCAAATGTGATGACATGTTCTTGATGCAGAGGAATACGAGGACATCTCCACCAAACAAACAAGCACCTACTTCATATAGTTAAGAAGAAGTACCTCTGTTTGGTGGAGATTCACCTCTTTGTAGTCGCATTGTCTTCTCTTGACTATGATTCATGTTATCACAGATTTGTGGATGAAGATGCTGCAGGAACAATCATGTTGATAAAATTACACACACACAAAGTCATTGGAGACATTACCTCATGGTCATTTACGCAGCTGTATTGAAGAATATGCATGATACATTTACCCAATGAGGTAGCACTTACTAATTAACCAGTAGAAAGTACTCCAGTCGGGTAGACATTATCAGCAAAACTATGGACTCTTCTTGAAAAAAATGAGGTTCCATTCTGACCCTGATGCTCGTTTCATAGAAATTAAACGTCAACGGGAAGCACTTACAAATATAAACACAGCAAGTGCCCCAGTTGGAGCTCCACTTCTGTAAAGCACAAATTATCCTAACTTCTTGGGCTTTGCGAAGGCAAGGCAAGTGTGTTTCCTCTCTATTCCATGTTAAAAAACAAACAGAAATGCTTAAAAGAAGTGAATGCATCGTTGACTTATTGGAGCACAATCTGATCTGTGGAGACTATGACAAGTGGTTTCTTTCTTGTTTTGAGAGCAGAATCCATGATTCTCCCTTTTCATCACCCTGACTATGCAAATGTCTAAAATCATCAGCAAGGTCCATCCGTTTGGCCCTGCCCATTTTCCTTAGTAGTATGCAAAGGTCTTCCTGCCTTTTCCCACGTTGATGGAACGCTTACCAAAAGGCCTCTGAGTGCCTTTCCTGCCCATTTTGCTGAAGCATTTTTGATGCAGAGGAATTTTGAGGACATCTCCACCAAACAAAGACACACTTACTGCATATATTTAGGAGAAAGTACCATTGCTTGGTGGAGATTCCCCTATTTGTAGTCGCGTTCTGTCCTCTAGACAAGGATTGATGTTATCACAGATTTGTAGATCAAGACACTCGAGGAACAAACTACATGCACACAAGGTCACTGGAGACATTTCCTTATGGTCCTTTCTGCAGCTGTAGTGTGGAATATGTACTAGTTATTATCCAACAAGATAGCACTTACTAATTAAGCAGTAGAAAGTACTCCAGTTGGGTAATCATTTTGTGCAAAACTGTGGACTCTTGTTGGATAAAGGGACAGGTGAGATCCTGTTCTGGCTCAGACACTCACACAGCTAGTGATACACCCACACAGAGACTCACACACCCACTCACACATCTATTCAGCCACTCTCACATATACTCACAGACCCACACAGCCACTCACACACCAATACAGTCACTCACACACCCACAAAACCACTAACACATCCAGTTACAGACCCATGCAGCTACTGACATACCCAAATAACCACTCAAACACCCACTCACAGACCTATATAGCCACTCACACACCCATAAAACTACTCACACACCCACTCACACACCAATAAAGCCACTTCTGATCTAGACAGCCTCTTACACACTCACTTACAGATCCATACAGACACTCACACACCCATTCACAGACCCATGCAACCAATCACACACCCACTCACATGCCCATACAGCCACTTACAAACCAACCACACACCCACACAGCTACTCAAGCACTGACTCACAAATCCTACAGCCATTCACACACTCACTCACAAGCCCATACAGCTACTCACACACCTACTCACACACCTACAATACCACTCACACACCCAATCACAGACCCATACAGCTACTCACATAGTTACTCACTGACCTATACAGCCACTCACACACTCACTCTCAAAGGTTACAGTTAGGAAATAACATTTAACCTTAGAAATTCACTAAAAAAACAAAGGCTACAGGGACGTTATAGTTAGGAAATAATATAAAAAAAATAGAAATTCACTAAAAAAATCAAAGGTTACAGGGACGTTATAGTTATGAAATAACATTAAAAATTGTAGAAATTCACTGAAAAAACAAAGGTTAGAGAAATGTTATAGTTAGGAAATAGAATTTTAAAAAAACCTTAGAAATTTACCGAAAAAACCATAGGTTACAGGGACGTTGTAGTTAGGCTCAGATTTCATTTGTACAAAACTGCAATGCTCACACATTATATCACTCATGACATGGTCAGTGACATCACTGATGACATCATCCACAAAGCCACTCACACACCCACTCACACACCCTCACAACTACTCACACACCCACTCACATACCCATACATCCACTCACACACCCACAGAACCACTCACACACCCACAAACTGAATCACAGACACATACAAACACTCACATACCCACTTACACACCCAAACAACCACTTACACATCCACTCACACACCTGCATAACCACTCACATACCCACTCACACACCCATGCAACCACTTATACACACATACAACTATTCACACACCCCTTCAGACACCTATCACACACCCATACAGCCACGCACACACCCCTTCACACACCCACACAGCTACTCAGATGCCTACTCACACACCCATACAATCACTCACACACCCACTAACACACCCATACAACCACTCACACAGCTATACAACCCCTCACACACCCACTCACACACCCATACAACCACTCATGCAGCCACTCACACACCAATAAAGCCACTTCTGATCTAGACAGCCTCTTACACACTCACTTACAGATCCATACAGACACTCACACACCCATTCACAGACCCATGCAACCAATCACACACCCACTCACATGCCCATACAGCCACTTACAAACCAACCACACACCCACACAGCTACTCAAGCACTGACTCACAAATCCTACAGCCACTCACTCACCCACTCACAGACCCATACAGCCACTCACACACCCACTCACAGGCCCATACAGCTACTCACACACCTACAATACCACTCACACACCCACTCACAACCCATACAGGTACTCACATAGTCACTCACTGACCTATACAGCCACTCACACACTCACTCTCAAAGGTTACAGTTAGGAAATAACATTTAACCTTAGAAATTCACTAAAAAAACAAAGGCTACAGGGACGTTATAGTTAGGAAATAATATTTAAAAAAAACAGAAATTCACTAAAAAAATCAAAGGTTACAGGGACGTTATAGTTATGAAATATTAAAAAATTGTAGAAATTCACTGAAAAAACAAAGGTTAGAGGGATGTTATAGTTAGGAAATAGAATTTTAAAAAACTTTAGAAATTTACCGAAAAAACCACAGGTTACAGGGACGTTGTAGTTAGGCTCAGATTTCATTTGTACAAAACTGCAATGCTCCCACATTATATCACTCATGACATGGTCAGTGACATCACTGATTACATCATCTACAACACCACTCACACACCCACACAACTACTCATACACCCACTCACACATCCACAGAACCACTCACACACCCACAAACCGAATGACAGACCCATACAAACACTCACACACCCACTTACACACCCAAACAACCACTTATACATCCACTCACACACCTGCATAACTACTCACACACCCACTCACACACCCATACAACCACTTACACACACACATACAACTATTCACACACTCCTTCAGACACCTACTCACACACCCATACAGCCACTCACACACCCACTCACAGGCCCATACAGCTACTCACACACCTACTCACACACCTACAATACCACTCACACACCCACTCACAACCCATACAGGTACTCACATAGTCACTCACTGACCTATACAGCCACTCACACACTCACTCTCAAAGGTTACAGTTAGGAAATAACTTTAACCTTAGAAATTCACTATAAAAATCAAAGGTTACAGGGACGTTATAGTTATGAAATATTAAAAAATTGTAGAAATTCACTGAAAAAACAAAGGTTAGAGGGATGTTATAGTTAGGAAATAGAATTTAAAAAAACTTTAGAAATTTACCGAAAAAACCACAGGTTACAGGGACGTTGTAGTTAGGCTCAGATTTCATTTGTACAAAACTGCAATGCTCCCACATTACATCACTCATGACATGGTCAGTGACATCACTGATGACATCATCTACAACACCACTCACACACCCACTCACACACCCACACAACTACTCATACACCCACTCACACACCCATACATCCACTCACACACCCACAGAACCACTCAGACACCCACAAACCGAATGACAGACCCATACAAACACTCACACACCCACTTACACACCCAAACAACCACTTATACATCCACTCACACACCTGCATAACCACTCACACACCCACTCACACACCCATACAACCACTTACACACACACATATAACTATTCACACACTCCTTCAGACACCTAATCACACACCCATACAGCCACTCACACACCCCTTCACACACCCACACAGCTACTCAGATGCCTACTCACACACCCATACAACCACTCACACACCCACTAACACACCCATACAGCCACTCACACAGCCTTACAACCCCTCACATACCCACTCACACACCCATACAACCACTCACGCAGCCACTCACACACCCAGAAAACCACTCACAAACCCATTCATAGACCCATACGGCCACTCACATATCCAGTGACAGACCTATACAGCTACTCACACACCAATTGGCAGATCCCTACAGCCCCTCACACACCCACTCACACACCCACATAGCCACTCAGACACCCCCTCTCACACACTGATACAGATCATCAAAAGCCACTGAGATGACATATGTTACAAACAGTATCACTCATTAGTAGTACATAAAAATTAGTAATTTAACTTATGCTGTAGCTTAGTATATATCTTTAAAAGGTTTACGAAACACTTACACTCACTGGATGATGTCATTTGAGATGTCATGAGTAATGTCACTGACTATGTCATGAGTGATGTAATATGTGAGGTCATAAGCAGTGCATTGTGAGGGGTGGGCGCCCGGGACATAGCAGGAGCCGGCCCTAGGAGGTGGTGGTCCCCAGGCCCATAATTGGCTACAGGAGGGAGGGCGCACAACCCCCTATTTACTCTTAATTGTAGCTCCAAGGAGGTGGTGCTCCCCGGGACTCGGGGGGGGGGCACGCTGCCCTCCCATTCATTTAATTTATAGCCCTGGTGAGGTGGTGGTTCCTTGGACCTAGAGGGGTCCATGTACTCCTTCAGCATTTTGAATTAATCTAACCCTCTGGGAGGTGGTGGTCCCTGGGTCTTGGGGGTCCACGCAGCCCTGCCATAATTTTAACATAAGCCCCAGGGAGGTGGTGGTCCCTGGGGCATACAAATGCCCATAAGGGGGGCCACATGCCCCCCCTTTTAATTTTAGTAAGGAGGCATGCCCCTGGGACCTGGCCCACCCTCTTTTTTAAACATATTTGTATTGGCATTTTATCATACATTGATCCACATACATTTTGTTTTTTGCTTTATACTTTAGTTTCCAAAACAGAAATCAAATAATCACTCTGGAGAGCAAAATAATACAGAGTTCAGTTTGGTTGCTAAGCACTCCATTTCCCAAGCATATCTACAAAGAGGGGCCCAGCAGGCATGTTTATCAGCAACTAACATTGCTCCGTCTTGCTATTACATGACCTCATTCTAGGGTGCCTGTTTCCATGACCACTTAGCCCCATAAGAATTTACATTCTCTGTGTTACTCAGGGTGTTTATGTCTGGGTATGTGGTGTCTCTGCCATCTCAGGATCGTGTATACATAAATCATGTCAAACAGGGAGTTAAGAACTGGGATACTAGCTGCCTCTCAGTGTCCGGCGCAGCACTATTTGTCCATAAAACGTCATAAATCTCATTCAGTGCCTGGTAGGCGGGGAGGGCAGGGGGTGAAGGGGGGCCGTGAAAAAGCAAAGATGGGGCGAGGGGAGGGGGGAAACTCCCCCAATCCGCCTATTTCAGGATTCCATAAGTGTCCGATCTCACCCCAACCATGCGTTACACAGCTACCCAACCCACTGTTCCCGCCCCTTCTATGCGGGGGGGGCCCTCATAAGGATCTCTTTCACACAGCCAATCTCACGGATCAGGCCCAGTCTTCTTGGGGGGGAATTATCCCGGTCACTTATTTCGGACTGAGGGGGGCTTCACTTTCTCCATCTGTAGTACTTGGAGAGCTCGGGTATTCCCAGGCATGCAATATGTCCCTCCATTGTTCTGCTATTGGACGCAGGCGCAGCCCTCTCAACTCCTCCCTATGCAGTGCCCTCTCCTCTGCCCCGGCCCATGTAGTCACCTCCTTCTGCCACACAGTCACCTGTGGTCCCATAGGTGCTTTCCACGTGATTGCTATACACCTTCTAGCCGTCGCCAGAGCCAGGTCTATGAACTTATTTCCCGCTTTACATTTAGGTGGCCTAGAATAGAGCCCCAGTAGACAGACTTCAGCAGTGCAAGGAATCGTGCGTCCTAGTGTATTATTGAGTATAGGGAGGGCTTTATGCCAAAATATTTGTGTAACCCTGCATTCCCAGGTCATATGGAAGAAGTCTGCGTCTTCCCAATTACATCTCGGGCAGCGCCTCAGCTCTCCCCCAAAAATAACAAATATCCTGTGTGGTGTTAAGTAAGTCAAGTGTACATAATTAAATTGTACATATTTCAGTCTTGTGCTCCGCAATATTTTCTTAACAGATTCCAGGACTCTGCCCCATTCTGCATCTGTGAGGTCTCTCCCCAAATTGCTTTCCCACTTCTCCCACAATCGGGACAGGGGAGTCAGTGAGGCCTCGCGCAAGGATGCGTAGAACCATTTAATTTGGTGTCTCGCTGTACCCAGAGTAATCAATGAATGCAACACTGCATGTATCTCTGGCTCTTCTCTATTCCGGCCCCATAACTTTGCGAATGCTCTCTGCTGCGCCTCATACACTAGGAACTGGCCTGTGGGCAGGCCACACCCCTCCACCAATTCTGCGAAGGGAAGCAAGGTTTTTTCTTGATAACAGTCTCCTGTGGTTTCGAGGCCCACCGCCGCCCAGGGAGCCAACTGCTCCACAGTCATAACCTGTTGCGGCTTGCCATGGGGCAATCTCACCAATGGCAACTCTGGTGAGTATCGGGTATTCTTTTAATGCTACGTCTCCAGCATTGCAGTGCCGTGGTCTACAATATGGTAGTGTAGGGAACTTTTGTTGTGTGTATCAGAAGCTTCGCCAACAGTAGACTGGGGCTCTGGCCAGGCCCCACTAAGAACGTCCCGTCTACATTCACTCCCTCCAGCCATTGGGCCAAACATTGCATCTGGGCCGCGAGCTGGTATAACTCGAAGTCAGGGACTCCCAAGCCTCCCGCATCTATAGGGCATCTCAATATCGTGAGTGACACTCTACGCCTGCCGTCTCCCCAAACTAAGTCTCTCACCAGGGAGTCCAGGTTGCGAAACCAGGCTGCAGGCAGTAACACTGGCATATTAGCAAAGTAATATAACACCCGGGGGAGCATAACCATTTTTGCCAAAGATATCCTGGCCATGATGGGGAGGCGTAGCGTATCCCAAAACTGAACACTAGATCTAAGTGAACGCAGTGCTTTACCCAGATTTCCCTCTCTCAGATCCTCCAATGAGTGGAAGATCTGAACACCCAGGTACTTGAAGTTTTCTGACGCCCAGTTAAGGTCCACGGGTACCTCCGGCGGGCGCGCCAAAGGTCCAGCCACTCGGAAGAGATATGTCTTGTGCTTGTTAACTCACAAGCCTGACAGTTCCCCAAATGTCTCCAGATGTCGCAGGGCCGTTTCCGCCCCCGAGCAGCATCGCAGAGATACACTAATAAATCATCTGCATATAGAGAGATAATATATGTCCTTCCCCCTAATGTCAACTCCATGCCTTCTCCCCCCTGTCGAAACAATTCAGCCAGGGGTTCTATCACCAAGGCGAATAGAAGTGGCGACAGGGGGCAGCCCTGACGGGTGCCTCGTGTTACACGATATTGTGGGGAGATGGTTTTGCCGGTCTTAACCCTGGCTGTGGGGCAAGTATATAACAATCGTACCCAAGCCTCCCAGTCGTCCCCCATACCCAGGTGCTTCATAACTGCCAACAGGTAGTCCCATCCTACAGTATCAAAAGCCTTTTCTAGGTCCATTGATAAGATAGCAACCCGCCGGAGGGAGTGCGCTACTGGGTGGTAGAGCACCGAGTATAGTCGGGGGAGGTTATACGAGGTATTACGGTAGGGAATAAACCCATTTTGATCTGGATGGATTAAGTCCTGCATGTGCGGAAGTAGCCGAAGTGCCAGTACTTTACTGAATATCTTAAAGTCAGTATTGAGCATGGAGAGGGGCCTGTAATCTTTCATCTCGGCATCCGGGGACGCCGTCTTCGGGAGCGGCACCACCAACGCATCTCGCGTGGTGTCTGGCAGATAGCCCAATTGAAGAGACTCCGCATACAGGGTCACCAGTCTTGGTGCTAATTCAGTCCCATATTTCTTATAGAATTCTCCCGGCAGGCCATCTGGGCCGGGAGTTTTCCAGTTAGCCATAGCAGCAATAACTCCCTGTACCTCCTCTAGGGTCACTGGTCCACCTAATTCCACGCTTGCTTCTTCATCCAATGTACGGAGACCTAGCAGCTCCAAGAAAGCATCAACAGTTGCACCAGGAAGTCCCGGGGGGGGGGGCGGTGTAAAGGGCTTTATAGTAGTTCCTAAACAGAGCATTGATTTCTCTTGGCGATACAAAAGGGGATGATGGACGGAACGTTTGAGCCAATCAAACACTCACCCCCAGTCAACTGATCTGGGTTTAATCCATCATCATTCTTTAGCTCACTCCACCACCCCAGTTCAGACATGGCCATATGCAAATCAGTCTGACCCTGTGCCTCATGGGAACAGTCCAGCCCGAACTGCCACTGGATTCAAGCAAGCCTGGCTGATGACGGCTGGAATGCCAGAAACCGGTCCTAGGATGCTTGTTTCCGGTCCAGGGAAGACATGGCTTGGCAGTTCGGGCTGGACTGTTCCCATGAGGCACAGGGTCAGACTGATTTGCATATGGCCATGTCTGAACTGGGGTGATGGAGTGAGCTAAAGAATGATGATGGATTAAACCCAGATCAGTTGACTGAGGGTGAGTGTTTGATTGGCTCAAACGGTCCGTCCATCATCCCCTTTTGTATCGCTTGATTTCTCTTGGGTCATGCAGGATTAGACCATCTGTTGTCCGTACACGCATAATCGGGGATCCATGCGTTTCCGGCTGAATCAATCAGGACAGGAGAAGGCCAGCCCGTCCCTCCTCCCCCTGTACTCTATCCATATAAGTCTTATAATCATGGGACCTAAGCCGTTCCAGTGTATCAGCATATTGCGCGCGTTTGTCCAGAAGACGTGTGTGGGCCTGTGCGTCCCATCCCTGGAGATTATCCAACTCCCGTATTTCTCCCTCTTTATCTAACAACTCGCGGTGTAGTTCCCTACGCACCCCCACAGCTTGTCCCATGCAATGTCCCCGCACCACCACCTTAAACGCTTCCCACTCTACCAAAGCAGATGAAGCAGAACGCTCATTATCAAAAAAGTACTCACATACAAGGGATTGCAGGGCATCAGCAAATTGAGCGTTTTCTAGGGACACCATGTTGGTATTGGAGGTCTATTTCCATATGGCCGATATGTCAACAATAAGGGGCTGTGATCGGACAAAGTTCGTCCCAAATACTCTGTGTGTGTGATGGAATCGCTAAGAGTGGGGGAGCACCAAAAGGCATCTAAGCGAGTATGGAGCTGGTGCATTGGGGAGTAAAAGGAGTATTCTCGCGTGTCCCCGTGTTGGATCCTCCAGATATCTTTCAACCCCCAATGGGACATCCATTCTCGCAGACCAGCCGCCACTCGGCGGGTCTGGGCTCCAGGCAGAGGAGGATGCGATCGGTCCAGATCCACATCTGTCACTCCATTAAAGTCCCCACCTATTAGTACTGGGCCTACCATCATGTCTGCCACACGAGTAGAGAGGTCAGCCATATAGGCCATTTGATCATGATTAGGGGCATACACACTGCCCAATGTGACTTCCCGCCCATACAGCCTCCCCAAGTGGACGACATACCTGCCCTCCTTGTCTATAGCAGACCGTATTAATTCAAAAGGCACCCCCGCTCGAATCCAAATCAGTGCCCCACGGGCATATGCCGAGAAAGACATGGCGTACAGCTGCCCCCTCCACCATCTACACAGCTTCTCCACCTCTATTCGGAGCAGGTGAGTTTCTTGCAGGAGGGCTACCTGCAACCCCGCGTCCTAAGGTAATTGTGAATGCTATGACGCTTGGACATGGATCCCATCCCCTTAATGTTCCACGTGAGGAGTTTCAGCGTCTGATGTCGTGTTGCCATTGTTGGCACCCCCAGGCCAAAAAGACAGTGCAGTACCCACGCCATAGACAGGACAGGTCTTATGCAAGGAAAAAATCGAAACAGATTGGAAAAAGGACAGAAAGGAATAAAGGAGCACAACATGGACCAACTCCCCAGTCCCCAGAGCAGTATGGCAACAGCCACCCACCCAAACCCTTCGCACAATGAATAGTCAATCGAGGTCCAAACCAACTATGGTGTGGTCCTACAGGGGGTCGTGACCCAGGCAAATGTCTCAAGTTTGTGTATAGTATGCCGGGGGACCGTGCCAAGCACCGACCTTCCCTTTAATCAAACCTGAACCATATTACCTTAATGTTCCAGCAGTGCGACCCTGCCATCTCCAGAGGCCCAGAATCTACAACCCGATCCACTCCACATGGCAACCCCCTCTATATGATCTCATCCGCAGACTTCGGGGGGATCTTTGGCATGGTTAAACTGTCTGCATTGGAGGAGTCCGATTCCGAGCCCTCCGTGCCCCTCGGCGAGCGTGAGCCCACCTCTGACTGCTGTTTGTCTTCCTGCATCATCTCCGACACTGCCTGCAATGCCGCCGCTCTTTCTCGCTCCGTTTGGGAGGGGCTTAGTTTCTTTGGGGCGCTCCTCTGCGGCCTTCTCCTAGATCGCTTTCCGGTCCGCCGGGTCTGGCGGGCGGCACCTGCTCCCGCGCCATCCGGGGGGCCCCAGTCTTATACTCCTTCAGCCAATCCCAAGCCGCAGAGGCAGTGTCATAAAAGTGCATCTTGCCATCCTCTATTATACGTAGCTGGGCAGGGAAGATAAGGGAGTACTGGAGGCCCTCTACTCTCAACGCCTTCTTAACCTCCAAAAAGGAGGCGCAGTTCCGTTGCACCTTCGGAGGTCTCCCAGCGCCGGGAACCAAGCACTCACCGCTCTGCAGATATCACCTCAGCGTCATCTGGGGTTCCACAGCTATTCTCTGTCGCCTCTCAGCTGCACCGGCAACACAAGCCTGTGGGGGGCCACACAACAGGCCCCGGGTACCAACCCCGGGCCCCTCCAAGGCACACCCTGTCTCGGCACAGTTCTGCGGGGCTCTTCTCCGCTGCAGCAAGCACCCCGAGTCAGAGTCCTGCTCCCACAAATGCGGCCTCACACAGCTGGATAAATCACACAAATATAAGTCCAGGCCAAAAGCCGCCAGTACCACTGGGTCCACGTATCCCGAAGGTCCGCACGTTGTGCCACCAGGACTCACAGGCCCCTTTCCAGCCCACAGTCCGCCTCCATGCCCGTGGCGCGGTCAGGCTCCAGTTCAGGGGGAAAGACTTAATCAGGCTCAGCATGCCTCACGCGGCCCCCTACCATCCACCAGGGCCTGCCGCGGTGAGGGAAATGGATGCAGGTGGCGGAAGAACAAGCGTCAATATATGCAGCCGGTCGCACACTGCCACCCGCGGGCAGGACACTGAGGGAGCGCCACACTTCTCTCCAGGTGGGCCACCGCACAGGTCCGCCCGTCCGCTAATGTGTATTCTGTCTTCAGGGGGGCCCAGTCTGCCCCCAGCTCCAACTGCAGCGCAGCTGACCTCCGGCACTGCCTCTGGCCTCACTCGCTCTCCGCCAATGCTCAGTATTTGCCACAGGGATCTGTCCCCTCGTCGCTCTCTTCCGACATAGGGTGGCACTTCTCCCCGAAGGCCCAGCCTCAGCTCGGCTCCTGGGTCGGTGACGCGCCTTTCTCTTGGGCCCGGTCTCTCAGCTACGCAGGTCCCGGGAACACCAGTAAGGCTCAACTCTGAAACCGCCGCAATGCCTCTCCAGAGGCAGCGGATCGCGAGGAACCCTTCGATCACGCTAATAAGCGTGTCCGATGGCAGGAAGCAGCGTTATCCTCCAGATAATTGTCCGGTCGGCATGGAACCACTCGCTCACGCGTCCGCCATTGTTGGCTACCAAGCCACGCCCCCTGGCACCTGGCCCACCCTTTATTAGAAACAAGAAAGGGAGACGCTTGTTTTTTTTTTTTAATTTTGATGCAAATTCGCGGAGCCACCTGCAATTTTGTGGCAAAATTGAGAAAAATATTTGTTTTGCCCCCAGCAGGGTCCCTGTGAGACCACACTAACAGATCTAGGGGGTCAGGGTATTCCTGAATGCGAGTCCCTAGATGGCTGCCAACACTTCCTGGTTGAAGTGTTGGCAGCCAATTAGATTACAGCATGGGGACAGTCGGATCCGCGCCCCTAGATGTACAAATTTGGATTTCAGACAAACTACAGAACAGATTTACACCAAATTACAAAACAGCACTTCTCTGGACCAAGATCTACCTTTCTGCCAAATTTGGTGTAATTCCGTCCAGTGGTTCAGGCTGTACTCGTGTTCAAAAACCCTATGGAAATTAACATGGGGAAAACGCGTTTTGGGACCCCCACTTTTTCTCGGCCCCCACTTGACGAATCACCCCGAAACTTTCAGGACAGCAGCTGCTGAAGTGACTGACAAATTGGTTTTGAAAATGTTGTGACAATTCATCAAATGGTGCCAAAGGTATTAGCAAAACAAAAAACACTTTTCCTATGAAAACTAAGTCCTAACTATATTTACCTACTGGCACCCGCCAGTAGGTAATATATACATATATGTATATGTCTGTATATTTATATATACACATATATACACACACACACATACACACACACACACACATATGTCTTGCGTGTCCATCCTGGGTGTTAGTTGGTCTGAATGCCAAATTGCCTCTTGAGGGCCTGTCCTGTCTGAGCCTTAACTCTCTTTTTCCCTTCTGCAGAGCTTCCCCTTTGGATCCCCTTTCTCATCTGCCTCTCTGTGATCTTCGGCAGCTCTGTACCCAATGTTCTGTTTACTTTGTCTACCCTGCCACCAGTCCTTCCCAGAGTCTTTGACAGCCTCTACCTCCAACTGTGAACCCAGCCCTATTTACAAAACAATCATGAATCTAACCCATATGTTTTTCATAATGTCACATTGCTATTTTTAAAAACACAGGCCATTCACATTGTTTGAGAATCATGAGAATCAGAACTACAATGGCAGCATGGGCTGATGATGTCCTTTTATATGTTCAGAATTCTGAGTTGTCTAGGACAAGTTTTTTCAATGCAATCAATATTTGTAAATGTTTCTGAGTACAAAGTAACAGTAGAAAAATCTGATAACCTTCTGCCTAACAAATATTGTCTTAAAACATGTTTGATTCTCAACATGTGTAAGAAAGTGGCTCTTTATATACTGCACCAAAGTAAGGTTCAGTGTGCACAGAGTCTACAGTCCCCAGAGGTTTGGCAGAGGCTAAAGTTAGATATAACCTTACTCTCTAAAGTGGTAGCTTGGTCGAGCAGTAAGGCAGTATCAGAGGACAGTGTAAAGCATTTGTTGTACACACTCAGTCAGCAAATGGTCTCACACACTCAAGAACTGAACTCTAGGCCAATTGTTTTGTATATAAAAATATATTGTTGTTTTATTTTAGAACCACAGGTAGGTATAAAAATACTTTCTCAGAATGAGATGCTTTAGTTATATACTTTCAGTACACAATAGACTGTTGAATGCAATAGCTACAGTTGTTGCAATAGGCAACACAATTCAAACACAATTATAACATTGAGCTCAATGGGAGTTTTTAAGTAAAAGCAGTTTCAGTTACTTTACGTATGATTTTCTTACTCAGGGTTGGATCCTGGATTCAACCCTGGTGCATTTCCTGTAAACAGTTAAAAGAAATCGTTTTTGTTACACAGGCGATTTTTAAGGAATATTTGTTTGTTTCAAAAATCGACAGATGAATTTCTGGAGATAACCAGGCAATGTTATCCTATGGAGGAAAATCAAGTTATCGGTAAGTACAGTTGTATTTGCTTTTCAGGGTCAGTGCTGGGCACCAAGATCCAGCACTGGGATCTCTCCTGATAACAGGTGAGTAATTTCGTTTTCGTTGATCGGACGATTTTTTGTGATTATTTTAAAGTTTGAAAACTCGACACTTAGAAGAAATTTCAGTGTAAACCAGTCAATGTTACCCTATGGAGAAAATGTAGGTTATCGGTTTTCAGGTAAGTACTCGACTGGCAGAGTTAAGGTTCTGGGCATAGACTCAGGGGTCTCCCAGGGTCAGGTAGGTACAGTTGGTACACCCTCAGCGGCACAGGGGCGGCCGGGTGCAGAGTGAGTTAGGCCCAATGTTAGCCTATGGCGGGCAGGGGGCCCTTGGTTGGTGGCTGCTGGCAGGCAGGCCACGCGGCTGTGGGAGCTGGGCTCCTGGTCACTTACCCAGGGCAAGTGGGGAAGAAAGATAGGATAGGTGTTGCACTCCCAGGGGCACTTGGGCGGCCGGGTGCAGGGTGCTTTTGAGCCGTCGGGCGCTCAATGTATTTCAATGGAGAAGCTGGAGGTTGAACAAAGGCTGCAAGCTCGGGGACGGAGATTCTTCAGGTGCGACCACCACTTCGAGAGGTAAGTTGGGTAGTTGGAGGATAGGTAGGCACCCCGGAGTTGGGCACAGGAGGCCGCAGGGCGCCGGGTGCAAGGGTGTCTTTTCGCGTCGGGAAATCTTACCCTCTGCTGGTCACGGTTGGAGGGGTCCCTGGTTCTGAGGCTGCAGGCGTCGTCAGGAGCGTCGAGGAGGGTCCTTGGGTGCTGGATTCTGGGTCACAGTCGCCGGGGGGACGTCCTCGTGGTCTTTGTCCACTCTTTGTCTGCTCGTGGGAGTCCCAGTTCTTTTAGAGTCACAAGGCAGTCAGGTCCTCCGGGGTTTTCGAGGTTGCTGACCACTGGAGACGCCGGGGTTTAGCAGGAGCAGGTTCGAGGGTCGACAGGCCTGTAGGGCTGGGGCCAAGTCAGTTGGTGTCATCCTCTTGTGAGCAGCTGCACGGCAGGTCTTCTTTCTTCTTGTTCTTCTTGCTTGTTTCGAATTCGGGATCTGAGGAAGGAAGGTTCAGGGTGCCCCTAAATACAAGATTTAGGGGCGTTACAGGTAGGTAAAGGGCAGGGCCAATTAGTCCCTTCCCTGGGGTGGGTACACCCCCTTTCCGGCCACTCTCCAGTGGGAGGGGGGCAGGAGCCTAGTCCTGATTGGGTAGGGCTCCCCATCTTCAAGATGGCGAGAGCCCGGAGATGTGCTTCAGCTCGCCTCCCCCACCTGAGGGGTGGGGTTGGCAGAGGCTGGCACACCCCCTTTCCTCACTTGTGGTTTCCCGCCAATCTTCCCGCCAGAGTGGCGGCTGGAACCGGTGGGGACCAGTTGCTGAGTACAGCAAGTGGTCTGGGGAGGCTCACCAAGGCGGCATGCCTTTGAAGCTCCCCCCTGCCCATCCTGGGGGAGGAGACCTAGCACCTCGCCCAGGACGTGCATTGTTGCAGGCCCGGGAGAGCGGATGGCTCTCTATCCAGGGGTCCAGCAACATGTCTGCTGGGTGGCAGCCTAGGCAGCCTCTCAGGCAGGACGTGGATTGTAGGTTAGGTTCAGGGGGCAACTCTAAGTTGCCCTCTGTCGTGCATCTGACATTAAATCCCACACTGGCATCAGTGTGGGTGTAATGTGCTGAGAAGTTTGATACCAAACTTCTCAGTCTTCAGTGTAGCCATCATGGTGCTGTGGAGTTCGTGATGACGACCTCCCAGCACCATATACTCTTAATGGCAGCACTGCACTTACAGTGCCCAGGAATGGACCTGGGTACTGTAGGGGTACAGGGCTCATGCACCTGTACCCTCACCACTGGCATAGTGCACCCAGCTAGAGGGGTGACTGAGGTATGCCAGGGCAGTGTGTTTGTGGGCATGGCACACAGGGATGTGTGCCATGTCGACTCTCTGTTTTGTTCTGCACCAAGACACTCAGCCTGCAAAGGCAGTGTGTGTGTGTCAGGGTACAGGGCCTCTAAGGGTGGCACAATAAGTGCTGCAGCCCCTAGAGGCCTTCTCTGGTCACAGTGCCCTGGGTACCTAGGGTACCATTTACCAGGGGCTGACATGTGGCCAGAGATGCCAACTGGGTTTAGGCTACCATGCAGTTTTAGGGAAGGAACACAGGCCCTGGGCACCTGATTGGCAGGAGCCCAGGGCACACTCAGTCAAAGTACATCAGCAATTCAGCAAAAAGTGGGGGCATACCATGCAAGAAAGATGGCACTTTCTCACACAACCCCCTCTCCCCCCAAACGAAAGGTGATGAGACTAACCTTGCCCTATGGAGTCTTCATTGTCTAAGTGGAAGAACCTGGAATGTCCATCTGCATTGGCATGGGCAGTCCCAGGTAGGTGTTCCACTTCAAAGTCCATTCCCTGTAGGGAGATGGACCACCTCAAAAGTTTTGGATTTTCCCCTTTCATTTGCATTAGCCATCTGAGAGGTCTGTGGTCAGTTTGAACTAGGAAGTGAGTACCAAACAAGTATGGTCTCAACTTCTTCAGGGACCAAACCACAGCAAAGGCCTCCCTCTCAATTGCACTCCAACGCTGCTCTCTGGGGAGAAGCCTCCTGCTTATAAAAGCAACAGGTTGGTCTTGGCCTTCATCATTGGTCTGGGATAGGACCGCTCCTATCCCTAGCTCAGAGGCATCAGTCTGCACTATGAACTGCTTGGCATAATCTGGAGCTTTTAGAATTGGTGCTGAGCACATTGCTTCTTTCAGGGTGTCAAAAGCCTTTTGGCAACTAACTGTCCAGTTAACCTTCTTGGGCATCTTCTTGGAGGTAGGTTCTGTGAGGGGAGTCACAATGGACTCATACCCCTTCACAAACCTCCTGTAGTACCCAGTCAAGCCAAGGAATGCCCTGACTTGAGTCTGGGTTGTGGGAGCTTCCCAGTCCAGGATGGCCTGGATCTTGGGTTGTAAGGGTTGTACCTGGCCTCCACCAACAAGGTGGCCCAAGTACACCACCGTGCCGTGCCCTATCTGGCATTTGGATGCCTTGATAGTTAGGCCTGCAGTTTGCAGGGCCTTTAAAACCTTCCCAAGGTGGACCAGGTTATCCTGCCAGGTGGAGCTAAAGACAGCAATATCATCAAGATAAGCTGCACTAAAGGACTCCAACCCAGCAAGGACTTGATTCACCAACCTCTGGAAGGTGGCAGGGGCATTCTTTAAACCAAAGGGCATAACAGTGAACTGATAGTGCCCATCAGGTGTGGAGAATGCTGTCTTTTCTTTTGCTCCTGTGGCCATGCCAATCTGCCAGTACCCTGCAGTTAAGTCAAAGGTACTGAGAAAATTGGCTGCCCCTAGTTTGTCTATCAACTGATCTGCTCTTGGAATGGGGTGAGCATCTGTCTTGGTGACAGAGTTGAGCCCTCTATAGTCCACACAGAACCTCATTTCTCTCTTTCCACCCTGTGGATGAGGTTTGGGGACTAGAACCACTGGGCTGGCCCAGGGGCTCTCAGAGGGTTCAATAACCCCTAACTCCAGCATCTTCCTGACTTCAGCTTTGATGCTTTCCTTGACTTGGTCTGACTGTCGATAGATCTTGTTCTTGACAGGTGCACTGTCACCAGTGTCCACATCATGGGTACACCAGTTTGTCAGACCAGGAGTCAGGGAAAGAGGCTAGCATACTGCTGCAAGACTTGCTTGCAGTCAGCCTGCTGTTGGGCAGAGAGGGTGTCTGAAAAGACAACTCCATCTACTGACCCATCTTTTGGGCTGTAGGAGAGGAGATCAGGGAGAGGTTCACTCTCTGCTTCCTGTTCCTCATCAGTCATCATCAGCATGGTGATGTCAGCCCTGTCATTGTAGAGCTTAAGGCGGTTCACATGGATAACCCTTTTGGGTGTCCTGCTAGTGCCCAGGTCAACTAAGTAAGTGACCTCACTCTTTTTCTCTAGGATAGGGTAAGGGCCACTCCATCTATCTTGGAGTGCCCTTGGTGCCACTGGCTCCAAAACCCACACCTGTTGCCCAGGTTGAAATTCAACCAGTGCAGCTTTTTGGTCATACCAGTGCTTCTGAAGCTCTTGGCTGGTCTCAAGATTCTTGGATGCCTTTTCCATGTACTCAGCCATTCTGGACCTTAGGCCAAGCACATAGTCCACAATGTCTTGCTTGGGTTCTTGGAGAGGCCTCTCCCAACCCTCTTTCACAAGACAGAGTGGTCCCCTCACAGGATGACCAAACAGAAGTTCAAAGGGGAAAACCCTACTCCCTTCTGTGGCACTTCTCTGTAAGCGAAAAGCAGGCATGGCAACAGGACATCCCATCTCCTTTTGAGTTTTTCAGGAGTCCCATGATCATGCCTTTCAATGTCTTGTTGAATCTCTCAACAAGGCCATTGGTTTGTGGATGATAGGGTGTAGTAAACTTGTACTGCACCCCACATTCCTTCCACATGTGTTTCAGGTAAGCAGACATAAAGTTAGAACCTCTGTCTGAAACCACCTCCTTAGGAAACCCTACCCTGGTGAAGACACCAATGAGGGCCTTGTCTACTGCAGGAGCTGTAGTAGTCCTAAGTGGGATTGCTTCAGGGTACCTAGTGGCATGATCCACTACCACTAGTATGAATTTGTTCCCTGAGGCTGTGGGAGGTTCAAGTGGGCCCACTATGTCCACACCTACCCTCTCAAAGGGCACCCCCACCACAGGCAGTGGTATCAGGGGGGCCTTAGCGTGGCCACCTGTCTTGCCACTGGCTTGATAGGTAACACCGGAGCTGACAAACTCCTTCACCTTTTGGTGCATCTGGGGCCAGTAAAAGTGGCTAACTAGCCTTTCCCAAGTCTTGGCTTGGCCCAGATGTCCGGCTAGGGGGATGTCATGAGCTAAAGTTAGGAGGAACTCCCTGTACTTCTGTGGCATTACCACTCTCCTGGTGGCTCCAGGATTGGGGTCTCTTGCCTCAGTGTTCAGTAATCCCTCTTCCCAATAGACTCTGTGGGTACCACTGACATCTCCCTTTGCTTCTGAAACAGCTTGCTGCCTCAGGCTTTCAAGAGTGGGACAGTCTTGCTGACCCTGGCACAGCTCTTCCCTAGAGGGTCCCCCTGGGCCTAAGAGTTCAACCTGGTAAGTGTCAAGCTCCATGGGCTCAGTTCCCTCTGGGGTGTCCAAGTCCTCTCCCTGAGGAGAGGGGTCCTGAGTGGTTTGCTGTACAGAAGCTGGTCCCCCAGTCTTCTTACCTTTTCTCTTGGTTGGTTGGGCCATACTTTCAGGCTCCAAACCTACTTTTTCACCCTTCCTCTTGCTCTGTGCTCTAGTTTGCACACACACCAATTCAGGGATACCCAGCATGGCTGCATGGGTCTTTAGCTCAACCTCAGCCCAGGCTGACGTTTCCAGGTCATTTCCTAGCAGACATGCAGCTGGTAACTTTTGAGAGACCACTACCTGTTTCAGGCCAGTAACCCTTCCCCAGCCTAATGTCACCATAGCCATTGGATGATTAGTGGTAACACTGTCAGCATTGGTGACTGGGTAGGTTTTCCCAATCAAGTATTGCTCAGGGGAAACCAGTGTGTCTCTCACCATAGTGACTCTGGCACCTGTATCCCTCAGAGCTTCTATCCTAGTTCCATTAACCCAGGGGTATTGTAAATACTTCTTTAAGTTGGGTGGCCACACAGCTACAGTGGCAAACTCAACTTCCCCTTCTGAAACTAGAACTGCTTCAGTGTGCATCCTGATTTGCTCTGGGCACACTGTTGATCCCATCTGTAGACTTGCCACTCCAGGTGTAGCTGTACTGGTTGCCTTAGGGGTCTGGTTGTGGGGGCAAGATTTATCTACAGTTAAGTGTCCCAACTTCTTACAGTTGTTACACCAGGCCTTTGTGGGATAAAAGTCCTTCCCCCTATAAGGCTGAGGCACATAGGGAGTAGTTTGGGACCCACCCCCCTGTACAGGTTTTTGGGGCCCTTTAGAAGACTCAGACTTTTTATCTTGGGGATTCTCACCACCTTTCCCCTGGGGAGGTTTTGTAACCACCTTCTTCTGGTCAGCCCCAGTGGTTGTCCTTGTCACCCTAGTCTTGACCCAGTGGTCTGCCTTCTTTCCCAATTCTTGGGGAGAAATTAGACCTAGGTCTACCAAATGCTGATGCAACTTTTCATTTGTGCAATTACTTAGTATATGTTCCTTCATAAACAAATTGTAAAGTCCAGTAAAATCATGCACATTATGTCCAGCTAACCAACCATCCAGTGTCTTTACTGAGTAGTCTACGAAGTCAATCCAGGACTGGGTCTGGGTTTTGTGAGCCCCCTGAATCTAATTCTATACTCCTCAGTGGTGAGCCCAAATCCCTCAATCAGAGTCTTCTTCATGAGGTCATAGGACCCTGCATCTGGCCCAGAGAGGGTCTCTGCAGTTACCAGAGAACAGCTCCCACAGGAGTGCCCCCCCAGAGAGGTTTCTTTACTTTTCTCATTTCACAAGCCCTCTCAAAGGCTGTGAACCATTTGGTGATGTCATCACCTTCCTCAAATTTAGGGACAATCCCTTTGGGGATTTTAGGATCAGAAGTTTCCTCCCTATCCTTATTTTTAGTATTGTTGCCACCATTGATGGGTGCTAAACCTATCTCCTGTCTTTCCTTCTCTAGAGCCAGGAGTCTGGTCTCTAGGTACAGTCTTTTGGCCAACCTTGCTAAAAGGCTGTCCTCCTCACTGAGGCTATCCTCAGTGTCCCCCCCTGGGACCTGACCCACCTGTGTGGTTCCTAGGTCCCCAGAGGTTGATTCTTGGGGTTAAGGGCATGGGGTCCCTTTCCTCCCTAGGGATGATTGGAGGTGGGTTACCAACCCTGTCATCCTCATCCCTTTCCCACTCTGATTGGTCATCACCATTCTCAGATGGGTGGGCCTTGGCATACTCAGCCAGGAGCTCCTGGAGCCCTTGTTTGGTTGGATGCTGGCCCATTGGTATATTTTTAATTTTACATAAGGACCTTATCTCTTTGAAAGACAAATGAAGATAAGGGGTGAGGTCGAGCTCCTCAACCATGTCCTGTATGTCATTATTATCTTCACTAGTAGCTGGGTTCTTTTCTTGAGACATTCTAACAAAAAGTTCTAACCCCTCTACCCTTGACTATAGTGACTTTTTATTTTCTAAAATTCTGAAGGGACTTAAGCAGGGCCCTAACAAGACTTTTAGTAATTTGGTAAAAAATGCCAATTTGAAAAAATCAGAATTCTAAAGGCAATTTAAGAGTTCTGTCGTGTGATCAGATGGTAACCAAGTAGTCCAACAAATGCAAGTTTGTATCCCACCGCTGATCCACCAATGTAAGAAAGTGGCTCTGTATATACTGCACCAAAGTAAGGTTCAGTGTGCACAGAGTCTACAGTCCCCAGAGGTTTGGCAGAGGCTAAAGTTAGATATAACCTTACTCTCTAAAGTGGTAGCTTGGTCGAGCAGTAAGGCAGTATCAGAGGACAGTGTAAAGCATTTGTTGTACACACTCAGTCAGAAAATGGTCTCACACACTCAAGAACTGAACTCTAGGCCAATTGTTTTGTATATAAAAATATATTGTTGTTTTATTTTAGAACCACAGGTAGGTATAAAAATACTTTCTCAGAATGAGATGCTTTAGTTATATACTTTCAGTACACAATAGACAGTTGAATGCAATAGCTACAGTTGTTGCAATAGGCAACACAATTCAAACACAATTATAACATTGAGCTCAATGGGAGTTTTTAAGTAAAAGCAGTTTCAGTTACTTTACGTATGATTTTCTTACTCAGGGTTGGATCCTGGATTCAACCCTGGTGCATTTCCTGTAAACAGTTGAAAGAAATCGTTTTTGTTACACAGGCGATTTTTAAGGAATATTTGTTTGTTTCAAAAATCGACAGAAGAATTTCTGGAGATAACCAGGCAATGTTATCCTATGGAGGAAAATCAAGTTATCGGTAAGTACAGTTGTATTTGCTTTTCAGGGTCAGTGCTGGGCACCAAGATCCAGCACTGGGATCTCTCCTGATAACAGGTGAGTAATTTCGTGTTCGTTGATCGGACGATTTTTAGTGATTATTTTAAAGTTTGAAAACTCGACACTTAGAAGAAATTTCAGTGTAAACCAGTCAATGTTACCCTATGGAGAAAATGTAGGTTATCGGTTTTCAAGTAAGTACTCGACTGGCAGAGTTAAGGTTCTGGGCATAGACTCAGGGGTCTCCCAGGGTCAGGTAGGTACAGTTGGTACACCCTCAGCGGCACAGGGGCGGCCGGGTGCAGAGTGAGTTAGGCCCAATGTTAGCCTATGGCGGGCAGGGGGCCCTTGGTTGGTGGCTGCTGGCAGGCAGGCCACGCGGCTGTGGGAGCTGGGCTCCTGGTCACTTACCCAGGGCAAGTGGGGAAGAAAGATAGGATAGGTGTTGCACTCCCAGGGGCACTTGGGCGGCTGGGTGCAGGGTGCTTTTGAGCCGTCGGGCGCTCAATGTATTTCAATGGAGAAGCTGGAGGTTGAACAAAGGCTGCAAGCTCGGGGACGGAGATTCTTCAGGTGCGACCACCACTTCGAGAGGTAAGTTGGGTAGTTGGAGGATAGGTAGGCACCCCGGAGTTGGGCACAGGAGGCCGCAGGGCGCCGGGTGCAGGGGTGTCTTTTCGCGTCAGGAAATCTTACCCTCTGCTGGTCACGGTTGGAGGGGTCCCTGGTTCTGAGGCTGCAGGCGTCATCAGGAGCGTCGAGGAGGGTCCTTGGGTGCTGGATTCTGGGTCACAGTTGCCGAGGGGACGTCCTCGTGGTCTTTGTCCACTCTTTGTCTGCTCGTGGGAGTCCCAGTTCTTTTAGAGTCACAAGGCAGTCAGGTCCTCCGGGGTTTTCGAGGTTGCTGACCACTGGAGATGCCGGGGTTTAGCAGGAGCAGGTTCGAGGGTCGACAGGCCTGTAGGGCTGGGGCCAAGTCAGTTGGTGTCATCCTCTTGTGAGCAGCTGCACGGCAGGTCTTCTTTCTTCTTGTTCTTCTTGCTTGTTTCGAATTCGGGATCTGTGGAAGGAAGGTTCAGGGTGCCCCTAAATACGAGATTTAGGGGCGTTACAGGTAGGTAAAGGGCAGGGACCAATGAGTCCCTTCCCTGGGGTGGGTACACCCCCTATCCGGCCACTCTCCAGTGGGAGGGGGGCAGGAGCCTAGTCCTGATTGGGTAGGGCTCCCCATCTTCAAGATGGCGAGAGCCCGGAGATGTGCTTCACCTCGCCTCCCCCACCTGAGGGGTGGGGTTGGCAGAGGCTGGCACACCCCCTTTCCTCACTTGTTGTTTCCCGCCAGTCTTCCCGCCAGAGTGGGGGCTAGAACAGGTGGGGACCAGTTGCTGAGTACAGCAAGTGGTCTGGGGAGGCTCACCAAGGCGGCATGCCTTTGAAGCTTCCCCCTGCCCATCCTGGGGGAGGAGACCTAGCACCTCGCCCAGGACGCGCATTGTTGCAGGCCCGGGAGAGCGGATGGCTCTCTACTCAGGAGTCCAGCAACATGTCTGCTGGGTGGCAGCCTATACCAAAGGGGATGATGGACGGAGCGTTAGAGCAACTCAAACACTCACCCCCAGTCAACTGATCTGGGTTTAATCCATCATCATTCTTTAGCTCACTCCACCACCCCAATTCAGACATGGCCATATGCAAATCAGTCTGACCCTGTGCCTCATGGGAACAGTCCAGCCCGAACTGCCAAGCCATGTCTTCCCTGGACCGGAAACAAGCATCCTGGGACTGGTTTCAGGTTCAAAACCCTCATCAGCCAGGCTATCTTGAATCCAGTGGCAAAATGAGCAAGGGACCCACGTCTGGGCATACCCTGCCAACTTAGGGCGAACAAAGCGATACCAAAGGGGATGATGGAAGGAGCGTTAGAGCAAATCAAACACTCACCCCCAGTCAACTGATCTGGGTTTAATCCATCATCATTCTTTAGCTCACTCCGCCACCCCAATTCAGACATGGCCATATGCAAATCAGTCCGACCCTGTGCCTCATGGGAACAGTCCAGCCCGAACTGCCAAGCCATGTCTTCCCTGGACCGGAAACAAGCATCCTGGGACTGGTTTCAGGTTCAAAACCCTCATCAGCCAGGCTATCTTGAATCCAGTGGCAAAGTGAGCAAGAGACCCACGTCTGGGCATACCCTGCCAACTTAGGGCGAACAAAGCGATACCAAAGGGGATGATGGACGGAGCGTTTGAGCTAATCAAACACTCAACCCCAGTCAACTGATCTGGGTTTAATCCATCATCATTCTTTAGCTCACTCCACCACCCCAGTTCAGACATGGCCATATGCAAATCAGTCTGACCCTGTGCCTCGTGGGAACAGTCCAGCCCGAACTGCCAAGCCATGACTTCCCTGGACCGGAAACAAGCATCCTGGGACCGGTTTCTGGCTATTCAGCCGTCATCAGCCAGACTAGCTTGAATCCAGTGGCAAAGTGAGCAAGGGACCCACGTCTGGGCATACCCTGCCAACTTAGGGCGAACAAAGCGATACCAAAGGGGATGATGGACGGAGCGTTAGAGCAAATCAAACACTCACCCCCAGTCAACTGATCTGGGTTTAATCCATCATCATTCTTTAGCTCACTCCACCACCCCAGTTCAGACATGGCCATATGCAAATCAGTCTGACCCTGTGCCTCATGGGAACAGTCCAGCCCGAACTGCCAAGCCATGTCTTCCCTGGACCGGAAACAAGCATCCTGGGACCTGTTTCGGGTTCAAAACCCTCATCAGCCAGGCTATCTTGAATCCAGTGGCAAAGTGAGCAAGGTACCCACGTCTGGGCATACCCTGCCAACTTAGGGCGAACAAAGCGATACCAAAGGGGATGATGGACGGAGCATTAGAGCAAATCAAACACTCACCCCCAGTCAACTGATCTGGGTTTAATCCATCATCATTCTTTAGCTCACTCCACCACCCCAGTTCAGACATGGCCATATGCAAATCAGTCTGACCCTGTGCCTCATGGGAACAGTCCAGCCCGAACTGCCAAGCCATGTCTTCCCTGGACCGGAAACAAGCCTCTCAGGCAGGACTTGGATTGTAGGTTAGGTTCAGGGGGCAACTCTAAGTTGCCTCTGTCGTGCATCTGACATTAAATCCCACACTGGCATCAGTGTGGGTGTAATGTGCTGAGAAGTTTGATACCAAACTTCTCAGTCTTCAGTGTAGCCATCACAGTGCTGTGGAGTTCGTGATGACGACCTCCCAGCACCATATACTCTTAATGGCAGCACTGCACTTACAGTGCCCAGGAATGGACCTGGGTACTGTAGGGGTACAGGGCTCATGCACCTGTACCCTCACCACTGGCATAGTGCACCCAGCTAGAGGGGTGACTGAGGTATGCCAGGGCAGTGTGTTTGTGGGCATGGCACACAGGGATGTGTGCCATGTCGACTCTCTGTTTTGTTCTGCACCAAGACACTCAGCCTGCAAAGGCAGTGTGTGTGTGACAGGGTACAGGGCCTCTAAGAGTGGCACAATAAGTGCTGCAGCCCCTAGAGGCCTTCTCTGGTCACAGTGCCCTGGGTACCTAGGGTACCATTTACCAGGGGCTGACATGTGGCCAGAGATGCCAATTGGGTTTAGGCTACCATGCAGTTTTAGGGAAGGAACACAGGCCCTGGGCACCTGATTGGCAGGAGCCCAGGGCACACTCAGTCAAAGTACATCAGCAATTCAGCAAAAAGTGGGGGAATACCATGCAAGAAAGATGGCACTTTCTCACAACATGTTAACAAGTTTAACATTGAGAATGTTCAAATTAAATGTCTGGGTCTTGAACTCTGCAAAAGGTTTGATACTCTACTACACTATAGAAAACTGAAAATGGGACATTTAACTTAGAGGGCCACTTAAACTCAATAAAAAAGACCCTAGCACCAATTATTTTATATCCCCTTTCTATGATACTGATTTAAGGTCAGTAGTTCCATTTTAAAATTAAAAAAATAAGGTAGCCAGTATTTTATTGAACTTCCTTTGTGGGAATAAGAAACCTCCTACTATTTGTTTAGCCTAATGTTGCAGGGATTCTGCACAAACACAGAACTATGTGTAGGATTATGGGACCTTGGTGTATAGGGACTGGGACTTCCTTCCACCTTAGTGCCCACGAGCCCAGGACTGACTAGCTATAGTGTCTCACTTGCTTTCCTACACACTCACAGAGAAACAAATGATTAGACACCCCAGAACACAACACTCCCAGATCTCTCAGGAATCGTGGTAACAAGACACACCCTTTCGCTCGCACTCTTGTACTGGTCCACAATAAGATCTGACAGAGACACAAAATAGTTTAAAATATTTATGCAGTGTACATGCCACAACAAGCAAGGAAATGCATAGTATGAATACAGTCAGCATAGCAGCTAGTCCATAAATCATGAAGGGAGATGTCATCATAAAAAGACAATGGAGAAAAGACTACAGTGCCTAACCCCCCTCCCCTTGCTAAGAAGAAGACTTATTATATAATAGAAGATCTCTGGGTTTTGTCAGCAGTCCCCATACCTTAGCCTATAGATGGTAGATCTACATCGTAGGTGCTGTCTCGCTCTTCTCCCTGGAAAGGTCCCTCTCCAAGTATGTGCTACCTGTCCGTGTAGTCCAATAAAACCCAATGTGTCCAAACAACAGCTGCATCAGTATGTTTTGTCTAAGGGCTAAGGTCTGGCCAGAACAAAATAACAAGGGGCATTGCTGTTCGACCTTGCACATAATGTTCAGTCAAAATCCCAGGAACATGCAGAGAACAAACACAACGATGAGTTCTCATGTGAAAGTAGCCATCGAAAATACTGCAAAAATAAAGCCATGTAGTAACGTGTGCAAAGCAGCAGGCAAGCTGCAACGTGCTCATGCTAATTTAGTAAAAACGACAATGAACCCTATGGGCCACGTGACACTAATTAAAAAGAAAGCAGAAGATGTGGTCAAAAACCAAGATTTACATTCTCATCAATCTACTTTTGCCATTAGACCCACTTATTTTTGTATGGGTGAAGGTAGTGTTATATTGAGACCTGTCTGGTTGGATATTGAAATGTGATTTATGTTATCTTTTTCTGCTAAAATACTAATTTTAATGTCTTAAAAAACTGCTTCTCTGCATTTTCTAATTCTTGATGACTTTGAACACTACTTATGGTTAAGGGTCTTTCAGTAATGAATAGACAAGTGACCAACATGCATATACTGGTGACCTCTCAGAGGTGACAAATTCATTTTACTAATGGCTAGTGAGTATGGCATTGTCACCTTTGCTCAACAATGGATCACTGAGTTAGTTAAAATACACATTAGAATGATCTGATAGGGCGACATTGTCGTAATGGAACCTTGGACATAGAGAAATTGTGTCATAAGAAAAGAGAAATTGCAGGGTACTCTCCTTCTACCTTGCAGTTCCTCTTTTTTATGTCTACTTTGATTTGTCACCTCTGAGAGATCACAAGCAGATGCAAACCTGACCAGTTGGTCACCTGTCTATTAATTTTTCTTATTTCCACAAAGACCTGGCATGGTCACGCTTCTCCAGATAACCTGACAATCATGCAAAGCACAGTAGGACTATTGCAAATATAACACCAGTGCATTTCTTGTTAGCTGGTCACATCCTTTCACTGTGCAGCTCATCAGCTCCCTTTACCCCCATAATCATAATCACTGGCATTATTTAGGTCATCAATGCCATTTGCACTCAAGCCCATATGAGTAAATGCAGACATCAGTCATCTGTGGTCCACCTCTAACTCATTGAAGATGTATGTCTTTCAGAATAGTTATCATGTAAAGTTAATTCATGGGACAGGCATACCAAGAAATGTATTGGAGCAATGACTTAATATCAACTTAAAAAATGTCAAAAAGAGGTTCAAATTCAATAAAAAGAAGAACCAACCTGACATCTTTATTGCAGACATTTACCTTTGTGTAAAAGTCTGTTCTTCATCTCAGATGCAGTGGCTTGGGTAGAAATCGTCACGAGACGACTGACAGTAAACAAAAAAGAAACACTGCTAACACCCCTAACCACAGACAAACCATTGTAAATATTTGTAGCGATTGAAAAGTCATGATTCTGGCAAACATCAAAGCCTAAAATCATTCATAGCAATTGTCCATTGTCTGAAGAATACAATCAAGCAAATACCCAATATACACCACTTCAAAAAGGTCCTGCCTACAAAGGCAAGATAGATGGAGAATCAAAAGGCTGAACCCAACTCCAATGCATCCGCAGATTCCTGAGAAATTCAAAGTCCAATGGTGTTTGCAGACTGGACGGTCCTAAAATTAGTCTGATTCCAAATGCAATGCCTGAGCACCTGAAATCAAGCAACCACTTTCAACACCCAAATCTAATTCAGTGACTATGCAAGTCCCCAAAAGGGGATCCATTCTTCTATTGGTGCCCCACCACATTCTAAAGCATCCTAGAACTCCTATCCCCTGGAACATTTATGACACAATTCCACCAATCAAGAATTCCAGCAGTCTTGAAAAGCAGGGCCTAGTCATATATTTGTAATGTCAAATTGAGGACCTGTAGAAGGGGGTGCTGCAGAAGGGAACTCCATGGAAAACGTAAAACCACATTTGCCTGATTACCCAGACAATGCATGATCACACTGCCTGCAGAGCAGCAGATAGGTTTACAAGACAGTGAATGCTATGGACATCATCTCATGTCCACAGTCTAACACTTGGCAATGACAAAGATAGCTAGCTGGTTGCATGTCATAATATTGTTGTCAGAAATATCATCTGCTAGTAACATTGTGTCTTAAATATGGTTTACAAAAACATTGTTCCATTTCTGTGGACTATGTTGTGTATGTGATAGAGCCCATGTTTTCAAAAAGGGCAAGTAAGGTTGAAAGCACAGTAAGTTTACGCTCAACGCCCATATAAAAAACTCGGCAAAAGGAGCACTGTTTACGCGCCAACATCTCAAAAAAATCAAACCCTTCATTCCAGCCGAAGATTTCAAATCAGTTGTACAATCCCTAGTCCTCTGGAAAATCGACTATGGTAATGCCCTTCTCTCCGGTTCTCCCAATGTTCACCTGGCCCCCCTCAAATCTGTTCTAAACCTAGCAGCTAGGCTTACAACTGACTGCAAACGTTCTGACCACATCTCGCCGGCTCTAAAGACCCTTAAATGACTTCCTATTGAAGGCAGATCCTCCTATAAATTAGCATGCATTACGCACAAAGCCCTCCATCAAAAGACCCCACTCTACCTTTCAAACAAACTCAAAAAAGGGGGCAGTGCCCGACCGATGAGAAGCACTAACTCTCTCCACCTCGTCCCCTTCTGCTAAAAAAGAAAGCCGCACAATCTCGCTCCTTCTCTGGTAAGGCCCCCAGCATCTGGAATGCCCTCCCTAAAGACCTACGACTTAACCCCTCATACGTCAGTTTAAAAAAAGACCTTAAAATGCACCTGCTCATTGGGGTCCATAATCACTCTATTTCCATACTTGCCGCACAATCTCTTCCTTTTTCAATCTCCTACCTTCCCCCCTCTCTCCTGTACTCTACTAACACCTACTCACCCCCCACAGTACCCATCCTCACCTCTTGCGTCCCCCTCCTTTCAACTCTCTCCTAACACTTCGCCACCCGTCTTTGACAAAAATGAGTCTAGCTCCTTTTACTGTTTAACAATTTGTAATTATTTCATTCATATGTTTTTGTAAATAGCTTCATCCTTTCACTTTGTATCATAATCAAGATATGTTACTCATTTTGTTCTTTAAGTCTACCATATCTTAATGTTTCATTTTGTTACTATTTGTTTTGTAATCCATGTACTATCGTCTTTCCAATGTAAAGCACTCTGATACCTCAGGGTGAAGCCAGCGCTATATAAAACCTCTTAAATAAATAAATAAATGTTAGAGTGCAATGGTGGATGGAAATTATCCAATTTAGACAGATTGTGACTGCCAATTAGGGTCCAGTGCATCCTCCCAAATTAAAGACCCAGTCAATCAGACTTTCCCCCAGCAGAGAGGAGTCTAGGATAGCAGGAGCCTCTGCAGAGGATCAGATGACTCCTCAAGGGACTGTTCTTGGGGCAAACCATTTGAATACCTTGCAGACAGTCTTAACACAAAGGACAGCAAGAAGATGTGGGAGTTTATGTTGGAATATCAAGCACAAAAAATATTGTGCTACAAAAATATGATAGCCAGAATATCAACTACCAAAATATTGTGAAAGTATTTATTTAAGGTATGTAGATGTGGGGTTAAGAATAAAAGAGACTTATTTAGAGTTTGTTGGACTGAAAATTCAGTTACAAACGTGGTAGATGTTCTGTTAGCCGTATTACAAGTGCATTATAGCCTGTGGCACTTGTAATACAGTGGGCGGGATATTCATCACATTGTGACAGTGTATTTCATCACCATGGACATCGAGGCTCTATATACCAGCATTCCACAGAGACGTACCTTGAGCGTGGTTGAACATATTCTGCTTGAGAGGGAGTGGGATTATATGACCCCAAGACATTTTATTTTAGAATGTGCAGAACTGGCCCTGACAGAGAACTTCTTTGAATACGAGGACACTATATACCACCAAATTAGAGGTACTTCGATGAGGAGCACATTTGCTCCTAGTATGGCTTGTCTGTACGTGCACCAATTTGAAGCGGACTACATCTTCCACCAGGACAACCCCTACAGGACACAGCTGAAACTTTGGCGTCGATATATTGACGACGTCATCATAGTGTGACACGGTAACAGAGAACAAGCCGTGGATTTTGTGGAGTGGGTAAATACCAGAGACGAACACCTAAAGTTTACACACACAATCAGCAAAGACGAGGATGTCTTTCTGGATTTGGTCATAACATTGGACCAAGGCGGCATTAAAACAAAAGGTCCACAATAAAACAAAAGATAGGAACAGTCTCCTCCTATTCGAAAGCTTCCACCCCGAATTGTTCCTCCCTTGAAACATTTGAAATACAAGCAGAAACACTGGAAAACAAACTGATAACTCGCCACTACCCCAGGAAACTAATTAAAAAAGCAAAGAAGAGAGCAAGAAACAATAACCGAGAGGCACTGCTTGAGAACCAAGAAGAGAAGGCCAATGACAGACTAGTGTGCGTCACTACGTACACCCCGATATCAAATAAAGTTCAGAACATCGTACGGAAGAATTGGCATATCCTTAATGGAACGCAAAAACATTGGCCCCAACCACTATTTGCATTTAAGAGAAACACAAGTCTAAGAGACGAACTGGTACACGCAAAAACACCGACCCCTTAGACCCAGACACAGACAACCTTATGGGGTAACCAGCGATCAGTGGGACACTACCCGTGTGGCAACTGTTTAGCATGCAACTACACTAGTATAACAAAAGAAGTTGACATCAAGACAGATAGGCCATGTGTCTTGAAGGACTTCAGCAATTGCAACAGCGATAACGTCATTTATCTCATCTCCTGCCCATGCGACCTCATCTATGTAGGAATGACTACCAGAAAGATCAAGATACAAATCAATGAACCTAGGAGCACCATCAGGTGCAAGAAGACAAACACCAAACTAACGCGACACTATCTTGAAAAAAACCACTGTGGATGTGGATCTGAAATGGGTAGTCCTTGAGACAATTAAAAGAAACAGCCCAGACATACAAACCAAACTGCACACCCGCGAGTAACGATGGGTGTATCGCCTCAGAACCTGGGAAACCAGATTAAATGATGACATCTCATGGTTACACATTGGGAAATAGAGTAGTTATCTAAACCATCTTTTTGTAAAACCATCCCTGCTTTAAGGGGTAACACCTTTCAGTGATTATGCCTTTACTACATTCATGGCTGGAATAAAAGAGAACTATTTACAAAGATGTAGAGAATGAGGGTATGTGCCACCTCTGTGTCCCCTGCACTCTAGTACTCTATTGTCTTCTCTACATTTTCATTAAAAAAAATTCGTAACCTTTTTAAACAGATGGTTTGCTATGAGGGGTAACACCCATCAGAAATTATGCCCTTACTACATTCATGGCTGGAATAAAAGAAAACCATTGGCAAAGATCCAGAGAACAAGCGTCTCTGCCACCTCTGTGCCCATTGTAATTTTAGTACTCGACTGGCTTCTCTTATAATTTTTGTAACCTTTTAAACAAAGAAGGTGTCCAGTATTTATGTGAAAAATGTGTACACAATCATATACATTTTCCTAAATTGAAGCTTTACGAGCCCATAACAGCGCAAACTGACGAGCCGGTTCTCATACCAGCTCCAATTCACTTCAACCACACCCCTGAGTCACGTCATATATGACGTGATGTCAGTAACTGCGCCGGTAACGCCCCGATCGGGACACCGGGGCTCACACACGTGCATCGGTTCGGCTACAATTACGGCATGCAGCCGAAGGGCCCACATGACGCGAACATCAGGCATTTTAATATATGCAGCCTCCAGGCAATCGCCCGGACACTGGAAATGACTTGAACTAGCTAATCAGCACACGTGCAACTAATTAAGCGATTTCATACATTTACAATGACCTATTTAAGGTTACGATCTCGCCCCTCTCCATTCTACATTGGGGAAGAGGAGTGAACACATCTAGGCAGACGGCGAGAGATGCACCTTGAGGCAGTAAGAGTATGTGGTGTGGATGAGTTCTTTTGTGTAGTCATTTCGACTTCCAAAAGAAGTGTAAAACCTATGTTTACCTCCCAAATAAATTTTATTTCTTCCAGAGTGTGACTACAGGGGTCTCTAATACTCTCTTCCCATGGGGCATTTAGGAACCTCCATTGGGGTAAGATTGTGAGCTGGTCTCACACAATTGTGTAAAATGTACTGTGTGTCTCACGTTTGCAGTGACACGTGTCTCACACTCAATAGCCGCTATATATATGCATGATATGTAATGTTTATTCTGCTATGACTGGATACAATTCAGATAAACTCTGATACTTCTCTGATGGCAATCTGTTTTGCATTACAGGTTTAAGAAAACTCGTTCAGCTAGAGGTTGACATAGGTCACCCTACACAGTGGGTATTTCGAACCAATCTTCGTAAGATAGGAGCCCACAGTTTTTTTTCCCCGTCCTGATGAATGCCACAGACCCTACGGGCCAATTTGGCAGAAAAATGTTGACGACTACAATCACGGTGGTGAAGGGGTACTAACTCCCCCATTCCCCACATTTTATTTTAATACCAAGTAATTGCCCAGTGAATAAATGTATTTTGACTTTTACATTGGTTTTTAAACCACTCACTTTCACGGGCCCTCACTTAGATTTAGAAGTGCCTCCCTGTCTCCAGGTGTAGGCCCGCTCTCTACCAAACGGAGTTTCTAGAGAGCGAGGACTGCCAATGATGACGCATGACACCTGGTGGTTTGTGAGGACAGTCCTTCACTTTTTTTGAGATGCCTGGTACTCCACCAAGTACCTTGTAATTTCCCGGTCAATTTCCTTCAGGGTAGCTTCTTTGTGTGTACATGTTAAGGTTGGAGGCCAGCTGACCCTGAATACCCCGTAGCCTCTAGTTCCATCCCCTGGGAAACCCGAGGGTTTAGTGTGTTGCTCAGTGTATTCCATCCATCAAGCTCTATATAAGGCCCTAAATCTACACTTACATAGACACTCACATTCACACTGCTTTGGTAATCAATATTCTGGCTATGATATTTTTGTAGCATGATACTTAAACCTCAATATTCTTGTAGCACGAGAAGTGTGGATGGGGTTGCCCCGTCTATGCAGCACAGAAAATTAAATGTTTGCCGTTGGTTATGTGTAACCCTATAAACAGAGCACCCTTAATGTTTATAAATCACTTTACTCTTTCATTGATTGTATTATTTGCGATGGGTAATGACCGAGGTCGCTGTGTGTGATGCCAGTGGTGCCTCCCCCTGAGCTCAACAGAAAAGTGACCCGGAGGATAACCACTCTGCACTTGGAGGCATTAATAGGAATTAGATGCCACTTAGGTGTTGCCAAAAAAAATAGAGAAGGAGACCCCCATGAACAAAAGCAAAAAGAGTTAAGTCCTTGTTAAGAACCTGGTGGACATTCGGCAGAGGGCAGTCAGCTCTTTTTAGAGATCACTGTCTATCTGGAAGGGGTCTTTGTGCTGTCAAGGGAGCTGCTGCACTGCGCCTTCCTTCACACCACTGAAGGTTTGTAGAGTGGGCACCATTTTTGAAGCACCGTCTCTACAACCCTTTTTGTTTAGAGAAAAAACACTCCACAGCAGGGGCTTGTTTTCTTTAAACAAAAAACGAATTGCACAATATGCAGGGAAATTGGCCAGGGGCGACTGGTGTTCATGGGCAGAAACGGCATTGCCCTGCCACCTTCCAGGGAGAGGCAACTACAGGGAAAATAAACACAGAACATTTGAAAAGAAATTACTGCTCTCAGGTGGTGTGCTGAATCTACGGGGAGAACTCCAATGAACTTTGCAGATGTTCTACTGCACAAGTGCCAGCCGGGTGAGGTTTTCTTCCACCTGTAGGCACATGCTACAGTAGTAATACTCACAACAGAAACCCCACTGCCTAACAGCTTATTATAGTAGTGCTAATCGTCACTGATATATATGAACATGTATAAATACCTATCCCCTCAAAACAAAACACACGTCAAAAAATTAGTAGAACAGCGTAAACAGAATCAAAGAATATATTGGAAATAAATTACATCAAGTTTATTGTATTAAATCACAGAAAACATGATAATATGAAATAAATAACAAAACAGATAAACCAGGCGCAACTGATGCACTACCACACCAACCATTCAATCAGACCAATGCATACTCATTCATTCCCACATATCCTGAAATACAAACAAGCAAACTCACAAAATAACATTGATCCAGCGCGAACCCAAATTAATGATCAAGGATAATTATTCAATAACATCATACATTGGCCCATACTCATTCACCCAAAATCCCTGATGCGCTGGTGTCAAGTTTGTTAACTTTTCTTCGACTTATTCCTGTTATTTATACACAAAATGTAATCATCTTGTAATTTTATTCAACTTTTCATCTACTTGGTCGATGGACCAATTAGTTGAACAGTTGATGGCAATGGTAATTTCTCCGAAATAAAGATTAACCTTTAGAAACCTGATTAAATTACCACAAACTCTCGGTGTGATTTAAAAATTTTATCTAGCAATAATAAAACTTATAACGATCACATCCATAAACTCAAACACTGGAGACCTCATGGGAGAGAGTAACAAACTAATCACAGTAACATCGGAAATATCATTCAAATATATACGTTGCACAGAGTGGATAGATGAAGAGACATTAGATACACAATAATCGATCTCTTTAAAAAGCAAAACGATTGCGGAGGGGATAGATGAAGAGACAAAAGGCACACATATCAAAGAAACAGCCGAGAAAAAAAAAATATTTTCTACAATGCTAAGTAGATTAAATACAAACCCGGAGGATCTGTAAGGGAAAACCACCACCCAGGCCTAGGCGGTAGTGAGGGACCCCTGAACCAAGAATCAGGGATCAAAGACTTTCCAGGACAGGGACAGGACAGGAACATCTAGGCCTCTCAGCTTCACGACGAAAACAGCGACGCTTCCTTCTCTCAGCCTACGTGACCCTTGAAGCCCGCACACCACACTGATGGAGCAAGGTCTCGTAAGAAAGAGACTTGCTTGGAGGCAATCCGCTCATTTAACTTATTAACAAGTTACTAAATGAAATCTGTGAATAATTAATACGCATCACATGAACACGCGGGTTAGAGAAGCTTGCTTATGTGTGTACTAATGCTGTAACAACGAAAACGGGCTAATACCACTTTAAACGAGGAAACTGTTGTGCGCATGCCTCAATTGCACCTACGCAATATGACGAGCTAAAGCTTGGAGGGAAATTCTAGCGCATGAGCAGAAGGTACTAAAATGGCGTCTTGAAGACTTGCGTGCATGGCATCTGCTCAGCTAAAACTAAAACAAGCTATTTTACTAATGCTAATGCAGGGAAAGTATTAATAAGTAAGAAGGGTTAGAGTAGAGATGGGTGGTATACAGTGAGACCATTTATTTGTGAAAGTAACTTTTGTCATTTTGATTTTATTATTAGTGCGCATTTGGGCCTTTCGTGAGTGACCAAAGTAAGCGTCACGTGATTTATGCGGAGGCCCACAAGAAAGTTAACCCGGAAGGATGACCAAGGTTTTGTCAGCCGTCCAAGGACGAGAATGATGTGCCCTGAGAACAAAGGGTGAAGAGTTCAGCCAAGAAGACTCGTATTCATGATTTTGAAATAAATGTTGCTAATAAAGTTTGGATATGTATGGGAACGAAAGAAATGAATAAAGTTAAGGGGATGGGTTTTGCAAACAATAGAATGATAGAATAAAAGTAATATGTAAGCATGGTGTGATGATCATCCCCTTGCCTGACCAATTAGAATTCGTATTTTTGCAATATTGAAACTTTAGTGGGTGGTACATATGAACGAAAGGTATAATTGGGGTAGTTTAGTTAGATAGAGAATGATTGCAGAGCTCGGGATGCTGTCGGAGAGTTCGTGTTGCTGAGATACTGACGCAGGGAGGGATGCTGTGAGGTGCTGATGAAGAATCGAATGCAGACTTTGAAGAAGAACTTTCTATCCTAACTTAATTGGGTTAGATCAGAAGATCGCGGAAGAATCACGAGGAGGAAGAGAGTGTCAGAGAGGGGTGCGGCGCAGTCGTCGGTATTCTAGAGAGGTTAAGTATCCTGTCCTGAATCCTGTCCTGAAGTCTTTGTCTCCTGACCTATCCTGGGGACCCTTACCAGCCCTTTGGCCAGGGGGTTGGTCTTTCACACCATTCTTGGTAATTATAAATTCTCGTTATTTGCAAATGTTCTTTTCTCTCTGTCCTCTCCCTCTCTGAGCATCAATTATTGCATGAGTCCGAAGTGTATGTTTTGATGTTTAATCAATTGAATTCCTCTCCTGAAGTTAAGGGTGACTGTGCTGTATTTTTGATGGTTCACATGCCTTTAATTTAGATAAAGATTTTAAACCTTCCTGAGTCTGTGATCATTTATTTTAAACGGAAGTATAGTTAAGGGTTAAGTTAATTATCACCATCAACTAGTTCAACTAAGGGTCCGTCGACCAGAGGAAAGAACAGTTTGATCAGTGAAAGGTTAGTTAAGAAAAGTAAATAACTAAGCCTGAACACTGAAGTATAAGATATAAAAATTAACTATTTCCAGCGGTTTTACCCAGGTGTGTTTTGTTTGATGGGCCCAGGTGAGTATATGGCAGTAGAGTATCTGTTGTTGGTTCACCGCTGGATCAACATCATCGGCTGCCTAAACCACACCCCTATAGTACCTATTCTTATACCCTAAAAGAACATGTCCGTCCCATAATAATTGCTAATTTCACATTTTCTAGCTAAGGGATTGGTGGGATTCTAGGGGTGGAGTGTCACCCCACTATGAAATCATCTACTTTTGACTACACCATTGTTCTAAAAAAATTTTTTATACAGTCATCAATACCTCTTCTCTCCCATGAGAACATATGTATCAAACTTCTTAACAATTTATTAAATTCAACAACTTCGGGTTCCATTCTCACGATGACACTGGCGTTGGCCGCTTGTCAATGTTCATGTCCTTCACCAGGTCACGTTTTTTTTCCCCAGCTTTGCTCAGCAGTTCAGTCATGTAGCCGCTGCTCTCTTGTTCACCCGCCCTTACTGTGGCTAACTTAATCATCATGGAGAACTCGTCCATTACTAAAAGAACAGAAAAACTAACATTATTAATTATGTGATAATGTAATTTTCACGGTTTTCCCCCCATCTTAACTCTACTTTATGTTAACGGTTAGTCTAGCATAGCTTAAGCAGAAAAGCGGCATTATTCATAAGTATAAAGCAACACACGCCATGCTTTTTACGAAAAACACCTGCGGCCTTGCCATGCAAACCTCTTGAATTCATTCAAAACACAAAATTATTATATTTCCGGTTATTTACGCATTAGTTCTAGTTAGTTCATGCCTTTTATAAAGCAGTCTTCCCACGTGTAGTGTAAATGTGCACATTAGTCGTTTAACACTACTTACTGTTAGTCCATATTAAAGGGTGGTTCGGTTGAGCAGGTTTCTTTTCACGAAATCCTGCTCCATCAATCCCCCCCTCTGATGGCTTTTGAGAGCCATCATAAATACTCACCATACCGAGTGCCACCTTTTATGTTGTCTAGCATTTACTCTCTTTTTCTTCTTTTATGGCACTCTCGTCTAACTCTTTCATCATATCATAATATTCTCTTTTTACTTTTTCTAACTCTATTTCTTCTCTTTTTCTCTTTCTTCCTTTACTTTTATTCTTTTTGTTTTTCGCATCTTTTCTTTCTCTTACATATTTGCAACATTTATATGTTATTAATATTACTAGAACTACTATTACTACAGAAAATATTAGCATTATTATTTTTCCTAATAAACTTTCCTTAGATAGAAAACCATTTACTTACTGCAGAGAAACTCTTACCAAGTCTCTCCCAAACACTATCAACCTCCAGTTGGGTTAACTCATTATGTAATTGTGTAATATTTCTAATATATCCTTCTATCCCTTTACTTTTATCTGGGATATAGGTACAGCAGTGTTGAATTTTCAACATGCCACAGACTCCACCCTCTTTTGCCAAAAGAATATCAAGGGCAAGTCGATTTTGTAAAACCATTGATCTGATTGCCACCATTTCGGTATCAATCATCAAGAAACCACCAGCAGTATCTGTTGATAAATGATCAACTACTGTGGATAATTTACGAATTTTGTGGGCATTTAAAACAACTCCAACTGAGGGTATCAGTGCACCAAAGATATCATTTCTGAAAAACTTGCTCTTTTACTTCGTATTAGTCCTTGTTTTATTTCATTGGCACTATTGTCCCCACGGTCTTTATGGTTGACCTTTGGAAAGACGATCCCAAAATAACAGCTTCCGTACCAACCTGCTGGTAACCTATAATAGGCCTTCTTGCCACACACGTAATAGATTCCCGGGAAAACTGGGTCCGTTCCACACTTCAATCCCCATCCTCCAGTAATTTGGAAAGTATGCTCACATTCACTAGTGCCAATAAAGTAATTATTATAGTTAGTCCTTGATCTATATAAACAAAGTTTCCCCATTCGTAACCAGTCCAGGGACATCGCAGCATATGTCTCACCCTTTTCATAATTTCCTTCTCTAAAAGCCCAAGGTGGTGCCTGTGATTCCTGTTCATTAGGTTCTTTCTGGAAACTTGCTCTTCTATTCTCTACCAAATCTAAAAATAATTTTTCTTCAACATGTAAACTACAGGTTAAATTGTTTTTGTAGGCATATTCTATATCTAAGGTTTTAGTGATATGGAAGAATTCTCCCATATAACGAGCATTTGTAGCACTTACTACTTTATTTAATTCCTTTATGATTGGTATTTCTGAAAATACTAAATCTATATTAGTATATTGATAATCCAGCTTACCAGTCATATAAAATAGACTGCTGAGTACACTACATGACACACTATAGGTTAGAGAAAGATGATGATAGGTTAGTCCTTCAGAGACAGACGTAGGTAATTTCATACAGACATAACAATCACTCACGTTCATAGTGTTAGTATACTCATATAACAACTTGGTAAAGACATTTAACGAAAAGTCACTAATTGATTTATCATGATGGTAAGTACTTCCATCCATTTGTTCTATTTTAGTATTTATACGTGTTTTAGACACATCTTTCATTCCTTCAATTGTCATATCATTAGTATTATTTCCAGTATTATTTACACTAAAAATAGGTAAGATAACAATCAACAGAATCCACATAAGCGTTAATAGGAAAACACTACATAAACAGGTTTTAATACATCTACGTTTTAGTCTAGAATTTGGTTGTTCAGTCACTTCTACTTCTGCCATTTTGATGTACCTCAAAAAAAGAAAAATATAAAAATCTAACAATTTTCTAGTCTAAAATCCAAATTTTCTCAAAAATATGGTTCTGTGTTATCCTACACTTAATGACTTTCTTCTTTACCCCTTTCTTTTTATTTAGTCTTTTGGGTTTCTCTTAAGATCTCAATTCAGCTCATCTGACACATTTTTCTCCTTGGTCTCTTTATAGTTCTTTTAAGGTGGTCTTAGTTTGTTCTCATCTTCCTTTTCAGCATCACTACTGTCATGTTCTTCACTTAGACCTAAATTTTCAAATTCTTCTAGTATAACGTAGGTCCATTCAGGAGCTTTGTACTTTCTGCATGGAATTCTTGTTCTCTTTGATTTTCGGGTTGTTTCTCTTTGTGTTCTCTAATTCTGTTTGGCTTGAAACTTCATTACTTTGCTCAGGTCTTCTTCCCAACCTTCTTTTGACTATTCTGTATTTTAGTCTTCTTGCTCCACTTGACCAAATGTCTCCCTTTCTAGATATTTTCTTCTGAACTATCTTTTCACCTTCTGTGCTTGTTTCACTATTTCTTTTGTTTGATCTTCTTTCTGTCTGTCTCTCTCTGCTCCTTTGTATTTCTGTTTCTGTAGGTTCAGCCCTTGCTTCTGATTCATCAATGAGTTCACCTTCTTCTAGCTCATTGCTGTTTTCACTCTCCTTTGGTCCAATTTCTAGCTCAACAGCCGTTTCTCTTTCTCCTGGGTCACCGGCAGCCTCATCTTTTTCTGACTCAACAACAGTCTCTTTAATCCCAGTATCTGGTGCCCAATTTACTTGACTTGTACTTGGCTGTTCATCGTCAAAATGTTCATTAGAATCTGTCACTCCAGACTCTTCAGCTTCTCACACTTCAGCTGCTGGTACTCGGTTTTGAATTTCCAGTTGCTGTACTTCAGGTCTTTCAATTGGACTTGGGACTAATCGGGTATGGCTTGCATGTATCCAGTTTGGCAAGCCAAAACACTTTACTGCTCTGGTCGTCACCAATGTGATCTGGTAAGGGCCTCTCCAACGGGGTTCTAGACACGTTTTCCTTACGTGCTTCTTGACTAGTACCCACTCACCAGGATTCAAATCATGTGCTTGGTTCCGCTATGTGATTGTGGCATCTGCTCCAACCTGGCGGGACACAGAACGCACCAGGTCAGCCAGTCCTTTGCAATAATCTAGCACATGATCATCAGACATAGTCATCAGTTTGTTTGTAGGTATGTATGCTTGTCTCATGGCTCTTCCCATCAATGCTTCATGGGGACTCAATCCAGTCTTTTTGTCAGGAATACTTCTAAGACTCATCAATACCAGGGGTAAAGCGTCAGGCCACTTCAGTATTGTGGATGCACATACCTTCCCTAATCTAGATTTTATTGTACCATTTATCTGTTCAACAATTCCAGAAGCCTCTGGTCGATAGGCACAATGCAGTTTTTGCTCAATTTGTAATGCTGCACGTATCATCCGAATTATCTCATTATTGAAGTGCAATCCCCTATCTGATTCCAAAGTGACTGGAAAAACAAACCTAGGGATTAGTTCTCTTAACAACAACTTAGCCACTGTAAGGCTGTCATTCCTTTTCGTTGGATAGGCTTCCACCCAGCGAGAAAACAAACAGACAATGACAAGGACGTACTTAAGCCCATTACATGGTGGCAGCTCAATAAAATCAATTTGAAGTCTGGACGTGTTTCTAAAGCCTACCTGACTGGGTCCATTGCTGGGTCCACTGCTGCTGCATAGCCTCCGCTGCCGCCGTGAGGGGAACAAATGCAAAAGAAACAATTGATGGACGGAATGCTGGACAATGCAAACATTCCCCCCCAGTCACAAGGATCTGGGTTAAATCCATCATTCTTTTGCTCACCACACCACCCCAGTTTTGACCCAGCCATATGCAAATCAGTCTTGACCCTGTTCCTTGTGGGAACAGTCCAGCCCGAACTGCCAAGCCAGGTCCTCCCTGGACCGGAAACAAGCATCCTGGGACCGGTTTCAGGGCATCACCCTTCTTCAGCCAGGCTAGCTTGAATCCAGTGGTGTAGTGAGCACGGGACCCACATCTGGACATACCCTTCCCACTTAGGGCGACAAATGCAAAAGAAACAATTGATGGACGGAATGCTGGACAATGCAAACATTCCCCCCCAGTCACAAGGATCTGGGTTAAATCCATCATTCTTTTGCTCACCACACCACCCCAGTTTTGACCCAGCCATATGCAAATCAGTCTTGACCCTGTTCCTTGTGGGAACAGTCCAGCCCGAACTGCCAAGCCAGGTCCTCCCTGGACCGGAAACAAGCATCCTGGGACCGGTTTCAGGGCATCACCCTTCTTCAGCCAGGCTAGCTTGAATCCAGTGGTGTAGTGAGCACGGGACCCACGTCTGGGCATACCCTTCCCACTTAGGGCGACAAATGCAAAAGAAACAATTGATGGACGGAATGCTGGACAATGCAAACATTCACCCCCAGTCACAAGGATCTGGGTTAAATCCATCATTCTTTTGCTCACCACACCACCCCAGTTTGGACCCAGCCATATGCAAATCAGTCTTGACCCTGTTCCTTGTGGGAACAGTCCAGCCCAAACTGCCAAGCCAGGTCATCCCTGGACCGGAAACAAGCATCCTGGGACCGGTTTCAGGCCATCACCCTTCTTCAGCCAGGCTAGCTTGAATCCAGTGGTGTAGTGAGCACGGGACCCACGTCTGGGCATACCCTTCCCACTTAGGGCGACAAATGCAAAAGAAACAATTGATGGACGGAATGCTGGACAATGCAAACATTCACCCCCAGTCACAAGGATCTGGGTTAAATCCATCATTCTTTTGCTCACCACACCACCCCAGTTTGGACCCAGCCATATGCAAATCAGTCTTGACCCTGTTCCTTGTGGGAACAGTCCAGCCCGAACTGCCAAGCCAGGTCCTCCCCGGACCGGAAACAAGCATCCTGGGACCGGTTTCAGGGCATCACCCTTCTTCAGCCAGGCTAGCTTGAATCCAGTGGTGTAGTGAGCACGGGACCCACGTCTGGGCATACCCTTCCCACTTAGGGCGACAAATGCAAAAGAAACAATTGATGGACGGAATGCTGGACAATGCAAACATTCACCCCCAGTCACAAGGATCTGGGTTAAATCCATCATTCTTTTGCTCACCACACCACCCCAGTTTGGACCCAGCCATATGCAAATCAGTCTTGACCCTGTTCCTTGTGGGAACAGTCCAGCCCGAACTGCCAAGCCAGGTCCTCCCTGGACCGGAAACAAGCATCCTGGGACCGGTTTCAGGGCATCACCCTTCTTCAGCCAGGCTAGCTTGAATCCAGTGGTGTAGTGAGCACGGGACCCACGTCTGGGCATACCCTTCCCACTTAGGGCGACAAATGCAAAGGAAACAATTGATGGACGGAATGCTGGACAATGCAAACATTCCCCCCCAGTCACAAGGATCTGGGTTAAATCCATCATTCTTTTGCTCACCACACCACCCCAGTTTTGACCCAGCCATATGCAAATCAGTCTTGACCCTGTTCCTTGTGGGAACAGTCCAGCCCGAACTGCCAAGCCAGGTCCTCCCAGGACCGGAAACAAGCATCCTGGGACCGGTTTCAGGGCATCACCCTTCTTCAGCCAGGCTAGCTTGAATCCAGTGGTGTAGTGAGCACGGGACCCACGTCTGGGCATACCCTTCCCACTTAGGGCGACAAATGCAAAAGAAACAATTGATGGACGGAATGCTGGACAATGCAAACATTCACCCCCAGTCACAAGGATCTGGGTTAAATCCATCATTCTTTTGCTCACCACACCACCCCAGTTTGGACCCAGCCATATGCAAATCAGTCTTGACCCTGTTCCTTGTGGGAACAGTCCAGCCCGAACTGCCAAGCCAGGTCCTCCCTGGACCGGAAACAAGCATCCTGGGACCGGTTTCAGGGCATCACCCTTCTTCAGCCAGGCTAGCTTGAATCGAGTGGTGTAGTGAGCACGGGACCCACGTCTGGGCATACCCTTCCCACTTAGGGCGACAAATGCAAAAGAAACAATTGATGGACGGAATGCTGGACAATGCAAACATTCCCCCCAGTCACAAGGATCTGGGTTAAATCCATCATTCTTTTGCTCACCACACCACCCCAGTTTTGACCCAGCCATATGCAAATCAGTCTTGACCCTGTTCCTTGTGGGAACAGTCCAGCCCGAACTGCCAAGCCAGGTCCTCCCTGGACCGGAAACAAGCATCCTGGGACCGGTTTCAGGGCATCACCCTTCTTCAGCCAGGCTAGCTTGAATCCAGTGGTGTAGTGAGCACGGGACCCACGTCTGGGCATACCCTTCCCACTTAGGGCGACAAATGCAAAAGAAACAATTGATGGACGGAATGCTGGACAATGCAAACATTCACCCCCAGTCACAAGGATCTGGGTTAAATCCATCATTCTTTTGCTCACCACACCACCCCAGTTTGGAACGGCTTGATTTCTCTTTTTCCCGGCCGTGAGGGGAACGGCCCAACGAGACTTCATCTCCTACAGGCCCCTGCACTCCTGCAATCACGTCACCGCGCCGGAGGGCGCGATAAAATCTCAGCGGCCCTCCTGCAGCGCAGGACGTGTTTCTAAAGCCTACCTTACTGGGTCCATTGCTGGGTCCACTGCTGCTGCATAGCCTCCGCTGCCGCCATGAGGGGAACAGCTTGATTTCTCTTTTTCCCGGCTGTGAGGGGAACGGCCCAACGAGACTTCCATCTCCCACAGGCCCCTGCACTCCTGCAATCACGTCACCGCGCCGGAGGGCGCAATAAAATTTCAGCGGCCCTCCCGCAGCGCGGGACGTGTTTCTAAAGCCTACCTGACTGGGTCCATTGCTGGGTCCACTGCTGCTGCATAGCCTCCGCTGCCGCTGTGAGGGGAATGGCTTGATTTCTCTTTTTCCCAGCCGTGAGGGGAACGGCCCAACGAGACTTCATCTCCCACAGGCACCTGCACTCCTGCAATCACGTCACCATGCCGGAGGGTGCAATAAAATCTCAGCGGCCCTCCCGCAGCGCAGAGGCCGGGCTGGGCCATTTCTCTTGGCCGTCGTTTTTTGAGCTGTTGGTCAACCTGCTTGCTGATACTTGAATAGCCAGTCACTAAGACCTTGCACCTGCGGAAGAAGGTAGGCCTGCACCTACACCTATCATACAGATTCTGTATGGATGCATAACTCAAACACCGGTATTTGAATCCCTTGATAGGGAGGAAGCTTCCCTGGACTAGTGTTGGACATATATCACGAACAAGAGGCATTCCCCTGCGCCTACTGTACTTGTATATTCACCGTTTAAATTTATTTTATTTATTTTTATCCATTATTATGTTTATATTTGTCTCAGTTTAGTATTGGTATCATTTTAAAGTTATGGGGAGGCGAAAGGCTCAGATGGGGTCTGTTGGGGCTAAACCAGCGGGTAGTTCCTCTTCCACGGTCACCACAATGGACTCCTTTTTGCAGAGAGCAGCTGCCGTCATCGATAAAGAGATTGAATTAGTGAACAGGCGTCTTTCAAGATCACCCCCTAACTGTCTGCACCCACTTTTACTTAGATCTAGTGTGCCCCTGGTTGAATCTCCACCTGCCTGTTCCGACAGCTGCCAGGGGTCGCCTGCAGCTTCCGTTATTACTGAAGGGTTAGCTCCTGTATATGAAGCTCCCTCTCCGGCCCCTTTCCCGACCCCGCATAGATCTCTCTCCCCAGTTATAATAATTGAAAGAAGAGAAAGTATTGTTCCCCTACAAGGGAAGGATAGCACTAACACACAGAATCCAATGTCCACCCATTCTCTCTTCCATAGGGAGATTAGTCAATCCATTGCCCAGGGGGGGCCCAACGCCGGGGGGAGCTCAAAACGGAAACTTCAAACTACAGGGGGTAAAGCAAAAAGACCAAAACTCACCTCTGTCAATAAGCCTTCTGCCAAGTCCTCGGCGCTTAAGCCGGTAGTTACAAATCTAGACACGATGGTCATCAATGCCTTTAAAGATATAATGACCACCCTGTTGGATACTAAATTGAGTCCTATCCTAGAGAGGTTGACATTAATTGAGAAAAGTCTTGCAGGGGGGGCCCAAACCAATGACTTTGTAAACTGTGGGGCCACAAGTGAGATCCCAGAATTAGAATCAGTTGCCATGTCTGACCCGGGCTTACTCAAAAACTCTACCAAATCTCATGGAGACCAGCAGCTTGTGCAGCGTCATACGGCGCATTTAGCTCAAGGGGAGGTAGACGACTGAAGGGGTGGCCAGACTCTCAGTAGGCCCCTGGCAGTTCCCCTGCACAGGCGGGACTGCCAATCCTCTGCAGGCCAGCCGGATGGCCCCGTGGTGTTGTCAGGGGAGGTTCGTCAGTGCCCTCCTACTATTCATCTTCCCCCAGAATCCACTCCGTATGTAGTGGTCTTGGGGAACGTCCCACCTCTTCCCCCAGGTGTAAACGAGGATTACAACAAGTTAAAGAACAAGGTACTCTACTGGTTATCAACTAATAGCCCCGTGGCTCCTGGTGTGGAACGTAACATTATTATGGTACGCCGAGTGTATTGGATAGGCAGTTCCAGGAAGCCGGGAGGGGGTGACTGCGTTATAGTAAATTTCAACAGGGCCTCTATACCCGAAAGAATCCTGTTAGGGGATATTCATGTCGGTCCACCACATCACGGGTCCACAATACAGGTACTTCCACTGGGTTTCTTTTATAGAACTGTTTCTCAGGGGTATATATCAGGGAATAATGACAGGGATCTTGCTCGAGCCAGTTGGTCGTTTAAAAACTCTGCAGGTAGGAACCAAGGGCTCTCACAACTACCTTACGGTATAAGTCACTCATGGGGGCCTCACTTTGTTCCTGTCGCGCCTCCTACACTATCACTAGCTAATAGATTTTCTACGTTATCGGGGTTGGAGGAATGTGATTGACTGGACATCCCTACCCAAGACCGTAGCGGAGCCAATGCACCAACAGAGGGCTCACTCAACCTTGGCAACCGAGATAGAGACACTGCAGATGGCTCACCTTCCTTTAACACAAAGAGAGGTGACACCCCATGTTTTGGACAGTAACGTTCTATCATGGAACATAGCAGGCCTGGCAGACAAGTTCCAGGACCCCGTATGGCAACAGTTTGTTAGGCATTTCTTAGTAATCTGCCTTCAAGAAACCTGGTTGGTGGATTGCAATCTGTTTTTGGAGGGTTTCAAAGCTTATTTTGTTCCTGCCTCCTTGTCAACTAGTGGCAGAGCCAAAGGAGGTTTGGTTACTTATAGTTCGCTGACAGTGGAGTGCCAGGTAAAAACCCATCCTTTTTTTGGCCAGGGCCTCCAGGCCATTACACTTAAGAAGGGGAACAATATAATGAGCCTGATTAATTTCTATAATTCACCGAATAGCAAAAAGGGGGAAGGTAGCATCATCCAGCTGAGTCACTATGTAAGGAAGTTTTGTGATCATGGCTCATGCCCCATGATGGTGTTGGGAGATTTTAATACCCACCCTTGTGGTGACCCTAAGATTACGAAGATGTCCGATTTGGGATGCCACAGAATGAGGGGGTTTCATTTTGAGCACTCAACACAGGGGGACGAACTAAATAACCTGGTCAATGAATTTGATCTACTGACACTAATGTCCCTCTCTGCCCCTAACTGTAAAGCCTTGATTCCCACCTTTAAAGGGAGAGGTACTGGGTCTTTCATAGACCATATTTTAATCTCCTCCTCCTTTCGGTCCCTTTTTTATAGGTTTTCCATCAAGGAAAGCGCTTTTAGTGATCACAATCCCCTCTGTGTATACTTTTGTGGCGCATTTTTATTCAGCAAACCTAGGGAAGGGCACCGGGAACATCAAGACCCACAGATGGTGGGCGCCGCCTTAAATGGTCTCAGATCGACCCGGATGCTTTCCACAGGGAGGTGAGAGACTCATGTGCAGTTGAACTTGATTTCTGTGTTCAACCGGAGAGTCTACCGAGGGATGTCCTTAGTGCTTTCAGTGTTATTTCTCGTAAAGCAGGGGAACTTTTGAGGGCTCCAGCTCATAAGGTATCCAACTCAAACCCAAGATGGTTTGATTCTTCCTGCTCCCAGGCAGCACGTAAGTTAAAGGAGGCCTTGAAAGTTGTCCCAAGAGACCCCCTATACATACGCGCATGTCGCACAGAATATAAGCAGGTCTTAGCTACCCGTAAGGGAGTTCTTAAGGAGGAGGCATGGAGGGAGTTGTTAGAGTCCAGCACTTTAAGGAACGGCACACGGTTTTGGGGCATCGTTAATAGACCATTGTTTACTGAAGATACAGGTAACGTTCTAGGCTCCCACATCACGGAAGACGAATGGGTGGCCCACTTTCAATCTATGTTTAAGGGCTCCATGGGTCATCATGACCAGCTGCCCCGGGCAACAAACACTGACTGTCTGGTCTTTGAGCTAACAGAGGTGGAGGCGGGAATTGCTGGCCTAACTTGCAACAAGGCTCCTGGACCAGACGGAATTCCGCCGGACCTTTATAAGTCGGATCCATCCTTTTGGGCCCCGATCCTGGCAGCTGTACTGAACGCAGCGGCCAGGGACGGTAGCCCTGATTCCTGGGCCATTTCTACCATCGTGCCAGTATTTGAAAAGGGGGATCGAAATAGTACACACTGCTACTGACCTATTTCTCTCATTGATTCAGTAGCAAAGGTGGTGGGAGGAGTATTATTGCAAAGACTATCTTCATGGGCAGAGGAGCATAACATCATTGCTGACACCAAATATGGGTTTCGTGCTGGGAGGTCGACGGTGGCCCAATGCCTAAACCTCTATCTGATCCTGGGCAAGTACACAATGGCACGCCCAGGTACGATCTACATGGCCTTCATGGACTTGTCTTCTGCGTTTGACTGTGTCAATCGGGTCAAACTGTGGCAGTCCATGAGGGCCATGGGGGTGGAGGCCTCCATCGTGGACTTTCTAATGGATCTGCATAGGAACACTAGGGCGAATATCAGATATGCACAGGATCTTCGGGTTTCCAGGGAATTTAATATCGAAAGAGGGGTAAGGCAGGGCTGTATTTTGGCCCCCTTCCTGTTTAACCTTTACATCAATGTTCTTGAAGGAGCTCTTGTATCTACGGGGGCCGACTTTCCGCATGTGGGGCGCCGGGGTCTCCCCGTCCTCCTATATGCGGATGACGCAGTCCTCATAGCAAGAACCGCAAGGGGACTCCAGTCCCTACTAGATGCATTCCTGAATTTTATGGGGTCCCGTGACTTAGCCATCAATAATGCAAAATCTTACGTCTTGCAGGTAGTGGCTCGTCCTACGAAAAAGTATTCTTTTTCTGTAGGCTCTGCGAAGGTCCCCACAACGTCGATGTTCTCATATTTTTGGGTCCTGTTGGATGATCGCTTAAAGTGGAGACCCCTTATACAGAAGAAAAAGGGGGAGCTCATTCGAATAACTGCCGCTATTTTCAGCTTTGCTGCTAAGATGGGCAAGCGCCCAATTGCAGCCATGCTGAAAATTTATCAGGCCAAAGGTGTATCATCTGCATGTTATGGTAGCGAAGTCTGGGGGTATACCACAGCAGACGCGCTGCAGGTGGCAGAGAATAACTTTTTAAAGCGCCTGCTGGGAATGCCAACCAGTTTATCGAACCTGGTAGCTCATGAAGAACTGGGGGCTCCATTTTTATGTGATACTCTCGCTCTGCGCCCTTTAATGTTTTGGCTTAAGTGCTGGCCAAACAAGGGGCTAGAGCTCACCCAGCAGATTATAATGGACTGTATGAACCTTGAACATATGTCTAGAATCCCGTGGTTAAAGTATGTCAGAGGTCGTTTTACAGAGTTGGGTCGCCCGGAACTCTTTTTAAAACCCTCCACCATAAGAAAAAAGGATGTAGAATCGATTAAGAAAGCTTTTAGTTGTATCAGGAAGCTAGAAAGAGATAAACAGGAATTATGCAAACCGAGCGTCCGTAAATTTCTGACCCTAAAAACTCATCCATTGATCGAGCCATACCTTTTGGGAACACTGACTACCCATGAGCGGTTCTTACTGTCTAGGTTTCGCCTCGATTTTTTCCATCTGTTAATTGCCGTTCCGAAAGGGTGCAGCAGAGGACAGGTGTTAGCACCCTGTGGCTGCGACAACGTTTCTCCACAGGATCTGCTACACTTCATGTTCTTCTGCAAATTTTATTAAATACCTCGGAGACATTTTTTACTCCCCCTTTTAAAGAGGCTACATTTTAATCAGGTTCACCCAGCACTTTTGTATTTGCAGCTGCTGAAACCAGATTGTATATTTTTTATTGTGGGCTACCTGAAATCTCTGGTGAGAACCAGGGGTTGCCTGGAATACTAGCTATTTTAGGGGGAGGAGGTACTCATAGTCTTAAGGTATGACTCATGCGTGTTTTCTACTTTTAATTGTATAAATATACATGTTATTTATCTATTGTATTTGTCAATATTATCCGTAAACTTTGGTGGAAACATATTTCTTGTTTTTATGGCTATGAATTGCAAATTTTTAATGTACTTCTTTGATGAGATGTGTATATATTGTAACTTTTATGGTTTTTACAATGTAAAACCGAATAAAGTTTATAAATGAATGAATGAATTTGAAGTCTTGTAAAAGGACCTCCTGCTTTCCCAATTACACCCCAATTTACAACTGTTTTTCTTCCAGGATTTTGTTTTTGACATATGGCACACCTTTGACTTAAACTTTCTGCGATGGCCCTGAACTTTGGATTATACCATGTCTGCTTGAACAGTCTTACCATTGCATCCCTTTCGATGTGAGTTAGTCCATGATACATCCTGGCCATATGGGAAAATAAAGAATCTGGTAATACTGGTCTTCCATCGTAATAGACCCAAACCTCATCTCCTGTATTTTTCCTACAGCCTGTTCTATTCCACTCTTCCTTTTCCTCGTCACTGACTTCTTCCTGCATTTGCTTTATTTCATCCCAAGTCTCAAATGTTGTTGTGTACATAAGATGGCATTCAGTATTTTCCCTTTCAATTGACCTGTTTATGGCCACTGTATTTTGTGCACAGTAACGCGCTAATTGGTCAGCGTATCTATTGCCCTTTGTCACATCATCATCTCCTGACTGATGTGCTGCACATTTTACAACAGCAATTCTTTTTGGTAACTCCAAAGCATCCAATAATTCCTTTACAGTTTTTCCATTCCGAATTGAGGAACCTGAGGAAGTCAAAAATCCTCTTTGCATCCATATTTGACCAAAGTCATGTACGATACCAAATCTGTACTGACTATCGGTGTAGATGGTTACTTTTAGACTTTTTGCCAATTTACATGCTCTAACCAGAGCAATCAACTCTGCAACTTGGGCGGAGTTTACCCCTTTCAGGAAAGATGCTTCTAATGCTCCTGATAAAGTGCAGACAGCATAACCAGCACACAATTCACCCCTTTGATTTCTCAAACATGATCCATCCACGAACAATTCACAATCTGGCCTTTCTAACGGTTCATCCTCTATATCCGGACGGGGCTTAGTACAAAGTTCTGTCACTTCCAGACAATCATGCTCTGCTTCTTCTTTCACTTCCCCACATCTTGAATCTGGCAACAATGTGGCTGGGTTCACAGTAGTGCACCTCACCACTGTCACATTTTCAGCACCTAGAATCACTCTCTCATATTTAGTCGGCCGACTAGATGTCATATGTTGAGTCAGAGTGCGAGTTAAAAGGATCTCAACAGAATGTGGTACAAATACTTTTACAGGGTAACCCATCACAATCGCTTCACTTTGTTCCAAACTTACACAAGTGGCAGCTACTGCTTTCAAGCAGCCTGGCAATGCTGCAGCCATTGAATCTAGGGTGGCAGAAAAATATGCCACGGATGTCGGGCCATTCCGTGTTTCTGAGTTAAAACTGCAAGTGCACATCCATCTCTCTCACAACAGTACAATGCAAATTCTTTAGAATAATCCTGCATTCCCAAAGCAGGTGCTTGACAAAGACTGTTTCGCAATCACATCCTTTTGTGTCAACCTCTGTAGAGGTTTTGCAATCAATGAGAAACCACAAATCCACTGTCTGCAATATCCAACCAGTCCCAAAAACATTCGCACTTCTTTTTGATTTCTGGGTGGATTCATTTTCTTAATCTCACTGATTCTTTCTGGCGTCACCTTTCTGACCCCTTTTTCAATTTTGTGACCTAGATATTGAACTTCCTGTTTACAATATTGCAATTTAGATGGTGATACTTTATGTCCTACTTCTAAATGGTTCAATAAAGCAATTGTGTCTGTCACACATGCTTCTCGTGTTTTTGATGCCAACAGTAGGTCATCAATATATTGAACCAAAGGAGAGTTTCCAGGCATGACCAAAGTCTCCAAACATTTTTTCAAAATCTGATTAAAGATCGAGGGACTTTCAGTATACCCTTGAGGAACTCGGCACCAGGCCAAAATACGGTTTTCAAACCGGAAGGCAAATAAATATTGACTTTCCGGGTGTAAAGGAATGGAGAAAAATGCCTGACACAGATCAATAACAGTGTACCATTCCGCATCACAGGGAATTTGATAAAGAATTACTGCTGGATTTGGCACTATTGGACAACATGGCACTACAATTTTATTCACCTTTCTCAAATCTTGTACTATTCTAAATTTCCCATTAGGCTTTTTGATTCCAATAATGGGCGAATTACAGGTACTGCTCATTATTTCCTTTAAAATTCCCTGTTCAATCATTTGGTGAATCGCAGGTGTGACTCCTGCAATTACTTCTGGACTCATTTTGTACTGTGGGGTATTTGGATATCTAGCACCATTTTTTACTGTAATCTGGATTGGATCCACATTTGTCATTAATCCAATCTCTTTTCATGTGAAATCCCACACTTCTGATCTCACTGTATCTTTTAACTCTTCAGGCAAATCTTCATCAGTGAGGAGTGAATATAATTCACTCACTTCTGATTCTCTTTGGGCCATCAATACTTTGTACTCAACATCCTCATCAGGTGCAATAAAAATAACACCATCTGGTGTACAATAAATGGTGCAATTCATTTTGCACAGTAAATCTCTGCTCAAGAGATTTACGGGACTGGAATCACATACCACAAACCGATGCATGTCTTTGAAGTTTCCAATATGAACTTCTACCGGGGCAGTGACAGGAGTTCTAATATGTTTATTTGCAACGCCTACAACTTGGATAGTTTCTCCAAAGAGGGGTAGGTTTGGAATTTTTGCTGCTCTCACAGTAGAACGGGTAGCACCAGTGTCCAGCAAGAAGGTGATATCTTTACCTTCTACCTTTCCATCAACAAATGGACCTGACTGATCTACCTTTAAAGATGCGCCAAGTACGCACTCTTCCTCCCCCCTCAGGCACCGTCATTGAGACGAATCCGAATCACTCTCACTACACCGTACCAAATACTGTGAAACCAGTGGATTCTTACTAAATTGCTCTCCTCCGTGGAATCCAGTACTTGCACTGTACATCTGCATATGAGCATTCACATTATGGGACATAGGAGGTTGTGGCACCTGTAACTGTGGAGTAACTACCTGCTGCTGCTGTTGATTCCCAATCACCTCATTCTGCATCTGTGGATTTAAATTTTGATTTACTTCATTGCCCTTTTGTCCATTTCTACACTCATTCTTCCAATGTCCAATTTTTCCGCACGCATGACAAGGAAATTTCTTTTTAGCTTCTTCTTTACTCATTTTAAATTTTCCTTTACCTCCACTGTTTACCTGACCAGTCTGATTTAGACTTTGTTGTCCATTACTATTTTCCTGTTGCTGTTCTGCCATCTTCACTTGAGCCCACATCATTTTCTCTTTCAACTTTTTAAGTCTTAAATCAATGTCATCACTACAATACTTTGCATACCTCAAAATTTCGTCTATTGACTTATTTTGCCAGCAGAGCATATGCTGCTGTATCATTGCACTAATCTCTGGTTTCAATCCATATATGAATCGATACACAAAATGTCCCATATCTTTGTCTCCAATATTCTCAAACCCACTGTACTGCTTAAACACCTGTAATAATCTCTCATAATATGCATGCACCGACTCTTTGGGCTCTTGGGTTGTCCTGTCAATCTTAACCCAATCTGTTTCTTTAGGAGAAATCTTCCCCTTCAAGAAGGTAATGACCTGATGGTACTTTTTCATCACCTCTTCCGATGGTGCACCTGTTCTTGCATCTCTGGGATATTCATCTTTAGGCCAATCAACAGTAATCGTACATTCTGTCCACTAGTCAGCTGGAACCACTATTTCAAAAAGACCATCTAAGTCTTTCAACAATACCTTTGAGACTTTTACAAATCTGTCCACTTGTTTGTACCATTCAACTGGCTTCTCTTGCAATCTGGGAAAATCATTAGTGAATGATAATATGTCTTGTCAGTCCAAGGTACATGAACATATCCACCACCTGGAACTTCTCTCATCGGACATACCCTTTCAACTTGCTCGTTTTCTTTTAATGGAAACATGGAAGTTCCCCTACCCGCAGTTTCTTCATTCTTTTTCATCCACTTACTCCTCCATCGTTCTAAAGTTCCCCATTTCTTCAGTAAATTCATTAACTCTTTTATCTGCAATCATCTTTTTCCTGATATATTCAAACTCTCTAAATCCTTGTCAGTAAAAGCCATTCTGTATGTCTTTTGTAACACCTTTGATTTTTCTATATCTACACCAAACTCACTAGCAACCTCTGATAATTTCTCATGGAAATTCTTCGCTCTCCAAGTAATACTTTTACACAAAAACAACAACTCTTCTTCACTATAAGTCCCTAATCTATCTGGACTTACTGTTCCAATAATCATCTCTTCTAAATCTACTTTCAATTGACTTACATTTATACTCTGTGGTTGGGCTTTTGTTTTAGTCATTTCATTTATCCAATGAGTTAATTCTTCTGGAGAGGGACCTGCTGAACTCCCTATTACTGGAGTAATGTTTGGCCCTAATTTCCTTTGGGCTAGTTGAATACTTCTCCTTGGGGTTTCCGTTAATAATTCATCAATCGGTAAGTCTAACAGTGTAGTATTTTGGTCATTTTGTCTAATTTCATTAGTTGCTGACACTATTTGACTCCTTACACTACTTCTTGGAACTGACAACGTGTGTACGTTAGGCAAAGTCGATTTTTCTCCAAACAAGGGAACCACGGGACCAATTGTCACTGATACCGTCAAAGCTTCTGCATTCAAATTTAACTGATTTAATTTCTGTACTTGTTCCATTCTAGCCTTGTTTAACAAACTCACTTCATTTTCTCGCACCATTCTAGCCATTTCGGTAACTTGGGGGGTCAATGGGGTTACCATTTGTGGGGCACTTTGAGTCATTTCTCCTGAATTTTCTTCTTATGGCGGAGGCCTTTTAGTCATAATTTATTCTAATAATTCATCATCAGACTCATCTAAGCCCTCTCCGGACGTTTCTATATTTTTCTTTTTCTCTTTACACTTGGTACCTGTCTGACTCTCTACTGTCAAAACTGGATATAGGCCCTCGGTCACTACCGCTCTTCTCCATCTTTTCATCTGATCTTCTCACCTCTCGAATGGATATCTAGGCATGAAACCTCTGAATCTCCTACCACTTCGATCTTTTTCTCGCTCATAAGCTTCTACTTCCCATTCCTCCAACGCTTCATACTGAGTAAGTCTTGGATTTGGCTCTAGCATGTTCATCCTAGCTCTCAAATTCTGTAAAATTCTCACATTAAATGTTCCAAATTCAGGAAAAGCTAACATTCCATCGTCCTTCGTATATTTCGTCCAATTTTTTAACCAAACACACGTATGATAACCTCGCTCCATCATCATATAAGAGGGAGGCGTTTTTGGGGGTGGAATGGGGATTCCTTCTCTCGTCACAATTTGTTTGTCTTTTTTAAAGAAATTCTTTATAGTTTTTAACAAACCCATTCTCAAAATTCTTCTTTATTAAAGTCTGTCCTCAATAATAACTCAACAAAAATTTCTTGCTATTTCTCTCTTCCCTACTCGTTAGATTCTGTCCTATACCAGAGCGACTCACACCAACCAACCAATCACAGCTCCCTACGTAACTTCAATCTCAACCAATGTCTGCGCGACTCACTTTAATTTACCAATCAGAGCTCTGTTCTCTCCAGCTGCTCCGACCAAAACCAGCGCGGCACTCTGTGACGTCAGTTTTTTTACTCCTTCGACTGACCCTCCCTTTACAATCTACACTCGATACACACCCGCTGCTCCGACCAATACCAGCGCGGCACTCTGTGACGTCAGTATCACTCCTTCTACTGACCCTTTACAAAATTTTACGGCAATATTTTTCTTAGATTTTCTTAATCAAAATTCTGTTAGTAACAACATAAAAAGACAATGCTACCTTGTCTGCTCCACTAAATAAAGAGATAGTCTTCACTTTTCCAAGAGATCCTTACACTGCAAGTAACAATAACGACCAGCGTTATCTCACTTCTCTAACAAGCTCTGAGGAGACCTGTTACTCCTCTAGGGATAAAGCCGAAGTTTCACAAGAGGACTTTCTTGGCATTAGAAAAGGTGTCCTGTTACTCCCTCGAGAATTACTGCCAGAGTTTCGAAAGTGGACCCTTCACTATTTCATACACTCCACTTACATACGAAATTCCCTAATTATAACACTGACAGCCCTACCTAGCTTTTCAGTATTATTTCCAACAGACAAAGTACTTCTGCAGTGTGATTTCTTTACCACACTCTTCTTCTGCCTACTTCAGGCAAATTCCTTCCCGGGATTCCTCAGGCAACTTCGTACCTGTACTTCTAGACAACATAAAACATGACGCTAACTCTTTATGTTAAACATATAATCAATATTCAATAACCATTTACCAAACTAATCAATAATCAAACCGTCACTCTGCTACCAGGAAACTGATCCAGCGCGAACCCAAATTAATGATCAGGGATAATTATTCAATAACATCATACATTGGCCCATACTCATTCACCCAAAATCCCTGATGCGCTGGTGTCAAGTTTGTTAACTTTTCTTTGACTTATTTCTGTTATTTATACACAAAATTTAAACATCTTGTAATTTTATTCGACTTTTCATCCACTTGGTCGATTGGACCAATTAGTTGAACAGTTGATGGCAATGGTAATTTCTCTGAAATAAAGATTAACCTTTAGAAACCCGATTAAATGACCACAAACTCTCTGTGTGATTTAAAATTTTTATCTAGCAATAAGAAAACTTATAACGATCACATCCATAAACTCAAACACTGGAGACCTCATGGGAGAGAATAACAAACTAATCACAGTAACATTGGAAATATCATTCAAATATATACGTTGCACACAGTGAATAGATGAAGAGACATTAGATACACATGACCAGCAACTAAAGCGAAGAACCTGGGAGTATGGGTGGATAGTAAACTTTCTTTTGTTCAACACACTAATGCTGTGGTTTCCTCTGCCCACTTCCTTATTAAGAAAATCAGGAAGATTCTCCCTTATCTTCCGGAGGACACGAAAAGAACTGTAGTCACTTCATTAATCCAGTCTAAATTGGATTATTGTAATGGGCTGTTTATAAACGTCCAGAAGCATTGCCTGAAAAGACTACAGAGCGTGCAAAACTCAGCCACTCGACTTCTGTCAAATCGGTATCTGGAGAGATCCGTAATTTGCATTGGCTCCCTGTAGCGCAGCGAATAAAATTCAAGGCTCTTAGCCTGGTGTTCAGGGCCCTGAATCATACAGGGCCAGCCTTTTTGCAAAATCTTCTTGTTTGGTATGAACCAACTAGACACCTTCGTTCATCTGGTGCTAAACTCTTGAGAGTGCCCAGAATTTGTACCTTACTCTGGGGTGGTCGCAGCTTTCATTACTGTGCTGCTAAACTCTGGAATTCCCTACCGACTGACTTGAGAAACGCGCGATCTCTTGTCTCTTTCAGAAAAGAGCTAAAAACCTGGCTCTTCCGCAACTAGAGACTCACCAGTGGCTTACCTTGTCCGTAGCGCCAAGACACCTTCGGGTATTTGTGCGCTTTACAAATCTCAATAACATAACATAACATAATCGATCTCTTTAAAAACCAAAATGATTGCGGAGGGTATAGTTGAAGAGACAAAAGGCACACATATCAAAGAAACAGCCGAGAAAAAAAATATATTTTCTACAATGCTAAGTAGATTAAATACAAACCCAGGGGATCTGTAAAGGAAAACCACCACCCAGGCGTAGGCGGTAGTGACGGACCCCTGAACCAAGAATCAGGGATCAAAGACTTAAGAACCAGGACAGGGACAGGACAGGGGCAACTAGGCCTCTCAGCTTCACCGACGAAAACAGCGACGCTTCCCTCTCTCAGCCTACGTGACCCTTGAAGCCCGCACACCACACCATCGGCTGCCTAAACCACACCCCTAAAGTACCTATTCTTATACACTAAAAGAACATGTCCGTCCCATAATAATTGCTAATTTCACATTTTCTAGCTAAGGGATTGGTGGGATTCTAGGGATGGAGTGTCACCCCACTATGAAATCATCTACTTTTGACTACACCATTGTTCTAAACATTTTTTTTATACAGTCATTAATACCTCTTCTCTCCCATGAGAACATATGTATCAAACTTCTTAACAATTTATTAAATTCAACAACTTCGGATTCCATCCATCCACTGGCGTTGATCGCTTGTCAATGTTCATGTCCTTCACCAGGTCACGGTTTTTGTTTTCAGCTTCGCTCAGCAGTTCAGTCATGTAGTCACATGGTTCCCACTCACTCTCTTGTTCACCCGCCCTTACAGTGGCTAACTTAATCATCATGGAGAACTCGTCCATTACTAAAAGAACAGAAAAACGAACATTATTAAAATTATGTGATAATGTAATTTTCACGGTTTACCCCCCATCTTAACTAAGCCTGAACACTGAAGTATAAGATATAAAAATTTAACTATTTCCAGCGGTTTTACCCAGGTGTGTTTTGTTTGATGGGCCCAGGTGAGTATATGGCAGTAGAGTATCTGTTGTTGGTTCACCGCTGGATCAACACCATCGGCTGCCTAAACCACACCCCTATAGTACCTATTCTTATACCCTAAAAGAACATGTCCGTCCCATAATAATTGCTAATTTCACATTTTCTAGCTAAGGGATTGGTGGGATTCTAGGGGTGGAGTGTCACCCCACTATGAAATCATCTACTTTTGACTACACCATTGTTCTAAACATTTTTTTTATACAGTCATCAATACCTCTTCTCTCCCATGAGAACATATGTATCAAACTTCTTAACAATTTATTAAATTCAACAACTTCGGGTTCCATTCTCACGATGACACTGGCGTTGGCCGCTTGTCAATGTTCATGTCCTTCACCAGGTCACGTTTTTTTTTCCCCAGCTTTGCTCAGCAGTTCAGTCATGTAGCCGCAGCTCTCTTGTTCACCCGCCCTTACTGTGGCTAACTTAATCATCATGGAGAACTCGTCCATTACTAAAAGAACAGAAAAACGAACATTATTAATTATGTGATAATGTAATTTTCACGGTTTACCCCCCATCTTAACTCTACTTTATGTTAACGGTTAGTCTAGCATAGCTTAAGCAGAAAAGCGGCATTATTCATTAGTATAAAGCAACACACGCCATGCTTTTTACGAAAAACACCTGCGGCCTTGCCATGCAAACCTCTTGAATTAATTGAAAACACAAAATTATTACATTTCCGGTTATTTACGCATTAGTTCTAGTTAGTTCATGCATTTTATAAAGCAGTCTTCCCACGTGTAGTGTAAATGTGCACATTAGTCGTTTAACACTACTTACTGTTAGTCCATATTAAAGGGTGGTTCGGTTGAGCAGGTTTCTTTTCGCGAAATCCTGCTCCATCAACATCATGTAAATAGCCTACCCTCCAAGACGAGGTTGACAATACTGGAAAGTCACAAGGTCCTGGTTCACAAAATAGTGGCATCCACACAATTTCTTTTCATCAATTAGACCAACATTTTAATACATTTGATTAACACAAAAATTAGATATCAAAGATGAACAATCTCGGAGGGAGACAGAAGAACACAAAAACTCCAGCGCCGACGCGCGTTTTGGTGTGTGACCCCAATGTTGAGTCTCACCTTCTTCAGGGCGCAGTGACAAAAAAGACAAAAAGAGAAGCGCCTGGACTAACCAACAAGGATCACATCTGCGTGGGGAGAATAGGAGTAAAGATCCGGATGGCGGTGAGACGGACCGATAATCTAGATATACGATAAATACCCTCGGCGGGTGCCACACATTACGGGGAGATAGTCCAAAAAATTGAGTCGCCAGAAGACTTCAAGGGGATCAGATGGGGGACCAATACCAGGTCAGGTGATTCCTTAGGGGCCAGCTGTGAAGTAAAGATGATCCTAATCAGATAATTCAAGAGCTGTATGGGTATTATCTTTTGCGTCCAGTACTTGCTGCACCTGCGGTTCAGCCACAACTTTAGTGTCCTGATCAGAAGTCATGAGCTGTTTGCTTTTTGGCTCTTCGGTCAAACTTTTACTGAATTCTCAGTAAGCTTTTCAGTGGTCTCACTGAACTAGGAGAGTTAGTAGACTGAATCTGTTTTTCTCCCGTTCATGATGGCAAAGTCAAAGTCTTTTTGAGGACAACCGTCCACGGCCTTATCTGCCGCAGTACTGGGCGCTGTCCCTGCTAACAGCCACTGGGAAGAGGATTGAACTGGCCTCTTTCAAATGGCACCGCTTACAGCGCAACGGACGCGGGGAGCAGGGCAGCAAAAACGATACAGGGAAGGATGTCGTGGTTGCGCGAGTGTTTGAGCAGCTTGAAGTGTCACCCAGCGCTGCTCAAACGAACAGCTGCCACCCGCGCACTGACACCGCCAGTAGCCGCTCTCCACCACCATTCGGCTATTAGGCCATGCTACAGCAGTGACATCACATGAGAGGGAGTGCTGAATTAGAAAGCCATGGATTTGTTTGCTTTTGGGACGCATTAAAAGTGGCCCTGGGAGGAGTTACACAACTCCATGCACTTCAATGGCTGTGGGTGGGGCAGGCCAATGAGGACAAGAAGGGAGTGGGTGGCAACAATTTGTTGATTATCCCAGAAGGGCAGACTGTAGGAGGGGTGCAGAGGGCTGCTCTCCTGGCAGTAACATGTGTTTAGTACTGCATTATGGAGCTGAGCACACAGAGTGCTTCTTATCTCGACTGTAGAGGCCCAAGACAAGGAAGAAACCAGCTGCGGACAACAATTGCACTAGTGGACTAAGAGGTAAGTGTGCAGTTAAGCCTCTGCATCAGGGGCATCATCACCCCCTACCCCCAGGGATGGCTGAGTGAAAGGGTGGATAGATGGATGACCAAAGGGAGGATGATGGACGAATGGAGTGAAAGGATGGATAGATGGAGTAAAAGGGTGGATGGATAAGCAAAAGGATGGATGGGTGATTGAAAGGATGGATGTTTGGATGGATGAAAGGGGGTGGATAAGTGAAAGGATGGATGCAGCACACATAGAACGAGGACAATGCCTCCATGGATTGTTTTTGTGCAGGAAGTTCTCCCTTTCTTCACAGAAACAATCCTGCCAACAACGCAGAACAAGGGTGTCTGTGTTGACGCTAGGCACCAAATTGTGCGCCAGGGTTGGCTGAAAGGACACAAATGCACCATATTGCATAGATATAGTGCATTACTGCACTTTCGATTTGGCATAGGGCAGCGAAGCGAAAAGACTTGCCGCGCTGCCCTAATCCAAATCTTTGTAAATGAGGCCCTTAGTGCAAGAAAGTGTTAGAGAAACCTTCAAGAAGAAGCTCACTGGAATTTGAACCAAGGATTATGTCCACCACTTTTAAAGATCACCATCCGCCCCTGAGAATGGCATGGAGGCATTTACCATGCCTGTGCCCCACCATGCATTGTATTGCATGGCAGATGGAGGCAGGGAAAATGAATGAAAAAGAGGCGATCCTAAATCTGACCTGGCGGCTGCTTGGGTGACTGGCTGCCAGGTCAGAGCATACACCAGAGCCAGTGGAGGCTCTGCTATGTAAACTGGGGGCTCAATTCACAACGGTAAACTTAGGCCATAAGTCTAAGTTTGCGACTTTCGGTATTCACAAAGGTAAGTTACGAGCAGTATATTTATGTCCGCAGTCGGGCCGGAATTTCTGCCCCGAGTGTGGATATTCTTCTCGTAACTTACCTTTGTGAATACCGAAAGTAGTAAACTTAGACTTTTGGCCTAAGTTTACCTTTGTGAATCTGGCCCTTTGTGCTTCCCCCCAGTCAAATAGAGCAGGGGAAGGGCAAGTTTGGTAGGGCAGGAACACCGCTGATTTACTCCGGTGTTCTTGCTCCACAAAACTCTGAAATGAGGTGCTTATGGTCTGCTTGATGGCCTTAACTAGGTTTTTTTTACAACTTATTCATTCCACTGTATTGCTCACATCCTGGATAGCTGTCATGGATTTTAGTTAGTGACATTTCCTGACCAGTGCGCTTATGCAGTCCTTGCTGTTTACTTCATACATTGATGCATTTTAAACTTTTTAAATTATCTGTTTCCCTTTAATGTATAGTATGTTTGTAATCGAAGTTTTAAGATTGTGCTCGCCTCGTGTGGACTCTCGTAAGAGATTGTTTCTTTTAATTTTATAGTGTGCTGCCATCGCCTGACTGCTTGCTTGTCCTGGAGCGGCTCCAGGGTTTTTGTTCCTCCTGCTTTGATTGTTAGAGTTACCGCTGGTCCATGAATCTTCTGGCTTCATGTCTGGGCATTCTTTGTGCTGCACCAAAGGTTTGCCAAAGTCAAGCCCTTCTGTGCCCTTCCAGGCCAGGGGGATAGATATTCTGCCCAATTAGGGTGAGTTACTCAAAGAAGAGTCATCCTAAACTAAATACTCTCGACTTTGTTGATAATTCTGTAAAAAAGACTCTGAGGGAGCTGAGGCTACTCAAAGATCCTGTCCTCCAAAAACCAGCAGTAAAAAGAAGATCGTTTTAGAAGAATCAACTTCTGAGTCACAGCTCTTTAGCAATTCCAAGCAATTTGATTTTGGATCCTCCGTGCTTTCTGAATTTTTAAACACCCGCCTGGTATTAAACATAGAATCGCCCTCCACAGCCTGATCTTGGACTCAAATTTGAATGTCCTCTTTTTGCTAGAAACCTGGTGGGATCGTGGCAGCTGTCTTTATTTTGAAGACATCACCCCGGTGGGATTGAAATCCATTCTGGATAGGTAATTGGACAAAGTTAATTAGGGGTTTAGTAATTATTGCAAAGACTCATTTTATTTGAAGGAGTTCATTTCATATCTAGATTCTACTGACAGTTTGCTGGTACAACTTGTCCAATTAGCAGTTTTTTCATCTTGATCTAAGTATTTGTTCTGTTCTGGTCTTCCAATGAGTGTAAGCTAGGTGATGTGAGGCACTGCACATAAAAACCCAAAAGTAAGAAACCTACGGGTAAGTTCTGCAGTGTCTTGTGGTGGGTTGTACTGTATCCCTGCAATCAATCCTCAGCACAGCCACAAGACGCTCCTTCGATCCACAGAATGACTGGCTATAGACTGGCAGGGGACATGTTTCAGACAGGGCTGCCATATGTACAACGCATCGCAAGGGGGTCACCTCCCAAGGCTGATGACAGTTATAATTTTCCTGGTTTCCTAGCATGCCTCTCAGACTGGTCTCTCTGGACTCCCTGAGCCACAGGGAGGAGGACATAGGTTCTCTCATCCTCACACTCTTGGATTTCCAAAGTCCCTTTGAGGCAGGAAACCCCATAGTGTTAACAAACAGCTCTACGCCCCAAAAGCCGGTCCTTCGGGGCCTGCAAACGGAACCAGAACATCAGCATGGTGGGCTTTGCACCACCCTGCTGATGTCCTCTGTACCACATCAGGAAGTCCGGGCCCACTTAACAGATAATCCTGCTGGCCACCTTGGAAAGAGTGGAGGGCAATGGTGGAATTTACCCATGGTGGTCAAATAGCATATGTAAATATATTAATTCTTTCAGAAACCTACCACTCTAAATTAACCACAAGGAAATACTTAGCACTATAGAAAACTCACAAATAAATGAAATAAAATGTGTGAATATCCCACGAATGCTTAACATAATACAAAGTGAGAAAATTGACATATCCATTTGCGAATGCAACAGAATCGTAATCCCTTTCTAAAGTGTGTGTCAAACAGTTGCGTGTATTTAAGGGTGTTGAGGCTGGGAAGATGGGTGACTCAGAGGCTGAATGAAGCCAGTACCAAGGGCGAGCAGAAGGGACTTTCAGTGGGCTCAACAGGAGACCAGTGCCTACAGGTCATTCAGCTATTTGTAAGCAGTAAAGTCGTCCTCTACATTTGGACCAATACACACATTCTAATTCTTTGACTTTCACATGATGATGTTTGTTGGAGTGTGAGCAGTGAACACTGTACTGCATGGAGCATTTCAAGGTTGACTGCAGAAAGTTGCTTCAAAATATATTTTGTGAGGCAAAAGCTTATTATGCAAGTCTCCAAAACCTAACCTGCCAATTTCAAAGAAGAAAGTAAACCAGACGCTGCAGTGCATTTTTCCGCAGCATCAGCGTTCACAGCAAAGTCATTTCGGGTTAGGACAGATGCCAGTATAAGTAATGTAAGCAGGGCTGCCATTGGTTTGTCTGAAGTAGAAAAGATTTCCCTTGCAAGGGAGATAGATAGCTGAGCTCCTCTAATGCAGTGCCTGACAGCAACACAGTTTCATCCATCGGTTGACATCAATAATTCCTGCCATAGCTCATGAAATAATGAGCAGTCTTCTAAAAGAAATATCTGCATCATTAACAAAATATGAGATCTTTTGAGGATAAACCTAGATATGACTATATAATCTTTTCCTGGGCTGTGACTTTAGCTTCAGTTATTAACGCACGTTTAAGTAATTCTAATTCTAATTCTGAAATGTAGAAGGCATATGAATACAGGTATTGCATGACAAAGGCTTAACTGTCCGCTCAAAAATATAAACATAATACTCTATAGTGACTAACATATAGTTGGCATTTGGTAGAATAGGAGTATATCAAGGTAAGTTTAAAAAACATTTTTTTTTTTTACACAGGAGCAAACCTTTGCACGATTTCCACCTGCAAGAGACTTTGAAGTCAGGAGGTTTGATCACATACTGCCTCTCTGGAAGGGTAAATCGCTGGCCAAGACATATTTCCTTCTCAATCCAGTTTCCTGCAGGTTCCTCATGTAACGTTTGAACACGTTCAGCTTTTACGCAAAATAATTACAGGTACATTTCTGCAAATTTGTACAAAAAATATCATGATTTTGCCCATCACCAGAAGGGAGATGAAGATGTCAGTGTAAATCTGGATGCAGAACCAAAGGAGGTATATGGTAACTTGTGACAGGAATATCTCTTGCCTGGTAAACAAGCATGTACACCCTGCCTGAATGCCAGACTGCATGTGAATCTGGAATCCTAACTTTTGGTGAGGCCCTGGCATCACGCTAATCTAGCAGGTGTACAGAGGCCTAGCCCTTTTTCTGGCAATGTGAGATGCAGAACCAAGTGTGCCCTCATGGTGGGCCTAGGATTACTGCCCGTGCCCCGGGTGAATCACATAAAGAGGTGGTGGCAGTGTGCTTTGTGAACGTTTAGTGTGACCTGAACTTTTTCTCTGTGCCAGAGAGAGTGAGGCCTACTGACTCCTCTTGTTATGTGCATCCCCAGAACCTTGGGCTGACATCCTGTGTGCATATTGTGCATGTGCAGTGGATGTGTAGCACATGTATGGTAGTAGGGCTCTGTCTGTGGTATGAGTCTGAGTACTGGGGCCAGTGGGATCCATTTTGTTTGTCTGTAGTTTAGCATGGCACAAGATGGAGGATGAGGACAGCCTCTCCATACAGCCGAGGAGTTTTGCCTACATTCCTGGGACTGGAGACTGGAGAAACAGACACTGTAGTGAGGGAGGATGGAAACAATGCTTTCCTTAGAAATTCACTCAGGGCCTTGTTAGCAAAAGACAGATTGTGTACGTATATCTTGCCTCGCATATTTTTTTCCCTATTCTTTCATCTCTTGTAAGTAACTCAAGCTATTTAATTGGCAGCTGTCCCTACTTTTTACTCAAAATTACAAAAGACCATCTTGGTCTATATTTTGCCAATATTGTGTTACTTATATCTTGACTGGTATATTGGAGATTATTTTGTTTTTGGTCCTTGTGAAGTGTGTTTACCAAAAGACGCAATGCAGGTCGATCCACCAGCAAAAATTTTACAAAGTAAAGGTGTACCCCCCATTCTGTGGAAAAGATGGAAGGAAGAGTTTCTGACTTACATGAGGGCAATTGATGGTGAACGCATGGGTGCAGAGTGGAAACAAATGCATATTTTTACACTGTCTTGGTTTAGAAGGCCAAGTTGTTTTTAGAGCCTTTACTGCAAGTCATGCCACTTGATGGTCAAATGGAATTGAATGCGTACAAAGATTCCATTTTAAGGATAGAGCAAAGATTTAAAGCAACTACAAATATTGCTTTAAAAAGGTTAACATTTTACACCAGAGCACAGAAGGAGGGTAAATCATTTGATGACTTTTTGAGTGCTTTGAGGTCTTTGTGCATGCATTGCAATTTTGGTATTATGACAAACGAAATGATTAGGGACCAGATTATTGTACATGTGAGGAACAAAAAGATTCACAAACAATTATGAGTCATGGGGGATCCCAAATTGGCAGAAGCTATTCCAAGAGCAAAAGCATTAGAACAATCTGAAAAGTGGATGGGCACTGTTAAGAATGCTAGCATGCATGTGGAGAGTGTTGAAGAGGTGTGTGTTTGGAAACGTACAGATGAACATCACCCTGAATCATTCCATGCAAGTTCTAGTGGACCCTGCACAAGCAATTTTGGAGGTGTTAGGAAATCTGATAGACCTGACAAATCCGGTATGTGTTTCAGATGTGGCAGTAGAGCGCACGTTGTCTCACATGTAGGAAGTCCTGCAATCAATAGAGCGTGCAAAAAGTGTGAAAGAGTGGGTAATTTTAAAAATGTTTGCAGGGATGTAAGGAGAAGTACAAGTCAAGCATGTAGAAAAGTATTGTGCACTGCTGAGAGGTGTGCTGTCAAACCTGGATGTGAGTGCAAAAAATTGGTTGACAATAGTAAAGGCATTGTGTTGTCTATATTAGATTCTGATTCAACCTCCAGTGAGCAAAGTGTTAAGAACTCTACTAAGTGTGTAGTACGTGTTCTTGGGGTGGAATTGGATCTCATTGTAGATTCAGGTTCACCCTGTACAATCATAACCAGAGAATATTACAAAGAGACGTTAGGTGACATGCGAAAAGATGAACAGGTGCAACCATCTGACACTGCAGCAGAGAGTTTTGATGGTTCAACTATTGAAATGAATGGTTATTTGTGTGTTAACATAGGGGCTCATTTATGAAAACTGCTGCATCGTTGCTTGAAAACAGCGATGCAACCGTTTACCTCACCCTCCTTGCAACACAACAGATGCGTTGTATTTACTGTATGGGGCTCCATGTCGCAATGAGTGACAGATGTGTCAGGAATCCTGACGTATCTGTCGGCGCAAAAGTTACGCATTGCTGGAGTTGTGTCACAAGCATGACGCAACTCCAGCAATGCATGAGGCAGGCCCACACACATAGCACTGCATCACCCTTACACCTGCTATGAGGCAGGTGTAAGTTTTTGACGCAGTGGTGTCCTAGAAGTGGCGCAGTGAAAGCTGATAGATTTCACTGCACCACTCCTGCGAGGCTTTGTTGTGTGGGAACGCCCAACATGCATACATTATACCTGATGCAGGTATAATGTGGCACAGGGCTTTACAAGGTGACACATCTACCTAGATGCGTCACCTTGTAAATATGGCGCAATGTGGCCCATTGTTTACGCCACCGCCGTATCACGAACAGTGAAGCAACGGCAGCGCAAAAGTGTCGCAAGGGTCTCATAAATAAGCCCCATAGAGTTTAAAGGGAGATGTACGCAAATTAAGTTATATGTTGCAGTGAAGGGTGTGAATGTGTTGGGCTGGAGAGACCAGTGGAAATTGGGTATAATTTTGAATCCCAGCTATAGAGAGCCAGTTTTGTTGAGTGAAGATTGTGATAAACAAGTATTATCTTTTTGGGGAAAATGAAGGCGAGATGCTTGTGAAAGAATGACTTAAGGATGTTTTCACAGAAAATGTAGGGAAATTGAAAGATTATGTGTCCAAGATCAAACTGAAAAAATATGCAGTGCCATTTAAGCAGAAATTGCGAGGGGGTCCCATTAACGTAAGACATGAATTAAGGTTCATGCTTAACGAGTTGGTCAGTGATGACATAATTGAGGCTATTGAGTCAGCTGGAAGGGGTTCTATCATTGTTTTGGAGCGCAAAGCTGATAAAAAAATGAGGGTGTGCGTGGATCTGAGAGTGTTGATTGGGAATTTAATAATTGACCTTCATCCTTTACCCAACATCAATGAGGTAGTTTCCATGCTAGAAAGTGCTAAAGTTTTCTCCACATTGGACCTGAGGTCCGCGTATCATCAGATCGAATTGTCTGAAGAATCAAGACATTTAACAGCTTTCATTACTCCTCAAGGTTTGTATCAATACACCAGGATGCCATTCGGGTTGGCTTCTGCAGACTCGGGGGAATATTCTCAAGAACGTGTGATAATCATCGCAAAATTAGCTTAACGCAACTTTGCACATCGCAGCACATCGCGGGAAAATAACACCGTGTTAACGTTGTATTCTCAACCCGGCGGCACCATGCGATAGTCTCACGATAACACTCCAAATGACCGTGTTAAAATTAACGCGATGCTGAAAAAGTGTGAAACGCGAAAAAAATTACGATGCACCAAATCGCGATACAAAAATCAGCGATAACCAGTGACAGGCCTGCAATTCCCACGAGTCATGCGGGAAAATGCAGTATAAAAGCAGAAAAAAAAGAGACAAAAATAATTAAACTGCGTAGCACCATGGATGCACCCGGACGGACTGCAGAGGACAACGCGAACCCCACAAGCCCTCAGACGACCAGCAAGGAACCTCGGGGTCGGTTAAGGCCAAGGAGAAGAGGAAGACACAGTTCAGTCCGCAGGAAAACAGGCTCATCGTTACGGAGGTGACAGAACACTACCAACAACTGTTCGTCACCTCCAACGTGTCATTGGCAACAAAGACGCAAACATGGCAGACTATCTTGCACCATGTGAATGCAGTTGCAGAGTTGAGGAGGACAATGGAAGAGGTCAAGAGGCGCAGGAATGATGTGAAGGGCAAAACCAAGAAGAAACTCGATGCCAACATGAAAGCAGCAACGCAGATTGGAGGTGGGGGTCCAGCGGCACACCAGGAGCTGGATGACATGGAGAAAATGGTGGCCACAGTCATCAGTCGGGATACAGTGCCAGGAGTAGTGGATCCGGACACTGCTCAACATGACCTGACACAACATCAACAGGGTGAGTACCGACCAGAGACTGGGGGAACGGGGGGAGATGGGCACAATGGCACACATGCACAATTAAGTAGAGCACACTGCACACCCACAATGACTCTGGATCATGTCCCTGATCTCCTTGGCATACTGCAGCCCACATACAAACAGCAAGTAGGCCCCCGTCGACAATGTGCCCGGAGGGGGCCCTCCCCACACATCACCAATCTCACAACCAACCCATGCACATGTGCTGAACCCAGCAAAGCTGCGGGTCCGTGAGCCACACTGACAATGCAAGTGACACTGCATGACGATTAGCATGGCTGCAGTCCAATTACCATGACATGGTGCACGCCACGACACTGAGGTGACTGAGTGTGGACCACATCTGGAAAGGAGCAGGTCACACTCTGACACAACCACGTGCACAAAGAACCCCTGACGTCAACAACACATCTGCGGACAAACCATGCCCAAGAGTCACAACTCGACCAAGAGCCCAATTGACGCAAGCCCGCAACATCTCAGCACTGTAGAAGCACAGAAGTCAAAGGCACACCGCCTGAAAGGGAGAAGAGGCAGCCAAATCAGAGCTGCAGGGGCGACTCGCCCACAATGCAGCACACACACATAAGAATAAGAGCACCTCAACATTGATAACAATGTGGTACAAACTGCAACACTTTCACAACAGAACACAGGACACAACTGGTGCCGCCTGTGTGTACAAAATGGCCAATTACACCTGGCATAGCAGGAAACTGTGATATGACAATGTACGAGTACAACCTCACATCCGTGATGTAGTACAAATGTCCACTGTCCCGCATCAAATAGGCATCTCCTCACAAACAGTCACAATGTACATTGTCATGCAGTCTGTATGTAAACTCCGCCAATGCGTCAACATACATGAAACACACTGTGAAACTGCATCTCCCCTTTACATTGCAGAGGGACAATCAACACCTCCTGCAAAGCAGACCCTACATCACGTCAGTGATGATGGAGACGACCCCCAGGACATCGACTACGACGAACTCCAACGGTTCATGGACAACCTCCGCACCCCACCTCCAGTACCAGGGCAGCCCAGCACCATCGAGTGATCCCACCCCCTGCACAGACCACACAGCAGGAAGCACCCACCATCACGTCTGGCTCCCAGCACCTCACCGAAGACACATGGCGTTCCAACGCCGTGTGTTAGACTGCCAGAAGGAGCTGGCTGAACAGGTGCGGGTGGGGTTTGACCTCATGGCAGCCACAATAGATGCCATACGTGGGTGTCTAAGTCCCATCAGGGACCACTTACAGTCCATAACGGACACCCACAGTCCGCCCCATGCCCCCCAACAATCCATGGCTGGCGTCGCTGGAGTCATGACTCGGAGACAACAACAACTGTCTAGTCAGAGTGGCTACAGCGATGTCATCCGTGATTTGGGAAACATAAGGAGGGTCATGGAGAACATGGAGTGGATGCAGGCGCAAAGAATGGCTACCACGGCTGCACACGAGAAAGCTGTAGATGGGATTTTCCATGCCCTGCAGATCCTCATCATGGGAGTGATGCCACAAGACATTGCGCAGATGAATGCTGCTGCTACTCCTACATCCACATCTCTGGCCCCTGATGTGTCAGTGTCACACAGTGCTGCAAACCAAACACCACCACCCACATGTGAGGCACATGAAACGTCAGAGGACGAAGATGAGGATGAATCTGCCTTAGTGGTAAGGAGGAAGCAGTAGCATTCATCTCCGCCATATGGCTTGTTACTGCTTGGGTCTGCCCTCTGCATCATGCCCTGGAATAACACCTTCCACTGTCCCCCGACACACTCTGCGACATTAACCTTGGACCTCGACTTGGACTGCCATATCTTGTATGCTCAACAATGACACAGCAATCAGCCTGCGGACTGGACTCTTCCCCTTCCGAGTAACTTGTCAATCCCTAAAGGACTCAGGCTGGCCCTCCACGGGGCAACATTGTAAAGTATTGTCTGCATGGCCCAGTACTGAGACAGCCTCAACACTCCACTGAAAGTGAATAATACATTCTGATACACACAGATGTGTCATGTCTATGATTAATCAAGTATGAAAGCATGGACGAATGTAGGGGCAGTGATTCCCCCTTACGTCCATGTAGCTCATGTTGTGGGACTTGAGTCACAGGGTGCATCCCTGCATCATGGTGGTACATATTTGACCCCAAAAGAAGCCCTGTTGTCAATTGTTGGTCACAAATGACAGCCTATATGTAATGATTTGGGACACATGTGAAACGCTGATGAGTGGGATTCTGTACTATCTTTGACACACAGAAATGGCATTTCGAATACGTGACACCCAAACAGCCTCTCTGTACAGAGGTGACACACCCACCATCTATTTCCAATTAGTGAGATTGCTAGCACTACATGTTGCACTTACACTTGTCAGAGTGATGTACTTGTACAGAGGAGTAACCTGCACACAGGGAATGTGTGTTGTAATGAGTTTATTTGCACATGCTGTGCCTGTGGTCATTTTGTACTGTCCCATGATTGCTAAGGACTGTGACAATGTGACGTGCTCATGTGAAGAAATTGTCAATGATGGTGTTCCTACGGGCTAGTCCTGCTGCTGCTGCAGTGGGGTGTGGCCCACCTGCCTCATCTTCCTCATCATCGTCTGGTGCATCTGGCACTTGTAGCCATGGGGCATTGGTGCGCACACATATGTTGTGCAACACACAACATGCAACGATCATCTTGCACACGATGCCTGGGCTGTACAGGAGCCTTCCACCTATGATGTCCAGGCACCTGAAATGTGACTTCAACACGCCAAATGTGCGTCCCACGATGCCCCTGGTGCGTTTGTGGGCCGCATTGTACTGCCTCTGGGCCTGTGTGTTCGGGGCTCGGAGGGGTGTCATCATCCAAGGGCAGAGTGCATATCCTTGATCACCTGTGACAGTGCATGGAGACATGAGTCAATAGTTGGTTCTGCATGATGTGTTGGCAGGCTCACTAGTTCATTGGTGTGTGATATGTGTGACTTAGGGATTCCTGTTTGACAGGTACTGCTTGTAGCAAATGAGCGGCATCAATGTGTATTACGTAGCCTCACTGCTGCTCCTCCCTCCCCCGAGCCTATTTACTAGTGTGCGCAGCGCGGTTGCATCACTTGCACTTCTACGGCACACCCTTGTCATGCCTGTCTGCGCATGTCCACAAGCCTGACAACGACACTGTGATGTTGTGCGTTGAAGGTGGGCGGCCACGTGTGTGTAGGCCTATGGTAAGGTTAGGGCGGACACAGATGTAGAGTTCATGTCTGGCTGAACTCGTGATGCGGTTGCGGGTAGACCTTTGGCCTATGCTGCGGTAATAGCGACACACACAACAGTTGGCATGTATGATCCCGGACCCCGAGCGGGCTTGCGCTCCTTCATTTATCCCTTCGGCCGAGCCCGCACTCCGGGGGCATGCTACATCGCAACATTGTCCATTGCGGGATGGGTGGCGCTGACACTACAACACAGACACGCATTAGTCACTTCCTTGGCAAGGCCAACACTTAGCAATGCCCAGAGCCCAGGGCTGATTATCCACACCACTACGCTGGACTGTCGTACGCCAGCCCACTACGCTTACAGGGGGGTATGACACAGCTACATGTCCCAGGTCTTCCCCACTGCCTGAGGTGACATGGTTGCATCCACTGTCCACTACACTCCAAACACCAGCAGTAGGTGTCGACATGGACATGTCTGTGGTCTGCATACTGCAGTCTGGCCAGCACATCAACACCACACTTGGCATTGTGTACATTCTCATTCATGGGTCACTTGCCTCCTTCGCACATGCCTGGTTCCCACCTCTCCCCACATTCTGATATTGTGTGGCTGAGGTGCCATGCCGTTGATGGCTTGTGTACATGGCTAGCCCAGGTTACCACAGTAAGTTGTGCTGTCGTGTCTGGTAGGTGGGCATGTTGTTTGGCATGTTGTATGTGAGTTTGTAACGTGGGCATTCCCAGAGTCGTGAGTTGCATGACTGTGGAGTTGAGGTGTGTGGTGTGTTCATTTGGTACTTACCAACGAGCAATGCATTCCCATAGGTGCCAGCCTCAAAGCGCTGGTGGATGATGGACTGTCGGAAGATGAAGGAATCATGCACACTGCCTGGGTAGTTGGCGACAACATTGGTGAAGAGTCCCCGGTGGTCCACTATTGCCTGCACATTGATGGAATGTGTGTGCTTCCTGTTGCGGTAATTGTGTGCAGTGTCGGCAGGGGGCACGAGGAGTACATGTGTGCAGTCGATTGCCCCCAACACGTGCGGGAAGCCAGCTATGGCATAGAAGCCTTGCTTGGTCTCCAGCTGTTCCTGCGCAGTGTGGGGGAAGTGAAGGCACTGGGGTACCAAGCTGATGATGGCATCCAAGACAGGCGTGATGCGCTTGGATAGGGCTGGCTGTGAGACTCCTCCGACTCTGGCAGTTGTTGGTTGGAATGTACCAGAGGCCAACAGGTGCAGCACAGCCAGCAGCTTTGTCTGCGGAGGGATGTTGGTTGTCCTCTGTGTTGGTACCGTCAGCCTGTGGGCAATGTGGGTCAGGATGCAGAGGATGGTTGTCCTTTTGAGCCTGTAGTGGGCAATGACTTCCTCTGGCTTTAAGTCTGTGAGGCTGGTGCGTTTTCTGTAGGTCCGCTGTCTTTGTCTGCGCTGCCTCTGTGGTAGTCCGGGAGGGGCGGGGGAGGTCTGGGGGGGTGGCGGGCCTGGGTGTGGTGGCGGTGAGTGTTGTGGCCCTCTTGGGGCTCCGAGCTGCATGATCAGTAGCTCCATAGCATCTGTTGTTCTTCTGGTGTGGCTGTGAGCTGGGCTCCCATTTCTGGTGCAGGTTATCATCAGACTTAATACCAGGAAAGAGCAGGTGTTAATTCCCTGCTGCTAACACGCCTTATCGCATGTTTTGTGATCTTATCGCCGATCTGGCTGGTCGTTGAGAATGTTGCGAAGTGGTGTTTTCGCGGCTTTTTGCACGGAAACGCCTACTCTGCATCTCATCAGCGTTAGTTGCCGGTGTCATCCGTGGTGATGTTTTTTGCGGCTGCTATCGCGGGAAAACTGGCGGTATTGGCTGTTAGCACCAGCTTGTGAATAGGGCGATAAATTTATCGCCACTTTGGCTGCAATAAAGTGCCGCTAACTCGGCAATAAGTCCTTGAGAATATGCCCCTCAGTTTTGCAGAGAGCCATGTTTCACATCTTCAGAGATGTTGATCAGTATTTAAAATGCTTCCAGGAAGACATCTTAATATTTTCTAGGCATGAAGAACACATGAAGCATTTGATTGAAGTATGTAACAGGTTGGCTAAACATGGGCTGACAGTTAAGGGGCATAAATATAAGATGTCTAAAAAATATCTGTAGAGTATCTTCGGCACACCTTGTCTGGTGATGGGGTGATTCCGAAGAAATCCAATGTTGAGGCTATTGTGAAGGCCCCTGGTCCTATCAACATGGAACAATTATCATTTGCTGGTATGTGCGAATATTATAGCAAATTCATTAACACTTTTGCTACCAAGATGGAACCTCTTAGAGGTTTGTTGAGACAAAATGTGGTTGGATCAGCAGCAGATGGCATTTGAGAATATAAAATGTGATATTGTAAAGGCACCCACCTTGAAACCTTTTTGTATGAGGAAGGAGTGTATCGTTACTATAGATGTGAGTTTGTATGGTGTTGGGGGAGTGCTATCACAGAGGAGCAGTAAGGAAGAGTGGAATGTCACTTTTGCATCTCGCACTCTTAATGAGACAGAACGCCAGTATGCAGTTATTGAGAGGGAATTACTCACTTGTGTGTGGGTTATTGAGCATTACATGAATTATGTATGGGCAGCAAAGTTGTGTTAGGAACAGATCGCAAGCTATTAGTGAACATATTGTATCCTTGGGGTGGTTGAAATTCTACACCACGTATCGCTAGACTGGTGTCAAAACTTCAAGAGTACAGCTTTATGACTGAATATGTGCGGGGGGAAATACTGTGACTGCTGATTTTCTGTCACGCCTTACGTGTCAGCAGAATGATTCCAAAATGATCAATGAGTGTGAAATGGTTGCCACCATTAAAGATATAGTGTCTAGAGAGTTTGGAGACATTTCAGAAGAATGTGAAAGCACTGATGACATGTGGCAAGCTACTATGAAATGCATATTAGAAGGGTGGCCAAAAAAAAGGGAAGTCAGCCCTGTATTGGTATCAATGTACAATGTAGCAGAGGAACTTGAGATGGGAGTGATTTTATTGTTCAAAGGAAGTAAGTGTGTTCCTTCTAAAGGGAAACAAGAAATGATTCTTAAACTTGTGCATAAAGGGCATCCCGGTATGTCCGCCACGAAAGCTTGTTGCGGGTTCATTTTTGGTGGCCTGGTATGGATAGGGTCATTGATCGGATGGCAAGGGAATGCGATGTGTGCGCCTGATATCCATCACATTTGTGACAGAGTAATCCTGTCCACCAAGATCGTAATCAGGCCCTAAGGGTCATATTTACAAGAGAATGGCAGAGCACGTTGTTAAGCCAAAATTGCTAATGCCGTGCTCCACCATTCTGAAAATGCAGAAATGCACTGTATTTACAATAATACAGCGCACCCCTGCATTTTCCCTAGCACTGGCGCTAAATTCAGCTGCCTAGCGCCAACGCAGGCACCCGTGCACCTTAGTGCAAGGGCACCTGTGTTGCAGGGAATGATTGCTCATGTGCAGAGGGTGTTCCTTCCTGCACATAAACAATCACTAATAGCAAATTGTAACTTCTATGTAGGCTGCAGAATGCAGCACACATAAAAGTTGCAACTCGTCATTTTTTAATGATTGTTCATGTGCAGGAAGGGACACCTTTGTAAATAGGGGACAGCGTCAAAAAGCAATGGGTGTTGTGGTGGAACGCCCACCGCAACACCCATTGCCTTCCCCTTTCACGCTAAGTGCTGCTTGAAAGGGGGCCTTATTCACAAGGCGACATTAAGCCATGTTAAGTAGCTCAACGCCATCTTGTATATAAGGCAAAGGGCTTATGGCCACAGGAATATCATAAAAAGTGACGTTCCAGTGGCGATAAGCTTTTGTAAATATGCCCCTAAGTCTCTATATTGTGAGGTTCTTGTTGATCTAATATAAAGTCCTACTAGATTTGTAGGGGCCAAGAAGCCCCTATCTACCCCATCTGCATTCCGTCCATCAATTGTGTGTCTTTTGCTTCCTCGCCCTAAGTGCGCCGGGTATGCCCAGACGTGGGTCCCGGGCTCACTGTGCCACTGGAATCAAGCTATCCTGGCTGAAGAGGGGTGAAACCCCGAAACCGGTCCTAGGATGCTTGTTTCCGGTCCAGGGAGGACCTGGCTTGGCAGTTCGGGCTGGACTGTTCCCATGAGGCACAGGGTCAAGACTGATTTGCATATGTTATGTTATGTTATGTTATAACCATTTATAGCGCGCTCGGCTACTCATGAGTGTCCCGGCGCGAAAAGACCAGTTAGAAAGAAACAGAATGGAACTGGGGGAGATTGTTATCAATCAATCAATCAATCAGGGGTTTGTTAAAGCGCGACTACTCACCCGTAAGGGTCTCAAGGCGCTGGGGGGTGGGGGTGCAGGTTCCATCCATCAAGGAGGGGGTCTGTCGAAAAGCCAGGTTTTGAGGTTTCTTGCGAAGATGGGGAGCGAAGTTGTTTGTCTGAGGTGGAGCGGAAGGGCGTTCCATGCTTTGGCCGCGAGGAAGGAGAAGGAGCGGCCTCCCGATCTGGTCTTTCTGGTGCGGGGGACCACGGCGTAGGAGAGCTGGGCTGATCGTAGGGTCCTTTGGGGTGCGTGGAATTTGAGTCGGCTGTTCAGGTATGCTGGTCCGGTGGCGTGGAGGGCCTTGTGTGCGTGGGTGAGCATCTTGAAGGTGATTCTCGCCTCGACAGGGAGCCAGTGGAGTGTGCGCAGGTGCTGGGAGATGTGGCAGTGTTTTGGCAGGTTGAGGACCAGTCTTGCGGCGGCGTTCTGGATGTTCTGTAGCTTGCGGGTGAGGTTTTTGTTTATTCCGGCGTAGAGTGCGTTGCCGTAGTCGAGTCTGCTGGTGACCAGGGCGTGAGTGACGGTCTTTCGGTGTTCGAGGGGGATCCATTTGAAGGTCTTACGAAGGAGGCGGAGGGTGTGGAAGCAGGAAGACGAGACAGAGTTGATCTGGCGGTCCATTTTGAGCTCGGAGTCCAGGATGATTCCCAGGTTGCGTGCGTGGTCCGTGGGGGTTGGCGGGTTTCCGAGGGCAGGGGGCCACCAGCTGTCGCTCCAGGCATCGGGGTTTGGGCCCATGATGAGTACTTCTGTTTTGTTGGTGTTTAGTTGTAGGCAGCTGTTTTTCATCCATTTGGCGACGGCTTCCATGCCTTCTCGAAAGTTGCGTCTGGCGGTGTTGGGCTCGTTGGATAGGAGAGGATGAGCTGGGTGTCGTCTGCATATGACACGATGTTGAGTCCGTAGGTTCTGACGATGGGGGCGAGTGGAGCCATGTAGACGTTGAAGAGCGTCGGGCTGAGGGAGGAGCCCTGGGGGACTCCGCAGGTGGTAGGTGTGGGGTCCGAGAGGAAAGGGGGGAGTCTGACCCGCTGCGTCCTGCCAGAGAGGAAGGAGCGGATCCAGTCGAGGGCCTTGTCCTGGATTCCTGCATCGTAGAGTCTGCGTATTTGGGTGCAGTGGGAGACTGTGTCGAACGCCGCTGATAGGTCGAGGAGGATGAGGGCTACTGTTTCTCCTTTGTCCAGTAGGGTGCGGATGTCGTCTGTTGCGGCGAGGAGGTCGGTTTCCGTACTGTGGTTTTTTCTGAAGCCGGATTGGGAGGAGTCGAGGATGTTGTGTTCTTCAATGAATGTGGCGAGTTGGCTGTTGATGGCTTTCTCGATGACTTTCGCTGGGAACGGGAGCAGGGAGATGGGTCTGTAGTTTTTGAGGTTGCTGGGGTCTGCTGAGGGTTTCTTTAGGAGGGGGTTGACCTCGGCGTGTTTCCAGTCGTCGGGGAACGAGGCGGTCGCCAGGGAGCGGTTGATGGTGTGGCGGAGCATGGGTGCGATGGTGTCGGGGCCTCTGTTAAAGATGTGGTGGGGGCAGGGGTCCGTGGGGGCCCCTGAGTGGATTGACTTCATTGTCTTCAGTGTGTCTTCCGTGGTGAGGGCTGTCCAGTCGTCAATCGCTGGTTTCCGGGTGTCGGGGGTGGTTGGTGAGGGTTCAGTGTGTTGGTTGTCTTCGTCGAAGTTGTCGTAGATGCTCTTGATTTTGTGGTGGAAAAAGGTGCTGAGTTTGTCGCAGAGGTCTTGTGAGGAAGGGATGTCCGTAGACTCGCTAGTGGGTTGGGCGAACTCCTTGATGATGCTGAAGAGTTCCTTGCTGTTGTGCGCGTGGGTGGAGATTCTGTCTTCAATCGCTTTTTTCCTCTTTTCTCTGATGAGTTGATGGTGGGCGTTGGTGGCGGCTCTGAAGTTGTCGTGGGCTTCTGTGGATTTGGTGTTCCTCCAGGCCTTTTCGAGGCGGCGCATGTGCTTCTGGACTTTCGAAGTTCGGTGGTAAACCATCTGGCTTTCTTGGCGCGGGTATTGTTGTTTTTCTTGAGGGGGGCTATGGTGTTGGTGCTGTCCGTGATCCATCTATGCAGGGTACGGGCTGCGGTGTTGGGGTCGTCGTTTTCCGCGATGGTTGGGGTGGAGTTGTTGAGTGAGGAGGTGAGCTAGTCGTCGGTGATTTTGGTCCAGTTTCTTCGTGGAAGCAGGTGCTGGTGTCTGTGGATGGTGGGTGTTCTGAAGGTGAAGTGGACGCAACGATGGTTGGTCCATGGGAGTTCGGTGGTGTGGCTGAAGGTGATGGAGTTTCCTGTAGTGAAGAGGGGGTCGAGGGTGTGTCCTGCTGAGTGCGTGGGCTCGGTCACGATCTGGCGCAGTCCAATGTTGTGGAGGTTGTCCAGGAGGGATGTGGTGTTGGGGTCCAGTTGGTTGTCGAGGTGGAAGTTGAGGTCTCCCAGCAGGGTGTAGTTGGTGGATGCGATGGCCTGCGGGGAGATAATGTCCGTGATGGAGTTGGCGAAGGGTCCGCGGGGTCCAGGGGGTCGGTAGATGAGGGTTCCTCGGAGGGTGGCGGTGGGGCTGGCCAGTATCTTGAAGTGAAGGTGTTCCATCAGTTCTGTGGGCTCGTCAGGGAGTGTGCTCAGGCGGAGGCTGGATTTGTGGACGATGGCGATTCCTCCTCCTGGGCGGGTGGGGCGGTCCTTCCTGGATATCTTGTATCCTTGGGGGATGGCGATGGCGATGTCCGGTCCCGAGGTGGTGTTGGTCCAGGTTTCGGTGAAGAACGCTACGTCCGGGGTGGTGCTGTCGAGGAGGTCCCAGATTTCTGTGGCGTGTTTGTGGAGGGATCGGACGTTGAGGCGAACAACAGAGTTTTTAGTCTTTTCTTAAACGTGGAAGGGTCGTTGATGATGCGTAGTTCTAGGGGGAGGGAATTCCACGCTTCGGCCGCTTTGAAGGATAGCGAGCTCCCTCCAATCCTTGTCCGCCGAAAGCGAGGGATCAGAGCTAAGCACTGTGAGGCAGAACGCAGATTTCTTCGAGGAGTATAGAAACTAAACCGCTTCCTTAACCCCTTCGGTGCTCATGACGAGCTGGACTCGTCATGGCACACAGTGGGCGTGTGCTCATGACGAGTCCAGCTTGTCATGGCACCCACCCACCGAGGAAGCACTGGCGCTCCCCCGTGGGACGCCGATCTGGGTGTTTATACCGGGGAAGGCATCAATGACATCAGGCATCAATGACGTCAGCGCGCAAGGCGCGCTAACGTCATTGGAGGTTTCCCTTTCTTCCCCGACGCGCTGGAAGCCATTTGCTTTCAGCGCGTCGGGAAGAAAGAGGTGAGTTTTGGCTCTGGGGAGGGGGATTCAAACAAAGAGGCATCGGGGAAAGGAAAGGGTTTTCCTTTCCCCGATGCCTCTTTGTGCATTCCTGCTGCACGATCGTGCGATCGTGCAGCAGGAATGCCCACTAGACGCCAGGGATTTTTTTTTTTTTTAAATGGACAACTGTTTGGGGGGGAGCGGCCCCTTAGGCAAGGGTCGCTCCCCCTTTTGGGGCAATGTTACTTTGCCATTTTTTATAAATAAATTGCCTACTGGACCCATAGCTGCCAAGGTTTCAGGTTGCTATGTGTGACACTTTCATAAAATCAGTGTAATTATGAGTGACATTTCAACCACTATGAGTGACACTTTTTCGCGAGCAAAATCAAGCAGTAAAGACAAGGAAAACATAAATAAATATCAGAAATGAAACTCATTTGAGCAACAAGAAACTCTAAGAAAATCTTAAACCTGCTGCATATCACCAGAAATCTAGTGACCTTGTAAATGAATGGTAGTTTTGGGAATATGCGTTGCATCATTGGTACAGTCGAGTGCTTTCAACAGGGATATTTAACCCCTCCTCAGTGTGACATTATTGTGGTAGCCTTAATTTAATAATACCTTGTGTCTAGTAAAGTCACAACACTACACTGCTGCTCCTAGGTGGGGAAAAAAGTAATGCAGCTGCCGATGTCCTTGAGAAGTGTCTCTGTGTCTGTTACACTCACTGGCTCAGCCAACTGCATACACTCAGCTGCTGTACAGTAGCCAAGTCAGTCAGTCCGTCCCCAGTCACGATGCTTGTGGTGAGGAGCTCTCGATGCAGAACGGGTCATTGTTGCACTGCTCGGCTAATGTGAGAGGCGGGCCTGCCCTAAACACCACCTGCTCAGCCTCTCCCCGACTCAGAGCACGTGTTGAAGGAGAGTTCTAGTGTTGTCAGCCGACAACAACAATTACTGGCGGCCCAGGCTGGGGCACAGGCTGAGGGTGGCAGATATCCTGCTATAATGAACTTTCGTTAAGGCCCAGAGTGCCTTTCAAGTTTAACAGCATATGATGTCTGTTTAGCAGTGTGTACAACTAAAGTTTGTATTATTTTCATTAATTCATTCAAACATAAATATTTTAAAGTTGTTACCACTTATTTATGGCAATTTGTACAACACTGTGTTTGGCTCGATGAGCAGAATGGCTTAGAAACATGTTTTTTTAATAAAGACATGCTTGCAAAACAGCAACATCTTATGCAGGAAAGCGGGAAAAAAATTATATTATGAAACACGCTATCATGCGGGAAGCGAACAGCTGCTTCATCATAGCCGGAAAGCGCACCAAAATTAACACCGACCTTTGTAAACAGAGCTCCACGTCACCAATTCAGCTGTCATGATTTAAAAACCAGGAGGAAGACAGACACGTTTTTCAACAAAACACACTGACACATTAATTTCCATTGCTGCACAGTGTCGATAAGCCTCACTCTAACGGACTTTGAAATACAAAGTATTCCAAAACGAACGCCTCAAGCTAAGGAACCCAACAACATGCATTTACATAATACCTTTCGGCCGCGCCGCACCAACACAAATTATAGCGTGAACGGCGCTCTAAGTCGAATCTCGCTTTCCGTCTACTTTACCGTTGGGCACTGACAGTGACTTCAGTTTAAGTTAGGCGCCACGTGTGTCGGCGGGTGGGGGATGGGGGTATCTACAACACTTGCATACATACATTGTGGCACTGCAGTACTCGCAGAGCTGCGAGCACCTCTTAGCCTTTGCATGCTGGGAGAGGTGCCACCACGCTCACAGCTTGCTCAGCGCATTTAAGCAGCGCTCCACGTGGCAGTTGAGGAGGTGCTATAATGCGTGACAATGCATTTCAGTGCGGTGATGCGGACCACCACACTGAAATGCATTGGACTCACGCCTGATGCGTGATACTTGGCAGGGCTGTGGACCACCTTCAAAAGTTCCCCTAATAAACACTATTGCCACCTGTTTTGAGTTGTGAGGAAAACCAGTATGTAAAACCCTCTTTGCTTTATCCTCCTCCACAATGTGCGTTCCAAATATTTCTGTGCATTTTTAGATTGCGGGGTCCACTGTCACTTTTGCTGATAAATAGTGCTGTAAACCCACAGTATATTCTACCACAATAAAACAACTCCAAATAAAATAAATTGTCGGTTCCAACTAATTCTGCTTCAAAACGCCGCTCGCCTGCGTTTCAAACAACTTTGTATTCTTATATTGAGGTTCTGCTATACTTCGCTACAAGATAGCCATCCAGTCCCCTGCATTTCAATGGAAATTCAAGGCAAACAAAGCCATATATGACTCGTTAAAAAAAACAAAGACCATTGTTACAGGTGACTAACTACAAGTTCCATCCTGGCAGTACCACTTAATACCCCTCCCAGAGCCCTACTGTTGAGTACTTCCGCACTCACAGTAACTCTCCCTAGCGGGAGTTGAGGGTGGCTGTATGGCCTCCCACTCTTCTGGGCATCCCCATTCGGTGCAAGGCATATAAAATGAATCTACTATACGAGATGTGGGAAACTCAGGGCCCTTCGCCATATTGGGGGTGGGGGGAGCACACCATTTTCCGTTAACACAAGACGGCTCCGGGGTGTGGGCAACCCTTCCGGGGCCAACCCCCCATTCAGGCCAAGGTCAATTGGTATCTGTGCGATATGGGATACTCCGGGACTTAGGGGTCCCGTGTTACATTCTCCGGGGGGAGGGAGGGGGCATAGTTCTTGGGCAAGGGTCGCTCTCCTTTGGGGGCAATATTTGTGGCTGTGTCTGCCCCCCAGGGGGCCAGATCGCCATGTTTTTTTTTAAATTAGGGCCACTAGACCACCAAGGATTTGTTTGTGGGGAGTGGCCCCTTGGGCAAGGGTCGCTCCCCTTTGGGGAGCATTAATTTGGCCGTTTCTGCCCCCCTGGGTGGGCAGATCGGCTGATTTTTTTTTTGTATGGCCACTAGGCCACCAGGGTTTTTTTTTATGTTGGGGAGATGCCCCTTGGACAAGGGTCGCTCCCCTTTATGGGAGGATGATTGTGGCCATTTCTGCCCTCTTTGGGTGGCAGAATAGCAGTATGTTTTTAGGCCCATCTCAGAAGCCACTAGACACCAGGTTTTTTTTATTTTAGTGTTGGGGAGTGGCCTCAAGGGCAAGGGTTGCTCCCCTTTTACGGGGGTGAATATTTTATTTATACTCTTAGGCCCACCTACCCCTTAGCTTGGCTGGTGGATTGTGTGTGGACTGGTGCATTATTTGCATATGTGATTGTAATGTTTTTTTCTCCTTTTTATTCTAGTGTAAAGCTTTTGATTCCTGTTTGCGGTTTCGACAGTGGTTGTTCTGCAGTTTTGCGTAGTTGCATTTTTTTGGTAAGAAAAACATTTTTGTTGTATTTACTCCAAATGAGTATTATTGTCATGTATGAATGAATTTTTTTGTAAGTAGTGTCATAATGGCAGCATATTTAGTTAGTGTTTTGAGCATGAAATTCTTTGCGATGTGTTTTGCATTGTCTTATGTGTAATTTTCTTTTCTCTTTCTTTTTAGTGGGATATTGTTGATCCATACTGTGTCTGTGCAGAGTAGGTGGTGGTGACTTTAGCTGCTTCTGGCAAGTCAGTGGTATCGTTTTGGAGTATATAGATATTTCTGATAAAGGTGCATTTTGTTTATTATACTTATTTTACAAAGTGTTTGTTGTTGTTGACTTGATTGACAAGTTACCTTTATTAGTAAGCATTATGGCTAGCCGTAGAATGACTGCTCAGCATATGGTTGGTATGCTTCTTGAATCTTCCTCTGAGCAGGATTATGAGACTGACAGTGCGTCTGAGGGAGAGGAGGGAGGGGAAGATTCAGGCAGTGAGTTTTCTCTCCACATGGAATCATCGGATGATGAAGGTACTCTCAGTGCAGATGAAGCTACGCTTGGTGTGGATGAAGCTACTCTCAGTGCGGATGAAGTGCCTGTTTTAGAGGAGGATACTGCTGTGCCGATGGTGCAAGAGGCATCTGGATTGCAGCCTGAGGCTGCTAGGCTTCCTACTGGAAGTGCTGGACTCTGGGTTGATCCAAACATGGTGCAGTCGGTGTTGCCTGCCTTTAGTGGTGATGCAGGCTGTAGAGTGGATTGTGAACATTTTTTGCCTATACAGTTTTTTCAGTTGTTTATGGATGATGTATTTTTGGGTGAGATTGTTGAGCAGACTAATTTGTATGCTGAACAGTTTTTGAGGGACAGCAGTGACAAACTTAGGCCCCACTCTAGAGCTACCCGGTGGGCTCCCAGAAATCTGGAAGAGATGAAGAAGTTTTTGGGTTTGACTTTATTGATGGGTTTGATAAGGAAGACGTCCATGGCTTCATATTGGTCTACCAGTCCCTTGATGGCAACGGCCATATTTCCTGCAGTTATGACTCGTGATCGGTATTTACTTTTGCTACGGATGCTGCATTTTGTTGATAATTCTTTGGCATTGTCACGAGATCACCCTGACTGTGACCGTCTTTTTAAGATTCGGCCTGTTCTTGATCACTTTGTAGATCGATTTTCAGCGATCTATACTCCAGGGAAAGAAATATCTATTGATGAGTCTTTGGTCTTGTTCAAGGGCCGTTTGGTTTTTAGGCAGTACATCCCTAGCAAGAGGGCACGCTATGGAATTAAGCTGTATATGTTGTCTGAGAGTAGGACAGGATATGTTTTTAATTTCCGTGTGTACACTGGTAGGGATTCCACTATTGACCCCCTGGTTGTCCGTCCACTTTTGGAGTTTCAGAGAAAATTGTGTGGGATCTTGCTAGAGGACTGTTTAACAGAGGCCACCATTTGTACCTTGATAACTTCTACACTGCTGTGCAATTGTTTAAGGAATTGTTCAAAGTGGACACTTTTGCTTGTGGCACAATCCGCTCTAACCGTAAAGGTTATCCAAAAGAGCTTGTTTGCAAAAACTTCAGAGGGGACAGTGCAGTTCCTTGCGTAGTGATGAACTACTAGCTGTGAAATTTGTGGACAGGAGGGATGTGTACATGCTGACTACCATCCATGATGAGAGTACTTCACCTGTGGCTGTTTGGGGTCAGATTGCTGAAGTGTGCAAACCTGTGTGCATTTTAGACTACAATAAGCACATGGGTGGTGTTGACAGAGTAGATCAGAGGTTGGAACCTTACACTGCTATTCGTAAGGCTTACGTTTGGTATAAGAAGTTGGCCATCCATCTCTTCAATTTAGCAACTTTCAATGCTTTTGTTGTGTTCAAGGAGTGTTCTCCTGCGTCAAAGTTGACTTTTGTTCAGTTTCAGCAGTCTGTGATAGGCAGCCTTGCTGTTGTGGAACAGGCAAGTGTTCCTAGAGTTGGAGTGGTGGAGGATGTGGCTCGATTGAAAGATCACCACTTTCCTGATTACATTTCTCCCAAACCCTCGAAAGACTTTCCCACTAGGAGATGTAGAGTCTGTTGGCGAAGAGGTACTCGGAAGGAGACTCGTATGTACTGCCCCGAGTGTCCTTCTAACCTTGGGCTGTGTGTGCCTGCTTGTTTTAGAGCGTACCACACGCAAAAGAATTTTTGGGAGCATCCATGAGTGGTAAAGTGAACTGCCTGGTCTGTATTGTTTAAATTTTTTTATTCTGTTTCAAGGTTGGCATTAATGCAATGTATTTAGTTTCAGATTTTGTGTTAGTAGATTTGTATCTATTTGCAATTTGTTTGTGTTTTCTTTTTTGTATAAAAAAATCCTAAATGTGATGGCGGTGTGTGTAGGCTGGTGCTTGGCTGGTGGTGTGCGTGGATTGGCGCTTGGCTGGCGGTGTGCGTGGACTGGCGCTTGGCTGGCGGTGTGCGTGGACTGGTGTTTGGCTGGTGGTGTGCGTGGATTGGCGCTTGGCTGGCGGTGTGCGTGGATTGGCGCTTGGCTGGCGTTGTGCGTGTACTGGCGCTTGGCTGGTGGTGTGCGTGGACTGGCGCTTGGCTGGTGGTGTGCGTGGACTGGCGCTTGGCTGGCGGTGTGCGTGCACTGGCGCTTGGCTGGCGGTGTGCGTGGACTGGCGCTTGGCTGGCGGTGTGCGTGGATTGGCGCTTGGCTGGCGGTGTGCGTGTATTGGTGCTTGGCTGGCGGTGTGCATGGATTGGTGCTTGGCTGGCAGTGTGCATGGACTGGCTCTTGGCTGGCTGTGTGCATGGACTGGTGCTTGGCTGGCGGTGTGCGTGGACTGGCACTTGGCTGGTGGTGTGCGTGGACTGGCGCTTGGCTGGCGGTGTGCGTGGACTGGCGCTCGGCTGGCGGTGTGTGAGTAGTGACTTGCTGCTGGTCACTACACACACTGCTAGCTGAGCGCCACTCCACGCAATCCATCAGCTTGTGTGGTTGCTGTGTCAGGAATGTGGGCGTGTGAAAGTGATGGGCCCTTAATGGCACTGTCTGCTGGTGTGAGTGTTGTAATGTGATGGGCCCGCGGCTGGCGGTGTGAATGGTTTTGTATGTGTCACACGTATGAAAGGTGTATGAATGGCCTGTAAAGAGGTTGGTGCCTTGTCCTGGCTTTACAGCTCACGAGCTGTGAGCCAATGGTTCAGTTTCTCGTCCTTTCAATTATTAACAGTGAATTTCATTTTTGTGAAATCACTTGCTAATGCAATTGTATATACTGAACCATCACTCACCCTCGTGCCAAATCCAACCAGTATGTGTGTGTGCTTGAGGATTAGATGGCTGTGCAGTAATATTTGTCTTTTTTGTCTTTCTGAACCAGGGTGTACCTTGTCCCTTTTTGTGAATGTTGTAATGTGTTGGTTTCGTGCCTGGTGGTGTGAATGGTCTTGTGTGTATCACGTATGAAAGGTGTGTGAATGGCCTGTAAAGCGGTTGGTGCCTTGCCGTGGCTTTACAGCTCACGAGCTGCGAGTCACTGGTTCAGTTTTTGTCCATTTAATTATTGACAGTGCATTTCATTTTTGTGAAATCTCTTGTTAATAAAATTTTATATACTGAACCATCACTCGCCCTCGTGCCAAATCCAACCAGTATGTGTGTGTTTGAGGAATAGATGTCTGTGCAGGAATCTTTGTCTTTTTAGTCTCTCTGCCAAGGTGTACATTCCATCTAAGAATAACCTACCAACTGTAGATATTGTCGTAAAACTATGGGAGTACATGGTGATGTCTCTCTTGTGAATCCCAACAAGTTATTTTATCCACAATGTCCTTCAAACCTCAAAATGTCTGTCACATTTTCCTTGCAATATTGTGCCAAAATGTTCACGCTGCAGAAATAAACAACTAATTATCTCAAAACGACCTGGTTTTGCAAGGGGGGGCCCCTGGGCTTTTGGCCCCGTGCTCGGCGGCCATCTAGGGAAACCTACCAAACCCGCACATTTCTGAAAACTAGACACCCGGGAGATTCCAGGGAGGTATGGCTTGCGTGGATTCCCCAACGTTTCCTTACCCATAATCCCCTGCAAACCTCAATTTTAGCTAAAAAAACACTTTTTTCACACATTTTTGTGTGGGAAAGTTGTGGCATCCCCGGGCTCACACAAATTTCCTACCACCCAGCATTCCCCAGGTCTCCCGATAAAAATGGTGCCTCACTTGTGTGGGAGGCCCAAGTACCGCGACAGGCAAGCGCCCAAAACATAGTGAGGCGACATCAAAATTGCCTATCTCAAAACCACCTGGTTTTGCAAGGGGTCACCTGGGCTTTGGCCCGTGCTCAGCGGCCATCTAGGGAAACCTACCAAACCCAAACATTTCTGAAAACTAGACACCCGGGGCTTCCAGGAGGTATGGCTTGCATGGATCCCCCAACGTTTCCTTACCCAGAATCCCCTGCAAACCTCAATTTTAGCTGAAAAATCACTTTTTTCACACATTTTTGTGTGGGAAAGTTGTGGCATCACCGGGCTCACACAAATTTCCTACCACCCAGCGTTCCCCAGGTCTCCCAATAAAAATGGGGCCTCACTTGTGTGGGAGGCCCAAGTACCCGCGACAGGCAAGGGCCCAAAGCGTAGTGAGGCGACATCAAAATTGCCTATCTCAAAACCACCTGGTTTTGCAAGGGAGTCACCTGGGTTTTGGCTCCGTGCTCGGCGGCCATCTAGGAAACCTACCAAACCCACACATTTCTGAAAACTAGACACCCGGGGCTTCCAGGGAGATATGTCTTGCATGGATCCCCCAACGTTTCCTTACCCAGAATCCCTGCAAACCTCAATTTTAGCTGAAAAAAATCACTTTTTTCACACATTTTGTGTGGGAAAGTTGTGGCATCACCGGGCTCACACAAATTTCCTACCACCCAGCGTTCCCCCAGGTCTCCCGATAAAAATGGTGCCTCACTTGTGTGGGAGGCCCAAGTACCCGCGACAGGCAAGGGCCCAAAACGTAGTGAGGCGACATCAAAATTGCCTATCTCAAAACCACCTGGTTTTGCAAGTGGGATCACCTGGGTTTTGGCCCGTGCTCGGCGGCCATCTAGGAAACCTACCAAACCCACACATTTCTGAAAACTAGACACCGGGGCTTCCAGGGAGGTATGGCTTGCGTGGATCCCTCAACGTTTCCTTACCCAGAATCCCTGCAAACCTCAATTTTAGCTGAAAAATCACTTTTTTCACACATTTTTGTGTGGGAAAGTTGTGGCATCACCGGGCTCACACAAATTTCCTACCACCCAGCGTTCCCCCGGGTCTCCCGATAAAAATGGTGCCTCACTTGTGTGGGAGGCTCAAGTACCCGTGACAGGCAAGGGCCCAAAACGTTTTGAGGCAACATCAAAATTGCCTATCAAAAAATGTTTTGGGCCCTTCCCTGTCGCGGGTACTTGGGCCTCCCACACGAGTGAGGCACCATTTTTATCAGGAGTGCTGGGGGAATGCTGGGTGGTAGGAAATTTGTGTGAGCCCGGTGATGCCACCACTTTCCCACACAAAAATGTGTGAAAAAAGTGATTTTTCAGCTAAAATTGAGGTTTGCAGGGATTCTGGTAAGGAAACGTTGGGGATCCACATAGCCATACCTCCCTGGAAGCCCCCGGTGTCTAGTTTTCAGAAATGTATGGGTTTGGTAGGTTTCCTAGATGGCCACCGAGCACGGGCCAAAACCCAGGTGACCCCCCTTACAAAACCAGGTGGTTTTGAGATAGGCAATTTTGATGTCACCTCACTAGGTTTTGGGCCCTTGCCTGTCGCGGGTACTTGGGCCTCCCACACAAGTGAGGCACCAGTTTTATCGGGAGAGCTGGGGGAATGCTGGGTGGTAGGAAATTTGTGTGAATCCGCTGATGCCACAACTTTCCCACACAAAAATGTGTGAAAAAAGGGATTTTTTAAGCTAAAATTGAGGTTTGCAGGGGATTCTGGGTAAGGAAATGTTGGGGGATCTACGCAAGCCGTACCTCCTAGGAAGCCCCCGGGTGTCTAGTTTTCAGAAATGTGTGGGTTTGGTAGGTTTCCTAGATGGCCGCCGAGCACGGGGCCAAAAACCCAGGTGACCCCTTGCAAAACAAGGTCCTTTTGTGATAGGCAATTTTGATGTCGCCTCACTACGTTTTGGGCCCTTGCCTGTCGCGGGTAGTTGGGCCTCCCACACGAGTGAGGCACCATTTTTATCGAGAGACCCAGGGGAACGCTGGGTGGTAGGAAATTTGTGTCAGCCCGGTGATGCCACAACTTTCCCACACAAAAATGTGTGAAAAAAGTGAATTTGTCAGCTAAAATTGAGGTTTGCAGGGGATTCTGGGTAAGGAAACATTGGGGGATCCATGCAAGCCATACCTCCCTGGAATCCCCCGGTTGTCTAGTTTTCAGAAATGTGTGGGTTTGGTAGGTTTCCCTAGGTGGCCGCCGAGCACGGGGCCAAAAACCCAGGTGACCCCCCTTGCAAAACCAGGTTGTTTTGTGATGGGCAATTTTGATGTCGCCTCACTACGTTTTGTGCCCTTGCCTGTCGCGGGTAGTTGGGCCTCCCACACGTGTGAGGCACCGTGTCGGGAGACCCGGGGGAACGCTGGGTGGTAGGAAATTTGTGTCAGCCCGGTGATGCCACAACTTTCCCACACAAAAATGTGTGAAAAAAGTGATTTTTTCAGCTAAATTTGAGGTTTGCAGGGGATTCTGGGTAAGGAAACGTTGGGGGATCCACGTAAGCCATGCCTCTCTGGAATCCCCTGGGTGCTTAGTTTTCAGAAATGTCTGGGTTTGGTAGGTTTCCCTAGGTGCCGGCAGAGCTAGGGTTCAAAAACTACAGCTAGGCACTTTGCCAAAAAAGGGTCATTTTTCACTGCGAAATTGAGGTGTGTCCACGTTGCGTTTTGCGCCGTTTCCTGTCGCGGGCACTAGGCCTACCCACACAAGTGAGGTACCATTTTTCTCGGAAGACTTTGGGGAACGCGGGGTGGGTGGAAATTTGTGGATCCACGCGGATTCCAGAACTTTCCACCACAGAAATGTGGGGAAAATGTGTTTTTTTGGACAATTGTTTAGGTTTACAAGGGATTCTGGGTAACAGAACCTGGTGGGAGGCAGTCAAGTTACGCCATCCTGGATTTCCCTGGGTGTCTAGTTTTCAAAAATGTATAGGTTTGCTAGGTTTCCCTAGGTGCCGGCAGAGCTATGGTTAAAAAACTACAGCTAGGCACTTTGCCAAAAAAGGGTCCTTTTTCACTGCGAAATTGAGGTGTGTCCACGTTGCGTTTTGCGCCGTTTCCTGTCGCGGGCACTAGGCCGACCCACACAAGTGAGGTACCATTTTTCTCGGAAGACTTTGGGGAACGCGGGGTGGGTGGAAATTTGTGGATCCACGTGGATTCCAGAACTTTCCACCACAGAAATGTGGGGAAAATGTGTTTTTTTTGCCAATTTTTTAGGTTTGCAAGGGATTCTGGGTAACAGAACCTGGTGGGAGGCAGTCAAGTCACCCCATCCTGGATTCCCCTGGGTGTCTACTTTTCAAAAATGTATAGGTTTGCTAGGTTTCCCTAGGTGCCGGCAGAGCTATTGTTCAAAAACTACAGCTAGGCACTTTGCCAAAAAAGGGTCATTTTTCACTGCGAAATTGAGGTGTGTCCACATCAATCAATCAATCAATCAATCAATCACAGAATTTGTAAAGCGCACTACTTACCCGCGAGGGTCTCAAGGCGCTGGGGGAGAAAAAGAAAATTGCGTTTTGCGCCGTTTCCTGTCGCGGGCACTAGGCCGACCCACACAAGTGAGGTACCATTTTTCTCAGAAGACTTTGGGGAACGCGGGGTGAGTGGAAATTTGTGGATCCACGCAGATTCCAGAACTTTCCACCACAGAAATGTGGGGAAAATGTGTTTTTTTTGCCAATTTTTTAGGTTTGCAAGGGATTCTGGGTAACAGAACCTGGTGGGAGGCAGTCAATTCACCCCATCCTGGATTCCCCTGGGTATCTAGTTTTCAAAAATGTATAGGTTTGCTAGGTTTACCTAGGTGCTGACAGAGCTATGGTTCAAAAACTACAGCTAGGCACTTTGCCAAAAAAGGGTCATTTTTCACTGCGAAATTGAGGTGTGTCCACGTTGCGTTTTGCGCCGTTTCCTGTCGCGGGCACTAGGCCGACCCACACAAGTGAGGTACCATTGTTCTCGGAAGACTTTGGGGAACGCGGGGTGGGTGGAAATTTGTGGATCCACGCAGATTCCAGAACTTTCCACCACAGAAATGTGGGGAAAATTTGTTTTTTTTGCCAATTTTTTAGGTTTGCAAGGGATTCTGGGTAACAGAACCTGGTGGGAGGCAGTCAAGTCACCCCATCCTGGATTTCCCTGGGTGTCTAGATTTAAAAAATGTATAGGTTTGCTAGGTTTCCCTAGGTGCCGGCAGAGCTATGGTTCAAAAACTACAGCTAGGCACTTTGCCAAAAAAGGGTCATTTTTCACTGCAAAATTGAGGTGTGTCCACGTTGCGTTTTGAGCCGTTTCCTGTCGCGGGCACTAGGCCTACCCACACAAGTGAGGTACCATTTTTCTCGGAAGACTTTGACGAACGTGGGGTGGGTGGAAATTTGTGGATCCACGCGGATTCCAGAACTTTCCACCACAGAAATGTGGGGAAAATGTGTTTTTTTGCCAATTTTTTAGGTTTGCAAGGGATTCTGGGTAACAGAACCTGGTGGGAGGCAGTCAAGTCACCCCATCCTGGATTCCCCTGGGTGTCTAGTTTTTAAAAATGTATAGGTTTGCTAGGTTTCCTTAGGTGCCGGCAGAGCTATGGTTCAAAAACTACAGCTAGGCACTTTGCCAAAAAAGGGTCATTTTTCACTGCGAAATTGAGGTGTGTCCACGTTGCGTTTTGTGCCGTTTCCATGTTGCGGGCACTAGGCCGACCCACACAAGTGAGGTACCATTTTTCTCGGAAGACTTTGGGGAACGCGGGGTGGGTGTAAATTGGTGGATCCACGCAGATTCCAGAACTTTCCAGCACAGAAATGTGAGGGAAATGTGTTTTTTTTGCCAATTTTTTAGATTTGCAAGGGATTCTGGGTAACAGAACCTGGTGGGAGGCAGTCAAGTCACCCCATCCTGGATTCCCCTGGGTGTCTAGTTTTCAAAAATGTATAGGTTTGCTAGGTTTCCCTAGGTGCCGGCAGAGCTGTGGTTCAAAAACTACAGCTAGGCACTTTGCCGAAAAAGGGTCCTTTTTCACTGCGAAATTGAGGTGTGTCCACGTTGCGTTTTGTGCCGTTTCCTGTCGTGGGCACTAGGCCTACCCACACAAGTGTGGTACCATTTTTCTCGGAAGACTTTGGGGAACGCGGGGTGGGTGGAAATTTGTGGATCCACGTGGATTCCAGAACTTTCCACCACAGAAATGTGGGGAAAATGTGTTTTTTTGCCAATTTGTTAGGTTTGCAAGGGATTCTGGGTAACAGAACCTGGTGGGAGGCAGTCAAGTCACCCCATCCTGGATTCCCCTGGGTGTCTAGTTTTCAAAAATGTATAGGTTTGCTAGGTTTCCCTAGGTGCCGGCAGAGCTATTGTTCAAAACTACAGCTAGGCACTTTGCCAAAAAGGGTCATTTTTCACTGCGAAATTGAGGTGTGTCCACATCAATCAATCAATCAATCAATCACAGAATTTGTAAAGCGCACTACTTACCCGCGAGGGTCTCAAGGCGCTGGGGGAGAAAAAAAAAATTGCGTTTTGCGCCGTTTCCTGTCGCGGGCACTAGGCCGACCCACACAAGTGAGGTACCATTTTTCTCAGAAGACTTTGGGAACGCGGGGTGAGTGGAAATTTGTGGATCCACGCAGATTCCAGAACTTTCCACCACAGAAATGTGGGGAAAATGTGTTTTTTTGCCAATTTTTAGGTTTGCAAGGGATTCTGGGTAACAGAACCTGGTGGGAGGCAGTCAATTCACCCCATCCTGGATTCCCCTGGGTATCTAGTTTTCAAAAATGTATAGGTTTGCTAGGTTTACCTAGGTGCTGACAGAGCTATGGTTCAATAACTACAGCTAGGCACTTTGCCAAAAAAGGGTCATTTTTCACTGCAAAATTGAGGTGTGTCCACGTTGCGTTTTGCGCCGTTTCCTGTTGCGGGCACTAGGCCTACCCACACAAGTGAGGTACCATTTTTCTCGGAAGACTTTGACGAACGTGGGGTGGGTGGAAATTTGTGGATCCACGCGGAGTCCAGAACTTTCCACCGCAGAAATGTGGGGAAAATGTGTTTTTTTGCCAATTTTTAGGTTTGCAAGGGATTCTGGGTAACAGAACCTGGTGGGAGGCAGTCAAGTCACCCCATCCTGGATTTCCCTGGGTGTCTAGATTTCAAAAATGTATAGGTTTGCTAGGTTTCCCTAGGTGCCGGCAGAGCTATGGTTCAAAAACTACAGCTAGGCACTTTGCCAAAAAAGGGTCATTTTTCACTGCGAAATTGAGGTGTGTCCACGTTGCGTTTTGTGCCGTTTCCTGTCGCGGGCACTAGGCCTACCCACACAAGTGAGGTACCATTTTTCTCGGAAGACTTTGACGAACGTGGGGTGGGTGGAAATTTGTGGATCCACGCGGATTCCAGAACTTTCCACCACAGAAATGTGGGGAAAATGTGGTTTTTTGCCAATCTTTTAGGTTTGCAAGGGATTCTGGGTAACAGAACCTGGTGGGAGGCAGTCAAGTCACCCCATCCTGGATTCCCCTGGGTGTCTAGTTTTTAAAAATGTATAGGTTTGCTAGGTTTCCTTAGGTGCCGGCAGAGCTATGGTTCAAAAACTACAGCTAGGCACTTTGCCAAAAAAGGGTCATTTTTCACTGCGAAATTGAGGTGTGTCCACGTTGCGTTTTGTGCCGTTTCCATGTTGCGGGCACTAGGCCGACCCACACAAGTGAGGTACCATTTTTCTCGGAAGACTTTGGGGAACGCGGGGTGGGTATAAATTTGTGGATCCACGCAGATTCCAGAACTTTCCACCACAGAAATGTGGGGAAAATGTGTTTTTTTTGCCAATTTGTTAGGTTTGCAAGGGATTCTGGGTAACAGAACCTGGTGGGAGGCAGTCAAGTCACCCCATCCTGGATTCCCCTGGGTGTCTAGTTTTCAAAAATGTATAGGTTTGCTAGGTTTCCCTTGTTGCCGGCAGAGCTTTGGTTCAAAAACTACAGCTAGGCACTTTGCCAAACAATGGTCATTTTTCACTGCGAAATTGAGGTGTGTCCATGTTGCGTTTTGTGCCGTTTCCTGTCGCGGGCACTAGGCCGACCACACAAGTGAGGTACCATTTTTCTCGGAAGACTTTGAGGAACGCGGGGTGGGTGGAAATTTGTGGATCAACGCAGATTCCAGAACTTTCCACCACAGAAATGTGGGGATAATGTGTTTTTTTGGACAATTTATTAGGTTTGCAAGGGATTCTGGGTAACAGAACCTGGTGGGAGGCAGTCAAGTCACCCCATCCTGGATTTCCTTGGGTGTCTAGTTTTCAAAAATGTATAGGTTTGCTAGGTTTCCCTAGGTGCCGGCAGAGCTATGGTTCAAAAACTACAGCTAGGCACTTTGCCAAAATGGGTCATTTTTCACTGCGAAATTGAGGTGTGTCCGCGTTGTGTTTTGTGCCGTTTCCTGTCGCGGGCACTAGGCCGACCCACACAAGTGAGGTACCATTTTTCTCGGAAGACTTTGGGTAATTCAGGTTTGTAAAGCAACTGTTATTACCTATTGACTTTCGATGCATTTCTGCCTTCCAAATGAAAGACATTGTGTAAAAAAGAAGTCATTTTAAAAAATGACCGACAATTCTCATGCTAGTATGAATATTCCCAATTACGGAAATGTGCAAATATCTACTGTTTCTAAACTCTATATTTTCTTCCCATTTCAGAAATACATAGGTGTCTTTCATACCGATTTTTCCATGTATACATTTTCCCACAATAATTGCTATATACCCGGTACATAATAAAAAGCCATTGCAAATTGCTGCTCAGTTTTTGACTCTGGGTTCGTCGGGTTCTTGGTGAACCTACAAGTCCTATATATCCCCACAACCAGTAAGGTCCAGCGGATGTAACAGTATATTGCTTTCAAAGAGCTGTCATAATTAGAAGAAGTTACAGGTGAAAACGTTGACACAAAAGGCTGTTTTTTTCAACTAATTTTCAATTTTTCCTATATTTAACTGTTAGTTTCTATAAAGAAACCTTGATGGATCTACACAAATGACCCCTTGCTGAATTCAGAATTTTATCTACTTTTCTAAAATGTATAGCTTTCCAGGATCCATTATTGCTTTCATACCCATTTCGACCATTAACTGGAAGGAGGTTGAAAGCACAAAAAATAGCAAAAATAGGCTATGTCTCAGAAAAATGCCAAAACTGTGTAAAAATGTTGGTTTTCTGACAAAAGTCTATCATTCCCTAAAAGCTGGGAAAATGGTGATTTCAGCCCCACAAACCCTTTTTGATACCATTTGCAGGGAAAAACCCAGACGCTTTCATTTGCAGCCCTTTTTTCCCATTTTTCCAAAAACAAAAAACAAATTTAGCTGTATTTTAGCTAATTTCTGGGACCCCTCCAGGGGAATCCACAAACCCTGGGTACCTTTGCAATCCCCATGATGTTGGAAGAAAAGGACGCAAATTTGGTGTGGATACCTTATGTGGTCAAAAAGTTACAGGGGCCTTAGCGCGCACTACCCCAAATAGCCAAAAAAAGGCTTAGCACAGGGGGGGAAAAGGCCTAGCAGCGAAGGGGTTAAATAGAGGGGCCCTCGGCCATAGAGAGCTGAATGGGCCATCGTGAGGGCCTTAAATTTCACTCTTTGGGCCACTGGTAACCAGTGCAAATCTCGCAGATGATGTTTAACGCTGGACCAGCCAGGGATACCCATCAGAGCTCGGGCCGCAATGTTTTGGATGACCTGGAGTTTCTTAAGCTGGTATCCTGGAAGGCCAATATAAAGTGCATTGGCATAGTCAAGGCGACTGAGAATCAGGGCGCACATGACCATCTCCCTAGCGGGCCTGGATAATAAAGGAAGAAACTTCTTGAGAGACTTCAATGTGCCAAAACATTGACCGGCTAGTTTTTTAACTTGTGTGGAGAACTTGAGGTTTTCCTCGAACCAGACACCCAGGTTCTTCACTGCCTGTCCCGAGGTGCTGGGGAGTGGATATTCTGGTGGCCAAAGTGCTTCCCTGAACTGTGGCGGAAAAGATCCGAATAAGAGGATTTCGGACTTGTCTTCATTACACTTTAACTGGGCGGCTGCGAGCCATTTGAAGACGGCTGACAGACAGTTTTTAGCTTTCATTGGGGAAGTATCTGAGTCCTTCCAAGTGAAGAGGAGCTGGGTGTCATCTGCATATGCGATGATTTTTGCTCCCAGCTCCTCTGCCAGATAGACCAAAGGGGTAACATATACATTGAAAAGGAGAGGACTCAGGGTAGAGCCCTGAGGAACTCCGGTGGTCACCTTTTGTGGGTTTGATGAGAAAGGAGGTAGCCACACTTGCTGTGATCTGTCGGCCAAAAATGGCTTAATCCAGTCCCATGCAGGGCCAATGACACCAATGTTAGCAAGGTGCGCTAATAGCAGTGGGTCCTATATATCCCCACAACCAGTAAGGTCCAGCGGATGTAACAGTATATTGCTTTCAAAGAGCTGTCATAATTAGAAGAAGTTACAGGTGAAAACGTTGACACAAAAGGCTGTTTTTTTCAACTAATTTTCAATTTTTCCTATATTTAACTGTTAGTTTCTATAAAGAAACCTTGATGGATCTACACAAATGACCCCTTGCTGAATTCAGAATTTTATCTACTTTTCTAAAATGTATAGCTTTCCAGGATCCATTATTGCTTTCATACCCATTTCGACCATTAACTGGAAGGAGGTTGAAAGCACAAAAAATAGCAAAAATAGGCTATGTCTCAGAAAAATGCCAAAACTGTGTAAAAAATGTTGGTTTTCTGACAAAAGTCTATCATTCCCTAAAAGCTGGGAAAATGGTGATTTCAGCCCCACAAACCCTTTTTTGATACCATTTGCAGGGAAAAACCCAGACGCTTTCATTTGCAGCCCTTTTTTCCCATTTTTCCAAAAACAAAAAACAAATTTAGCTGTATTTTAGCTAATTTCTGGGTCCCCTCCAGGGGAATCCACAAACCCTGGGTACCTTTGCAATCCCCATGATGTTGGAAGAAAAGGACGCAAATTTGGTGTGGATACCTTATGTGGTCAAAAAGTTACAGGGGCCTTAGCGCGCACTACCCCAAATAGCCAAAAAAAGGCTTAGCACAGGGGGGGAAAAGGCCTAGCAGCGAAGGGGTTAAATAGAGGGGCCCTCGGCCATAGAGAGCTGAATGGGCCATCGTGAGGGCCTTAAATTTCACTCTTTGGGCCACTGGTAACCAGTGCAAATCTCGCAGATGATGTTTAACGCTGGACCAGCCAGGGATACCCATCAGAGCTCGGGCCGCAATGTTTTGGATGACCTGGAGTTTCTTAAGCTGGTATCCTGGAAGGCCAATATAAAGTGCATTGGCATAGTCAAGGCGACTGAGAATCAGGGCGCACATGACCATCTCCCTAGCGGGCCTGGATAATAAAGGAAGAAACTTCTTGAGAGACTTCAATGTGCCAAAACATTGACCGGCTAGTTTTTAACTTGTGTGGAGAACTTGAGGTTTTCCTCGAACCAGACACCCAGGTTCTTCACTGCCTGTCCCGAGGTGCTGGGGAGTGGATATTCTGGTGGCCAAAGTGCTTCCCTGAACTGTGGCGGAAAAGATCCGAATAAGAGGATTTCGGACTTGTCTTCATTACACTTTAACTGGGCGGCTGCGAGCCATTTGAAGACGGCTGACAGACAGTTTTTAGCTTTCATTGGGGAAGTATCTGAGTCCTTCCAAGTGAAGAGGAGCTGGGTGTCATCTGCATATGCGATGATTTTTGCTCCCAGCTCCTCTGCCAGATAGACCAAAGGGGTAACATATACATTGAAAAGGAGAGGACTCAGGGTAGAGCCCTGAGGAACTCCGGTGGTCACCTTTTGTGGGTTTGATGAGAAAGGAGGTAGCCACACTTGCTGTGATCTGTCGGCCAAAAATGGCTTAATCCAGTCCCATGCAGGGCCAATGACACCAATGTTAGCAAGGTGCGCTAATAGCAGTGGGTGGGGCACCGTGTCGAAGGCGGCAGAGAGGTCCAATAAAATCAGAGCCGCTCTCCCGCCCTCGTCCAAGCATTCTCTGATGGCTTCTGCTATTTCCACAAGCGCCGTTTCCGTGCTATAAGTAGCTCTGAACCCTGACTGAGCGGGATGTAATGATCCTGAGTTCTCAACGAAATTGTCCAGCTGCCTAAAGACCGCCTTTTCACATACCTTGGCAACCGCTGGAAGGAGGGAGATAGGGCGCTAGTTGGCGGGGTTAGCCGGGTCAAGAAAAGGTTTTTTAAGCAGAGGAAGGAGTTTAGCCTGCTTCCATTCGGGCGGAACTGTGGCAGATTTAAGGGATAAGTTAATAAGTGAATTAACTTCCGGATTAACAACTTCAGCTACAGCCGCCAACAGGCGCGCATGGCAAGGGTCGGTGGGCAAGCCAGACTTCAAAGATTTCAGAATAGTCAGCGAGTCTTGGTGAGCAACAGCAGAAAACTCAGACAGAGAGAAGTGTTTATTAGAACCATCATGACTAGAGCTGGCCATGTTCGGCAGAATAGATGGATCCTGATCATGGTCGAAACTGGCTTGTATTGTCTGGATTTTATCAATAAAGAAACAAGAAAGTTTCTCGCACCAGATGACTGATGAAGGTATTGATATCTCCTCTGCCCTCAAGGTCACAAAACTTTGCACAATGGAGAAAATTTCCTTGGCGTTATTGCGAGACTCTGCTATGCGTTCAGCATAGTGCTGACTTTTGGCCATGTTAATAGAGGCGTAGTAGCCTTTCTGGGCCTTTCTCAGTGCAATCTTCGCGAGGGGGCAATAGGCAACTCTCCAGATCCGGTCTAATTTTTTGCTATATTTTTTTTGCTCTTTAAGCTCCTTTGAAAACCAGGGTTTTGATGGAGAGATTCTAGCTCGCTTTATAGCGCCAGACTGAGCTAGCTGTTCCACTTCCTGTGAAATCCACCTCTCAAAACTTTTCACCGCTCCCTCCAAGCTGGTAGAAGGGGGCAGACGGGAATCTGTCAGCATTGAGCAGAAGGCTGAGGGATCATTTTTGTGAATGGGCTTCCCCTGGACCTGTTTGCTCAAGGCATAAGGCACTTGAGAGGTCCAAGAGAAATTGATCAGAAAGTGATCGGACCAGGTAACTTGGAGGGGTTCAGAAGTGCAGATGGGGAAATTGGAGCAGATCAACGTATGCCCTCCCTGATGTGTAGGGACCTTAACCCATTGAGTTAGTTGAGCGATGTTCAAAGAATCATAAAGCTCCTTGGTGTCCCTCCCCTCTGAACAATCGATATGAATATTAAAATCTCCAAGAAGAAGAAACTTGGAGAATTGCAATGTTAGAGGAACAACAATGTCGTCAAGAGCTTTTAGGAAATCTCCGGGGGGGCCAGGAGGTCGATAGATCACCATGCCACCCAGCGTAAAATGCGGCGAGATAATAATGGAGAAGTCAAGCGCTTCGCCTTCTCCAACTGTAAAGACCTCGCCCCTCCGGAGAGCCCACTTGTCTCTGAACACGACAGCAACACCCCCCCCTCTTCCTGTTTTACGATCAGCCCTGGAAATCTTATATCCCCTCGGAATTGCGTGTTCAATGGTAGGGTTAGAGAACTCATTGAAGCAGGTTTCTGTAATAAAAAGTAGGTCCAATTGTTCATCTGAGAGCAATTCAAATATTTCCTGGGCGTGTTTCACCACAGAGCGTGCATTGATTAATGCAGCCTGAATGGTGTGCTCTCTGGTAGGGCTAGATATTTGGGGACCCTGAGATTTGGGATTGGACCCATTGGTACGTAGATGGAAATTACAGGTGTCACAAGTCAGATACAAGTTATCATTAATAGCCCATCCACCAGCACACTTACTGCTGCCATGGTGCAAAGCATGCAATTCCTTGTGGCTGTAGGTGAGACCAGGGCCAGGTCTAAACTGGGGTGGCATGGTGAGCAAAAGAATGATGGATTTAACCCAGATCTATTGACTGGGGGTGAATGTTTTGATTTGTTCTGCATTCCGTCCATCAATTGTGTGTCTTTTGCTTCCTGTCCCTAAGTGCGCCGGGTATGCCCAGACGTGGGTCCCGGGCTCACTGTGCCACTGGAATCAAGCTATCCTGGCTGAAGAGGGGTGAAACCCCGAAACCGGTCCTAGGATGCTTGTTTCCGGTCCAGGGAGGACCTGGCTTGGCAGTTCGGGCTGGACTGTTCCCATGAGGCACAGGGTCAAGACTGATTTGCATATGGCCAGGTCTAAACTGGGGTGGCATGATGAGCAAAAGAATGATGGATTTAACCCAGATCTATTGACTGGGGGTGAATGTTTTGATTTGTTCTGCAGTCCGTCCATCAATTGTGTGTCTTTTCCTATCTACCCCGTGGCAGCCAAGTGGGGTCTGACAGTAACATATTACAGTACAGTCCTACTTACTCTTATTTTACGAATTCTGATACATATTATTTCATGCAAAACAATCTCAGATGGCGTCTGAAGACAAACATTTAAGGACTGAAATTGAAAAAATGTACACTTTGTGTGATTAGTGATGCTTCTTCTAAATCAGTCATACATTTTACCTACTCGTAAGTATAATCATAGCTGGAACAATCTGCAAATCTTGGCTCTGTCAATCAGGATTTGGGTTTTCCAACTTCAAAAGCAATGTTTTCCACGTCTAAGTTACACAAAACATTTTGTGAATTGAGCCCAATATCACCTCAGCAGGATAGAGGACTTAGCCAAAGGTACAAGTATCAAAACTATTCTTATATTTCAAAGATACTTTTGCCAAAGGTGGCAAGTTACCAACTCTCGCAAAAACATAAGGGAGTTACCCTAGCACTCAGAAAAGGGACGGGTACGTGAAGAACAAAAACAGAAATTCCCTTTCCATAGATAGAGAATCAACACAAGTGCATATAATAACTCGGCAAACCGAATGGAAGACTTTTGTGATATGATATATACAAAACTTCACAAAGGATGTATTATTATATATACAAAAAAGGAGAAAACCATCAGGGTTGCTTAATTATAAGACAGTGATAATAAAAAAATTCAAAGACAATATTTAAAAAAAAACTAAATATAAACCATATATTGAAATGTATTGCGCTTTATTAAAAAACATTCACAGTATTTCAAACATGTGATAAAGTGCAAATGCGTAGATTAACAAATCATGTAAACATTATCACATATACATAAGTACCATAATCATTGTATGTATCATTCATATAATTAAATATAATTAAAAACAATGTACATCCTTTGTGAAGTGTTGTATATATCATATCACCAAATTCTTACATTCGGTTTGCCGAGTTATTATATGCACTAGTGCTGTTTCTCTATCTATGGAAAGGGAATTTCTGTTTTTGTTCTTTAAGTTACCAACTCTGCCAGACAGGTAACAATATAATCTGCTACTTCAGTAGAATCATTAATACTACAGCTCAGCTCAGGGCCGTTTCTAGGTGATTTGCCGCCCTAGGCGAGAATTGAAAAATGCCGCCCCCTCCCTTTTACTACTCTCACTTACCCCCACCTCCATTGCGCAGCATCACAGTTCCCATACTTTTTTAATGCACTTGGACAACTGCAGAGAAGTCATTCAGCACACCCACCCATTAACAGAAAAACACCACACAGAACTTCCAAGGCTGCACTCATGTTACTTTAACACTAGCAAAAGACATACAGTTTCAAACAATGGTTTGTCAAGTTCAGGGGCATTCCAACACCCGCAGGAAACAGCGCCAAGTTACGGAATGTGCTGGAACACAATAAAATGGTTGAGGCAAAAAACATAACACACATCGTTACATCCCCACTGTGACCTTTCCCCTCTTCGTCCTGCCCCCATTCTTTTCGCCTTCCCTCCCCATCCCTCTTCATCTGCTGTCAAAGAAAACTCCACATCAGGTTGAGGTTGAGCATGTGAAGAGTCCATTTAAAAAAATAATAGTCAATAAATCACAGAGAAGACTGACAGGGGCCCCCAGTGCAAGCAGGGAAAATGGGCCCCTGACCACTGATTGGATAGAAAAATAGAGCAACAATCAGAGTACAGACCCCCCCCCCCTCGGACTACTGGGCCCAGATGCCAGCGCACCTGCTGCACCATTGTTAGCTCTCGCTCCACCCCTCTTCACGGGACATGCGAAAGACAGGGATTTCCACAGATGTTTGGCACAATGGGACCTCGGAGTTGAAGAGAAGGAAGGGATTGCCTGCCAAGTCTGGGCCAAATCAGTTGGGGCGGTGCTGTTCTTCCCTGTCCTTTCTCTTCACCTAACCCACCTCCCCTCCCAGTCACTAACCTCTGCGTCTCATGCACTGGGCCGCTGCTGAATATTTGATGAGTGATCCGATCTTGTAGCCCCCTACCAGTCATTTCATCCAGTATTCTCCCGCCCTTGCAGCAGCATCCTCTCTCCCCTGCCTACCGGCCCTTCATTAAATATTCAAGAGCCTGACATTCCCCACAGGATGCGGCCGGGGCAGCTGAATGCCTAATGGGCACCTGATGAGGGGATAACGGAAGCCTGGGAGGTCTTCTCACAGCCTCACTTTTCCTCAGGATACATTGAGATGGAGTATTTACGGATGCATATGGATTTACACTAAACATTTTATGCCTCTCAAATATATAATAACAAATGTGCTAGGAAATGCCAGATTTCTCTCTAGATTTCGATTACCACTAACTCCACCCATCCATACAGGAGTGCTACTGAAAGGGGTTCTTATGGCACTGGTAGAGTATAATGGGTTACGCTTCTCTGAGCCCCTTTAATGTTTGCCCTGCAATGTATGTTTATTTCCACGGAATGGTCGGCAGGTCCTCGGCTGTTTTACTCATAAGGTTTACTATCCATAATCACTGCGCATTCCTCGTTCTATGCACTGTGAAAAGCTGAGGTAAAAGCTTAGGGAGCACCGGAAACCACGGCTCAAATTAAGCACTGCTTAGGGGGAAGAATCAAAGGGAACAGCAATGGGAAGTGCAACATGTGTCACGTGCAGTGGCACAGCAAGGGTGCCACAGGCCCGAGAGCTAAGGCATTATTTCACACAGAACTCTACCGAATCTACTTCTAGTCTTCGAAAGAGTCAGTTTATAGATCATGAACGGAACCCCAAAACTCAACAGGAGGAGATGGAAAATGATGGCCTCCAAGCCAAGAAGTACCTGTGAGTTCAGCTACTGCAGCAGCGCGGCGCCTCATTAACCTCGTCATCCTTCCAGGCCTGCATTCTTCACGGAGAGCTGCGCCCCGGCCCCCGGAGCCGGACTGGCAGCTCCTCTGACTATAAGAGATTTGGGGGATGGGGGGGAGTAGTCCCGGGCGGAAGTGCGTGAGTCTCTTACCTCACTCAGAGGTCCGACTCCGATCCGGTGGAGAGCGAAATCAGAAGTCGCATATGGCGCGCAAGGCCCCCGCCCGTGGCGCAGAACGTGACATGAACGTGAAGGCGCTTCCCAATGCGCTTTCGAGCCGTTCAAGGGGAATTTCCCAAACTCCTGTTTTTGCCGCCCTCCCCCTTTTGCCGCCCTAGGCGGCCGCCTAGTTCTGCCTAATGGTAGAAACGGCCCTGGCTCAGCTTATATTCAGAAATTAACTTGCATAGGGTAAGGCTCAGATCAAGTCTGGTTTAAGGCCCTAATATGCTCTGGACGGTATAACCTATTTGGCTATCACTCACACACCGCTCACTATGAATTCATATGGGGACAACACTCCCCCTGCTTTAAAATAGACCAGCCTCTGCTCACAGACACACAAACCACTCACCCTGAATTTACACATCATTCACCCTGCACTCACAATGCACCCTCTACAATCACATTGGCTCAACTCTCCCCCTGAGCTCAAAGACACACCCCTGCACTCTTGCTGATACCCAACTCACACAGGCGGCACACCACTCACCAACATGTATATCAGCACTCACACAGGGTCAGTTCACACCATGCACTTATACAGACCCACCCTAGAGTTAGACAGGCGCACCATTCACCATTCACCCTGCACTCACACCTTACTCACCCTGCACTCATACAGTGCTTACTCTGACCTCACACATGCTCACTTACACATAACTCACTCTACACATACACAACCCACTCTGTACTCAGATATAAAGAGGGAGGCAGACGTTTGGCATGACACTGGTCGTGCAAGCCCGGTGGTCCCAATCCTGTTAGGGTTGATGCCTGTGGGTGACACCCAGGTAAGAATCAGTGAGCCGTTGCTTTGAGCACTTGGAGTGTGACTAAAACCTGTCAGGGACATAGCCACCAGTTCAGGGTGTGCTACTCTGACTGTTGTTGCAGTCAGCACACATTCATGCCCATAGATCAGACTATGCCACATTCATGACTATAGATCTCCCTCTGGCACCATCTTATGATGACATGGCCAACTTATAAGGCATTCACACAAGCATATTCCTCCCCCTGCCCTCAGATACATCCCTCCCACTGCACTCACACATGGTCTCTGCTCCCCTGCCCTCACACAGGCACACCACGACACCCTCTGTGCTCCCACACCAGTCCCTCTGCATTTCAACACCACTCATGCTGCACTTACACATCACTCACCCTACACTCACATAGGCACAAGTCATACTGTACATATATACAGACCCAACCCTGTACTCACACATCAATCACCGGGCTGTCACACACTGCTCCCAATGCATACCCTGACCTCATACAGACCCACCCCTGCACTCATGTAAGCACAAGGCACTTTTAACACTCACATGGGCAGAACTTTCACCCTGCATTCATACAGATCCACAAATGCACTCATCCAGGCACACCACACACCCTGCACTTTAAAACTGCTCACCCTGCAGTCATATACCAATCACCCTGTGCTTGCACACGCACACACACACACAAACACACACACACACACAGACAGATATCTCCCTGAACTCACATGGGCACAACTCTCACCCTGCACATATACAGAACATCCCTGCACTCACACAGGCACACCTCTCACAAATCACTTACATAAACACAACTCTTACCCTCAGCTCATAGAGACCCACCTGTGAACTTGCAAAAGCACACCACTCATCTTGTAGTCACCCAAACACACTTTGACCCTGCATCCATACAGGCACATTCCTCCATAGCACACAGAAAGGTACATCCCTCCCATGCACTCACACATGCCCACCCTCTCCCACATTCAAACAGTCACACTAATAAAACCCCACACATCCACACCACTTTTTCTACACTCTCACACTACTCACCCTGCACTCACACACCACTTACCCTAAACTCACATGGGCACAATTCTTACTGTGCACTCACAAGCACAGCATTCACCCCACACTCACTCAGGCACACCAATCACCCTGCACTCACAGAGACTCACCCCTGCACTCACAAACTGCTCTACCTGATCACATACCAGGTTCGTCCTGCAATCACACACCACTCACAACTCTCACCCTGCACTCCTACAGACCTACCCCTGCACTCACACAGACACACAATACACACCAAGTCACCAAAACTCACTAGCCACTCTGCACTCACAGGTACACCAATCAGCCTGTACTCACACACTGCTCACTGTGCACTCACACAGGTAAAATTCACCCTGCACTCATACACATTCAGCTCTGCATTCCACAGACACACTACTCACTGTGCACTCACACAAGCATACCACTCCCCATGCACACACACAGGCACATCATTCACCCTCAACTGCACCCACCTCCACAATCACAAACTGCTCACGCTGGCTTCAAAGTTTACCCTGTAATCACATACTACTCACAACTCTCACCTTGCACTCATACACACTCACTCCTCCACTCAGGCAGGCACATCACATACCCCCAAATCGCCAAGCGTCACTAGTCACTCTGCACTTACAGGCACACCAATCATCCTACAGTCACACACTGCTCACTCACCTCCAACTGCACTCACACACCACTCAAACTGCATCAACATGGGCACAACTGTCACCATGCAGTCATACAGGCACACTGCTCATCCCACACTGACCCAGGCAAACCACTCACCCAGGATTCACAGACCACCCAGCCTGCCCTCACACAGAAGTACCCCTGCATTTAAACACTGCTCAACCTCCATTCACACACCACTAACAGCTCCCACTCTGAACTCAAACAGACCCACCCTGCACAACTCTCTCCCTGCCTCCATATAGACCCTTCCCTGCACTGAAAAGGGCACACTGCAAAGCTCTGCACTCTCAGACCACTCACCCTGCACACCTAGATCACATACCCTTCTCTCCCAGGCCACTCACTCTGCACCCACATTTGCACGATGAGCTCACACACCACTCTCCCTGTACTCATACACTACTCATCCTGCACTCACATGGGCACAACTCTCACTATGCACTCACAGGCACACCGCTCCAGCCAGGGTTTTATCATCAAAGAAAAACAGGACTTTAATATACATGTATGCAAAAAATAGGAGTTGAAGTTATCCAAAAGTGGATCTTTCCTAAATTTGCATCTTTTAATGATTTGCCCTCAAACCTGCACACACCGCAGCACACAGTGCACTTTGCACTCACAGAGACCCACCTCCACAATCACAAACTGCTCACGCTGGCTTCAAAGTTCACCCTGTAATCACACACTACTCGCAACTCTCACCTTGCACTCATTAACACTCACTCCTGCACTCAGGCAGGCACACCACATACCCCCAATCACGAATCATCACTCTGCACTCACAGGCTCACCAACCATCCTACAATCACACACTGCTCACCTTGCACTCACATGGACACAGCTCCCCTCCCTGCACACATACAGATACACCTTTGTACTCATACAGGCTCTGCACTCACACAGTGCACAACTGCCACCCTGAACTCATACAGACCCATCCCTGCACTCAGACATACACTCAGACATGCACCCAACTCACCTTGTACTCCCACACCACTGACTGTGCATTCATACAACATTCACCCTACACACAGACACACAGACCCACAAACACACACACACACACAATCTCTCACCCTGTATTCACGTGAATACAACCCTCACCCTGCACTCATACAGACCCATCCATGTTCTTAAAATGGCATCATTCTTACTCTGCTTTCACACAGTCACAGTGCTCACCCCGTCCTCATGCAGTCTCTCCCCTGTATTCACACAGGTGCACTGCTCACCTTTCATTCACACAGCCACACCTTTAACATTTACTTACCTGCACCAGCACTCACGCAGGCACTTATCTCACCTGGCACTCACACAGAAACATCCCTCCCCATACTCCCACAAATGCACAGTGCTTCCTTTGCATAAAACAGGGATACTACTCCCCCGGCACTCTCACAGGTACTCTGCTCCACCCTGGTACATTCAAACGAATTCTGCACTCACACATTGCTCATTGTGGGACTTGCACACCACTCACCCTGCCCTCACATGGGAACAACTCTCACCATGCACGCATACCTGCACACTGCTCACCTGGTGTTGAAACAGACCCATCACTTGAATCATAGTGTCAAACTGCTCACCCTGCACTCACAGGTACGAGTGTCACCTTCCATTCAAACTGATCCATCCCTCTACTCAGCAATTACTTAGATGTGCCTCTCAGTCTGTACTCGCCAGATACATTTCTTTCCCGCAATACCACACCACTCACCCTGCACAAACTGTTCGCCCTGCATTTGCACACTGCTCACTCTGCAATCACACACCACTCACACTGATCTAACAAACTGCCCACTCTGCACTCCCACGCCTCTCTCATCTTGCACCTTACTCTGTACTCACACTTACACACCACTCACTCACTAACTCCATTTGCTGTACTCACATAGCTCATTCTATATCCTACTCAGCTGTAAGGTGGGAGGCAGGCCATTGGTGTGTCTCTGCTCATTCTCTGCACCACCATCCATATCGAGTGGTTCAAATTATGTAATCGTCTATCAGAATCTGCCTGAGGGTGACATACTAGTAAGCAGTGGTGAGCTGTTGTTTTGGGGAATTGGTGTCTATCCCACTCCTGGCAGGGACACAGCCACCACTGCAGGGTGTCGTATTGTGACTGTGTTTTAAGTCTTTGTGTATTGATGCCTGTAGAAGATCTGATCTGGCACACTGCGCCCCGCCTCTGGTAGCATCCTATGATGACCAGGCCGACTTGACAGGCAGGACAGAATAATTAAGGAAGTAAGTAACAAGCATTTACTAGAGCGCAAACGTTCATCTGACAGGTATCTTGGCGCTATATAACTCTTGTTCGTTACATACATTGCAGTAGCCACTGCTGCGTCCCTGCACATGGGGAGGCAAGAACAATTAAAGGCTAACCACCTATTTTGGAAAGAGACAGGTTTTCAGGCTTCTCCTGAAACCCGAAAGACTCTAACTGGCTCTAATGGAGACTGGAAGCAAGTTCAACAGTTGCCCTGCCTTTACTCTGAATGTTTTCCCTCCCAATATTACTATCTTGAATTCTGGAATGCAGACCAAATTAGCAGAGCAGATTGTAGTGCAAGTGGACCTGTCCTGTTTAAGGCCTTATAGACCAAAACCATAGATTTAAACAATATCCTCTCTTTGACTGGGAGCCAATGTAGTTCTTTCAAAGCTCTTGCGGATGAGTCATACCGGGATTTGTTCAAAGCCAGTTTTGTAGCTATTGTTTGTTTCCGATCTAACCTTTTTATAGGTACTCCGAGGTCCCAAGGAGAAGCGCATTACAGTAATCGATTCTTATCGGAATCGAGCACTGGACAACTAATTTTGTTGCTGGTTGAGGTAATAGCAGAACAATGGGCTCGATTCACAGAACTAATCTGAGACAAAATCCTAAACTTACTACTTTTGGTATTCACAGAAGGCATTTAGTAGTAGTAAAGTTAGGATTTTGTCTTAAGTTTGTCTTAAGTTTGTCTTAAGTCTGTCTTAAGTCTGTCTTAAGTCTGTCTTAAGTCTGTCTTAAGTTGGCTTAAGTCTGTCTTAAGTCTGTCTTAAGTCAAACTTAAGACAAAATCCTAACTTTACTACTACTAAATGCCTTCTGTGAATACCAAAAGTAGTACGTTTAGGATTTTGTCTCAGATTAGTTCTGTGAATCGGGCCCAATCTTCCTAAGACCAAAACAGATACATGCCATTCTGTCAATGTGTGCTTCCATGGTGAGCTTGTCATCCACGTAAATCCCAAGGTTACACACAACCCCGGGCTACTTTCAAATTCTCAGTACTTGTCCAAGGCCCAAAATCCTGCAGGAGGCATTGGGGCACTGTGGAGGGAAAGCAACACAGAAATTCCGTTTTACCTTCAGTGAAATTTAAGGAATTCCATTTCAGCCAGTTTGCCATATCCTCAAGGCAGCTATGCAACCCTTCTACTGTGGTATGATTCTCTTTATCCAGGGCTAGAATTAGCTGGGTATCATCTGCATAATTTACAAAGGAGGACCTATATGATCTAAAGAGCAGCAACAGTGGTGGTAGATAAATGTTGAATAGTATAGGGCTCAACGCTGACACCTGCAGAACCCCATGCTTAGTTTTCTTATATTCTGCATGGTAGGGTGGAAGTAATATTACTTGGAACCAATCTTTTAGAAAATAATCAATCCAATCCAATAGTGTCCCCTCTACTCCAATATCCTTCAGTCTAAGACTAAGAATGTGGTGGCCGATTGTCTCGAACGCAGCTGACAGATCTAATAATACCAGAATTGCTGTTTGACCATTATCCACTATCGTCCTCAACTCATCTAGGGTCAGGATGAGTGCTGATTTTGTCCCCTAGGTAGGTCTAAAGCCCATTTGTTCCATATCCAGGATATTATGCTTTTCTAAATAGCAGGCAAGGTTTTTGCTGATGTATGTCTCTATTATTATTATCAGGTAGGGAATTTGTGAAATCGGCCGATAGTTATTAAGGTCATTTATGTATGCTGATGGGTTCTTCAATAGTGGGGTGACTAGAGCTTTCTTCCACTCTAGGGGTATGGTATCTGCATCAAGGACTGATTACAGATTTTTAATAAGTTGGAAATATTTTGTATGCTCTTTCTTTCCAGATTTGTGGTGGTATGGGGTCAAGCAGGGACCCCGAGGAAATTGTCAGGGCCAGGGATCTGAATTCCTCCTCTTCCATCCCTTCAACCCCTCCTAAATTAGTGGACCTCTGAGTGATTGGTCTCCTTCTGGGACACTCCTCCTCCACAGGTAAATTTCGCCCTACGGAGTCATTATTTATGTCTTGTAGGATACGCTCGATTTTTGTTACTGAGGAACTCTGACAGATTGTCGCAGAGAGCCTGAGTGGGTATTATGTTTTGCTTTGTACATTGAGGGTTGGCTAGGTCCCTTACAATATTGAATATTTTCTCAGATTTATTTGTTGCTTCTGTGATACTTTCCAGGTAGTTCTTTTTACCTTAGCTTTCCTGATTTCGTTCGTGTTAGACCTGGCACCATTGGCGTGGGTCTCCCTTTCATTTTTTTGCTGTTGCCTCCTATGTTTTTGCTGTGTTTTTGCTGATCTAGATGCTTTGGGCACTTTGCCACTGCTATTCCGTGCCAAAGTGCAAGTGCTCCCTATTGTAAATTGTTGTAATGGATTAGTGACTCCATGAGTGGCCATTTGATTTACTTGTCAGACCCTAGTACAGTGCACCATGTGTGCCCAGGGCCTGTAAATCAAATGCTGCTGGTGGGCTTGTAGCACTGGTTGTGCCACCCACAGAAGCAGCTTGTAAAATATGGCTCAGGCCTGCCATTGCAGAGCCTGTGTGCAGTCTGGGACTGCCATGTCGACTTGGCAAGTGCACACACTTGCCAGTCCCTAAACCGTCCCTTTTCTACATTTTAGTCACCCCTAAGGTAGGCCCAAGGTACTCCTGTGGGCAGGGTGCAGTGTATGTGAAAGGTAGGACATGCCCTGATGTGTGTGGCATGTCCTGATAGTGAATTACAGCCAATTTCGTTTTTCACTATTGCAAGGCTATCTGTTCCCATAGGCCAGAATGGGCAGTGTTGGACTTGGCCCTTATTTTCCCAAAATGTTTCGCTTTTCCCCCCTGGCCTATGTATTTACATGTTGTGTCTCAAATGTGAATGGGTAATACTGTGTAATGGTGTCACTGTCACTTTTAAAATGGACGCCATTCCTGCCTGCCCTTGTGCTGCCTGACTGAGTTGAGTGGCGGTCTAGATGTTGTTTCCCAGCACTCCCAGCTTTTGGAGGGAAACCTGGCAGCCAGGGTGCCCTACACCTCCCCCTAAACTAGTTAAGACCGGTTCCCCAGGGAACCTTCCAGAAGTTGCCAGCCTTTTCTGGTAGGTGGGGTGAGGGGCGGATATATAGGAGGGGCTGGGCTGCCATGTGCTCAGTGACAGAGTAGGAGAAGTGACCGAGGGGGAACTCTGCCAGGAGGTACCGCCACATTGGGCCTGTGTGCTGGCCCCTGTGCCCATCTACACCCCTCTGTTGTCCCCCTGGGCTAGTAAAGAGACACTGCCGGAGTGGAGGCTGCTGTGTTGGCAGGATTGCAACCATAATGGAGGATGACTGTTCCTAGGAACTGCTGCTTCAGGACTGGTGAGCCGCCCTGCTGGCCGCTGATCTCGCCCTGCACTATCTGTCTCCTGGCCCCTAGCGCCTCGTGAGCGCCACAACTGTGCCCTGCCTGCTGTCTAGTGCGTGGTGAGCGCTTTGTCCATACTGCCCAGGAGGTGAGGGACGCCTGCCCCTGCAGCGCTGTGCTGCCCTGGAGGAGCGGTGTATTTAAAGGAACATACAGCGGGAGCCCACCCCGCGAAGTGCCAAGAAAAGCGGGAGCCTACCCCGCTCCACGCATACTTAAGTAGCGGGTGCCCATCCCGCGTGTGTGCGGGTACTCAGGAGGGAGCCTACCCCTCATTGCCGCGCAGAAGAAACGCTGAAGATCACCGCCGCCGGCCCGGGCGACCCAGGAGCGCTGCGCGGGCTTCCCCGTGATGTCAGGGGAGCCGCGCTGGCATTGGCGCCGGCCGGAGCGTGTCAGGACCCGCCTGAGGGAGGTCCCGCCCATGGACGAGGAAGTGCGGACGACGGGGAGGATGGGAGCCTACCCCGTCTCCCCCAAGCGGCAATCCACAAGTCCCGGGTCCCAGGAGGGGGCCCGGGTGAAGGCCGGAGAAGGAGACCGCCGGTGACGGAGAGAGCCCCGTGGTGCGGAAACCGGAGCGGGAGCCCACCCCGCCGGTCCATGTCGCCGCATCAGCAGTCCCGGGTGAAGACAGGGGCTGGCGCCGAAGAGGTGCTGAGGGAGCCTGCTGGAGCCTCGCGGGCTCCGAGTTGAAGCCCCGGGTCCCAGGAGGGGGGCCCGGGTGAAGCGAGGAGACGTGCTGTTGTTGGCGGGGCTCCCGTAGTGCGAGGGAGAGCCCTGCATGTTCCCTGCACCTGCGGCCGGAGAGAGAGGAAGCCGTCAGGAGAGGTCCGGGGAGAGCAGGGGACTGTCGAGGCACATACCGGTGCCTGTCCCCTGCTGGAAGGAGTCCAGCGGCCAGAGGAGCCTGCCCCGGGAGCCGGTGAGTGGGGCTCGGTCTGCTGGTGGTTGGGGGGTGTGTCGGGGCACATTGCCGGTGCCCGCCCCCGGGACCAGTGCCCATTTTGTTTCCCAGCTGCCCCACTTGATAGCGGGCAGCTGCAACGAGTAGGCAATTGCGCTTTTAGAGCCCCAGAATAGGGGGCTCCATTGGGGCTAGTGACTTGTGGGCCTCATTGAACGCGGCTGCCCCGCCGGACAGTGGGCGGCTGCGACATGTTGGGCAACATTGTTCTGGAGTCCCAGTGGGGGCCCCGGAGGCACGGCAGTGCCAGTTCTTCCTTTTGGGCCGGTGCTTGTGTTCAGGTTGCCTGACCCCCAGCTGCCCTGCAAGAGTGCAGGCAGCTGCAACGCCTTGGGGGCACTGTATTCCTCAGGAGAGGAGAGAGAGGAGTGAGAGACACTCCTGCCCGGCCCCAGTGCTTTGCGCGCTCTTGCTTTGCTGCTTTTGCAGCCAGCCCTGATTATGGCCTAATGAGATGCCCAAGGAACTTATGTTGATGCTGTTAGGATGTATAATGTGTATATGCCTACTGGGCTCATGCTATTGGGATCTACTCCTAGTGAGCTGCCCCCCGGCGTTTATGCCTAACGGGCCTGTGTTTTATGCTAATGTTTCCTGCCAATGAGGTTTATGCCTTGTGATGTGCCTAACCTGCTTTTATGCCAACAGGCCTGTGTTTTATGATAAGATCCATGCCTACTGTTTCCTGCCGATTGGGTGTTAATGTTCTGCATCGTGTGTTTAATGCCCTATAATGTTGAGTGCATTCTACGCCCAGTGTTCTTCCTTGCGAATGATGCCTAAGGTATATGTCCATGCCTGATGGTTGCTGCTTACGGCAGTGAGGCTTCATTCATTGTCTTTTTCCCCACAGGTACGGACTGAGTACGCCTGTTGTTACCAGTGAACTTGCATTCATTCTGTGCTTATAATGATTCTGGCAGCCGCCCGATTGGCGCTGCCCTGTAAATAGTCCCCACTGTTTATGTCTACCGGGTGCCGGTTGGCGCCATGTTACCGCTGTGGTTACCATCTGCTAAGCTGTTGCATAATACATATGCTATTTTTCTTACTTAAACTGGTGTGGTCTCCGTTTTGTAGGGTGCCTGGTGTGTCGCCTGTGTGTGCTGCGCGGATGCTTTGCACATTTCCTCCGGAGTTTGGCCCACCCGCTCTGCACCACGCTACCCGTTTCTAACATTGGTGCTCAGCGGTGGGATAGGACTTGTGCTTGCGCAGTACCACAGCGACAACTGGTTGCACTACAAAGGGTGCACTTGAGAGTAACCACAGATTTGGGGACTGTTTTGCTGACTGTATTTCCTCCTGGAAGTGTTGTTTTGGGGATTGTGTCTCCCTCTTGCACTGTGGGTGGTGTATCCCGAGGGTATCTCACCAGGATGGGGTTAACCTACGACGAGGATTGCCTGTGGGAGTACACTGAGCAGGAGGTGATAGACCTCTGCCGAGAGAGAGGGATACCCACAGTAGGCAACACCCGCAGGAAGTTGTTCCTCTATGAGGCCCTGAGAAGGGGGGAACCCTTAGAGCCCTGTGGGGACCTTTCTGATTACCCCTCCGCATATTTAGGGGGTGGATTTGGTAGAGACCGTGAGGGGGACTCTGGGAGTGAGGGGTCCCAGTCCATAACCCTGGAGGGTGGTGACTCTGAGGAGGAAGGAGATGTTAGGGCAGAGACACCGGTAGCGAATGAGGACACCATAGAGAGGGAGTCCCGTGCTGGGTCCAGCCACAGGGGCACTGCCCCACCCCTTTCCCTGTCCCCAGAAGAGTGGGTAGATAGGAGGGAAGAAAGGGAGCATCAGCTGGCGCTGGAAAGGCTCAGAGTGGAGCTAGCGCAGCTGAGAGTTGAAGAAAAGAGGCTAGAGACCGAGAGGGTCCTAGCACAGGAGAGAATGGCTGAGGCGGAGAGGGCCTTCGCCAGGGAGAGACTAGCTCAGGGGGGTAGGTTGTCCCCTGAGAGTGGTTTCTGCGGTCTGGATTCACCAGTGAGGGTGGGACCCAGTGGTGGCAGCGAGAGTGAAGCCAGTGCAGGAAGTCCCACTCACAAAGCCCGGAAGATGGTGCCTGATCCCCAGGAGGAGGGGGGCAGGTTGGAATTTAGGGGCGGCAAGAAACTGTCCCATCAGTCTTGGGGGGAGTATGTGGACGTGTGTTGGACCGCACTGGAGGAGTGGATGGTGTGTGGCGCGGTGACAGATGGGGAAGGGCTGTTCCGCCTGATCATCAGGGAGCATGTGCTCAAGAGTTGTTTTCCCAGGTTGCGCCACCACCTGTTGCAGTGTGGGCTCTCCGACCCCAGGGAGCTTGCACGGGAGGCAGACCTTTGGGTGAGTGCCAGAGAGTCTGAGAGGGCATTGGGGAGTGATCCTGAAGGGAGTGGTGCAGGGATCTTCCAAACCAGTGAGGTGGGAGAGGTGGAGAATAGCCCAGCTAGGTCCCAGGATAGTGAGAGGGTTGTAGGGCCTCACATCCTATCTATAGGAAGGAGTGAGACGGGGAGGTGTCCCGAGGTACCCCAACCGCAGTCTCAGGGCCTGGAGAGTTCCATAAGGGAACCCCAGGTTGGGAGCCTAGGCTGTCCCGATGGGCCATCCATGGAAGGGGATCCCCCAGTGTCAGGAGAACCCGGGGCATCTATAATCCGAGCTCCAGGGGTTCTGGGGTCTGCTCAGCCACAGGGTTTAGATCCTGGGCTGGGGTGCCAGGTTCAGGGGCTGCCTGACCTGGAGGGAGGGGCACTTGTAATCAAGGTCCCTACCGGTTTCACTTCCAGGGGTACTTCTCCAGGTGGGAGGGTGCGGAACTCTGGAAGGGGGTGCAGAGGGAGGAAGGACTCGCCTCTGGCACCGGCTCAGCCACAGGGCTTAGATCCTGGGTTGGGAGGCCAGGGACAGGTACTGCCTGACCTGGCGGGAGGGACGTCTGTAAGCAGTGTCCCTCCGGAGCTCTCTTCCAGGGGTACCACTCCAGTTGGGAGGGTGCGGAACTCTGGGAGAGGGTGCAGAGGGAGGGAGGACTCGCCTCTGGCACCGGGGCACCCTAAGGGTTTAAACTCTGGGTTGGTGGATCGGTTGCAGGGCCACCGGCCCTGGACGAGTGAGAGAGTGGTGGTCTGAGGGTGCTCCGCATAGGAGGAGCATGCGGAACCCCAGAAGGAGAGGTAGGGGGAGGAGAGCCTCGCCCCTGACTTGTGGACAGTGTGAGAGTGTGGTCCCCAGGTGGGAAGACCAGTGGCAGTTTGGGACTGCACGGAGGAGGAGGAGAGTGTCAACGGGCACAACGGGCCTGGGGCTACTGCCCCCCACTCTGTGAGACAGCCAGGGCCAGAGACATCTGGATGGCCTAGGGGCCGGTCCTGGCTGCAGCCAACTAGGGAGCACCAGGGGGGTGGCCTAGTTGGTCCAGGAGGCGTTGAGAGAGGGAACCATCGGGTTCCATAGTGGCGAAGTACCTGCGGGTGCCCCTGCAGTTGTGGGCCCGCGTCCACGTGTTCTCGCCCCAAGCAGGGAAGCCCATCAAGGCATTGATCGGTCTACCCTGGCTTTTGGCTGGGAGGGGGTTGTGTTGGACTTGGCCCTTATTTTCCCAAAATTTTTCGCTTTTCCCCCTGGCCTATGTATTTACATGTTGTGTCTCAAATGTGAATGGGTAATACTGTGTAATGGTGTCACTGTCACTTTTAAAATGGACGCCATTCCTGCCTGCCCTTGTGCTGCCTGACTGAGTTGAGTGGCGGTCTAGATGTTGTTTCCCAGCACTCCCAGCTTTTGGAGGAAACCTGGCAGCCAGGGTGCCCTACACCTCCCCCTAAACCAGTTAAGACCGGTTCCCCAGGGAACCTTCCAGAAGTTGCCAGCCTTTTCTGGTAGGTGGGGTGAGGGGCGGATATATAGGAGGGGCTGGGCTGCCATGTGCTCAGTGACAGAGCAGGAGAAGTGACCGAGGGGGAACTCTGCCAGGAGGTACCGCCACATTGGGCCTGTGTGCTGGCCCCTGTGCCCATCTACACCCCTCTGTTGTCCCCCTGGGCTAGTAAAGAGACACTGCCGGAGTGGAGGCTGCTGTGTTGGCAGGATTGCAACCATAATGGAGGATGACTGTTCCTAGGAACTGCTGCTTCAGGACTGGTGAGCCGCCCTGCTGGCCGCTGATCTCGCCCTGCACTATCTGTCTCCTGGCCCCTAGCGCCTCGTGAGCGCCACAACTGTGCCCTGCCTGCTGTCTAGCGCGTGGTGAGCGCTTTGTCCATACTGCCCAGGAGGTGAGGGACGCCTGCCCCCTGCAGCGCTGTGCTGCCCTGGAGGAGCGGTGTATTTAAAGGAACATACAGCGGGAGCCCACCCCGCGAAGTGCCAAGAAAAGCGGGAGCCTACCCTGCTCCACGCATACTTAAGTAGCGGGTGCCCACCCCGCGTGTGTGCGGGTACTCAGGAGGGAGCCTACCCCTCATTGCCGCGCAGAAGAAACGCTGAAGATCACCGCCGCCGGCCCGGGCGACCCAGGAGCGCTGCGCGGGCTTCCCCGTGACGTCAGGGGAGCCGCGCTGGGATTGGCGCCGGCTGGAGCGTGTCAGGACCCGCCTGAGGGAGGTCCCGCCCACGGACGAGGAAGTGCGCATGACGGGGAGGACGGGAGCCTACCCCGTCTCCCCCAAGCGGCAATCCACAAGTCCCGGGTCCCAGGAGGGGGCCCGGGTGAAGGCCGGAGAAGGAGACCGCCGGTGACGGAGAGAGCCCCGTGGTGCGGAAACCGGAGCGGGAGCCCACCCCGCCGGTCCGTGCCCCCGCGTGTCGCCTCATCAGCAGCCCCGAGTGAAGAGAGGGGCTGGCGCCGAAGAGGTGCTGAGGGAGCCTGCTGGAGCCTCGCGGCCTCCGAGTTGAAGCCCCGGGTCCCAGGAGGGGGGCCCGGGTGAAGCGAGGTGACGTGCTGTCATTGACGGGGCTCCCGTAGTGCGAGGGAGAGCCCCGCATGTTCCCTGCACCTGCGGCCGGAGAGAGAGGAAGCCGTCAGGAGAGGTCCGGGGAGAGCAGGGGACTGTCGAGGCACATACCGGTGCCTGTCCCCTGCTGGAAGGAGTCCAGCGGCCAGAGGAGCCTGCCCCGGGAGCTGGTGAGTGGGGCTCGGTCTGCTGGTGGTTGGGGATGTGTCGGGGCACATTGCCGGTGCCCGCCCCCGGGACCAGTGCCCATTTTGTTTCCCAGCTGCCCCACTTGATAGCGGGCAGCTGCAACGAGTGGGAAATTGCGCTTTTAGAGCCCCAGAATAGGGGGCTCCATCGGGGCTAGTGACTTGTGGGCCTCATTGTACGCGGCTGCCCCGCCGGACAGTGGGCGGCTGCGACGTGTTGGGCAACATTGTTCTGGAGTCCCAGTGGGGGCCCCGGAGGCACGGCAGTGCCAGTTCTTCCTTTTGGGCCGGTGCTTGTGTTCAGGTTGCCTGACCCCCAGCTGCCCTGCAAGAGTGCAGGCAGCTGCAACGCCTTGGGGGCACTGTATTCCTCAGGAGAGGAGAGAGAGGAGTGAGAGACACTCCTGCCCGGCCCCAGTGCTTTGCGCACTCTTGCTTTGCTGCTTTTGCAGCCAGCCCTGATTATGGCCTAATGAGATGCCCAAGGAACTTATGTTGATGCTGTTAGGATGTATAATGTGTATATGCCTACTGGGCTCATGCTATTGGGATCTACTCCTAGTGAGCTGCCCCCCGGCGTTTATGCCTAACGGGCCTGTGTTTTATGCTAATGTTTCCTGCCAATGAGGTTTATGCCTTGTGATGTGCCTAACCTGCTTTTATGCCAACAGGCCTGTGTTTTATGATAAGATCCATGCCTACTGTTTCCTGCCGATAGGGTGTTAATGTTCTGCATTGTGTGTTTAATGCCCTATAATGTTGAGTGCATTCTACGCCCAGTGTTCTTCCTTGCGAATGATGCCTAAGGTATATGTCCATGCCTGATGGTTGCTGCTTACGGCAGTGAGGCTTCATTCCTTGTCTTTTACCCCACAGGTACGGACTGAGTACGCCTGTTGTTACCAGTGAACTTGCATTCATTCTGTGCTTATAATGATTCTGGCAGCGGCCCGATTGGCGCTGCCCTGTAAATAGTCCCCACTGTTTATGTCTACCGGGTGCCGGTTGGCGCCGTGTTACCGCTGTGGTTACCATCTGCTAAGCTGTGTGTGCTGCGCGGATGCTTTACACATTTCCTCCGGAGTTTGGCCCGCCCGCTCTGCACCATGCTACCCGTTTCTAACAGGCAGTTTGATTATAACATCTTATAATTATAACTGACCCAGGGAACAAGATAGGAAAATAAAGTTTAGTATGCCTGAACTCAGAATTTTAAAATACATCTTTTAGTGTGGGTGATTTTTACATTCTGTGTTTGAAAATACCACTTTTAGAAAGTAGGTATTTTCTTGCCTACCCATCCAGTATGCCTCTGCTAGGTTTATGTATTCCATGTCTGGTTTGTGAGTGACAGGGGGCTGGAGAGGGCCTTGGCTCCAGCAGTCTGATGAGTCAGGGCTGGGCTGAATAGAGCCCACATTGAATAGAGAGTAGGGGGAGGAGATTTCCTTTCACTTGCCTGAGCCTTCATAGAATAGGGAGTAGGGGGAGGAGTTTTCATTTCAGCTACCTGGGCCAGGTCTGCTTTCAACAATGCTGTCTCCATCTCCTGCTAGGAAGCTGCACCAGGGAGGACAGAACTGGTTTTGACTAGGTACAGGCACTCTCTGCCTTCAGAGAACAAAGGATTTTTTTGTATAAATATTGGGGCCCAGACCCCAGAACTTTAGATCACTTCTGGGAATCAAGACAAACCTTTGTCAAGGAGAGAAACCAAGGAAGCTGAAGGAGGAGACTGCCCCTGTGCTGTTTGCTGTTTGGGGTTGGCCTGCAGTGGTTACTTATTTCCAAGGAAAGGAGAAAAGGAACTTTGTGTGTACTTTAATCATCTTGAGGAAGATCTCCAAGGGCTTGAAGCTGAGCTTGCCTCCTGTTCTGAAGTCTCAGGGATACAAAGACTTCACCACCAGCTCCCCCTGAATTTCCTTGCTGGGAATTCTACCTGCAGAGAGGTGCCTGCTGTTGGTTTGGGCCCTCTAGAGACTGCGTGTCGCTGGGAGCTGGAAGCGCAACGCAACGAGGAAGAAGCATGTCGTCGCCGCAGCTGTTGCCGTCGCATAGCCGAAGAAGCGTGTCGCCGCAGCAGCAGTTTGCCGTCGCATCACCGACGAAGCGCGTCGCATCACCGGAGAAGCGTGCCGCAAAGGTCGCCGGCGCATCACCAGAGAAGCTTTTCACAGGGCCTGTCGCGGCTCCAAAGTTCATCGATTTTGCCGCATGGCCGCCGGGCGTGCACGCATCGCATCCAAGTTATCGCATTGCATCAAAGACGCCATTTTGTCGCATCGCACCGGATCGTCGCATCGCATCGAGGCGCCATCTTGTTGCATCGTAACCGGAACGCAGTAAGAAACCGACGCATCACCTCCACTCTGGTAAGGAACCGATGCATCACGTCCCCTGCGCTGCAGTAAGGAACCGACGCATCACCTCCCCCGAAGCAAGGAACCGACGGATCACCTTCCCTGCGACCCTTTTGTTTATGTTGCGTTACGCATCCAAGGTACTTTGAGAGTAAAGTGTCGCATTTACCATCTACATTGAACTAAGCTATTTCTACCATTTGAAAGTCATATTTTGTTTACTGTATTGTGGATTTTTGTCGTTTGGTCTTGTGTTAAGACTAAATAAAGATTACTTATTTTTCTAAACTGGTTTGGTCTCCATTTGTAGTGTTTTCACTGTATTACTGTATGTGTTCACAAATGCTTTACACACTGCCTCTGAGATAAGCCTGCCTGCTTGTGCCAAGCTACCAAGGGGGTGAGCAGGGGTTATTTTAGGAGTGTAGCCCCCTTACCCTGACTAGAAGCAAGGGCCCCTACTTGGTCAAAGGTACCTACCTCTGCCAACTAGAGACCCCCATTTCTAACAGTTCTTATAGAGTTTGAGTGCATTTTTCATTTGCTTCTTGTTCTGTAGTGAGTATGACCTCCTCCAAAGTCTTTCTAATTTTTTACATTTTGTTTTCCATTCTTTTAACATGTCTGTGAATCAAGGTGCAGATGGCTTCCCTCTCTTTGACAGTCTTTTTATTGGTATAATTGAGTCCAAGGTCCCTTTAGCAGACTCTTGTAAAAGCTCATAGTTCACCTCAACTGTAGCGGCCTATTCATAACAGCTCGAGGTCTCACATAGTTTTCCTTCCTTAAACTTCCTTAACTTATTCCAAGCCCTGCCCATAGCTGCTATTTTACCTATCTTTCCTTCATTTGTTGGTTTAATCCCATGTAATTCAAACACTATTAAGACATGGTCTGACCAACTAAGTGGAATCCTATCTTATATTGAAATCAGGTCTGTTGGGGCAAAGATCAGGTCCAAGCTATGTCCCTTTTGATGTGTAGGACCCCTCACTAATTGTTCCAGACCTAAGATCCTACAGGTGCTTAAAAATTCATTATTCAGGGGGGACGAAATGTCCTCCGCCTAAATGTTCAAATCCCCTAGCACTATTAGGCTGGTGTGAGTGAGAGCTAAGTTGGTAATACGTTTAGAGAAGGGTTGAACAAAGTAATTTAAAGGGCTTGGAGGCCTGTAACATACGATACCCGAAAAAGCTGTTCCACTTTTGACTTTAAGGGTGAGACTCAGTAGTTCCACCCCCAGTATTTCGTCAGTTTGGATACTCGCTAACTCCCACCTCTCTTTAAAAATGACCGCTACCCCTCCTCCTCTTTTCCCAGCCTTCAATTGATGAATTACCTTGAAACCAGGGGGACTAGTTATTCCTAGATCCATCTCTGAATCCGGGGGGATCCTGGTTTTAGAAGTGAAGTTGGTATACCGCTCCTTTCATTCCAGAAGCAAATTCAGTTCTAGGGCATATTTCACCAAAGAGAGTGTGTTTAGTGGTCCGCATTTGATCCCCGCCCTTCCTGTTTCTTGGGTAACCGATAAAGGACAAATATCCACCCCTAGCGCCCATCTCCCTTTTCTCTGTCTCTCTACTGATGCCCCTGGTCTTAGAGTAGTAGGAGAAGACAATCCTACCTACTGGCACCAAATTGGCATTCTGGCTGGCGCTGTGCGTGGGCGGTGCGCGGATGGGTGCAGATGGGCTAGCCTTTTGTGCGCCAGTGGCGTGGTCGCGTCAGCTTGATTCTTAAGTAGCCCCATTTCTGACTACAGCGAGCAACTAGACCGCTCACTTCCCACGCGGTAATGGCGGCTGTCAAGTGGCCTTACAGTCAAAATAGTGGCAAGGATAAAATACCCTTTTTAAATTTTTTTTAAAAAAAAGCAAGCACAATTAAAAAACAGATTGCAGCATTGTTTGTTCTTAAAAAAAGTTCATTCCCCGTTTCCCCCATGCAAAAATCAGTGTGAGTAACTCCATCAAGGTGTTACCGGCAATTAGTGCGCGGTCACGCAAACTTGATTCTTAAGCAGCCCCTCCTCTGACTACAACGGGCAGCTAGACCACTCACTTTTCAAAGCGGTAATGGCGGCTGTCAAGTGGCCTTACAGTTAAAACAGTGGCAACAATAAAACCCCTTTTAAAAAAAAAAAAGCAGGCACAATTGAAAACCAGATTGCAGTATTGTTTGTTTAAAAAAAATATTCTTTCCCCGTTTCCCTCTGTGCAAAAAGCAGCGTGAGTAACTCTATCACGGCGTTACCGGCAAATAGTGCGTGGTCGCACCAGCTTGATTCTAAAGTAGCCCCTCCTACAACGAGCTACTTGTTTCCACCTCATTCACAACTCCCAAAGATCAGCCCCTGCACATGCCTTGAGAGCACTACCCTACCATATACTGCTAGGTCCCAGGCCTTCCTCCTATATCAGACTTCGAGAGGGCCTACTCCTCAGAAACTTGAGCTGTCAGCAGGGCTTGCAGAGGCAGCTCGGGCCACAGTCAATTCATTATCCTACACTCTCCACAGAGACCTCATTACCAGGGTCTGACCATTCTTGCTCTCACCACCCAAGCCATCCCAGCTCCAAGCTGCTGCTGCAACACCGTGCTCCTTTCAGCCATCCCTCTTCATTACCAGAATATAGGTGGCAGCAGCAGCAGGGGAAGTCCAGGAAAGCACCAACTGTCATGGTCCAGCTCCAATACACCTCCTATTACAGACTCACCTTTGGTCATCTTCCACCGAAGTACATATGGAGCATGGCCTGGATGATATTTAGACACCACAGGGGCAATTATGGACTCCACAGTCAATGAGCACTTTGGAATTCTGTGTGGAATATCTGGATAGGCTGAAGCACTGCTAATGCTTCAGTACTAGGTCACTTTACACATTACGAGTCACTCCAACTCCCAGAATATGTCCAGACACATAGCATTTTTACACATTTCCGAGTTTACAAATCTTTGTAAATCTGGGACTGTGCCAAAATCCATGGTTGAATGCAAGGGAACGCCCATGTCCCACCCATGGAACACCTCCCAAGTTGAAATGTAACGTAACACAGTGCAAACAGCTGTCTTGAGTTACATGCAAACCAGGCCTTGTGTGGCTATGTAAATATTACTGAAGCCTTTGTGTTGTGCTTGAGTCGCCTTGTGTGACGCAAGGACAACACAAAGGCTTCATAAATATGAGCCTTAGCATTTAGGTGGTAGAGGGCAAACAGTAGTACATCAGATACTAGTGTAGCATGATAAAAGGTTGCCCTCAAGGTTGTAATCATATTTGCAGTTGTAAATGTAATTGTAATTACATTTATATAGCGCTTACTACAGGTTTACCACGAATCATTTTCCCCGCAGGCAATTACAACGCAGTCGTTACAACGACTGCATTGTAACAACGCATACCATTACTCCGCAAGTCGGAACAATGACTTGAGGAGGGGTCAGAAGGTGTTAGATTTAAAATCCAACACCTTTCCTACTGTTGCACATACTGGAGTTGGAATAGTAAATTATACTATTCCAACATCCAGCGGCCTCCCTAGAGCAAGACGCTGTTATGACTTGCGGGGTAATGGTATGCGTTGTTACAACGCGGTCGTTACAACTGCGGGAAAAAAGCTGAATATCATAATATGAGGTTAAGGCAAACATGCATCTGGCTTGGAGTAGTCTGTGTTTAGAAAGAGTAGGCATGCAGAGGATGGAAAGTAAGGAGATGTTCGCTTGAAAGAAAGGAGTGGCAACAATAGAATTTTTAATTAAAGGTCAGGTTTTCATGCTGGATTTTAGGGATATAGAGAATATTTTTGAGATAGAATGCACTTTGAGGATGCAAGACTTTGGTGGATGGAGTAAAGGCAGTCAGGGTGGCGGAGGACTTTATGTCTGTCACCCTGACTTTATTCTGTCTACCAAACTGAGATTTCACTGTTGAACTAGCAGTGAACGCTATAGATTTGTAAGGACCACCATCACAACAGTTCATACAAAGCTATTGAAAACTTTAGTGTATGTTCGCCGTCGGTGATGGGTGCTTACACCAAACGTTTGAAAGTTTTACATTTTTCAAAACAAACTTCCAAAGCGAGAGATTGTTTTTGAAAAATGTAAAGCTCATGGCCCCAACACCATGGTGTGGGGGCAATTTTTTATTTTTACTCTTACTCACCCCCAAGTTTTACCTGGTAGTAATGGTCAGCAAAAAAATGTCATCCACATACACTATAAATTGGGTGGATAGTCGGATGGCCTATCTCCAACAGCTCAAACTCCAGCGGGCCATTAGAGGAGTATATTGGCAACCTAGCCAATGTAGGTTCCACCTTTTGACATACTGCTGGTTCACCCAGCCTGAAAACTGGGCAGGTGGACCAAGAGATTAGTGGAGAGGGTGCTCTGTTGCTCTCCGCCAAACTCTAAATCGGTGCCCTATTTTGCCTGTGATAGGCACTAGAATCACCTCAGGCACAAACAGTCTGTCCATTGCTAGGGTACTGCTAGAGACCACTTTAGCAAACACAACAAGAAGATGGACGGAGTGCTGAAACTTTTCAACCTCTCACCCCCAGTCAAGAGATCTGGGTTTAATCCATCGTTCTTTTGCTCCTCATGGGAACAGTCCAGCCTAAATTGCCAGGCCAGGTCCTCCCTGGACCGTAAACAAGAATTCATGGACTGTTCCCATGGAGAGCAGGGTCAAAACTGATTTGCATATGGCTGGGTGCAAACTGGAATGCTGTGGTTAGCAAAAAAAAACCGATGGAATTACCCAGATCTGTGAATGTGTGACAATGTTCAGCATGCCGTTCATCATCTTTTTGTATTGCAATTTTCGCCCTAATTGGGATGGGTATGCCCAGATGTGGGTCCCGTGCTCGCTACGCCACCGGATTCATGCTAGCCTGGCTGATGAGGGGGTGATACCCTGAACCTGGTCGCACGATGCTTGTTTTCCGGTCCGGGAAGGGCCTGGCCTGGCAGTTTGGGCTGGACTGTTCTCATGGGGACCAGGCTCAAGACTGATTTGCATATGACTGGGTCCAACATGCAATGGCGTGGTGAGAAAATAAATTATGGATTAAATCCAGATCTGGGGGTGAATTAGTGACAATGTTCAGCATTCCGTCCATCATCTTTTTGTGTTGCAATTTTTTCCCTAAGTGGGATAGGTATGTCCAAACATGGGTCCCCTGCTTGCTACGCCACCTGATTCAAGCTAGCCTGGCTGAGGAGGCGTGATACCCCGAAACTGGTCCCAGGATGCTTGTTTTCCGGTCCGGGGAGGACCTGGCCTGGCCAGTCCAAAAATGAAGGCCCAAATTGAAGCATTAGTATTCATTAGTTATCATTGCCCTTAAAATATGCATAGGTAAATAGATATGTTCATCATTATAATCTGTATACTGTGCATAGTAGGTGATCTCACACCCTCATTGAAAACTGAGGAGGCACAATGTTACTTGCTTCGTTAATGTCTTAAATAGACCTGCTCAAAAGTGCTCCACCTCGGCAAATGCTTCCACTTGGCATTGTGCATGTGCATACAGCATCAATGCCTTACTTATTGAGCACTTGGAGTCTCTCATATCTATCTTTTCACCATTGTTTTAAATTGTCTTTCGCCACTAGCTAGTGTTAAAATAGCATTTGTTTCTTCACTGGAGATTTTTCTTTTTGTCCCATTTTTAGCAATCTCACTACAGACAGCTTTTACTGTCTGTCACAGACAGAATTGTATACAGTACTCCATAGAGAGGACTCTGGGTAAGCCTATTGCTCATAATTGAATAGCTTAGTTGTTTATTCCAGTCCCTTTTACTGATTTGATAGTTTCTCTTTCTAGTCTTGTGTTTGTTCTGCCCTTAGAGCAATTTTGCTTCACCCTGTCCTGCAGAAATTGTACCTTTACGCTGCAATTGTCAGGAAACTAATTTTGTCTTTTTCCTCCTTGACATTTGTGATTTAGCACTCCCTGTGAGTGCATGTCCTGCTCTTTTTTCTCCTTTTCTCTCTCTTATTTTTTTTTTAAATGCACACTCCTTATCATTCACTCGCTTCCTGACCCCCTTCTGTTTCTTTGTCTTCAGACTCCCCACATCTTCTGTTGCCTACTCTTTACTACACTGAGCACTGTTGCAGCTTGAAGTCCATCTCTCTCTCTCTCTTCCTTTGCCTCTCTCCCCTCGCCCGCCACATCAACTATTTTGAAAGTATAAAAAAAAATTGTGCTGTGTTCCATACACAATGTGAGGGCCATCTTGGAAGTTTAGCCAATACATATCCAGGATGGCTAGTCACCGTCACTGGCTTTGCCAGTGCCTGCACAAAATTAAACTTCCACATCTTTTTGCTTTATTGAGTACATTATATCCAGTTGGACAATGGCCACATAGTTTTGACCATACATCCATGTAACAATGATAAATACTTGCAGTGTCTTTAGGTATTGACAAATGACCAACCCATCCCCATTACTGACCCATAATCAGACGAGGATCTAGGAGTGTTGACTGTGAGCACTTAGACTGTTGGGCAATGGTACATCATCTTGTAGGCAGATTCTCTTTCGATAGGTCTTGGAAATGTCTCTTCACAAGGTCTCCCACAGAGTGCCAGTAAACTGTCTTTCCATGTCAGTCTTCCACCTCAGTTGGTAGGGCTGGTTCACTACCTCCATAATAGGACGTAGTGTTCTATAGGTGCTGGAGATCTGCTGCCTTGAGCTGGAATAATTATGGGTCAGTTTTATTGAATGGGGTTAGGACACAGGTAGCGGCTGCTGCATTGGGTGGGTACCAGTACCAGTGTCTTAGTTAACAGTATTAGAGGTAGCTTGTTTTTGAGATGGAAAAATCTCGTATTGTTCAAAGGATTTGATGCAGCTCTGACTGCAGTGATCCCGTATGGTTTAACACCCCCTCCCTCGCCAAGCAAAAGACAATCTCTCCTCTAAAGTGCTGGGGTAAATGCCAGGTTGGAAATAACTGGCATGCTCTGCGACAGGAATAATGGTTAAAATCTCCTGCACCACCACCTGTTCCCACACCACTAGCACCTTCCTCTTTCATGTGGCCAAATATGTGCTGTGTATATGCTGGTTGCCCTCCAGCCATGCTAGGGCCCACATTAAGCAGCCTACTACCACTTGGTCTATAAAGAACCACTTTTTCTCATGCTATAGTACAGTGAACTCTCAGATGAAGCAGAGATACACCACCCTATCATACCTTAGCAAGCCAATACATGCTACGCCCTTCAACTCCCTGGCCTCCATCAAGATTTTCTTGAAGAACCAAGGTCAGTCTTCTCCCCATATAAAGTACATCTTTCTATTCTGGAGCACTTTAATGTCTGATGCAGAGATGCTTATTGGTAAAGGAACAAGTTAGAGAATCCTGGGAAGAGTGTACATTTTGACAACATGGATGTGTCCCCACCAGGACACATAAATAGGATACCAGCATTTGCGATCCTCTAGTATTTTCTTATGGAGGGCCAGCTAATTGCCTCCTCTCTATGACTCCAACCAGCTGTTGAGGTTCACTCTCAGTAATGGATTGTCATTACATCCATCAGAACAGGGAGCCCCAGTGCAGTTCTTTTGCTGCTGCCGCAGGAGACAGACACATTAAGAATACATTATTTTTGTATGTTGACATTAAATCTGGATGCCGCTTTATATTGATCCTACAGTTTCCACACATCCTGAAGTGACTATTGTACTACCAACAACCAGGAGCGACCCCCCTGGTCTGTTAGCAACAGCAGAACATCATCTGCAAAGAGACACAATTTATGCTCTTCTCTGAATGTGATGTCCCTGATGTCTTCACAGCACTGGATGTTGATTGTAACCAGTTCGACAACTAGGATGAAATGTAAGGGAGAAAGTAAGCATACTTGCCTCATGCCCGTGTGAAGGCAGAAAATGGGGGATCTTTGTCCATCACTCACTAGAGCCAAGGGGGACCTATATCTTATCAGGATACAGCTTTTCTTCTTCTTTCCAAATTCAGTTTATTAAGGATCACCTCAAGAAATTGACAGCTAACCTGATTGAAGGATTTTTCTGCATCAAACTACATTGTTTACAAATCATACTTAGTAAAAACATTACGAAGACACCTTGAACATCACGTACAAGGCCTCAACACACATTGTGCAAATGTTGTTATTTGTTTTCATCCATAAGGCGAAGCAGCTATCAATAGATCATAACAATGTCAGCCTGATTAAGGCCTCGGCTCGAGAGCAAGGCTGCTTTTTGTTATAAATAATGAAGCATTTCCGAGTTTAAGGGAGAGGAGCACTTGCTGTCATTGCGAGGTCACTACACTCTGGAACCTCAGCCCAGCTGCTTGCTGATCCCTCTGCGAGTAGGGATGTCCCACCTGTGACAAATATGGGGACCTACATTTTTTCCTTTTAGGTAACGGGCTGGATCATCCAATAGGGGATTCTTGGCAGAACACATACATACACCCAAGGCATCTAGGTTAGGGAACGCATAGTAGGAGTACGCTATATATACATATATTTATTGTTTCTCTATGCATGCATATATACATTGTTTTAGCAAGATGGTGGAACTGTTCATTCTGTTTACTGTCCTTATATTGCTAATCACTTTCATCTGCTTCTTTCTATTGATCTTTGCAGCACATATATTCTATACAAGAATCATGATGGTTCAATAAATATTGAAAAACGCCTTGCATCCACCAGGTTTCAGTCTGACAGTTTCCTTTAGAGAGTTCATGGCATGGCCCCTGTTCCGGGATATGATTTTCTGTCTGAGTCCTTGTCATTCTTTCCGATGATGATTAAATCATCCTCTTCCTATTATCCATCCCTTTGCGTCTCCCATTTGATTGTGTAATAGCTGTCAAAGGAACGGCTCTTTACTGTATTGGGGGCATCATGATGAGCTGAATTTTGATAAATTGACCTCCTGATTTTATTTAACTTTAACTTTGCCTATGTTGCTTTTGCAAAGGATCTTCAAGCCCTCTGTTTGTGTGTGGACACAGACTCAGAATTGGTTGAGCTAATGTTAACTTCTCATCTGAAATTGGTCTTCCTTTAAGAGGTGGGTCTTCTAGAGAAAGATCACATCTTGCTTGCATTTAGTAATATAATTCTACACTTGTTGGCTTTTGTTTGGGGAGTTTAACCTCTTCACATTCACAATGATTAGCTTGAACGTGTGCGAGGTATGTGTGGGCACTTACATCTTGCTCATTTGTTAAGATCTCTCCCCCAGGTTGTGTGAGCCCATGCCTTTCTCTTTTTTCTGACCCTGTGTAATAAGCATAACCTGTAATAGGCCAACAAGGCCTAACAGAGACTCCCCAATAGGATAAATGGGCCATTTACATAATTGGAGGAATGCCTCCACAAGAGGCGGACATATAGGCTCTGATGATACGTTGCACAGTACTGGGGTAATAGTAACACCACATGCATACCATTTTGCATCAATACCATGCAATTACAAGTAAAACCCCATGGATTGGGGTATTACCTTGTGGGATCGATTTTTACAGATGTAAAACCACATAGACTTCACAATTTCAAGGGTATTTACCAGATATTTGTACCACCTGCATTGAGCACTAGTCAAATGTGTTTGCAGGCTGGTGGATGGGATAGGACTGAGTGACTGGATGGGGGCTATAGGGGAAAGAAGGGGAAAGCATTGTTTGAAAGAGGGAGTAACAGTAGTGACACATACTTGTACCTCCAGTGTTGAGAATGAGTCAAATGTGTTTGCAGGTCTGTGGATGGGGTGGGGCTGAGGGAGGAGATGAGGGGAGTAGGGGCAAGAAATGGAAAGAAGTCTTTGAAAGGGGAGCAAACTGGAATGAAATGTGGCTGCTCGTGCATCCAAAGTCTCATGCAATTTTCTGGCCAGTTTTACAGTGTGGAAAAATTGAATTATGTTCTCCCACAACCAAATAAACCAAATCAGGTTAAAAAAAATTCCATGACGTAATTTCGCTCCCCCTGACCAATAATCAGGCCCATAGCGATGAGGACTGTGGTTAGCCGATCAATGGTGTGGATTAGTCCCATAACAATAAAAACCCTTAGAGGTCCATGTCCACTGGACTGCCCCAATTCCAGTCTTTCAAAGCTCCCAAGGAGTCTAGGGTAGTTGATTCTCTGTCAGCTGTTTTCTTTTCTACCCAGAGTTTCTAGTTCTGCATTCCATCCTGCTTCTTCCTTTCTCTTGACATGCTGAATCATGTTTTCCCTCACCACTTTGGTATCTGGTGGACGTAACCTCCCCGGCTTGGTCTTGTTTTGTGTTGTTGTCCACAACGAGCGTTGCTCATGTCTTCCTGAGGAAAGCCCTCTCATCCTCCATGTCTCCTTCAGCTTGCAGATTCAGCTGTATTCTTGCTTCCAATAGTGAAAAATGAGGGGGAAGGAGTGCCTGCAGTTCTGGCCTCTGAGGAAGTCTGTTATTGGGTGGAGCTCACTGTGTTTTCTCAGATGTTGATAAATCCTGTTAGAGCTGAATTTTGATACTTTTGAATAGGATAGCCTCCTTCACCCTAACTCACCTCAGTATAAGCTCATTCTCTTCATAAAAGGGTACCCACGCAAGGATGTCAGAAGTGACGTGCTTGTCGTACTATTGCAGGGGGACAAATGCAGCACTCCACTTCTAACAGGGCCAGCGATGTGCAGCCAGGGCCTGGAGTGTCACAGTGGGGGAGGTTAGAGTGTCATGGGGTCTCAGCACAACATACATATCAGAAGATTGGCATTCTAACACTTACCATTACTGAGAACAAGGCACCAAAACACTTGTGCTGGCATCCACTCCTACGTGTGATGAATGGGAAAGGGTGGGATCTATGCCTGTGAATGGTGGGCGGCTGCTCTCATGCAGGGACAGAGTCTCCAGTGCCCGAAACCATGCCGCTGAAAGCGTCACTGCCCTGTAGTGGATACTACCATAGACTACAATGGCAATGAAGGGTTTTAGAACAGTAAGCCCTGTGTTGTGCGTCACAGTTCAGAAAGTTGATTTACTGCCTGGCTTCCGTCTCCTGCTTCAGAGCGAAGCGGTCAGGCAGCCTGGGACAGACAGCCCAGGCTTAAATACATCGATGTGTTTCGAAATACAGTCGTATCTCGAAATAAATTGATCTATTTAATATTTGTACAGGAATGTGAAGGAATTTCAGGGGGCGCAGCCCATGAGCCCTAATGGAGTATCCGCCCCTACTTCTGCCCCTCCTGTAACTACTCTAATACTGATGTTGCATCATGCCCAGTTTTCTAGGTCTTCTTGCTTCTCTGGAGTTCAATAATATGTTCCTCTAGCACAACAAACCTGACCTACAGTTGTGCTTGCTCCTCAGATCTTTCATTCACTGTATATTCTAGATGGTCTACTCTTCCCCCAAGATCTGTGATGGATGAATGTCTTCATGTCAGTCCTAATTGACCCTACTTCCATAAAGATCTTGTTTAAGAAGTGCTCTCAGTAGTCCTGAGTGATGCTTGGGGGATCTTGCCTGGATGATTTGGTGGGGCTGGTGGGTGTGTCTTCCCAGGCTCCTCTCCAGCCCTTTTTGCTGTGGAAAAAGTCATTTAATGAGTGCTTTTTCTGTTTCCTACTAGGGACCATGCCTCCGAGCTCCATGTGACATGCCTTGGTTCCCAAGGGAGGAACTGCTTTCATGCTCTCTCAGCCCGGGCTTTAATTTTCTCATTTTCCAGGCCTGAGTGGGTCAGGCCCCCAGATCCCTGTGTCCTGAGTTGCTCTACCACTCCAGAAGAGATAATCTCTTCTGGCTCCATGATGGACTACACCAATTAAGTTATTTTACCTGCTCAACTGAGGTTTTGTGAACGTGAGTTCATCTAACATGGATTGTGATTTTCCTTCGGTGACTGTTATTGTAATATGGTTGTCTTGGCCTTGGAGCACCCATTGCCATCCCCTCGTTAGGGTTTTCCACCTGATATATGGGGAGCGCTTGTTTCAGAGCATCATGTCCTATACCCTTTGCTAGGAGGCAGGCAGCATATGCCAGAGGCACATGGCAACCTTGGTCAGAGAACCAGTGAACCAATGCAGCCTAGAGGGTCTCCTTCTATGGTATTCCGTTGCTAGTGGAGGCCCTCTGGAAATACCTGTTGTTCCATAGGGCTCATTGCTTTTAGTTCTACGCTCTTGGGGGGGAGGGGTTAGTGGGGCCATAGGGTGAGGTGGATGACCCGCTCCCTTTTCACTTTTGTGGTGGTAGTCTGCCCAGATCCACCTGCCACCATCCCTTCACAGTACCTGCTTTGATGCATGTTTCTTGTTCAGAGGCCTCCGCACAACTTTGAGTGTCCCTGACCTAGAGAACCTCTTGCCTCTCCCCTGGTTCTCCGGTGTCTCTGGCTTGTCTCAGTGCCCAAGACCCGGCATTTTTGGTTTTCTGGCCGTTGGGCCAGTTTCTCACCACCGACACCTCGTGTGCTCAGTCCTCAACTATACTCTGGGCACCGCCCCCAAGTTCTCAGCGGCATCTGGGTATCTCCACCCTGGGACACCCTCTGCCTGGGTTCCTTACTTCAATGCTTGTAAGGGGCCTCCTCTTTCTGCCGTCCACCTCCCCGCTCAGAAAACACAAGTGCTGACCAGAACCTGCTGCTGGGGCTCCTACCCAGCTGCTGGTGTCTGTCGTCGAATCGCTTGGGTCCTGTCTGTTTGCTTCCAGAGGCCTGTTCTTGCGACGCCTCATAGCTTCAAAGTGGCCCCTACCATTCACCAGAGTGTGCTGTTGCATGCTGTCTTCATCGCTGCGCTCACTGCGGGTCACGGTGTCGTCCAATCGGTATCTGGGCTCTTTGTGGTGCCTAACGATGACTCCGAAGCAGGATGGCTTCAGATTGGTGAGTCTGGAGCTAATGAGAGCTTTTTGGTCGCTTTGCAGGCCTGGCCGAAGCAGAGCTCAGCGACTCAGCACCCTACTCCATGATCGGCCAAGCCGCGCACCACGGACACAATTTGAAAAGCATCTGGCTTTAGCAAAGCCAAGAGCAGCGAGCTGAGAGCATTGGCAAAACAGGACCGATTGTCCTTTCCAGTACTTGTCATGCAATGATCAATCTTTTGACAGTCACTGATAATGCAGCTTCTTATATTCTAAATAGCTGTTTTTCCTGCTTCATACTTTTCGCTATTCATATAAACAATGACAGCGCTACTCTTCAGACTGTTTATTATTTTAGAAACTATAATCGGTTCAGTGCTGTTCAGTGGTCCCTGTGTAACCTTTGAGGGAGCTTTCAGAGAGGGCTCGCTTTGCTAAAGATTCTCTACATATACACACATCCACACAGACATAAGTATATATTTTTCAACCGCGGTTAGGCTACTTTAGGGAGTCTCAAGACTTAAAGATGAATCAGTTTCAGCACAACAAGATTAGATAACTCCAGAAGTTGTCTAACGAATAATTGTCTGGCCATTTGCCCATTATAAAGACAAGAGGCTTGATTAAAATCCTAATCTTTTCATTCCTGTTCAAAAGGGCATACTGCACTTCTTAATTAATTCTCATGATAAATATGCAAAGAGTTTTCTGTAGTCTCGTTATCCGTAGTGTGACTGACGGCTGTGTGATACCATTTGTAATGCAGTAATTGGGCACTTTCAACGAGTTGTCATCACCTCCTCTGCAGAGCAGGATTTGAAAGGACAGTGGGCTACTGTAAGGCTCGTCAAGTCCGAGTTCAGAAATGTTGCAACTCTTTTGCATCAAGAAGTCCTGAGCCCTGCCATTACATTCATTTATACGTATTGTGTACATTTGTCCTGCATTTTAATTGCCTCTTATATAGAGGTTACCATGACTGAAATAGTGTCTCATTTAAAGTATGAAAAATATCAGTTCAGATTCAGCACAAGTCCAAGTACTTTTATCACTCTGTAGGCTTAATACTTTTTAAAGCATCGTGCATTGCTAATATGAATTATTTTTTACAATTGGCAGGGCGATGCTCATATGCAGATCAAAACAAACTTTAGTATAATGTGGCACAATCCAACCTTTGTTCAGGAAGCAGCAAGAAGTAGAAATATCAGTTGAAATGACCAAATGAGGACTCCCTGCATTTTGCCAAAGGAGCTCTCTTAGAAGCCTAGCCATGCAAAAGTGGAGGCATTCACGTCACTGAATGCTGGGTTATGATAGGGCTTTATTAAGGGGCGGTGGAAGTACGTGCTCTCCCTAGCAGGCCTTGTGGATTCCGCCTACGGTGCTCAGCCACATTCGCAGGCTGCCAGGTAGGGGCGTAGGAGACACTACATTTCTCAGGGGGGCCGAGACAGTCTTGGGGACTTTCGATTGACCCTATACAAATTGCTTGTGAAGTTCAGATTCTCATAAACGTATACAATCACATACTGTTGAAGTGAAATAGAAAGGCAGGCATTTAATCAAAGCGTGCAAGTATGTTTTATTGTCATTCACAAGTTATATACATTCTGCAAAGTAATTACGTTAAATGTGAAATAAACATGCTTCTGTTTATAAGGGTTCTGGGTGTTTCGGGTTTTAAAGACGTTTTAGGGTTCAGGTCTGGGTTTCAGAAAGAGAATCGTAAGACCAGTAAAGGTGTTTTTAGCATTCAGACGTGGGTAAGTACAGAATACTGAAGGTTTTAAAGGCGTTTTAAGGTTCAGTGGTGGGTAGTGATGAATGGTGGTTAGGGAATTTTAGGTTTCAATGGGCAGGCAGAGGTAAAAGGAGGTAGGGGGTGTTGGAAATTTGCCCTTTATGCAGGGTCACCCCAATTTTCTTTTTGGCCTTTTTGATAAATACTATTTTTATTAACTATAGAACTGTGTGCACTTTACCCTTAATAATCAGTGGTAAAATGCATTTGCTCATTCTTTCAACATGGTAAAATTGGTATACTCCTGATTGGCATATTTACCTCACCAATAAGTCCCTAATATGTGGTGTCCACACTCTATCTAGGGCCTGTAAGTTAAATGTCACCAGTGGGCTGCAGCACTCATTGTGCTGACCACCACAATGACAGAATAAAGCATGCTTCCAGGCTTGCCGCTTAAGTCTGGTTGTGCTGTTTTAAACTCCAAATTTGGCAGGGGCGGCTCCTCCACTAGGGTAGAGGAGCGGCGCCCCACTGCTTTCTCGCAGTGCGAGAAAGCCAAAACATAAAATGGTAATACATTTTGGTTATTACCATTTTATGTTTCTTTGCGCATTGTGGGCAGGCGGCCGGGTGGGTGCAGCTGCCCGGGCAGGGCGGGAGTGGTTTGCCACTCCTGTGTGTGCAAAGACTGTTTGGTTGGCACTCTCGTGCCGCCCGAATCAGTCATGCGCACTCTGCACTCTCCATGAAGGCTACATTGCAGACTACATGGGGAACATGCCATCCTCTACAGCCCCTGGCTGGGCGGCGTCCCGACCAATCACAACACTCCACTGGAGCATTGTGATTGGCTTAGGGGAGGGCAGGGAGGCTGCCTGCTTCCTGTTCCTGTTGGAGGCAGGAGAGCAGGAGCAGTGAAGACGCGGGACCCGGCACGGTGGAAAGGTAAGTTTAAATTATTTATTTTTAATTATTGACCCCCCTCCCCGCGCAACCCCGCGCCCGCCCCCCCACCCGCAAGTCATGCCGGCCTCTACTGCAATTTGACCTGTCAAACTAAACCCTTTTAACAGTCCTAAACCTACCTTTTAAATATGAATAAGTCACCCCTAAGGTAGGCCTTATTGTCCATAGGGTAAGGTGCATGGTATTTAAAGGTAGGACATGTAGAAGTTCAGTATTCCATATGTTCCTACAGCAAAAAATCATAAAAGCTATTTTCTCTGTAACAAGGCTGGTTGCTTCTATTGAGAAATGTGGGATTGCTTTATAACACCTTATAATGCGCATTTCAGATTGGTAATAGCTACAGAAATATTTCAAGGACTCTTTTTAATGTTAAACAAAATCCAAATTAATGGTCAAGTCGAATATTTTCTAACTATTATAGAAAAGGTACTTTTGAAAAATTACATTTTGCCTGCCTAAAGCCTCTGCAGGCCTTTCTGTGAGTATTCAACAGTTACCTGGCAGCTTGGTGGCTCCCCTGTGGTGAGGAGCGCAGTGCTCGCAGAACAGGAACAATGAGCCTTGGGTGTTGGGAGGTGTTGTCCTGCCCTTGACAGGATTGCCTAGGGACTGTGCTCAGTCCCAGGGTGCACTACAAAGGGTTGGCCGAGCAAGGACCTTAATAAATATTTTATCAGGGTCCTCCACTGCCACAGGAAGATGTAGCTCACAACTGGGCCTGCCTTCCTTTTTGTCCTTCTAGTCAGCCAGGCACCAGAGAGCTGCCCCAGAAATGGTTTACAGAGACCACTAGGGTGGAGCTGTAAGAATCCTCTTTGAAATTAGAGTGCCAAAGCATGTTTCCTCCTTGACAGGTCTGCTGGGGTTTAACATATAATATTTGAGGTGCACTACAACAGAATGCCAAAACATGTTGTGTGTATCTACTGGCTGGTTGCTGAAAGCTCAGCTTTGATATTACCAGACTTCGGTCTCTGTGTTTGATGGGGTACAGAAACTGCATACAACTGGATTTTAGTGTTAGATGTAGGAGGACACTGGGATTACCATAGTACATTCACTACGCACACAGTGGGTAGGGTTAGCCCTGGGAACCATACCCCATTGGTTAGGGCATCCCCTAGGATCATTGTCACCCACAACCTTGAGCCTGGCATAAATGTGAATTCTCCAGCAACCCACTTCATAACATTCCTAGACATGTGAGCGATCAGAAGAGGGCTGAACCTGCTGTCCGAGACCTGAGAAGAGCCCTAAAGTATTGGACCTGTTCCCTCTTGTACCAAGACAAAGACATGGACTCCAAGAGTCAGTTGGCTGATCTCCTGTAAAAGCTACAGGGATACAACAAGCTTAAAGAGGTCTTTTCTGCAACTGCCCAGCTGATTAGTGGCACCTCGAACCTGGCGTGGACTCTGCCTGCCATCTTGTGCATCTCTAAGTGCCTTCCTTGGTGTTCTGGGGGGAATTTAGAAGTGTACTCCTGTGGTAGAGTGGGATTTGGAAGACTAAAGTCAGAAGATAAAATCTTAGACGGGACCAGCCTGGTTGGCACATCTGACCTGTGCTCTATTGCGATCAGTGTCAAATTGCGTCTAGGTCCCATGCTACCATGACCATTGACTATCATTGCATTTTGAGCTTCTTCGTGCTATTTTTACTTAAAACGTTAAAAATTCATATATCCGGTTCCCCTTCCTGGATTTTTGTCATATTGGTATATATTTGTTTATTAAATTAATTTTACTCTATTTTTCTAATTCATTTTGGGATTTGTATTGTTTTGCATTTCATCTTTGTTACTGTTTTAGTACTACAGAAGTACGTTACATATTGCCTTTAAGTTAAGCCCTTCTGCTCTGTGCAATAGCTACTAGTGGGTGACCTCAGGTTTAATTAGTGACTTTAAAGGTTTACCCTGGCAAGAACTGTGATTATTACGTGAGGTGGGTACTTACCCTCTTAAGATAATTTTCAAAAGGGGGGTTTTAGGGATTAGAGGGAGGTAAAAGTAAAGGGAGGCAAGGCTTATTGTAGGATTCAGGGGGAAGTAGTGGTAAAGGGTTTTTAGGGTTCAGTAGCGAGTAAAGGGAAGTATGTTTTTTTATGGTTCAGGACTCGTAGAGGTAAACAGAGGTAAGAGGTTTTTAGGGTTGAGGGGCGGGTAGAGAAAAAGGGCAGTAAAGTGGTTGTAGGCTTTAGCAGTGGGTAGAAGTAGAGGAAGATAAGGAGTTTTTAGCGTTCAGGTGGGTAGAGTTATAGGGGAGTAAGGGGTTTTCAGGGTTCAGAGGTGGGTAGAGGTAAAAGGGTTTTAAGGTTCAGTGGCCGGTAGAGGAAAAGAGAGATAAGGGGTTTTTAAGGTTCAGGGGAGAAAAGAGGTAAAGGGTGCCAAAGGGGTTTTAGGGTTCAGGAGTAGGTAGATGGAAAGGGTGGTAAGGAGTTTTGGGGGGATTTATGGCTATGTAAGGTTAAAGGGAGGTAAGGGGATGCTAGGGTTTAGTGGGAGGTAGTGATAAAGGTAGATAAGGGCTTTTTAAGGTTAAGGGTTGGGTAGAGGTAAAGGGAGGTAAGGGAGTTTTAAGGTTTAGGGATGGGTAGTTGTAAGTGTTTTTTAGGATTCAGGGGCAGGTAAAGGTAAAGAGAGGTTAAGACTTTTTATGGTTTTGGCCGGTAGGGTTAAAGGATGGTAATGGGGTTTTAGGCTTCAGTGGTGGGTAGGGTTTTTAGGGTTCAGGTGTGGGTAGAAGTAAAGGTGAGTAAGGGTATTTAGGATTTAAGAGTGCTTAAAAGTAAAAGGATGTAAGGGGTTTCTAGGGTTCAGGGAAGGAAAGGGAGAAAGGGGGAAAGAGATGTAAATAAAAAGGTGGGATTTGGGGGTGTTAACCTCCCCCAAGCAAGAAAATGAAAAACATAAAAAAAGAACAGCGGAGTTGGCTGTGCTGACATGCTAACTAAAAATGTACTTCAGCTCGACAGCTAATGATAGCAGCGAGCGTTTATCTTGTTGTCACATCTTGTCAGAGATGGGCGCTTTGGTCATTGCACTGTGGAAGGTTGATGCCAGATTCCCTAAAACAATGGGCCTGATGTCCTTCGCCCCATTTTGCAAGGCTCCTTTTTAGGTCTCGCCTAGCGTTGCAGCGCATGCGCTTCTCGCTCTGCGAGATCTATTGTAATCGAGGCGATTTCGGAAGTGGAGTGGAAGCTCCGCCCATGCTTTTGATTGGCGCGCGTCACACTTTATGCTAAACGCTCGCTTTCGATTCGAAGTGAGGCTTGTTTGTTCCCTCCCTGTCTCCTTTTCGGCTCCCCCATACGGACTGGATTTTGCACTCGCGGCGTAACATGGTTGGATGTATATGTTGGTGCAGTACTATTTTATAGACACACTGTTTGGGACAATGGCAGCTACGCTGCATTTTCCGGTATGTGATTTTTACACTTCACGGCGTTTTCACTTTAAGAATGCGCGGCGTTTATCGTGTGTTATGTAACTTCTTCCATCTTTATGGCACTTTCACTTTTACAAACAGCGGCGCAACGTTCTTCAATATGGTACTTCTTAGGTTTTCGCTGCGCTTTCGCTTTACCAGGCCGCGGCCTTCATTGTATGATATGTGAGTTTCTAGTTCGCCATGCCACATTCACTTTAACAAACTGCGGCGCTGCATTCTTCCATATGGGAGTTCTTAAGTTTTCACAGCGCTTTCACATTAACAAACCGTAGCGTTTATGGTCTGGTATATAACTTGTTAGATCTCCATGGCGCATTGGTTTAACGAACATCGGCGTTTCATTCTTCGATATGTGCCTTTTTAGATTTTCATGCCACTTCCACTTTCACAAACCACGGCCCTTTATTCTACGGTGTGTGACTTCTTCCATTTTCACGGCGCTTCCATTTTAACACATCGCGGCGATTAACATTTTTGTAGCAACCTCTTAGATCTTCTTGCTGCTTTCACTTTACCAAACCGTGGCGCTTCATTTTGGGTTTGTGGCTTCTTAGATCTTTATAACGCTTTCGTTATAACAACACCAGGCATTGTTTCAAGGCAACTCATGGTCCAATTCTAACTGGAGTTTTTCCTACACCTATGTATAAACAGCATCCTAAAACCCCGCAATGATATCAGTGTTATAGTTCATGCAAAAACAATAACTGTCAAACCAGGCAGGGGAAAACAAACAGAGGCCACATTTGCTCTATTTTATTGGTAGCTTCTTATTTATGCTCCGTGTTGCACTTATGTAAAACAAACATAAATATGCAGCTTATCCACCAATTGATGCACTGTAAAAAAGTTTGTGTTTGCGTGCGCGTGATATGCTATATAACATGTATACGTGCGCGTTTGAAGGCCTTTCTCACATTCTACTTCCGATAACATGCTGGTTTGGTGGTAGTTAATTGCCAGAGTCGCACAGCAGCATTTATATTAAAATTAATAATGGAAGTACGTAGTATTATCAAGACTTCTTGATTGTAAAACTAGACAGTTTGCTTTTTGTTAGGTGCACTAAAAACAAGATTTTCGTTTCCTGCTGTTTTTTTACATTGTTTGTGTTATTTTTTTACATTGTTTGTGCTAAACAAAATGGCTTTAATAAATTGTTATACGGTAATAACATATTAACTGAATTGCTTATAGCTTTGATTAGTAGGCATAAAAGTCAACATTATGTGCCTCTGGGCAAATTAGTAAGCTTCGATATAAAAACAATATATTTGTGTATTTGTTACGTTGCTTTTGCTATATACCAGTACTGCTGTTGCTTGATAGCATTGCACAGAGGCTAGTCACATGTATTTTGCATATATGTAATTGTATATATTGCAATCCTATGATTATTAGTTATAGTAATAGACATTGCTCTATGTTGCAAACGCATCTAGGTACTACAGTCATTATCAATAATATGGGATTAAGACAAGCCCAGGATAGCGCCACATCAGTTACCTTGTGCCCACTATATACATATTTTATAAACAGCAAATTAAGATGATGCAATCCAATCCTTGCAGTAATACTATCACACAGCGCATCCATATTATTGGTATTTTACTATTTGAGAAAAGCAAACGAAATCAGGCATAATACCTTTGTATTTGTCGACATCTATTTAGCACTTATTCAGATTACAGTTCCTACCATAACTCACACATACTATCTAACAATTCATACAATTAACTCCTACATATCCCTTTTGTGAGAAGTTGGCCTGGCATATGCTGTCCACTAATTATAGTGGGCACCTTGCACTAGTCCAAATCGACTCTTATGGTAGGTAGGTTAAAGACAACCTTATTGAAAGCTATCCTAGTGGTAGCTGTGGAGAGCAGCCTTCAGGCTAAGTCTTGAAGGAATGTAAAGCAGCTTGTTTTACCAGTCTATAATCTCTTGAGTGACCAAATGAAAGAGCACCACACCAGGTATATATTCAAAATATATGTATTTATTACTAAACACACCCCTCTAGTCTCTTTATGAGGCTAGAGTTCGAAGTACATAGGTTATAAGATCTTAAATCACAGTAATAGCACAAATACACGTTTGGGCCCTAGGGACGTACCAAACCATATACCAATAAAGTGGTATGCGAACCACGACTGAACTAGACACTAGGCCTAGAGCCTCTAGAAGTGCTTGGACCACAAGGAACCACCCAAGGTAGTGACACAGGGGACCCACGGGAGACGCGTGCAGTGTAAATACACAACCGCGATACGCCGTTAACTTCTATGGAGAAAGTCGGGATCGGGAAAATAGAGGAAAGGGACACTTAAAAGAGGACTAGGACAAAACCCTTTGAGATCTAGGACTTTGAAGAGTCTCTACCCACGGGAGCACCGGAGTACTCGTGTTACCTCACCCAGGGAAGCCGGGTGCATAGGTGCCTTTCGGGGTCGGGTTTCGTCGTCGTTTCTTATGGCGATCTGCTGCAAAGTGCTGCTGGCGATCAGGAGAAAAGTGTCCGGGTGGATCCAAGAGTGGATCGGAGTTCTGAAGAACCTGAAAGCAGAGGGGACAGAGTCTGGGTCACTAGCCAGTGACCAGGAGGGCGATGGACAGATGCCCACCGATGTCGAGTGCTTCAAGTTCGTTGACGGTCGTCTTGACTCTTCAGCCACGAGGTCCGGGAGGCGTTGTCGGCGACCAGGAGCAGGATTCGGGCTGTTGCTCGATGTCTGTCAAGTGCAGAGGTGTCGGCGACCAGATTGGACCCAACAGGCCTTGGCAACGGCAAGTCTCGAGTAAGATGTAGATCATCGATGATGCAGACCAGCAAGGTCTGGGGAACTCACCCAGCAAGGGTAAGTGAGGGCAGGCCTGGAGCAACTAGACTGCCAAGTAAAGAAAAGATTGGCCTTCGGTAAGGGCTACTAGCCAACGGGCTAGCGACCGCGAAGGAGCCTCGTGACGCCGCACGTGGAGCTGGCTTACAGGACACTCGTGGAGTGGGGGCCAGTGATCTTCGGTGCAGGTGGTGCTGGAGGCTAGGGCTACTCGGAGCCCAAAGCACGACTTCTTGGGAGACCCAGAAGATGGTGCACTTGCAAGTGTGCTTGGTGTCCAGGGGTCACGGTCTCAAGTCACCCACGATAGCCACGGGCCTCAGCTTTGCTGGGGACTCAGGGTAGCCTCGGGGAAGTCTGAGAATCCACCTCTGGTGATGCGATGACTTCGGCGTCCGACGGGAGCTTCAGTAATGCGAACCGGACAGATGCTTCTTTGGTGCCTGCCAAGCAGGGGAGTCACTCCTTGACCCCAAGGGAGATTCTTCAGTCCTCTAATCGTGAGTAGAGCGTCGAAGGTCCAGGATTCTGTTTCAGAGTTTCGTCCAGGTATAATCTAAAATCTTAAGGACTGGGTTCCTACCTTTATTCCAAAAATAGGGGATGGACTACTCTGTGGCCCCACCTATGGGTGGGTCAGGGCAGAGGGGTGGCTACACCCTTTCCCTTTGTCCAGTTTGCGCCAAAGCAGGGGCTGCAAGCCCCTGATCCGGTTTGAACTGGGGTATGCACAGGGACACCAAATGTGCCCCCAGTGCAGGACTTCAAAGCACCCGAAAGTGCTCCCGCCCAGCCCCAATACACATTGTCCTGTCTGGGGAGGTGGTCACACCTCCCTGGGACAGGAAACCTATTGTCCAGGCCTCCCCTGCCGGAGTTTCGTCCAGCAGCAGGAGGCCAGACTCGTGTCTGTGGCAGCAGCATCCATTTTGTGATGCCAGGGCTCTGGAAAGAAGTTACCGGACTCGTCAGAGTTAACATGCCTTTCCCTCTAGAAGGGTGGAATGCTACCCCCGCCGCCAGGATTGGCGGGGGGTAGTATTCCAAGATGTTTGACACCAAACACGACATGTTTAGGTGCAGCCATTCCATAGTTAGCATTTTACCGCGAGGATATAATGCGTTTAAGAGTATATGGTCAGGCTGCACTACAAACAGCATCAGAGATGGTCTCCGAACGCTGCAGAGGGGCCCTGCTCATGCAGGGGCACCCTCTCACATAGGAACCATGCACTCTGCCTTTAGGATTGATAAGGCCTGCCTTAGGAGTGACTTATAGGTTTATATGTGTGTATGCTTTTAGTGATATAGGTAACCTATACCACAGCAAGGGGTGCATGCACCACCTTACCCAGGCTGCAGTAGCAGACCTGTGGTGTCAGTTTGGATGGCCTACCAGGGGTGGCATAATACATGCTGCAGCCCCTGGCAGGCCTCTGAGGTACCTATGCCCTTGGTACATAGTATACCATATACTAGGGACTTACAAGGGCACTCCAGATCCCAATCAGTGATGTGCCTAAGGCACATGGAGACCCTTTTAAAGAGGAAACAGCTAGGCTGGGGTTCTGAATAGCAGGGCCCCAGCCAGACTAATGTCGAAAACCAGTGAAGTATCAGCAAAAAGTGGGGGTACCCCTGTGAAGCAGATCCTACTCTCCTACACAACCCCCCCAAACGTAGGGACATTAAACTAACCTTGCCCAGTTAAGTCTTCATGTTCTAAGTGGAAATACTTAGAGAGTCCATCTGCATTCGCATGGTTACTCCCAGGCCTATGTTCCACTGTAAAGTCCATCCCCTGTAGGGAAATGGACCACCTAAGCAGTTTGGGGTTTTCACCCTTCATTTGTTTTAGCCATAAGAGGGGCTTATGGTCTGTCTGAACCAGGAAGTGTGTACCAAACAAGTATGGCCTCAGCTTCTTCAGAGCCCAGACCACAGCAAAGGCCTCCCTCTCTATGGCTGACCAACGTTTCTCTCTAGGGGTCAGCCTTCTGCTAATAAAAGCTACTGGCTGATCCTGACCTTCTTCATTCAATTGTGACAGTACAGCCCCTACCCCCAACTCAGATGCATCAGTTTGAACAATGAACTTCTTGGAGTAATCAGGACTCTGCAGAATTGGAGCAGTGCACATGGCCTGCTTGAGGTCATCAAATGCCTTCTGACAGCTAACTGTCCACTGAACCTTTTGGGCATTTTCTTAGAAGTTAAGTCATTCAAGGGTGTCACTATTGATCCATACCCCTTGACAAATCTCCTATAGTACCCAGTCAGGCCTAAGAAGGCTCTCACCTGAGTCTGGGTAGTGGGAGCAGTCCAGTCCATGATGGTCTGGATCTTGCTCTGCAAAGGTTGAACCTGGCCTCCACCCACAAGGTGGCCCAGGTACACAACCTGACTCTGCCCTATCTGGCACTTAGTGGCCTTGATAGTCAGGCCTGCCTTTTGCAGGGCCTGTAGAACATTCCTGAGGTGGACCAGGTGATCCTCCCAGGTGGAGCTAAAGACAGCAATATCATCTAGATAAGCTGCACTATAGGCCTCCAGTCCTGTGAGAACTGTGTTCACCAACCTCTGGAAAGTGGCAGGTGCATTTTTCAGACCAAAGGGCATCACCACAAATTGGTAATGCCCACTAGGGGTTGAAAATGCTGTTTTGGGCTTTGCAGCATCAGCTAGTCTGATCTGCCAGTAGCCAGCTGTTAGGTCAAATGTGCTGAGATATTTGGCAGAGGCCAAAGTATCTATCAGCTCATCTGCCCTGGGTATTGGATGGGCATCAGTCCTAGTGACTGCATTGAGGCCCCTGTAGTCTACACAAAACCTCATCTCTCTTTTCCCACCACTGGTGTGAGGTTTAGGTACTAGGACTACTGGACTAGCCCAAGGGCTATCTGAGGGCTCAATCACTCCCAATTCCAACATCTTCTGGACTTCAGTCCTGATACAGTCCCTGACATGGTCAGGTTGCCTATAAATCTTGTTTTTAATAGGCAGACTGTCCCCAGTGTCCACTTCATGAGTGCACCAGGTGGTCTGACTGGGTGTCAGTGAAAACATATGTCTAAACTGATTGAGGACTTGCCTGCAATCAGTTTGTTGCTGGGTAGTGAGGCTGCCTGCCAAGGCTACACCATCAACTGACCCATCGTCAGGGTTCTGTGAGAGCAGGTCAGGGAGTGGGTCACTCTCTTCCTCCTGCCCTTCATCAGTAGCCATGAGCAAGCCCATGTCTGCCCTGTCCACATATGGCTTAAGTCTGTTGACATGGAGAACCCTTTGGGGACTCCTGGGTGTTCCCAGGTCTACTAAGTAAGTGACCTCACCCTTCTGCTCAACAATAGTGTGGGGTCCACTCCATTTGTCTTGGAGAGCTGCTGGGGCCACTGGCTCCAACACCCACACCTTCTGTCCTGGCTGGTAAACAGTCAGAACAGCCTTTTGGTCATGCCAGGCCTTTTGAAGTTCCTGGCTAGCCTCAAGGTTTTTGGTTGCCTTTTTCATGTACTCAGCCATCCTGGAGCGGAGACCAAGTACATAGTCCACTATATCTTGCTTTGGGGGCTTGAGAGGTAACTCCCATCCTTCCTTCACCAAGCACAGTGGACCCCTCACAGGGTGGCCAAACAGAAGTTCAAAAGGGCTGTAACCAACCCCCTTCTGAGGCACCTCCCTATATGCGAATAAAAGGCAGGGCAAGAGTATGTCCCATCTACGCCTAAGCTTTTCTGGGAGCCCTTTAATCATGCCCTTCAAGGTTTTGTTGAATCTCTCAACTAAACCATTGCATTGTGGGTGATAGGGTGTGGTGAACTTATAAGTAACTCCACACTCCTTCCACATTGCTTTTAAGTACCCAGACATGAAGTTTGCACCCCTGTCTGATACCACCTTCTTAGGAAAGCCCACTCTTGAGAAAATTCCCAGGAGGGCCCTTGCCACCACAGGTGCTGTAGTGGTCCTAAGGGGTATAGCCTCTGGATACCTGGTGGCATGATCCACTACCACCAGTATAAATCTGTGCCCAGATGCTGTTTGGGGATCCATGGGACCAACAATGTCAATCCGTACCCTCTCAAAGGGCACCCCCACCACAGGTAGTGGTATCAGGGGGCCTTTGTAGTGCCACCTGCTTTGCCACTGGCTTGGCAGGTTACACAGGAGCGACAAAACTCCTTACTGTCTTCAGACATGTGGGGCCAGTGAAAGTGAGGGACAATTCTGTCCCAAGTCTTGTTCTGGCCCAGGTGTCCTGCTAAGGGAATATCATGGGCTAGGGTCAATAGGAAGCCCCTGAACTTCAAAGGTATTACCAACCTCCTGGTAGCACCAGGCTTGGGGTCTCTACTCTCTGAGTACAGGAGTCCATCATCCCAATACACTGTATGGGGACCACTAGCTTTCCCAGCAGCCTCAGCAGCAGCTTGCTGTCTGAGGGGTTCAAGGGAGGGGCAGCTCTGCTGCTCCTGGCTCAGATCTGCCCTAGAAGGTCCCCCTGTCCCCAAGAACTCAACCTGGTCAGGTTCAAGTTCCTCTGGGACAGTTCCTTCTTCAGGGCTGAGATCATCCCCCTCAAGGGACTGATCTTCCTCCTGAGCCAAGGGGGAAGGCACTGCCTTAACCCTACTACTCCTCCTCTTGGAAGGCACTTGGTCCATTCTTCCAGAATCCAAGGCCTGTTCAGTTTTAGACAGTTTAGCTTGTGACCTGGTCACAGCAAACACATCTGCCGGGATCCCCAGCATTTCTGCATGGGTCCTGAGCTCCACTTCTGCCCAAGCAGAAGTTTCTAAGTCATTGCCAAGCAAGCATTCGACTGGTAGGTTTGCACTTACCACAACCTTCTTAAGGCCAGTTACCCCTCCCCAGGAGAAGTTAACAACTGCCAGAGTATGGTCTGTTCTGACATTGCTAGCATTGGTCACTTGGTACATCTCACCAAGTATAACTTGCCCAGGTAGCACAAGGTCTTGTGTCACCATTGTGACACTTGCCCCTGTGTCCCTAAATGCCAAAGCCTCTCGTCCATTGATTAAAGGCTGTTGTCTGTACTTGCCCAGATTACTGGGACTCACAGTGGAGGTCACATCCATGCCTCCATCACAGACTAACACAGCCTGAGTCAGTTCCCTGACTAAGTCAGAGCCCAACTCAGTTCCCAGGGTGAACCCTACTAAACCCTTTGCTGGAGCACCTCCACCAACTGTACTAGGGGGAACAGGTGCCTTAGGGGCATTGGTGGGTGCTGGACTGGAGTCTTTGGACTTGGTGCAATCACTGGTCCAGTGGGTCTTTTGCTTACAGACCTTGCACCATGGTTTTCTTTGGCCTTTACCCTTGGTAGACTGGGAATCCCCACCAGAAGAAGATTTTTGGGGGCCTGATGAAGACTTTTGATCTTTACCCTTCTCCCCACCCTTGTCAGAGTTCTTAGCATCTTGCTTCTTGGTTTCCCCACCTTGGTTCTGTACCTTCTGCTTCACCCTGGTTCTGACCCATTTGTCTGCCTTCTTTCCCAATTCTTGGGGAGAGGTCAGATCAGAGTCAACCAGGTACTGATGCAACAGCTGGTTTTGACAGTTATTAAGAATCTGCTCCCTCATTATCAGATTATACAATCCTGAGAAGTCACACACCTTACTGCCCATCAACCAGCCTTCCAGAGCCTTGGCAGAACAATCCACATAGTCTACCCAGTCTTGAGTCTGTGCTTTTTGGGTGTCTCTGAACTTCAACCTGTACTGTTCAGTGGTTAGGCCAAACCCATCAATAAGAGCACTCTTCAAGACCTTGTAATTGTCAGCATCCTCCTCTCTAACAGTGAGGAGCTTGTCTCTACCTTTGTCAGCAAAGGAGAGCCACAAGATTGCTGCCCACTGCTCCTGAGGGACCTTCTGTACTTTACAGGCCCTCTCTAAAGCAGTTATCCATTTGTGGATATCATCCCCACTCTGGTAGGGAGGGACAATCTTGCTCAGGTTCCTATGGTCATAGGACCTTTCCCTATCTCTAGGGACATGGCTGCCACCATGGGACTCTAGTCCCAACTTTCTTCTCTCTTTAAGGAGATCTAGGGATTCTCTATCTAAAGCCAATTGCTTCTTCCTGATCTCCAGTTGAGTTTCCTCATACTGGACCAGTCTCTTTCTTCTCTCATGAGAGGATTCTCTCCTGTGAGAAGAAACAGAGCTCCCTATTGAGGTGCCAGAGTGGTTAGACTCCTGAGAAGGAGACCTAGACTTTCTGAGCACACTCATAATCCTTCCTGGGGGACAAAGGTGTGGTTCTCCAGATCCTCATCTTCATCTTCCCCAGAAGGGATTGGGTTTTCCAGGTCAGGGTCATTGTCACCCTCCTGGTCAGTTTCAGAGGGGGCTGGGGGTAGTAGTACCCCTGGTCCCTTCCTCATCTGCTGGCCCACCCTCTGCTCCTACCCCTTCAGTCTCTGAAGACTTACTAAGATCATAAGCCACCAACAACTCCTGGAGGTGTTGGGTGGTGGGACTTTGGCCTGTCCTTAATTTCCTCACGTTACACAAAGCTCTCAGTTCCAAGAATGGGAGTGTGTCATACTTGGAGGGGGAAGCTCAATGGCTTCCTGCAGGGCATCTCTAGATCCTGCTTTTAAAGACATTACTAGTGTGGTGTGGTGTATGCACTACCTACTCTAGTGTGGCCTACTAAACTCTCTTGAGTTGTAGAAAGGGTTGTGCTATCCCTTAACACACAACTCTAAGTTCAGTAGAACTTACTGATATTCTAAGCTTAAATTATATGTACCTTAGGTACCTTTAGTGGTTTTCAGTTGATCAATTCAATTGAGATTATCTGGTAAAACAATAGCAAGCTGGAATCCCACCGCTGCCACCAATGTGAGAAGTTGGCCTGGCATATGCTGTCCACTAATTATAGTGGGCACCTTGCACCAGTCCAAATCGACTCTTATGGTAGGTAGGTTAAAGACAACCTTATTGAAAGCTATCCTAGTGGTAGCTGTGGAGAGCAGCCTTCAGGCTAAGTCTTGAAGGAATGTAAAGCAGCTTGTTTTACCAGTCTATAATCTCTTGAGTGACCAAATGAAAGAGCACCACACCAGGTATATATTCAAAATATATGTATTTATTACTAAACACACCCCTCTAGTCTCTTTATGAGGCTAGAGTTCGAAGTACATAGGTTATAAGATCTTAAATCACAGTAATAGCACAAATACACGTTTGGGCCCTAGGGACGTACCAAACCATATACCAATAAAGTGGTATGCGAACCACGACTGAACTAGACACTAGGCCTAGAGCCTCTAGAAGTGCTTGGACCACAAGGAACCACCCAAGGTAGTGACACAGGGGACCCACGGGAGACGCGTGCAGTGTAAATACACAACCGCGATACGCCGTTAACTTCTATGGAGAAAGTCGGGATCGGGAAAATAGAGGAAAGGGACACTTAAAAGAGGACTAGGACAAAACCCTTTGAGATCTAGGACTTTGAAGAGTCTCTACCCACGGGAGCACCGGAGTACTCGTGTTACCTCACCCAGGGAAGCCGGGTGCATAGGTGCCTTTCGGGGTCGGGTTTCGTCGTCGTTTCTTATGGCGATCTGCTGCAAAGTGCTGCTGGCGATCAGGAGAAAAGTGTCCGGGTGGATCCAAGAGTGGATCGGAGTTCTGAAGAACCTGAAAGCAGAGGGGACAGAGTCTGGGTCACTAGCCAGTGACCAGGAGGGCGATGGACAGATGCCCACCGATGTCGAGTGCTTCAAGTTCGTTGACGGTCATCTTGACTCTTCAGCCACGAGGTCCGGGAGGCGTTGTCGGCGACCAGGAGCAGGATTCAGGCTGTTGCTTGATGTCTGTCGAGTGCAGAGGTGTCGGCGACCAGATTGGACCCAACAGGCCTTGGCAACGGCAAGTCTCGAGTAAGATGTAGATCGTCGATGATGCAGACCAGCAAGGTCTGGGGAACTCACCCAGCAAGGGTAAGTGAGGGCAGGCCTGGAGCAACCAGACTGCCAAGTAAAGAAAAGATTGGCCTTCGGTAAGGGCTACTAGCCAACGGGCTAGCGACCGCGAAGGAGCCTCGTGACGCCGCACGTGGAGCTGGCTTACAGGACACTCGTGGAGTGGGGGCCAGTGATCTTCGGTGCAGGTGGTGCTGGAGGCTAGGGCTACTCGGAGCCCAAAGCACGACTTCTTGGGAGACCCAGAAGATGGTGCACTTGCAAGTGTGCTTGGTGTCCAGGGGTCACGGTCTCAAGTCACCCACGATAGCCACGGGCCTCAGCTTTGCTGGGGACTCAGGGTAGCCTTGGGGAAGTCTGAGAATCCACCTCTGGTGATGCGATGAGTTCGGCGTCCGACGGGAGCTTCAGTAATGCGAACCGGACAGATGCTTCTTTGGTGCCTGCCAAGCAGGGGAGTCACTCCTTGACCCCAAGGGAGATTCTTCAGTCCTCTAATCGTGAGTAGAGCGTCGAAGGTCCAGGATTCTGTTTCAGAGTTTTGTCCAGGTATAATCTAAAATCTTAAGGACTGGGTTCCTACCTTTATTCCAAAAATAGGGGATGGACTACTCTGTGGCCCCACCTATGGGTGGGTCAGGGCAGAGGGGTGGCTACACCCCTTTCCCTTTGTCCAGTTTGCGCCAAAGCAGGGGCTGCAAGCCCCTGATCCGGTTTGAACTGGGGTATGCACAGGGACACCAAATGTGCCCCCAGTGCAGGACTTCAAAGCACCCGAAAGTGCTCCCGCCCAGCCCCAATACACATTGTCCTGTCTGGGGAGGTGGTCACACCTCCCTGGGACAGGAAACCTATTGTCCAGGCCTCCCCTGCCGGAGTTTCGTCCAGCAGCAGGAGGCCAGACTCGTGTCTGTGGCAGCAGCATCCATTTTGTGATGCCAGGGCTCTGGAAAGAAGTTACCGGACTCGTCAGAGTTAACATGCCTTTCCCTCTAGAAGGGTGGAATGCTACCCCCGCCGCCAGGATTGGCGGGGGGGTAGTATTCCAAGATGTTTGACACCAAACACGACATGTTTAGGTGCAGCCATTCCATAGTTAGCATTTTACCGCAAGGATATAATGCGTTTAAGAGTTTATGGTCAGGCTGCACTACAAACAGCATCAGAGATGGTCTCCGAACGCTGCAGAGGGGCCCTGCTCATGCAGGGGCACCCTCTCACATAGGAACCATGCACTCTGCCTTTAGGATTGATAAGGCCTGCCTTAGGAGTGACTTATAGGTTTATATGTGTGTATGCTTTTAGTGATATAGGTAACCTATACCACAGCAAGGGGTGCATGCACCACCTTACCCAGGCTGCAGTAGCAGACCTGTGGTGTCAGTTTGGATGGCCTACCAGGGGTGGCATAATACATGCTGCAGCCCCTGGCAGGCCTCTGAGGTACCTATGCCCTTGGTACATAGTATACCATATACTAGGGACTTACAAGGGCACTCCAGATCCCAATCAGTGATGTGCCTAAGGCACATGGAGACCCTTTTAAAGAGGAAACAGCTAGGCTGGGGTTCTGAATAGCAGGGCCCCAGCCAGACTAATGTCGAAAACCAGTGAAGTATCAGCAAAAAGTGGGGGTACCCCTGTGAAGCAGATCCTACTCTCCTACACCTTTCATCTTCAGACAAAACTTTCACAGGTAATTTACAGACAGCTAGACATCTCCACACCATCTCCATGCATTTCCGAAACCCCACGTGTCGTACCCTTTTATTAGTCCTACAAGATAGCTATCTTTTATTACCTACTCGTCTATTTAAACACAGAAAAGCAAGCATTTGGAAACTTTTCTTCAGACGGAGCCATTCTTATACATCGTGCAAGCTAAAAACCTCACTACTACTTTCCAAATAAACGGTGAGTTACTAACAATATTGCAATTATAAAATGCTTTATTTTTAGCCGCAATAACGTTTTCTTTAAAGCATTTTCAGTATTAGCAAAATACTATTTTGTGTGTGCCTTCTTTTGCAGCTTTATTTTTAGCTTTTTTAAGATGTCCAAACATATTGTACACTCTACTCTTGGTATTGCTGCAGATGCTTCTCTCATCACATCAACTATTCATTCCAAATACTCGAGACACTGCACACTACTGCTACCTACTCCTCTCGCCACCACCACTAATACTTACATTCCAGTTGTAAATCCACATACTTAGTCCACTACAAATAGCTGCAGCTATTTCTCTTTACATAAATTCACTACACTACAAACACAAACATATTAGAAAGATATTGTAATTACAATGCCAATAACTCTAACTCTAACAAATGCAGACCTGTTGCATTGCAAATGCTTGTTATTAACGTGAGGCTTGAGTTATTCATAAAGCTCCTGTCATCACCTACCCTGTTGTTCTGGCTTATGCCTTCTTCTGGGGACAAGCACTACCAGGGCTACAGCTTCCTCGTTGCCCTGCAGGCTCAAATTCAAGTTGCAGATAAGGAAGTGCCGAGAAGGGGCTGGCCGCCAAATGATCCTTGGCCAGCCATCCAGCGGGTGGTGCATGAAGATGCCAGTCCTTCTGAGTAGCGGGGGCAGGATGCAGACAGCAAATGCATGTTTCTCCTGTTTCCCCTGCTGTTCCCACAGGTGCAGGCTGCAAGCAGGGCCGGACTGGGAAACAAAACCGGCCCTGGCAAAGTGCTCGGCTGGCCCCCCCCCCCGGGTATTGGGGGTGGGGCCGAGCACTTTGCCAGGTCCGGTTTCGGCCGATTTTGTTACAGGGGCCGATTTTGCAGCTATGCTGCAAAAACGGCCCTGTAACAAAAACGGCCCCCCAGGCAGTGGTGGCTGCTGACATTTGAAAGTGGTGGGGCGTAAACTTTCTGTTGCAGTGCACAGCGTCGAGCGAGCGCAGCGAGCGAGACCGTACATCTTAAGAGGGGTTCGGGGGGGTTTTCCCCCGAGAAAATTTTGAAAAACGAGTGGGTAAATGGTGCATTTTCAAGCAAATGTGAGAAGCAAGAAGGTTAATAAAGCAATTGTGAAAGTGCAGTTATTACATTAATAAAGGGATACCATATAACAACATGTGGATAGAAATGTTTCTGAAGCTTTGTAAAGTTAATATTCAAGCTTAAGAGTTCAATACCGATTCCAACATGGCTACGGTTTAGTCAGAAGCAAAGATTTCTCAAGATAGGCTGTGCTATGGTAACATTCAATTGAGCCCCTGCTCTCCTATAATACACATGCAATGCAAATTTTGAATAAACTTGTTCCAAATAAATATATATATTTATTGGGCCCAATGGGTTGCACTCATTTCCAGTACCGCAGAAGAAGCACACACGCTAGTATCTTCCCACAAGCACATATTAACACCCACACACAACTTATTTAAATTATTTTCCATTCCTCTGAGAAACTGAGGGCTGATCTGGCGTCCAGATAATTAACATGGGAAGGGCCTGTCGGCAGCGAACATGTCCAGGGCTTGCGCACATGCACTGTCTGCTGTCTAGGCAAATGCCCTTCACAACCAGGCGGCTAAAGAGGGTGGGAATAGTCAGAAGCTAGGGATGGAAAAACAGGAGGAAGGAAAAACTGTCCAAAGGAAGGAAACATTAGAACAACAGCCCTGTGGGAAAATATGAAACCGCATTACATTCTCTGTCCAACTGGTTCGTCATGCAGTCGCTGCAAGAATGGCTGATTGAATACGTGTGTAGTTCATTTTAACGGAACTGTCATGCTGTCTGTAGTCTTTTGTAAATTTTCTAAATAAACATGTGATTTACAACTTGCAATTTTACAAGGCAAAGCCCCTGTTCTCTCAAGTTTACAAATTCCAAATGTGAGCTGACTATCATGTGAAGGCTTTTTCTTTGAATGCTGGTACTTGTAGTTTGTTTTTACCCCTTTATAACTTCGGGAGTGCAGGTACCGGAATAATAAGAAAAAATCTGGAATGGCTTTTTGGTGTGTTCTAGTCCCTGCTTCTTATAGAGTTGTTGATGTCCGTGACCTCCTGGCGGTTAAAAACACATTATAAGTCTATGGGGTGATATTGCGATTACTTTGAAATCTAGCATCTATATGCAATCTTGTCTGATCAATTACACATGTATACCAGAAAACTGAGGGCTTGTTCCTAATTTAGATTCCTGCTCCTAACGTGACAACGATCCTTTGCCAACTCCTGTGTTTCAGTCTTGCTTCCATTCACCTACTCCACATGCAGTGAGGTAGGCATAATGTGCAAGGTAGCTGCTAAACTCGGCCTACTGGATGTATTGCTGAACAATTCTCAAGAAAGTCTACGAAAGCTCCAGCCGAACAACGTTCAACTAAGGCTAAAAGTCTTTTTAAGCATGTCAACAATGGTTAAGCATGAGAAACAGACTACGCCTTTCCCGCTCAGAAAATATTCTGGCCCATCGTTCACCTTTTAAATAATCGCTTTCCAGTGGTGTAGCCTGGATATCAATGGCCCTAACGCAAGCAAGGAAAATAGGCCCTTGCCCTGAGTTGGTAATAAAAATACAGACTTATTTGGGGTACAGTCGGCCCCTCACAATATGGACTCAGCTGTCACTGCACTCTGCACTAGTGTTCCTGCAAATGGGTCTCTAAGTTCTTTATTCTACCAGTATTTTCTTCGCAGCTCCTTCCTTCCTTCTACTGTCTCCTCTCTGTCTCTGTACCCTCTTCTGTCTCTCCTTGGTACTTAGCTCGTCCACTTCTAATGTCCTTATTTATGGCATCTTTCTTTTCCACTTGCCTTGCCTTTTTTGCTCGTGCTTATCTTCTTTCTCTCTCATCAATATCCCTTTCCCTCATTTTTCTATCGTCCTCTACTCTGTCTTTACCCCCTCGTTTCAACCCGTTTCTCACTCTCCTCCCTATTCCCCTTACTCACCTACTCCTCCCCCATGCCCTCCACAAAGAGTAAACACAGACCCAGGCCCAAGGCAGGCTCTGTGTTTATAAACTTGGAGCGTGAGGCCACTTAAATTTCTGTAAACAATGCTGGATAGGCTGAGTCCATTCCTACCTCTGGGACACGGTGCCACTGCACCGGCTGCAGCAGTGATAGCCACGCGGCCGCCCACGCCACTTCCGCCTGCCCTAAACACATGATATATATAACACCTCAGCATAAAATACGCCATCACCCAGCTGAACTTGAGGGGCGGGGTGCACGCAGGTGTTATTGTTTCGCTTATATGTTGCGCTATACCTCTTAATCATCTAGCGCCAGTCAGAAATACATAAAAGCAATTTTGAGTGAAGACTAGCTGTAATTACATTTGTGCAGGTCTCAACGGCTCTTTTTGTAAAACGGGAATGAGAGCAATTCTCCATCTCATATCCAGCGAAGAAAATGAAAAGAAGGCTTAACACAGAAGTAATTTTAACTGATTCACTGATCTGGATACTTTTTAAGGGAGTACAGTAAGTATTCCTGTCAGACTTTGAAGTCTGCGTTTGCAGTTCAATTACATCCATCGGGGTTGCTTTACAGCCATTAAGAATGTGCACCTTTTATCTGCTCTTTTCAATTAATTGAATTTCAAAAGTATTGTGCTTCTGTTTTTTTAAAAATCGTTTGGTTGCTGCAGGACATCGCTGAGTGATTTATTGTTCCAGTAATTAAAACCACCGACGACTTACAATGGTCACTGCTGTCACTCCAGTTTTCCCGTGGCCATATTTTAGTGTGTTTATATTTATATTCGGTCAGCTTGGGAGGTAGGTATGTGCAGACAGAAAAAAAGCGGCCTCCAACCACTTCGATGCCGACTGAGCAACGTATGCACACTTTATTAATACATCCTTTAGAAGGGGGTTCACTAACATTATAATCTGCATTGAGGATGTCTCCCGGTACATACTTAGAGATGGCATTAAAAGCCAACGCGTTGATAATAGGTTGATCCTGTATTTAAGTTTTATCTCTTCCAGTCGCGGCAGATAATATTCGGGGGGAGGAAGAGGGGGGTCGCGCGGGTGTTGGGGGGGTCGCGCGGGTGTTGTTGCGGGGGGGGGGGATGTAAAAAGAAAATGAAAAGTAACTTACCTGACCGGGTCTGCCTCTGCTGCTCGGCCGGGTCCCGCGCCGCCTCTGCTGCTTCTGAACACAGGAACAGGCATGCTGCTCCCTCCCCTCCTGTAAAGCCAATCACAACGCTGCAATGGCAGCGTTGTGATTGGTGCAGAGTCCGGTGCAGAGTCAGGGGCAGCGCCCAGCCGGGCACCAGTAGGGACGCCATTTTCTCTATGTAGGCTGCATGCAGCCTACATAGAGAAAATGTAGAGTACGCATGACTGCTTTGGTCGGCCCCCAGGGCCGACCAAGCAGTCTGGGCACTTAGAGTGGTGCAAGCCACTCCTCCCTGACCCGCCCACACGCCCGCCCCCAACCAGGCAATCCCTCCCACCCGCCCCCAACCAGGCATACTCCTGACGTCTGCTTTCTGCAGCGCGAGAAGCAGGAAATAAAATGGTATTTTAAATACCATTTTATTTTCTGCTTCTGGCGCAGCGAGAAAGCAGTAGGGCGGCGCCCCAACGCCCTAATGGAGCGGCCGCCACTGCGGCCCCAGGGGCCCAAAACCGGCCCCCACCCTGGAGGCCCACCGGGGAAACGCCCAGTTCCTGCTACGGCCAGTCCGGCCCTGGCTGCAAGCAGCTGTAACTGGCCGTGGGCGGCGGCAGGTCAGCAGTCAAGAGCACTGCCTTTATAGGTAGAGCTTTCACTTGGTAATTGCCGTTCGAATGGTGGAGATGAGTGGGAAAATTCTTCTGTCCCCTCGTCCCCCCACACCTGTCCCCCAAGTCCCCCTCACTCCGAATTCTGGGGGGGGGGATAAATCCCCTGCATGCCCGACACTTCCTACGCACATGCTCCAAGGAGGTAGGCAGGAGTCTGGAAATGCCTCCCATCATCTTGCGGCACATGGGGTGGAGAATGGGTGGAGTTTGTGTGCCACCTCCCTTTTTAAGTGACTGCACCCTATGACTCTCATTTGATTGTGCCCTCATCCCGCACCATCGGCAAAAATATTCTCTTTTCTGAAATTCACCACCTAATGACCCCATGTTTTTCACAAAAGCATCTGTTCATCAATTTTAAGTGTGTCAGCCTCACAAGGGTCTCAGTAACCAAATCTTGCCTTCTTCTCTCAACTCAGCTCGTCCTGGTCACTAGCTCCCTGCACACAGCCTCATCTTCAGTTACTTGTGCAATCATTGCTTCACTGGTTTTGGAATATGAAGCTCGTACAGTGACTAGTAGTTGCTGTTGGGTAAGACGACTTCTAAACATGTTTCACTGCAGAGAAGGGGGTTCATGTGTTTCGGGGTTCGTTTTTTGTCAGAGGACAAGGTCTTATTGCAGGCAACCTTATTTAAATAAGGATGCAGCCGTCACAGGGTCGGTGTCTAGCCTGAGGGCCCAGCAAGAAAATGGGCATAGTTTCCACGAGGATAATGTTATCAAATGTTATCACACCATTTTCTCTCGTATTTAACAAGTTTGGGAAAAAGAGATCTCATGCATTTATGACTTTTCCTTGGGTGCATCTGGAATGGGTATTAGCAATCCCAGGGAAAGATAAAGGTACTCCTGACAGATGTCATAGTCCAGATGCTAAGTGTGCAGGGGTCGCACATTTTGCTCGTGGCAACAGGGAACCTCTTTAGTTTTAGAGAAGCCTTGAGAAATGCTTTACTCGAGGAATTTAGTTCAGGCGGTCCTCCCCCTGTCCTGTTACTCTCAACTTAACCCCATGTAAATAAACATAAGGTACAACAAAGGAGGACCAGTCGGACCTAAATCCTGACGGTTATAGCTCCTCCTTCCATGACATCATAATACATAAAATCATTCAAAGCAGAAATCTTACCTAATTACCTGCGCATTTCCTATCTGACTTCTACACTGTTACCACACTACCCATAAATAAATGGGTGATAGACAAGAGTGGTGGGGGGCTGTTTATCTATTTTGTTTATTTGAGGTGTTATATAGCACGGTCATCATCAAGTTGGTGTCAGTGTTCATTTGGGAGAGGAAATGAAGAGTAGAGCTTGCAAATCACACGCCCCGGGTCGTCACACTTGGTTCAGGACAAAGAAAGGCTAAGCAGGCTAGTCTTTTGGGTACTCATACCAGGTATTCTGCAGGTCTATGTTTGAAATAGGGTAAAAGAGGCCATGAAATGAAACTAAACCTACCTGAGATCAGTGACCACTGAGATGGGAAGTAAAGGATTATATTTTTCGAGGCTCCTCGTAGATGGGATCGAAAAGGGAGAAGGTCCATATTGAAAAGTAATAAGCATGTGTGCAGCAAAGAGGCTTCCTTTAGGTTCAGACATGTGTGTTACTCGTATGGTCTTTTTTAGAAAACTATCTCTGCTGTGGCAGAAATCCCCATTATTTCACTCCTGTACTCATCGGTTTTGACCTCTGCTGTGGTCTCAGACCTACTAACAAGCCTCAGCCACCCTCAGCCACTGTATGGTCTGTTTAAAATGGCCTGCTCCTCCCTCCCAGTGCAGAACTTACTGTGGTGGGCCTTAACTGTCAAGAGGTCATAGCACTAAGTTAGCACTCGGAGGCTCCTGCTGTTCGTGGCAGAAAAGCTTGTAGAGTACAGTCTCATACACGAGAGGTGGTGACCATCGTCGTCGATACTGGCGGCAATGGTGATGTCGTCATCAACGGGGTTTTGAGAAGATTTTTTAACCTCAACTGTTCAGAGGAAGAACGTTTACGCTCCCCTGTCTTCATAGATGGAGTAGAAGGTTGAGAGGATGCCGCCTCTGCGGAGATGAGTTTTAGCTTTTCCCTTCCCGGAAGGTCTTTATATGATGCTTTCTTAAGGCCTATCTGTTCTCCTCAGAAACCCCTGGGTCAGAGGATCTTGACCTTTTGTGGGATCTCACAGATGTATCACTGTCCTCCTCAGAAGTGGTGGATTTCTTAGATTTAGACTTCTGTAGCCACAGAAGTCGCCTTCTCTTCCTGTCCTTTAAGGATTTAGAGGAGAGAGTGCTACATATTTTGCACTCCTTTACCTGATGTTGACGGTGGAGGCAGTAAAGAGACTCTCTGTGTGGATCATCCACATGTAGCCTTTTCTTCCCACAGGTCTTGCAGGATCTAAAGAGGCCCTTCTTAGAGGTCTCAGATATAGTAGTTGTAGATGAATCTTCCAATGTAATGGAAAGAACTGAGCAGAGGCCGGGAGACTCCCTTCCACAACGTGCGGCAGAAAATCTGAAGGATTCAGCCTCTGTTGTGAGTGTTCTAGAGGGTCCTGTCGCCCGATTGGCTATAGTTCAAGTTTGGTCCATTTTTAAAAAGGGACATAGGCTATCAAACTGACTTTGTATTGCCATTATAGCCTACGATACTGATACACAATGCTTTACTATGGTACAATGGGACTCCAAATTTGACGACGGGGAGTGATTCAAGCATGTGAGTCTTTGAAATATACAAGTACTGGAGAACTGCAGTTACAGGTATGTAACGTATTTTCTTATTTCCAATGCCACCATACAATGTGCACTAGCTTCAGCCTATACAAGTGCAAGGGAGGTGAATACAGGCATCATTATTAGGCGCCATGCATGCTTAGAGTCTCAGGGGCAGATTTACAAGCCCCTTGCGACACTTTTGTGCCGCCGTTGCCTCACTTTTTGTGACGCAGCGGCGGCGTGAAGAATGTGCCAAATTGCGGCCCATTTACAACGTGACGCATCTAGGGAGATGCATCACGTTGTAAAGCTTGCGTCACATTATACCTGCATCAGGTATAATGTATGTAGGGTGGGTGTTCCCACGCAAAAAGCCATGCAAAATCGACGCAGTGAAATTTACAACATTTCACTGCGTCACTCTACGCCTTCACTGCGTCAAAATCCCTACGCCTGCTCAAACCAGGCATAAGAAATGACGCAAGGGTTTTTAAATGGGGCTCACCTATCTGTTGTGGCGCATTGCTGGAGTTGCGTCACTTTCATGAGCAACTCCAGCAATGCGTCACTTTTGGGTCAACAGATGCGTCAGAATTTCTTATGCATCTGTCAATCCTTGCACCATGGTGCGCTGTATTGTAAATACGGTGCATCCATGGTGGCGCAAGGGTTTCGTATGGAGGCGCAGGGAAACTGACGCATCTGCAGATGTGTCAGTTTCTTGTAAATCTGCCCCTCTGTCTTTAAGCCTGATGTCCAACAATGACTTAATCTACACTTTGATGGTGAACATTTATTCAGACCACAGGTAGATGAGCTGTTGGAAAAAATCAAAAAGGACACGGACACCGCCAAAGCCAGGGGTGTACTACATACTTTTCAACAAAGGGGCACTTTTCGGAGAGGACAATATAGAGGTGCATCAAGACCTGGCACATCTACAGACACAGGGATGCTCAAAAGCAGTAAGGTTTCTACCTGTTGCAATACACCAGAGGGATGTTCTATAGGGCACATTACAAAAATAAGAGGCAGAGGTTGTGGATTCGCCTCTAAAAGCACCAGTCCCACTAAACAGTGACCCACTAAGCCCCCCCCCCTTCAACATTTAACACCAGTAGGGGGATGGCTGCAACAATACCACCAACACTGTAGCACAAGCTACAACAGATCAGTGGGTCCTTTACATCATAATGGATGGGCACTGCTTAGACCTTACAGCTACCCACCCACAATACTTCCCCAAACACAAAATGTCACCAGAACACCTTACACTCCTCCAAGAGGAGATCCACGCTCGGCTTCAAAAAGGGGGTATAGAACTCATCCCAAAACACCAGGGACACGGGGAGTACTCTCTATACTACCTCATTCCCAAAAAGGATGGGACTTTAAGCCCTATTCTAGAATTCAGGCCATTCAAAAGATGCATACTGTCAGAGCCATTTCATATGATGACACTACAGGAAATGAAACCATTGCTACAGTAAGGAGATTTTATGACAGCCATAGACCTCAAAGACACCTTCTTCCACATTCCAATACATCCTGCGCATCGCCGCTATCTCAGTTTTCAAGTAAAATGGACAACACTATCAGTTCAAGGTGTTGCCATTTGGAGTAACTACGGTGCCAAGAGTATATCTAGACAATTGGCTGATCAAGAGTGCCACCAACCAGCAATGTCTACAGGACACTCCAAAGGTAATCAGTCTTCTACAAAAATTAGGCTTCACAGTCAATACAGAAAAATCTCAACTGCAACCTTTGCAAGTGCAGCCATTCTTCTGCACAACATTAAACTCTGTTGCAGCCAAAGCCTCTCCCAGTCCAGAAAGGGTGCAGAAGTTTCTGTTAGCATTACCTCTTATTCAACCACTACATCATCATGTAACAGTGAAAACTGTCATTACTTTTCTTGGAATTATGGCGTCATGTATCTCCATAGTGCTGCACGCACGACCACAAAAGGGCCACAAACGGAAGGATATCTACAGGATCTAGTGCTGGTAGAGTCGGTGACCCATCGCTCTCTGCAGTGGTGGAAAAGCAACAATCAGTGGCAGGATCAGCCCTTTCAAGCCCCAATCCCGCAAATCACCATTACCACAGATGCATCCCTACAGAGTTAGGGGGCACAAATACAGGACCTCACAGTATGTGGTCTCTGGTCACCCACTCCGAAACACTTCACATCAATTATCTAGCGCTCCTTGCCATTCAGTTAGCTCTAAAAGCTTTTCAGAAACATCTTCACAACAAATTAGTCCTGGTCCTTCCCAACAACATGACCGCAATGTATTATATTAAAAAACAGGGGGGGCACACACTCCATACAGCTCTACCACATAGCAGAGCAAATGTGGCACAGGGCCATACATCACAAAATCCAAATCCTTGCAGAATACTTACCTGGGGTGGACAACAACTTCGCAGATAGACTCAGCAGAATGCATAAGCAAGTACATGAGTGGGAAACCGACACAGCATTTCTCTACTCATATTTCCAATGGTGGGGAACCCTCGAGATAAACCTCTTTGCAACCCAGCAGAGCAAAAAATGCCAAAGCTTTGCCTCAAGATTTCCTCTCCCACAATCCAAAGGTAATGCCCTATGGATCAACTGGTCAGAGATATTTGCTTACGCTTTTCCCCCTATCCCACTCATTCCTTAGGTGGTTCAAAAGCTAAGACAAACATCCCTCACACTAATCCTAAAAGCTTCAACATGAGTTGAATTTGGATTCCTTAATCTCCCACAGGAATGCACAGACATTCTAAAACAAGCACGTTGACCAACTACTCAAGCCTGTTATGCGACTAAATAGAAAAGATTTGTACATTACTGTTTAGCCAAACACATCCAACCACTTTCGCCTACAGTGCAAGACCTCATTTGTTATCTTTTTCATTTGCAACAAGCATGCCTTGCATATACCTCAATTCTATTACACTTAGCAGCTCTTGCTGCTTATATGGAAAACAGACAATATATGTTGTTCTTTAAATTTCCAGTAATCAGGGTATTTATGGAAGTACTAAAAAGAAATTCCACCTTCCACCCCGCCAGCACCAGTCCGGAACCTCAATATTGTTCTCACTAGACTCATGGGACCACCCTTTGAACCACTACATTGAATCCACCACTCAAATTACTTTCATATTTCACTATACTAATTCACCACTAATCCTTTATGGGCTCCGGAGTAGCGTGCTACTCGCTGAAAAAATGCTTTACCACCCCATCAGGGGTAGTAAACGCTATATAAATGCAAACCTTTTTCCCTCTTCGATCCCTCCACTATCCTTCTCAATCCAAACAACTGACTAACATATCCACTACTCAAATTGCTTTCATGTTTTACTATACTAATTCACCACTAATCCTTTATGGGTTCTGGAGTAGCGTGCTACTCACCGAAAAAGCACTTTGAAGCCTTGTCAGGGGTAGTAAGCGCTGTATAAATACAATTACAATACAATTCAATACAATTTAATGCCTGCTCGCCTGAAAATTAAATTTATGTGTAGAGTCTGTACCTATGGTTATGCAAATAGATATGGTGCGATAAATTAAATATAACTCTTAATATTTATGGCCCAGAAATGCCAATTGGATCTAACAAGTCTAAAACAAAAAGTCTCTTACAGAACTGGGCAGCATCTGTACCAGAAACCTGCTCACTGTGCTTCAGTAGGAGATCAAGAGCTGCACAGGCTCTGGGCCCAATCATTTTGTGTCAGGGTAGACTAGGCTTGCGCTAGGTTTTTGTGACACCTTTGCCTTTTTTTGATTTTTTTTAAAAGGAGCTAGGTAGTGCTCTGTTCAAGGAGCAGAAGTAGGCTGACAGCAGATTCCTAAATCACTGATGCCACATACGAGGTCCAATGTAAGGCTGAAAAGTGTTTGAAACAGTAGCGGTCCGTGGTAGGAGTGCCGGCCGGGCGGTGACGTGGGGTGGGGGAGGGGCAGGGTGGGGGTTAGTAAACCACGGATTACGGCCGAATACAGGTAAGTGAAACATTTAAATAAATAAAACGAATTTCGTTGTGAGCGCTCCTTCGCCAAATGCCATGCAGTGCGCGCAACGAAATTCGTTTTATTTATTTAAATGTTTACTTACCTGTATTCGGCCGTAATCCGTGGTTTACTACCCCCACCCTGCCCCTCCCCGCCCCACGTCACCGCCCGGCCGGCACTCCTACCACGGACCGCTACTGGTTTGAAAAGCGAAAGTGGGACAACATCGGATGCATTATTAAGCATGCACTGACATGGAGATTGTGTCACAACGAAATGCACGAGGACGAGTGCTTTGGTGGTAAGGTGAGCTATTGTTTGGTGCTCAGTCCTACACAGAATTTACTCCATTTGGGCAAGAAGAGGGCATCGTTTCTCGCTAGTATCAAGTAAGGCATTCAATGACTACCTGTAAAAGGAGGGACGAAATGATGCCTCGTCACAGTTGCATGGCATTATGCACATTGGATTCCTGTCAATACAGATACATTAAGATCAGTGACTAACAAACTCGCGTATTGCTACAGTGGGTGCATTAGCAATATATTAACATTGAGTATTTGTTACAGAGAGTGCCGTCCAATCCCCTAACAATGAAGAACTGTGAAGTCTCATAAATGATGGACTGCTATTAACAATATGTCTGCACTCTGAGTCCTTCCTCACTGTTTGATTTCCAAGTATATTTAAATCCACAAGCAAATGACCCTCGCAATCTGCATATGAATAAGACCCAGCTGGGTCGAATCGCATCATGCTATGCTGTTGGGGTATCTGCTGAAATTAAAGAATTGCTTTTACCCACTCTCGACTGGAGGGCTTATTTTTCATGCGGTGGAAAGCGCGTAATTCTTCTAGTGCTGTATTTTGCGGTGACGTCGCCACCAAGCCCCAACCTGCTAGACTGGGCGTCCTTTTTCGTCAAGGTTCGTTTGGAACGTTTATTATGGATGCTCGCCGGGTGCATTCGACTTGCAACAGAGGATTTGGCTGAGTTGATGACACTGCTCATGGGAGGCTTTGCCACTGTTGGAGGCCTGCATGCTAATTGTTTTTGAAGCACCTTGGAAGCAGCGAGGGTTTGCGGGGGTATTGTACCCTTGCACAACGAGAGTGGGACAACATCAGATGCATAATTAAGCAGGTACTGACTTGGAGATTGTGTCACAACAAAATGTATAAGGAAGAACGCTTTGGTGTTAATGTGAGATATTGTTTGCTGCTCAGCCCTACACAAAATTTACTCCATTTGAGGAATGAAGAGGGCATCGTTTCTCGCTAGTATCAAGTAAGGCATTCAATGACTATGTGTAAAAGGAGGGATGCAATGATGTCTACTCACAGTTGGAAGGCATTATGGACATTGGAGTCCTGTCAATACAGGGACATTAAGATCAGTGACTACCAAACTCGCATATTGCTTCGGTGGCTGCATTAGCAATATATTAATATAGAGTACTTGTTACAAAGAGTGACATCTGATCCCCTAACAATGAATAACTATGAAGTCTCATAAATGAAGGACAGTGTATTAATGATATGTCCGCACTCTGAGTCCTTCCTCACTGTTTAATTTCCCAGTATATTTAAATCCACAAGCTACTGACCCTCGTAATCTGCATGGTCGTTAAAGGTGATCCGTGGTAGAGGCTATTGGAATAATCGAGTTTGGACAGAACAAGGGAGATGGTAGCTTGAACCTTGTGTGGAAATCCCAAATGAGGCAAAATTCGTCGCAGCGTTTTTATAGTGACAAAGCTTGATCTTGCTAGTTTGTCCACTTGGGCATTCATCGACAGCTTGGAGTCCATGGTCATTCCGAGGTTTCTTACTTCCTTCGATACTTTAGGTGGTGATGCCAGTTCATCAGGCCAGGCGGCAAGCGGGTCATAATGTTTCCAATCGCCACACGTGAGTATTTCCATTTTGGAAGCATTCAATTTGAGGTGGCTCCAAGTCATCCACTGATCCACGGCTCTGAGACAACTGAAAATTGGGGAGTTTCCAATATCTTTGGGGCATTTCAGTTGAAGGAGTATTTGTGTGTCATCTGCATAGATAGAACGTGAGGTGAAATTGATTGATCAGTACCGGTAATGGCTTCATGTAGATGTTGAAAAGCATGGGCGAGATGATAGAGCCTTGAGGGACCCCTGCTTTTGTGGAGTATGGTTTGTATGAGAAAAGTGGGGTATGGATGACCACGGATCACCTTTAACGTCCATGAAAAGACTACAACGGATTCAGAACTCGGCTGCCAGACTACTCTTGCATATCAAACCGCAAGACCACATCTCACCTGCCTTGAAAGCCCTGCATTGGTTACCGGTTGCCAGAAGATCCACGTTCAAGCTGCTTTGTATCACCCACAAAGCAATACATGGAATGGGACCGCTCTTCATCAGGAATAAAATCACCAAACACGTTCAACAAAGGAACCTCCGCTCTAAAAAGGCACCTCGCCTCAAAATCCCAAGATACAAGAAAAAAACCATGGGTGGCACATCCTTCTCTGTTCAAGCAGCCAAACTATGGAACTCTTTACCCCCAACATAAGATCCACGGACAGCCACCTTATCTTCAGAAAACTGCTCAAGAATTGGCTCTTCCCCACATAAGCACCATACGCAATCAGAAATTTACAGCATATCCCTCTGTATATAATCATTTATTTTTACTATAAATATGTACCTATCTTTGTGTATTGCTTTGTATAAACATGTAGAATAATTATGTTAAAAAAAAATAAAAAATTAAAGTACAATAACACTTGAAAACTAGAGTTTATCTGGTGCATCTTTGGTCTACATGTACTTCTTCCATTGTGCATCTATGTACATTCCATGTACTTGGATCTGTGTGTTTGTTACTTTCCTCCTGAAAAGCATATCCAATGCACTACCCTATTTCTCATCCTGTACCTCTATCAATATCTTTAATCTACATATACCTACCTCCTTTATGCATTTATATACTTTCAATGTACTTATGGATCTATATATTTATCACTTTCTTCTAATTCAGCATATCCAATGCGCTACCCTATTTCTCACCCTATACTTCTCTCAATATATCTTCTAACCCAACTTTCTGACTCATTTCAAACTTCTTTCTACTGCTCTTTCCAATGCACTACCCTATTTCTCACCCTATACATCTATCAATATATCCTTTACACCCACTCTCTCATTTATCCCAAACTCCATACCACTACTATGATCCCCAAAATAACCCTTTCTAGACTCTCCATTACTCTACCCCTCCTTGCATCATCTGACACCTCTTTTACTATACCGATCCCCAAAACAAACCTTTCTAAACTCTTCCCTCTGACTCTTCCAACCCCTTTTAACTCATCCAAAAGCCTCCTCCTACTGCTATGACCTCCAAAAAAAAAAAAAATCATAATCCTTCTCTCTCCTATCCCTCCACTATCTTTTTCAATCAAAATAACAGACTAACATGTTCACTTCTCAAATGTCATATTCCACTATACTAATTCACCACTAATCCTTTATGTGTTCCGGAGTACCGTGCTACTCGCCAATAAAGCGCTTCAACACCCCATCAGGGTTACAAGCGCTATATAAATGCAAACCTTTTCCCTTTTCTACCCCTCCCCAACCCTTCTCAATCCAAATAACTGACTAACATATCCACCACTCAAATTACTTTCATATTTCACTATACTAATTCAACACTAATCCTTATGGGTTCCAGAGTAGCGTGCTACTCACCAAAAAAAGCGTTTCAAACCCCATCAGGGGTAGCAAGCGCTATATAAATACAAACCTCTTTTCCCTCTTCTATCCTGCCGCTACCCTTCTCTATCCAAATAACTGAATAACATATCCACCACTCAAATTACTTCATATTTCACTATACTAATTTTCAACACTAATCCTTTTATGGGTTCCGGAGTAGCGTGCTACTCGCCAGAAAAGCGCTTCAACACCCCTTCAGGGGTAACAAGCGCTATATGAATGCAAACCTTTCTCCCCCTTCTATCCCTCCGCTATCCTTCTCACTCCAAATAACTGACTAATATCCACCACTCAAATTACTTTCATATTTCACCATACTAATTCACCACTAATCCTTTATGGGTTTCCGGAGTAGCTTGCTACTGCCGAAAAAAAAAAAAGGCGCTTCAACACCCCATCAGGGGTAACAAGCAATATATAAATACAAACCTTTTTTCCTCTTCTATCCTTCCGAATCCAAATACTGACTAACCTATCCACCACTTTAATATAAATATTATGTACTGGCGATCACCAGTAGGTAATTATAGTTAGGACCTAGTTTCCATAGACAAAGCGCTTTTTGTTTTGCTAATAAGTTTGGTGCCATGATCTGACAAATCTTCTCAAAATGTTCAAAACTAGTACACCAATCACTTCAGCTGCTGTCTGGAAAGTTTCAGGGTGATTTGCCAAGTGGGGGGCTGAGAAAGAGGGGAGGTCCTAAAACGTGTTTTCCCCATGCAGTTTCACATAGGGATTTTAGACATAACTACAGCCCGAACTGCTGAATAAAATTACACCAAATTTGGCAGAAAGCTAGCTTTTGGTCCAGAAAGAGCCCTTTTTGTAATTTGGTGTAAATCCATTCATCATCATCAAACCTTTTATTTAGGCTAAAAGCCATAAAAAGTTACAGTCATAAAACATAGAATTCAATATTGGTAAACACATCATACAAACTTCCTTTTTGCAATAAGTTAAAATCAGCAATGGTTAAAATTAATAATCATTAAGTAAAACAGTTTTATACTTTTCCTGGGGCCAACTGGATTAGCCTAATATACATATATTCATCATGGGGATAAGAATTCATATGTGGGTAAAACAATTTAATAAACAAGCCATGGCAATGTCATGATCCCCAATATCTACATTAGGAGTATAGGACATAAAAGAGGGTAAGACTCTGAAAAAGAATATCTGTGCCTTTCTCTACGGACTAGCTATCATAGCAGGCAAATTATCTATGTCCTTCTTCCTCTGATTCCAGGCACAGAGCAAATAGCGCGAGATTGCCAAGTCTAGTAGTTCCCTGGTGTCGCTCTTGAGAATCCTTACTGCTTCCCTACAGTGTCTCGCTCCCATGGATTTTAGTGCCGCTATCAACCATTTCTTGTGCGCGTTTCTATATTGAGGGCAGAAGAATATAAAGTGCTCAACCGATTCCGCAATATTGGAACAGTTTGGGCAAAACTTAGAATTTGAGAGTGTCTTATCCCATTTCATAGTGTGGGTTCTCAGGGGCAATATATCACACCTGAATTGGACATATAGACATTTGGAACGGAATGGGTACATTCGGTCCATGTAAGGCTCTAGGCTAGGGATACATTTATGGTTAAGGAACTGGCCAGTTATGCTATTTTCCTGGTATACTTTCCAAGTTTGCAGTAGAATTGCCTCCCAGAACCGGGTTTTTACTTCCTGGGCATCACTTTTAGTGATCAGCTCCGGGGTGCTCCATAAATTAACCATGCCTATTCTATGTGATAAGCCAGGGAGTACTCTGGTCCCTATCAAGAGACACTAGTTCTTTCACACAGTCTCTATAAATTACTAGTTCCCTGGTGGAGCAAAGTCTAATCCAATATAACAAGGGTTTAAGTAAAACCATTAAATGTATTGGGTTAAGGGCTAAGTCAAATCTCAATGGGGTGATAGGGAAGCTTGGGGGGAGTTTGAAAAGGCCCCTTATAAACTTATTTTCGATCCTTGTCAACGCCTCTGCTATGGCATGACCCCAAATCTCAGCTCCATAAGTCGCTGATGCAACAGCTGATGCTCTGTATACAGTGATAACCGGAGACAGGGCACCTCTCGAGGCAGCCCTGTACTTTCTCCCTATAGCTGAGGTTTTCATTTGGAGGATGGCTTTGCTTTTTTCTAGTTGAGGACCCCATGTCTGACTATCACTTAGCCTGACTCCCAGGTAGTCAAAGTACGGGACTTTCTCAAGGGGGACCCCCTCTATAAACACATTTCCTTTATACGTTCTTTGAGGATTAATGGTCATTACTTTAGACTTAGAAGAGTTCAGTTCTAAACCTCTTCCCTCACAGAAGGAAACAAAGGTGTTTAATTCTGCTTGCAGCCCCGTTGGAGTATGTGAAATTAGCAGGGTGTCTTCCGCAAACATCAAAATAGGAGTAGGACACACCTGCTATTTTAGGGGCATCATGTTTGCAGTCCATCAAGCTGCCTACTGCTCCATTATTGTAAAGACTAAAAAGGGTGGGGGCGAGGACACACCATTGTCTCACCCCTTGATTGATCTCAATCTTATCCGTCAAATCCCCTGCATTATTACACCTGACCTTTGCAAAGGTGTTTGTGTGCAGGACTTTCAATAGCCTTAGCAGGTCTGGGGTATTGCCATACCCATCCAATGCCTCCCATATTGTTTCCCTTGTGACCAGGTTGAATGCTGCTCTCAGGTCAATGAAAGCGACATATAGATGGTCACGCTTCAAGGTGACATATTTCCAAGTTATCACCTTGAAGCGGAGGACCTGGTCCAGTGTACTAATCTTTGATCTGAATCCAGCTTGCGCCTCTTTTAGGATGTTGTTCTGATCTATCCAGTCGTTATGTTTGAACAACACATGCCTGCAGAAGATTTTCTGTGTGTTATCCAGCAGGCTAATGGATCTGTAGTTGGAAGGGTTTGATCTTTCTCCCTTTTTGTAGATAGGTATATTAATCGCTCCATGCCAAGTAGGAGGAATAGAATTACCTTTTAGGATGCTATTAAATACAGCGTTCCAGTATGGTACCCAGATATCTGGTTGGGACAAAAAAAGGTCACCTGGTATACCATCCATCCCTGGTGCATTTTCTTTTTTCATTTGTTTGACTGCTGGATGGGTTTTAGCTATAGTAAAGCAGAGATGGACTTCTGATGTGGCGGGTCTACTAATCTCTGCATGGATTACATTTCCCACATCGGTACTCCTCACCCCTATGGGGAGACTTGCTAGATTATTTTGTTTCCAATTGCCCTTATACAGGCCACTAAAATGTGAAACCCATATATCAGGTTTTATAGCTAATTCCAAGTGGTTGGCACTAGTGGAATTGACAGATATCAGTTTCCAAAAAGTCTTAAGGTCTCCCCTCTCTAAGGCTTTAGCCATTAGCAACCACTGATCCTCCTCCCATCCTCCTTTGGCCTTACCTAACGTGGTTTTGTACCTATTTATGGCCTCTGAAATTTCAGCCCTTTGTACCTTTTTGATTGCACTTAGTAGGAGGGATTTTTCCAACCGGCAGGATTTTGAGTACCAAGAGGGGGTTTTCTTTTGGAAAGCGCCTCTTTTCTGGTTCTTCACGAAACATGATCTTAATATACCCATAAGTTCAGAGTGAATAGAGGCAAAATTAATACTACCTATATCTGTGAGGTCTACCTGGGAAAGTTTGTGCACAAAGAGGTTATATAAATGTGTCATTCTCTTGATAACCATCACCATGGCTGCCCATTTAATATTCCTTAGATTGGCTGTGGGGACTTTGGGCGACTTGGTCACTACAGAGTCTAGTTTTACATCGGGAAACGCATCCATAGAAAAGGATGCGCTTAGCGCTTGGTGATCACTATCCGGTCTGGGGACCACCTTCATATCGTGTAGGTCTGACCATAGCTCGCTATCCACTAGTAAGTAATCTATTCGTGAGGTGCTCAAACCTCTTTTGAAGGTTGAACAAGGGGGGTAATCAGACTTGGTATTCCCATTGGCCACTCTCAAACCATGGTCTAGTATTAGGTCTATAATTTGGGCGCCCACTTTGGTATTTTTTTGTACTTTTCTTGGGGTCAGGCAGGAATGTCGTGGGTGTTCTTGTATCCATCGCGCTATTAATTTCTAAGGGGTTATACCCAACATTTGATAGTATTTGAGTATTAATTTCACCTGCTACAATCGTTAGGGCTTTCCGATTAAACTGTCCCATCAAGGCATCTAACTTCTCCACTGTTGAGGATTGGATATTTGGGGAGACGGACCTAATAGAAACATTAACTAAGGCTATGTATCTTGGGCCTGTTTGGGTCAGGAGTTGGAATTCAATGGCTAATAGGTCCCTAGAGTTAGTTGGAACTGATCTAACAATGGAGAACAAATCCAAGTGTAACCAAATAGGCAGCCCGCCTGATGGGCAACCGACCAGGGAAGGGATTGCATTTTCAGTAAAGCTTAGAAAACCTGGTTGAGATATTGAGTCGATTGCCCATGTTTCTTGGAGAAGTATAAATATGGTGCGAGTCAACAAATGTATTCCATTAGGATCTTGGAGTTTGGATTTGATCCCCTCTACATTCCAAGACAGCATATTTAAACTATCTGACTTTAACATTATTGAGGTTCTCAAGGTAGTACCAGTGTGTTCGCCCTGTTGTGTCAAATGATTTTCTCTGCTTTTGGGGGTAACAATAACCATGTCCCTTGTCGTAGAGTTTACAGTGGAAGATATAATAGAAGGATTCCCTGCGGCTATAGGTTGGTGCTGTGCGTGTAGATCTACAGGGCAGTCAGGGCTATCGTTTCTGAGTCAATCAATATCTGAGGTGTTCCTAAGACTGCCAACTTCCCTGTGACTGGGTTGCCCATCGGTTAGGGGTGGATTTTGATTGTTACCGATTGGCAAGTCGTGGATAATAGCTGGGGAATTGAGTTTTAGTCTTATGTAGGTGTCATTGGGGGGATTGAAACGTAGTTCCAGTGCAAGTAAGCCTTCCGCTAGGGCCTTATCGTTAAATGCCACTCCAATATAATCCCACTGTTGATTATCAGAACAAAACCGTTTGACATTGCATATGTCCTCCCTAATTAAAGATCTGCAGCCCCTTTTGAACAGAGTCCAATGGATCACCTTGTTTACCAATGACTCATAGCTCTCCTGATATGGGCCTTGGTTTTTAGGGGTGTTAATCATGAAAAGATCAAAGGGTTTGCCACGGTTGGTCTTGGGGGATACCTTGTTAAATGCATTTTCTTTAATTTTTGCACAGGGTCTAGAACCAAACTGGGGTTTACATGCAACTGATCTCGCCAGGGGATGTGATTTAACCTAGGGAGAATGGGAGCCAACAGCCTTCCCTCCATATTATGCCCCTTAGGATACATGTAATCATATTGTCCCACGCAAGGTTTGTGGGTCCCTGCAATTGTTGCGTGCAGTCCAGAGCTCCTGTCAGCCACTGTAGCTGTATCGGGTTTTCGTTCTCGCAACAGAGAATGGGCAGGTGCTGAGAAAGAATGGACAGGCTGCCTTTCCTTCATGGTGGGATCACAGGAATTAGGGTTCATGGGATTGTGGCGCTCTCCATTTTGTTTATCAGTCATGCTTTTGATCATATGAGGAGGACCGTGCTCGGGCCCGGACTCAATAGGTTGTTTCAGTGACCCTTTAACTAAGGCAGTAAGAGTGTCCAGCTTAGCTATTAATAGTCTGGCCATCCTTTCCATAGTCTCCCTTAACAAGTTTATTTCATTCCGTAGTACAGACAATTGATCATCTATGCCCGCAGGGTCACGCAAGGCCTCACAGTGTCGCCTCCCCCCCCCGGGCAATTGTGGAGGATTATAATCCAAAGTCTCGAAATTTTCTAACACGGTGTAATGATTTGAACATTCCACATTAGCAGTTATACGGTCCTCCTTGCTGTTTGTTTGTACTGCTGTGGGCGTAGGAGAGAGAGCAGAAACTGTTGGTGGACCCCGTGCACTCGGGTTGCAGTTAGAGTAATAACTGGAAAAGTTTCTGGTAGTTGGTCGAAGTAGGTGATAATACTTTTTTGGTGCTTTAGATTTTCCCCCTTTCCCTTCCCGGTTAGCACCTTCTCTTGCTGATTCTGACCTTTGCCTTTGATTCAGGAGCTAACAGGTCCTCCACTTCCTCAATGAGTTCATCAATTTCGTCAAGGGTGCAATTATTTGCAGCATGTCTTGGGATTTTTTTTCGCACTACATGCTCCCTGTTTTTTATCAGATGCCTTCATTTTGCCCATGGCTTATTCTCGTTAGGATGAAACCAAGCCCAGCCCAAACCAGTGTCCGTTTGGAAAAGCTTGATAAACCGTTTTAGGGCCTGCCACAACAAGTTGAAGCATGCTGTACTCACAGTTTGGGACCAAGAGGGGTGTCCCTGCCCTGCCTCTTCCTGGCGCTGACGGGCACAGGACGGGCCCGCCCTTTGGCCCGGGCACAGCCTGTGCGCATCCCGCGCTGCGGGTAAACGATGGCGCTTAAGAGCGCGTAGAGAGACCCTCCTTCCTGGCAGCAATGGGTTCTGGGGCTTGAAGTCCCCCACCAGGCCAGCAGCAGCAGCGAAATCAACGTCCCGCACCGCGGGTAAACGATGACACTTAAGAGCGCGTAGACAGCCTCTCCTTCTGGCAGCAATGGGTTCTGGGACTTGAAGTCCCCCACCAGACCAGCAGTCCCCCACCAGGTCAGCAGCGAAATCAGCATCCCACGCTGCGGGTAAACGATGGCGCTTAAGAGTGCATAGACAACCCCTCCTTCCTGGCAGCAATGGGTTCTGGGGCTTTAAGTCCCCCACCAGGCCAGCAGCAGCAGCAAAATCAGCGTCCTGCACTGCGGGTAAAGGATGGCGCTTAAGAGCACTTAGACAGCCCCTCCTTCCTGGCAGCAATGGGCTTTGGGGCTTGAAGTCCCCCACCAGGCCAGCAGCAGCAGCAACGAAATCAGCGTCCCCATTCAGTAGTTTTGGAGTTATTAAAGAAAAAAGATTTATGTATCTCTAGGGACGCGGACCCTCTCGGGAACAGACAGATCTCTTGGTGAGATCTCATTGGCTGCCACCAGGAAGTGGTGGCAGCCATCTTTGGATCCGGACTCAGCCGAGTCCCAAGAAAAGACATTACAAAAAAAAGACAAGGGGGCAGGGTAGGAATACCCCGACCCCCTAGGCTTTTTTTAAAATTTGACTGTGTATTGGCAGAGGATCTGTGGTAACATTGAAAAAAAGAAACACGTGCGGGCTCCTGCGCTTGTTTTCTTTAGGCCCCCGAGGTGGGTCAGGGCCCGGGGGTGGTTTTAAAAGTATAGTTGGGGGAGGGGGGTGCTCATGGCCACCCTAGGGCATATCAGTTTCCCTACCCCCACTGGTGCGGGCAGGAAAACCAGTGTTTGCTCTCGCTAGGCTGAAGCGGGCAGGGAAACAGATGAAAATATTGCTCGATATGGGCGGGAGCAGCATTTTTAGCTGCGCCCTGTGGGCGGGACTAATGCTAGCACCCACCCTCTATTGGCTGGGCCCCGGGAATGGGGTGCCCGGGACCGAAGTCAGTCTGGGGAGGGGGGGGGGTCACATGTCTCCCCCTTTAATCATTGACCGTACACCGAGGGATGTGGTCCCCAGGGCTGAAACTTGCCGGGAAGCTGAGTGTCCCCCTCCTTGTTTACAATATGGCCGGGACCTAGGAGATGGGGTTTTCCAGGCCGAAATCGACCAAGGAGGAGGACTGCATGCCCCTATGCCCCTATGCCCCAAATTACAGTGGTGAGCCATGGGGATGAGGACACGTGCTACCCTCCCCCACAAAATGTGCCAGGCCCGAGGGGATGGGTCCCCGGGGGCCAAAATCTGCACAGGGAGGGGCTGTGTGTCCTGCCTTTGGGGGCTGTCAGGCCTTGTGTACAACCACCATTGCGCACGAACAAAGGCCGTGTGAGGCGTGGGGTTGGCTGAATGCAGCGGGTTGGTTGCAGGGCCATGCACTGCTAATTACCCCACATTTTACATTACTCATTACATCTTCTATGACATCATTGTTAATATCACTGCAACATTTGCTGCAAAATTATTGATGAGAAAACTGTGCATGGCAAGGGCACGTGTTTTAGTTACCTTAGGACATGAGTTATAGTTACATTAGATAACTATAACTATAACTATAACTGCTGAATTTCTATGGTTTTGTGTGTGTAAAAGTGGGACCCTACTATAATGTTCCTGTAACCTTTGGTTGGTTTTTTAGTGAATGTCTACGTTTTTTAAATTGTATTTCCAAACTATAATGTCCCTGTAATCCAGTGAATATATATATATATATATATATATATATATATATATATATATATATATATCCACAACAATCGTTTTCACCATTCACAACAAAAAGATGCCAGGGCCACAGAAATGCTTTTACAGCGTGTTTATTTCTTTTTTAAGCCAAGTCACTCGACGCGTTTCGGAGGAAGCCTCCTTGTTCACGAGTACGAGTGCATAGTAAACCAACAGTGTTTATACATTTTTGAGTGACACACCTCCTCATCCTGGAAAGTGAAAACAGATTCAAGGGTGTTTGTCAGTTTTTCGGAGCTAGAAAACAGACTTGATTTGTTACCATGATCATTTTGAATACAAAGGTGTGCTGTCAGATTAACCACATTGTTGCATTTAAAACATCATGCAATGTTTAAAAAAAAAGAATAATTATATTATATATATTGCAGACTTCGCCTCACAACATCCAATTCTTAGGAAATAGACGAAAGCAGACCCAAAATTCAGTGCATAGGATTTTGTTTGATGCCCTGCACCACCGCCACGATGCGTTTCGACCTACAAGAGGCCTTGTTCACATAATATATATATACACACACATATATATATAACCTACCTACTGGCGGTTGCCAGTAGGTAGTTAAAGGTAGGACCATGTTTCCATTGGAAACGCATTATTTGACTTGGCTATATCTTTGGCACTGTTTGACGAATCTTTCCCCCCAAAAAGTGTGCCGGTGATTCTAGTTCTGCATGGAAAGTTTTGGGGTGATCTATGATGCAGAGGCTGAGAAAAAGGAGGGGGGAGGGTCAGAGAAAGTGCTTTTTCCATGTTAATTCCCAATTTGATTTTGAACACGACTACAGCCCGAACTGCTGGATGGAATTGCACAAAATTTAGCAGAAAGGTAGCTTTTGGTCCAGAAAGCATACTTTTTGTTATTTGGTGTAAATCCATTCAGTAGTTTTAGAGTTATTAACAGAAAACTAAGTTTGGATATTAACCGTCGCAGATCGTGCGCAAAAATGATGAGCTCGTGCAGATCTGCATAGCTCTGATTGGCTGCCAACACTTCAACCAGGAAGCCTTGGCAGCCATCTCGGGACTCGGCTTCAGCCGAATCACCCCAAAAAACTCAAAAACAGAAAAGGGGGCGGGGTATGACTGCCCTAACCCCCTAGCCTTAGTCCTGGGGTACCACCAGGACCCCGACAGGGCAAAAAGCATATTTTTTAAATTCACACACAAATGAGAGAATATTCACAAATATCGCCATGAATTAAAAAAAAAAACTAGTGCGGTCTCCCACGCTTGTTATAATTGTAGTCCCTGGGTGGTCCAGCTCTCGGGGGCATGCAGACTTTATTTATAAAAATGGAGAGGGCGTACAGGGATCCCTCCAAGGCTTAATAATGCCCCAGGGACTACCACCTCCCCGGGCTAATGACAATATTAAGTGGGGGGCCGTGCGGACCCCCGGGCCCCAACTCCTCCCCAGGGCTATAAAAAAAAAATGACATGGGGTGCTGTGCAGACCCCCTGGGTCCGGGGACTCCCTCCTCTGCGGGGTTCAGCTAAACAATAAAGAGGGAGACCGCGACCTCCCCAGGGCAATTACTTTTTTTAAAAGAGGGAAGGGGGCCGTGCGGCTCCCCTCCTGGGCCATATACACGCATGAGAACCACAACCTCTCCAGGGCAACCCCATGCAGAGCAAAGAAGGGGGCTGCACGGCCCCCCTCCTGGAGCCATATATGGCTCTGGGAACCTCTACCACCCACGTCCGGCTCCTGATATCTTCCGAGGTGCCCACCCTCGGGAGATAGCTGTTTGCTTTTGCTTGGTGGGAGCTGTGGCAGCTCCCGCCAAGCAAAAGCAAACACTCCAGTTCCAGCAAGCGGGAGCTGTAAAAGTGCTCCTGCTTGCTGGAAGCAGAGTTTTCATCTCTTTCCCTGCCCGCAGACATGCTGGCAGGGAAAGAGATGAAAGTATTGCTCTCGCACGCAGGAGGCAGGTAGCCGGCTGGGACCGAGGGGGTTTGAACCTCCCCTTGCAGTCCACCCAGCATGCATACTGTGTGCCCTGGGTGGGGACAGGGCACCCAGAGAGACGTGACCGGGCCCCAGGGAATTGGGTCCCTGGGCTGCAATTGCCTGGGGAGGGGAGCCGTGTAGCCCTCCACCCCCAATTCAATTGCCGCCAGGCCCTGGGAGATGGGGTTCTCAGAGCTGAAATCGGCCCCTATGCCCGTTTTCCTTAATAGTATGCAAAGGTGTTCCCCCTGTTCCCATGTTGATGGACATCTTAACAAAAGGCCCTCAATCACGTTTCCAGCTATTTTGGTGACGCGTTATTGATGCAGAGGAATACGAGGACATCTTCACCAAATAAGGAAGCACTTAATTCATTTAGTCAATAGGAAGTACACCTGTTTGGTGGAGAATCACCTCTTTGTAGTCTCATCGTCTTCTCTTGAAGAGGATTCACGTTATCACAGATTTATGGATGAAGAAGCTTGAGGAACAATCACATTTTCGAAATTACATGAACACAAGCTCACTGGAGGCATTACCCCTTGGTCCTTTATGCAGCTGTAGTGCTGAATATGCATGAGACATTTAGCCAACGAGGTAGCACTTACTAATTAACCAGATGAAAGTTCTCCAGTTGGGTAAACGATTTTGGCAAAACTGGGGACCCTTTCAAGGAAAAAATGAGGTTCCAGTCTGGCCCAGGTGCGCATTTCACAGAAATTAAACCTCAATGGGAAGCACTTACAAATATAAACATAGCTCCACTTCAGTAAAGCACAAACATTCATAACTTCTTGGGCTTGATGAAGGCAAATGTGTTTCCTCTCGTATTCACCGTTGAAAAACAATCTGAAATCCTTAATGGAGGTGAATGCATCGTCTAATGGAGTGCGATCTGATCTGTAGTGACTGTGATGAGTAGTTTCTTTCTTGTCATCTCCTGGTGAGAGCAGAGTCCATGGTTCTCCCTTTTAAATGTACTAAGTATGCAAATGCCCAAAATTCATAGCACGGCTCACACACCCATTCACACACCCATTCACACAGGCACTCACACACCCACTCACACGACCGCTCATACACCCACTCACAGAACAATAGCACCACTCACACACCCATTCACAGACACACACAGGCACTCACACACCCACTCACAGACTCACACAGGCACTCATACACTCACTCACAGACCCATAGTGCCACTCACAAACCCAGTCACAGACCCACACAGGCACTTGCACAGGCACGGACAGACCCACACAGGCATTCATATACCTACTCACAGACCCACACAGGCACTCACACACCAACTCATAGACTCATAGCACCACTCACAAACCTAGTCACAGACTGACAAAGGCACTCACACACCCACTCACAGACCCACATGGGCACTAACACACCCACTCACATACCCACACAGGCACTCACACCCACCAACAGACCCATAGCACCACTCACATACCCAGTCAGGGAACCACACAGGCACTCACACAGGCACTCACAGACCCACACAGGCACTCGTCACCCACTCACAGACCCACACAGGCACTCACAAACCCACTCACAGACACACAAAGGCACTCACACACCCACTCACCAACCCAAAAAGCTACTCACAGACCCACAGTGCCACTCACAGACCCAGTCACAAATGCACAAAGCCAATCACACACCCACTCACAGACCCACACAGGCACTCACACACCCACTCACAGATCCACACAGGCACTCTTAATCAATCAATCAGTGCTTGTTAAGCATGGCTACTCACCCATGAGGGTCTCAAGGCGCTGAGAGGAGGCAGGTCTGACTGGGGGCTGTGCTTCATTCGAAGAGCCAGGTCTTGAGATCCTTCTTGAATTGCGTCAGGGACGGGGAGAGCCTGAGGTGAAGAGGCATGGTGTTCCAGGATTTGGCATCAAGGTGTGAGAAGGATCTTCCTCCGGTGCTGGTCTTGCGGATCCGAGGGACAGTGGCAAGGGCCAGTTGGGCAGGGCGGAGGTGTCTGGTGGGTGCGTGGAATGAGAGGCGGTGGTTTAGGTATGCTGGTCTGGCATTGTGGAGGGCTTTGTAGGCATGTGTGAGGAGCTTGAAGATTACTCTTTTGTTGACTGGGAGCTAGTGGAGTTCTCGGTGGGTGTTAAGATATGTAGCTGCGGCTGGGGAGGTTGTGGACCAATCTGTCTGTAGTGTTCTGCACGTTCTGAAGTTTTCTGAGGAGTTTCTGGGTGGTGCCTGCGTAGAGTGCATTGCTGTAGTCCAGTCTGCTGCTGATGAGTGTGTGGGTTACCATCTTCCTGGCCTCAGTGGGGATCCATCTGAAGGTTTTCTGAAGCAGGCGGAGAGTGTGGAAGCATGATGAAGTGACGGCATTCATATGGTGGTTCATGGTGAGCGAGGAGTCCAGTATGATGTTGAGGTTTTGTGAGTGGTCAGTGGGTGTGGGGGGGTTCCTAGCTCAGCGTGCCACCAGAAGTTGTCCCAGGCAGAGGTGTTGGGCCCCAGGATGGGGACTTCAGTCTTATCCAAGTTGAGCTTGAGGCAGCTGTCTCTCATCTAGGTGGCGACGGCCTTCATCCCATTGAGAAAGTTGTTTCAGGCAGTGGTGGCCTTGTTGGTGAGAGAGAGAATCAGCTGGGTGTCATCGGCGTATAAAAACGATGTTGAGTCCGTGGCTCCTGACGATGGCTGCTAGCGGGGCCATGTAGATGTTGAAAAGTGTGGGGCTCAGGTAGGAGCCCTGAGGCACTCCGCAGCTGATCTCTGTGGGTTCCGAGAGAAACGGGGGAAGTATGACTCACTATGTTCTACCAGTGAGGAAGAAACAGATTGAGTCCAGGGCTTTGAAATGGATGCCGGCATTGTGGAGTCTTGTGATAAGGGTGCAGTGAGGGACGGTGTCAAAGGTGGCCGAGAGGTTGAGGAGGATGAGGGCTGCTGTTTCTCCCTGGTTGAGGAGGGAGTGGATATCGTCGGTGGCGGAGAGGAGGGCGGTCTCGGGTGCTGTGGTTGCTCTGGAATCCGGATTGGGAAAAGACCAGGACGTGGCTGGCTGCGATGAACTCAGAGAGTTGGGCGTTGATGGCCTTATCGATGACCTTGGCTGGGAAGAGGAGCAGGGAGACGGGTCTAAAGTTCTTGAGGTCTGTCGGGTCGGCTGATGATTTCTTCAGCAGGGGGCTGATCTTGGCGTGTTTCCAGCCGTCGGGGATGGTGGCGGTCTCGATGGAGCAGTTGATGGTGCGGCGTAGTTCGGGGGCGATGGTGGTGGCGGCTCTATGGAAGATGCTGTGTGGGCAGGGGTCTGAGGGGGCTCCAAGTGAATGCTTTTCATGATCTTGAGAGTGTCATCTGTGGTGAGCAGGGTCCAGCTGAGCAGAGTCTGTTGAGGGCGTCGTCGTCTCGATAGGTGGATGTCTTAGGTGTCGAAGCTGTCATAGATCTGCTTGATCTTGGGGTGGAAGTAGGTGCAGAGTTTGTTGCAGAGGTCTTGGGAGGGTGGGACTTCTGTGGTCTCGCTGTGGGGTTTGGCGAACTCCTTGACGATGGCAAAGAGTTCTTTGCTGTTGTGTGCGTTGGTGTTGATTCTGACTTGAAAGGCCATTTTCTTTGCATTTTTGAGGAGGGTGTGGCGTGCGGATGCGGCGGCTTTGAAGTCTGCGTGGGTTTCTGGGCTTTTGTTGTTCCTCCATCTCTTCTCAAGCAGTGTACAGGTGCGTCTGGACTTGTTGAGGGCAGGAGTGAACCAGCTGGCTTTCTTGGATTGTTGCTTGCCGGGTGCTATCTTGAGGGGCGCCAGTGCATCTGAGCTGTTGGTGATCCATCGGTGGAGGTAGCGTGCTGAGGTATTGGCGTCTGTGGATGTCGGCAGTATGGTCATGCTGAGGGAGGTGGTGAGATTTTCTTTGGTGCCCTTGTTCCAGTTGCGGTGGGGGGGCGGTGGGTGTGTTGGTGTGCAATGGGTTTGGTGAAGGCGAAGTGGACGCAGTGGTGGCCGGTCCAGAGGTGTGGTTCGCTGGCGGAGAAGACGGGGTCGAGCATTTGTCCTGCTGCGTGGGTCAGAGAGGTGACTAGCTGCTTGAGCCTTATGTTTGAGAGGTTCTCCAGAAGGGATGCCGTATTCTGGTCGTTGGGGTTGTCCAGGTGGAAGTTGAGGTCACCGAGTAGGGTGTAATAAGTAGATGCGAGAGCCTGGGGTGCAATGAAGTCAATGATGGCGTTGGTGAAGTGTGAGCGGGAGCCAGGAGGTCTGTAGAAGAGGGTACGTCAGAGGGTGGTGTTGGGGTTGGTCTGGACCTGAAGGGGAGATGTTCCATGGTTTCTGTGGGGTCGTCCAAGTGTGTGGTAAGGCGGAGGAGTTCTTGTGGATTATGGTGATGCCTCCTCCGGGTCGGTTGGTGCGTTCCTTGCAGGTGATCTTGTATCCTTTGGGAGTGCCGATGTCCAGGCCCAAGCCGGGGTTCGTCCAGGTTTCTGTGAGGAAGGCGATGTTGGGGGCCACGGAGTCTAGGAGGTCCCAGATTTCTGTGGTGTGTCTGAGGAGGGAGCGCGTGTTGAGGAGGATGCAGCTGAGCCAGCCAGTTGTGCTGTGTATAGGCCGAGTGGCAGGCAGAGCTGGAGTGCGGAGGTGGGTGAGAGTGCAGCAGCAGTTTTGGCAGGAGAATTTCTTGTGTGTCCTTCAGTGATGCAAGGTGGCTGGTGACGTGGCGTCCGGTGTTGAGGGTGAGGAGGGTGTTGGCATCATATCGATGGAAGGTCCAAGAACCAGGGCCTGTGGCACACACCCACTGACAGACCCATAGCACCCATCACAAACCCACACACAGACACACACAGGCATTCACACACCTACTCGCAGCCCCACACAGCCACTCACACACTCACTCACAGACCCACACAGCCACTCACACACTCACTCACAGACCCATAGTGTCACTCACAGACCCAGTCACAGACCCACACAGGCACTTACAGAGCCACTCACAGACCCACACAGGCTCTCACACACCCACTTACAGACCCATAACACCACTCATACATCCACTCACAGACACACACACAGGCACTCACACAGCACTCACAGACCTACACAGCCACTCACGCACCCACTCACAGACCCATAGTGCCACTTACAGACCCAGTCACAGACCCACACAGGAACTCACACACCCACTCACAGATCCATACAGCCACTCACACATCCACTCACAGACCCATGCACCCACTCACACACCCACTCTCAAAGTTTACAGGTTGCTGTTAGGAAATAAAAATTTTAAAAAGTTGAAATTCCCAGAAAAAAACAAAGGTTACAGGCTATGTTCCCTGTACCATTTGCAGGCGTGCAGGGCGTCTGCTGGAGTGCGCATCAAGAGAAAGACTTCAAGAGTTTTTTAAATCATTAATGCTGAAGGAAGCTTTCTCTTGGTGCGTGCTGTCATAAGAGCAGTACACCTGCTCTTCCACAGCTGTTCTGATGGGGGCCTCTGGAAGTGGAAAGAATGACTTCGGAGGCAGGCGGCTGTTACCAATGCAATCTGCTGTCTTGCTGGTGTGAAATGCATTCTTATGTAGATGCACTTAGACCTTTAGAAGCCCTTTCAAACCTGATTCCTTGTCAACAAGCTTCCATGGGGCTTCTGAGGCCTTATGGGCAGAGCTGCTGACTTTGGAGCTGATGGACCAAGGTCGTTTCTCATCAGTGCTCAGCATCCTGTGATTCTGGGCAGATTTACAAAAACAATGTAACTGGTGCTCTTGTCAAATGTTCCAATGCCTTGCCCTAAAGAAAAACAGCAGAAAATCAAAGCAGTAGCATAAAAGAGTAAAGACAAATAGATGCACATTTAGTGGCGGATTTGTACAAAGAAAAATGTTCTAAAATCATAGCTTCCCTGCTTAACTTGTGCGATCTCAGGCAAATATTTTATTTTACCAAAACTCCTTGTCTTCATTGTTGCATATGAAAGCACTTTCAAATATGTGAGTTCAGAAAACCAGTTGTACAAAAACCTATTGTGTGTGATTTAATAGACTATAATGTTGCTCTTTAACAATGTGGGCCACCTACAGGGTTTACATCACAACTGTCTTGCCTATTAGTTCACTAGTGGTTCATGTTTAAAAACTATGAGCCTCATTTACAATATTTTGACCCACGGCAGCGCAGCAAGCCTTCCTGCTGTGCTGCCATGCGTAAAAAAAAAGGGCAGGAATGTGCTGTATCTACAAGACACAAAAGGGGATGATGGACGGAACGTTTGAGCCAATCAAACACTCACCCCCAGTCAACTGATCTGGGTTTAATCCATCATCATTCTTTAGCTCACTCCACCACCCCAGTTCAGACATGGCCATATGCAAATCAGTCTGACCCTGTGCCTCATGGGAACAGTCCAGCCCGAACTGCCAAGCCATGTCTTCCCTGGACCGGAAACAAGCATCCTAGGACCGGTTTCTGGCATTCCAGCCGTCATCAGCCAGGCTTGCTTGAATCCAGTGGCAAAGTGAGCAAGGGACCCACGTCTGGGCATACCCCCGCCAACTTAGGGCGAACAAAGCGATACAAAAGGGGATGATGGACGGAAAGTTTGAGCCAATCAAACACTCACCCCCAGTCAACTGATCTGGGTTTAATCCATCATCATTCTTTAGCTCACTCCACCACCCCAGTTCAGACATGGCCATATGCAAATCAGTCTGACCCTGTGCCTCATGGGAACAGTCCAGCCCGAACTGCCAAGCCATGTCTTCCCTGGACCGGAAACAAGCATCCTAGGACCGGTTTCTGGCATTCCAGTCATCAGCCAGGCTTGCTTGAATCCAGTGGCAAAGTGAGCAAGGGACCCACGTCTGGGCATACCCCCGCCAACTTAGGGCGAACAAAGCGATACAAAGGGGATGATGGACGGAGCGTTTGAGCCAATCAAACACTCACCCCCAGTCAACTGATCTGGGTTTAATCCATCATCATTCTTTAGCTCACTCCACCACCCCAGTTCAGACATGGCCATATGCAAATCAGTCTGACCCTGTGCCTCATGGGAACAGTCCAGCCCGAACTGCCAAGCCATGTCTTCCCTGGACCGGAAACAAGCATCCTAGGACCGGTTTCTGGCATTCCAGCCGTCATCAGCCAGGCTTGCTTGAATCCAGTGGCAAAGTGAGCAAGGGACCCACGTCTGGGCATACCCCGCCAACTTAGGGCGAACAAAGCGATACAAAGGGGATGATGGACGGAGCGTTTGAGCCAATCAAACACTCACCCCCAGTCAACTGATCTGGGTTTAATCCATCATCATTCTTTAGCTCACTCCACCACCCCAGTTCAGACATGGCCATATGCAAATCAGTCTGACCCTGTGCCTCATGGGAACAGTCCAGCCCGAACTGCCAAGCCATGTCTTCCTGGACCGGAAACAAGCATCCTAGGACCGGTTTCTGGCATTCCAGCCGTCATCAGCCAGGCTTGCTTGAATCCAGTGGCAAAGTGAGCAAGGGACCCACGTCTGGGCATACCCCCGCCAACTTAGGGCGAACAAAGCGATACAAAAGGGGATGATGGACGGAACGTTTGAGCCAATCAAACACTCACCCCCAGTCAACTGATCTGGGTTTAATCCATCATCATTCTTTAGCTCACTCCACCACCCCAGTTCAGAAATGGCCATATGCAAATCAGTCTGACCCTGTGCCTCATGGGAACAGTCCAGCCCGAACTGCCAAGCCATGTCTTCCCTGGACCGGAAACAAGCATCCTAGGACCGGTTTCTGGCATTCCAGCCGTCATCAGCCAGGCTTGCTTGAATCCAGTGGCAAAGTGAGCAAGGGACCCACGTCTGGGCATACCCCCGCCAACTTAGGGGCGAACAAAGCGATACAAAAGGGATGATGGACGGAACGTTTGAGCCAATCAAACACTCACCCCAGTCAACTGATCTGGGTTTAATCCATCATCATTCTTTAGCTCACTCCACCACCCCAGTTCAGACATGGCCATATGCAAATCAGTCTGACCCTGTGCCTCATGGGAACAGTCCAGCCCGAACTGCCAAGCCATGTCTTCCCTGGACCGGAAACAAGCATCCTAGGACCGGTTTCTGGCATTCCAGCCGTCATCAGCCAGGCTTGCTTGAATCCAGTGGCAAAGTGAGCAAGGGACCCACGTCTGGGCATACCCCCGCCAACTTAGGGCGAACAAAGCGATACAAAAGGGGATGATGGACGGAACGCTTGTTTCCGGTCCAGGGAAGACATGGCTTGGCAGTTCGGGCTGGACTGTTCCCATGAGGCACAGGGTCAGACTGATTTGCATATGGCCATGTCTGAACTGGGGTGGTGGAGTGAGCTAAAGAATGATGATGGATTAAACCCAGATCAGTTGACTGGGGGTGAGTGTTTGATTGGCTCAAACGTTCCGTCCATCATTTCCTTTTGTATCGCTTTGTTCGCCCTAAGTTGGCGGGGGTATGCCCAGACGTGGGTCCCTTGCTCACTTTGCCACTGGATTCAATCAAGCCTGGCTGATGACGGCTGGAATGCCAGAAACCGGTCCTAGGATGCTTGTTTCCGGTCCAGGGAAGACATGGCTTGGCAGTTCGGGCTGGACTGTTCCCATGAGGCACAGGGTCAGACTGATTTGCATATGGCCATGTCTGAACTGGGGTGGTGGAGTGAGCTAAAGAATGATGATGGATTAAACCCAGATCAGTTGACTGGGGTGAGTGTTTGATTGGCTCAAACGTTCTGTCCATCATTTCCTTTTGTATCGCTTTGTTCGCCCTAAGTTGGCGGGGGTATGCCCAGACGTGGGTCCCTTGCTCACTTTGCCACTGGATTCAAGCAAGCCTGGCTGATGACGGCTGGAATGCCAGAAACCGGTCCTAGGATGCTTGTTTCCGGTCCAGGGAAGACATGGCTTGGCAGTTCGGGCTGGACTGTTCCCATGAGGCACAGGGTCAGACTGATTTGCATATGGCCATGTCTGAACTGGGGTGGTGGAGTGAGCTAAAGAATGATGATGGATTAAACCCAGATCAGTTGACTGGGGGTGAGTGTTTGATTGGCTCAAACGTTCCGTCCATCATTTCCTTTTGTATCGCTTTGTTCAGCCCTAAGTTGGCGGGGTATGCCCAGACGTGGGTCCCTTGCTCACTTTGCCACTGGATTCAAGCAAGCTTGGCTGATGACGGCTGGAATGCCAGAAACCGGTCCTAGGATGCTTGTTTCCGGTCCAGGGAAGACATGGCTTGGCAGTTCGGGCTGGACTGTTCCCATGAGGCACAGGGTCAGACTGATTTGCATATGGCCATGTCTGAACTGGGGTGGTGGAGTGAGCTAAAGAATGATGATGGATTAAACCCAGATCAGTTGACTGGGGGTGAGTGTTTGATTGGCTCAAACGTTCCGTCCATCATTTCCTTTTGTATCGCTTTGTTCGCCCTAAGTTGGCGGGGGTATGCCCAGACGTGGGTCCCTTGCTCACTTTGCCACTGGATTCAACCAAGCCTGGCTGATGACGGCTGGAATGCCAGAAACCGGTCCTAGGATGCTTGTTTCCGGTCCAGGAAGACATGGCTTGGCAGTTCGGGCTGGACTGTTCCCATGAGGCACAGGGTCAGACTGATTTGCCTATGGCCATGTCTGAACTGGGGTGGTGGAGTGAGCTAAAGAATGATGATGGATTAAACCCAGATCAGTTGACTGGGGGTGAGTGTTTGATTGGCTCAAACGTTCCGTCCATCATTTCCTTTTGTATCGTATCTACAAGACACAGCACATTCCTGTCCTTTTTCCCTGCGCTGGTGCACAATGGGCTGCCATGCACCAACGCAGGCACCCTTGAGCCATGGTGCAAGGCTGTCTGCATTGTAGGGGTCATTGTTTTTGTGTAGGGAGGAACACCTTAGTGCACAAAAACAATCATGAGAGGTGTTATCCTCTTTCTATGTGTGCTGAAGAATGCAGAACACATAGAAAAAGGAAAAATAAGGAGAAATAAAGGTATTTCTCCTCGTTGCCCGTCCCTTACACCTCCCCTTACGAGGCATAGGAATCTGACGCATTCTCATGTTTACAAAACCTTGCCAATCTGGGAATGCATCAGGTTCCATGGAAGTTGCGTGGGAAAACCCACAGCAACACCCATGGAACACACCTTTGATGCAGAGTAATGCGTGAAATGGGCCTTATTGACAAGACCATGAAAAGCCACGCAGGGTGGCTTTACGTGGCCTTACAAATATGATCAGGCACACTGAGCTGCCGGTGTTTCCAAACAATGGACGCGCCGGCGGCGCAATGGGCTTGTAAATAAGCCTCTATCATTTTCAATAAGTACTTCTCAGTGCATTGCTATAATGTGACATATTCATGTCAAAGCTTCTACATGTTAAAGATGTTTGTTGTATAATTTACATAGCAAACATTTTCAGGGTTAGATTCGCGAACGGGCTTTAAGAGCCAAGCCAGACCCATGGCTAGGCTCTGGTTTGGCTCTACCACTTAATATGTTGGCTCGCCCACCTTTAACTTAAATAGTGAGAAAGAGAGAGGGTCCATGTAGCCTGACGTTAAAGTTTCTGGCATTAAAATGTACAAATATGAGTTATCTTCTCGTTGTTTTAATATAATTTTGCACTATTCCCTTCTAAGAACATAAAGACACACCATGTTTCTGTTGTGAGAGGGAACTTTATTACCGCTATTCTGCAAATAGTTCTGTGTCTGTGCTTTACTGATATGAAGGCTGCTTATATTTTGGCTTAGAAAACGGAAGGGTGATGAATTTCTTGGGACCTAATGCCTTTGTAAAGTTGCTCCTCCGTAATATTATTAATAATTTTAAAACAAGCAGATGCTAGTTGGATTTTTAAAAACATGTACTGACTGATTTGTAGTCATATGTACCATGTTGAAAAAATATGTCTGGCTGGTGTCATTCTTAAAATGTTGCAATCGGTAAAGCTGTTGAAGTTTGTTTCTCCACATGCAAGTGGTGTAGTGCAGCCCTGACAATACTCACCTAAAGAACAAGTTAAAACAGTATGTTCCAAAGAGCTCAATTGTGTGTGTCAGTTGTGTGTAACTTGCCCGGTGTTGTTTTGCAGACTACTGATCGGGACTAACTTAAGAAAGTTCTTCACAGGAGGGTTGGTAACACAGAAAGTCTTTGCCTCTCCACTCACAGTGCACCGGTACCGCACCTGTATAGGCCTGTGTAAATTATTTCACTCCTAGGAGTTGAAATGAAATCTGCACACATGCCTTGTCACTCCATGCATTGGTTGTTTCCCTACATGAGCCTTGTGCTAGATTGGGACTTCTAATATCTTACTCGGGCTGCCCTCGAGAAACATCCTTTGTCCAAAGCAGTGTTTCTCACGGCAGCAATCACTGGAGCTGTCTCTAAGCTGGAGCACCTACAACATGGGCACAAGGAAGTATGAGATCTCAGCACCTGGATGTCTTCATCCTTCCTGAAGCAGTAGTCAGGGGCAGACAAAGGGGTATCACTTTTTATGATGCACAAGAGGCGCATTTTGCTGCCCCATATTTACAAGGACACGTAAAGCCACCCTGCGTGTCTTTTCGTGTCCTTGTAAACACGGCCCCTTTACATGCAGCACTTTGCGTGAAAGGTGTGTTCCATGGATGTTGCTGTGGGTGCTCCCATGCAACACCCATGGAACCTGACACATTCCCATATTTACGAGAAATCGTAAACCTGGAATGCGTTAGAATGCTACGCCTTCCCAGGTGAGGCGTAGGGAGGCGCAACGAGGAGAAATGTTTCCATTTCTCCTTGGTTTTATCTCTTTCTATGCGTGCTGCATTCTGCAGCACACGTAGAAAGAGGAAATCACCTCACGTGATTGTTTTGTGCAGGAAGGTGTTCCTTCCTGCACAAAAACAATCTCCCTGCAACGCAGGCACCCTTGCACCTGCGTTGTCGCATAGCAGCCAATTGTGCGCCAGTGCAGGGGGGAGCACAGGGATCCATCATATTGTTGTAGATATGATGCATCCCTGTTCTTTGTAAGTGACTCAGTGCAGCGCAGCAAAATGGCTTGCGGCATCGCGCTGATTCACTTTGTTGTAAATAAGGCCCAATGGATTTACCTGACCTAGAAAGTTCCTCACCTTGAAAAACAAACTACAGCCAAATCTCTTGTTGCCATTCACTGAATGGCAGTGCTCAAGTAAACTAATGTGCATCTCCTTGTTAAATGAAGTGACATTGAATTTTTTAAGGTAGCTCGACCTCTCTGCCCTCACTTCAGTGTCTTGGTTTCCTCCCTCCAGCTACAGGAATGCAGGCAATGCACTTCCACTATCTGCTAAACTGTTCTCAACTCCATCCTATGCAATGCCAAACCAGAGGCATCCGCATGCTTTTCTGTCGTAGTTAGGCAAAGCATTTGTGAGGCAAATTTTAAGAGTAAACATCAGAAGACATGGCTCCCACATTTGTAGATTCTCCTTTCTATGTTTGCATTATTTACCCTGTATATTCTCTCATGTTGCTTTGATCATGAGGGTATTGCATCATTCTAGCATAACCTAAAGTGCTCAACAGTTCCCTATGTATGCTTCCAGCCATTACTTTACACTTCCAACCCCTCAGTTGATCAGCTGTCCATGCTGAAGCAGTGGTCTAACAATAGCCTAGAAGTGAACATACTGTTCACCTGATTCTAGGGCCTATCCAAGGTGCCCAATATAGAACAATATCACATGCAAATAATGATGTTTCTTTTTACAGTTTGGTATCCTCAGAGCGGGTGTTATGTCAAACGTCTACTCTGTGCCTAAAACCCTCCCTGAAAATTTTGACCGTTTGACCTTGATTAACAACTTAAAACTTCCAATTATCACCTCTCCTTTTTTTCTTTGAATGATCCTGTCCTTGCTGTCCATCCTCTGCATGCCTTCCCTCTGAATCATGTGCACGTTTGCCTCAATCTCTGTTATTGTATTTGTGCAAATTGTTCACACCTCATCTCAAAGCTTGAACCCAGTCCCTCTTGGTAAATCAGACCGTGCAACCTAGCAATAACTAATGTGCTCTAGCTCATCTACTAATTGCACCGACCATCTGCATGAACTCATATACCCACCCTCACTAATAATCATACCTAACTGATACTAATTTGAATCCACATCAAAGACACTAGAGTGGACATGGAGACATGGAATGGTCTTCTTGAGATAATTAGACTAAACCCTTTACAAAAATAACCACTGGATTAACCACTTACCTTGGCTCCCGAGGAAAGTGCAGATTGGCATAAAACACTTCAACACCTTGTTAGGACTATTAAGCGCTATATGAATGTAATTGTAATACAATACTCAATAAACGATCTGTCAACTTTCCATAGTGTCCTCTCCTGGTCTTTCCATTCCCTATCGACTTATCAATAGATGCCAGCTGAAGGGCTAAGAGTCAGACAAGGGGTCAGCCTTGAGGTGTCATCTTGGGTTAAGGGGTGAGTTATCTCACTTTTGACAAACACTACTGATTCTGGTAGTGCACTCGCTTGGTTAGTGAGCTGTCACATGTCTTTGACGGACATGGCCTTGAATGCAGTGCACAGAGACCATTCGCTGCCGCACACAGGGAAAAAAAATTGAGGGAACATTGGTTACAGGGACATGATAGTTAGGAAATAGAATTCTAAAAATGTAGAAATTCACTGAGAAAACCAAAGGTTACAGGGACGTTATAGTTAGGAAATATATAGTTTTATAAAACCTTAGAAATTCACTGAGAAAACCAAAGGTTGCAGGGACGTTATAGTTAGGCTCAGATTTCACTCATACAAAACCAGTCAAATTCAGCAGTTTTGGTTACCTGTACTCACCCATACAGTTATTCATACACCCACTCACTTACTCATACATATACTAACACATGTACTCACTCACCTATACAGTCACTAACACAAGCACACACTCATCCATACAGCCACTCTCACATTTACTCACTCGCCCATACAACCCTTATGTACCCACTCGCTCACCCATAAAGCCAATTTCTGTTGGAACTGGTACTGAGGCAGTGCCCAAGCCAGGCAGAACCTACCACTCTTGTCAGGGTTAGGTGATTACACTCACTGTATAACCTGTGGTCACCCTTGGAAAACTTAGCACTGAGCAGTCAGGCTTATCAAAGAAGCAATGTTTAAAGCATTGGCACAGCACTTACACAATAAATACACTGAGCATCACAAAAGAGACTTCACACGTGGTGTATGTAAATAAAGATTGTATGCAACACACACATCAGTTAACACAACATGAACATCATGTATTTCTGGGCATAAATCACACTACGAAATATTACTAGCAGTACTAGGCCCAACAGTGTTAAAATGACATCAGTAATATGCACACTTGGGAAATATCCTATTTTACCCCAGCACCCTTATGTGGTGTGATACATTGTCAGAACTGGGCCCACCCTGGAAAATAACACAATTTAAATCCACACAGTTCTAGAGTGCACCCAGGTCACAACGATATAAGGAATCTGTACACACGAATTAATAACACTCTTCAGCAGCACCGTGGGCCAAGGCAACACTAGTAAAACCAATGTCAAAACAGAGTATTCGTTAGCTAACAAACAAGAAAAACAACACAGCTGTGCTGTGCAACTATTAGCAGGCCGTTCTCATGCAGTACACTCTCCCACATGCACTCAACAATGTAACGTGGTGAAAATGATATCCGGCAGGTCAGATGATCATATGAATTCAGACCCTGTGCACAATCCCTCCCACCCCTCTCAGATACCCCGCCCTCACTACTCTGCATACAGGTTAGAGTCAAAACCCCCCACCCCTTGCTATACCGGTTTAAGGCTGGAGTCATGCTTAGTCAGGGGAGAAGCCCGGAGTAACTATCAGGGTAACCAGGCAACAGTCGACAAATGGGGGGGTGGCCACTACTCGGGAAGTTCACCCACTTTGTGTGGAGCAGAAGCGGGCTCGAGGCTGTACCAATTCAATCAAGAGGTCCCTCAATTTGCCTTCCAGCAGCACTGAATGAGTGAATAATTTGTTTATTAGTCAATTAAAACCATAAACCTCGAAAGAAGGACATACATAATAAAAATAGATAAAATCAAAATCTAAGAACGGTTATCAATCATGAACACATTCATTACCATTTTGGGAGCAGTCATTAAACAAAATTTGCTGCACATACAGTGGTCAATTTAGCATAAAGTGCAAATGTGCATAATGCTCCAGCAACAGCCTAGTTCTGCGAAGCACCGGGGTTGCGCAGTCTCTCGACCCGCTACCGATTGCTCTTTGGAAGTGAGCCCTCAGCCCAGTCACTTACTCTCACCACCCTGGCCCGAGCCGGGTGAAGCGGGGCAGTTGATTCGCCGCACTGAGGGCAAGACCAAACACTCAGTGAAGGGGGGGTGAAGTTGTTTCCGCATCCCACTTGGTGCTTGTTGATCTGAGTCGCACCAGACAATCTGGTCACAATAAACCATGATTCGGGTTCTCCGTAGACTCCTGGAAATGAGGCACAACGTCTGGTGCACGATGATACGAGTTGCACCAGACAGTCCGGTCACAATGAACCAAAAGTTTGGTTCGCCGAACCTCTCTGGTAATGAGGCACAACGTCTAGTGCGCGATGATCCGAGTCACACCAGACAACCTAGTCCTAATCAACCCAGAGTTGGGTTTGCTGTACCTCCATGGAAATGAGGCACAACATATGGTGCGCGATGAAACGAGCCACACCAGACAATCCGGTCACAATCAACCCACGGTCTGGTTCGCCGTACCTCCCTGGAATGAGGCACAACATCTGGTGCGCGATGATTCGAGCTGCACCAGACAATCCGGTCCCTCACACACAGTCGCAAGTTCAGTAGTACTGCACAAGGTAGAATGAGGCACCACTATGGATGCGGCCTCCCTCCGAGGGTCGCATCCTGTGAATCGGACACCACACACAATGAGCATGCAATTGGAGTGTCGCACAAGAGAGATGGGGCACAGAGCACGAAACGGGCCACGCTGAGTCCCCCAACCGGTGAATCTGCTCACCACCAACGAGACACTTGTGCAAGCTGAGACCCCATGATACAGGGGCCACACTCCTTAGATGCAGGCACGATTTGGGTGTTCTACACAAGGCAATCCGGGCTCCAGGCACACTACTTAGGTCTACGCTCACACCGCGCTGCAGTCTGTATCCAGCAGAAGAAGTAGGCGCTTGAGAGGGGACAACTCTCCAGGTGAAACACGTAGATGGTGTAGGTCCCTAAGACTGCTACAAAGAACGGGGAGCAAGCCAACATGCCCTTGGAGAGCACACTTCAAGGCACCACACAGCAGCAAGTTGTCAGCACAGGCCAGCCCCTATTCAGGTAGTGTCCATGGTCCCTTACCATGGCAGTCTCCTCCTTGTGCACAACAGATTCCTCTGGCAGTGTGCACCATGCAGTCCAGGATGTTTGGTCCCACGTCCCCACAAGTGTATCTCTGCCCTGCTGAAGTATGGCACCAGTAGTTATACTGCAGTGTGCCTTTGAAGTTGGGGGTGGTTCGGAGGGTTCCCCTTTGAATCACAGATGTCTCCCCTAAATTTCAGTTCAGTCCTGTCTGCCATGAGGCTATGGAATGCAGATCTTAATCTTTAGTGGGACTATGATCTGGCTTCCCAGAGGCCAAGTGTCAAAACCTCTTCCTCCAATCTATCCAGCCAGGTCCTCAAATGGTAGAGGTCTGTCGTTCCATTTGCATGCCCAATGTTTATGGCTGTCTCTGGGGAATGCACATATATGCCCTCCCAGCCTCCAGTGTGGACTGGAGATAAACTAAAAGGCACACAAAAGAGTGTAGCGCTATCCTGTTGAGGAGAGACCACGCCCCCCTCTCTGTCATTCAGCCAATCAGATCCGACAACATTGAAAAGTGCTTGTTCTTTACTCTTCCGTTGCAAGCAGGACAGCTGCACGGAATGGCGGCACCATTACAAGGTTCCTGACAGAAAAAGCGTTGAGAAAGTAAGTTATAGATATCCACACATGCATCTGACAATTCCTATAAGAGCGTGTGTGTGTTAAAACGCAACCACAAGTTGGGGTTTTTTGAAAAACGACAAATTAGTTACCCTGTCAGTTTCCATTGAGAGCGTCTTTTGATGGATGCTAGAGTTTTGTTCATGGACTGTTCGTTCCTTTAATTTGGATGTTGACAAGTAAGAAGTGCTGTCTTTTGGCCATTGTAGGTTGGCAATAAGGACAATAAGGACCATTCCTCCTGTCTTGTTGTTTTTCAAGCAAGATAAAGACTATATTGAGCCGAGTGAGTTTTTTAGGATTTACTATTCAAGGTTTTTTTTTATTGGGCAAGTTAAAATCAGGCTGCATTCATGTTATTGTAGGAACAACCTAAAGTCACGTTTGGCTGAAGGAGGACCTAGAGTGTTGGTTGGTTGGTTGGTCCTGTCATGGACTTTGGCATGCGAATGAAGTAAATGACAAGAGGTAATATTATGTGTGTGGTAGTGCAGTTGGTATTGTATTGTTTAATGGTATGTGCATAAAATATCTTCAAGGTGTTTACTTTTTTCAATTTTCTTTCATTTTGCAGTGCTCATAAGTTCTGAGTCCTGAGGAGAACCTAAAAAGAAAAAGGGTTCAAAACGCGTTGACAGTTGTTTCATTAATAAAGTGCATTCATTATAAATAATCAGTACTGGAGCTCAGTGATGCTAGTGTGTTTAATGCTACAGGAGCAGTAAATTCTCCCTGAGTCCTGTACTGTCACTGTTTGGTTACAGCCCATTTAGTTAGGAGCCACAAATGATGTAACAAGATTAATATATATTTAAGCTCCTAAAGGGCCACAATAAAAAAAAGTCAGAACCTGGGCACAATAAGTCTTGTAGTGTTATATCATATTGTGTCATCTTGTGCATATCTATTTGTGTTTTTGTTTTACATGGATTGTAATGACTATGCACTTGTATAATTGTTTTTTGTCTATGTTTGTGCTCTATGTGCTGTATATGCAAAAACATGTGAAATTGTTATTTGATTGTATAACTGGACTCCCAAAAAATCTTTAAATAGGTTGAATAAATGGTGATCATAGTAATTCAGTTGTGTGATCACAAATATAAGTGAGTTTGTGAATGTGTGTCAGTACTGGCATTTCTGATGTTGTTTGAGTTTTGAGTGGCCCAGCCTTACTGACTATGGGCCCAACCCTGTATAGTTTGTATACTTTATAGAAGTGGCATTTCTAAGCTATCAATGACACATCCACCTTTCCCACAAGGAAGGATTTGTCATTGTAAATCCAATGATAGTACACCACATGAGACTGCTCCACGGTAAGCCACCACTGCAGCTTAAAGAAATCTAAGCCATTCCCCCATGTTAACCTATGGGGAGAGCAAACCTCACAGGTAGTGAAAACACACATGTGGCTTCTTCACTCCCTGGGCACGGAACACACATATGTCCCCACCCTTCCTTTCACCTATCACTTGCTCCTCCCCCAGGGCTCACCCTAGGGGTGCGGTAGTGTTAGTGAAAGGCACCCTCAGCATTAGCCAATGATTTAGAAAGGCCAACCTGAGCATAAGTGAAAATGTGCATACACAGGCCTGCATGTTTGAAAACACCATGAGGCTACTCCTGTTGTAAGCTAAAACTGTAGTTTAAAAGTCATTCAGCAATTTCCCATGTTGACCCATGGGAAGGGCAGACTTCCTAGGTAGGGAAAACCCACATGGGGATTATTCACTACCTGGGCAGGGAGCACACATGTGTACCTGCCCGGCCTTTCCCCTACCTCTTGCCCCACCCCTCAGTGCGAATCCTAGGGGTGTCCTAGTGGCAGTGAACAGGTCACTCAGCATTGGCTAATGGTTTTAAAATGCCAACCCGAGCATAAGTGCAACTGCGCACACACAAGCCTGCAATGGAAGGCTTGAGACATGTTTGAAGGGCTATTGTGGGTGGCACAATCAGTGCTGCGGCCCACTAGAAGCCAGTGCAGTACCTGCCCTGGGTATGTGGTATTCCTCTTTACAAGGTAGTCACAGGTACAGCACATAAACCAATCAGATAAGCACCTCTTCCTAGCATGTGTAGGAAGGGTGTGCGCACTTTCAGACTGCACTACAGTGAGAAAGTGCCCAGAGTCCGAAGGCCACGAAAAGAGAATCAGCAAAAACCAGGAGGAAAAAAGCTAAACGTTTTAGGGAAATCCCCTAAGAAGGGCCATGTCCAACACTCACACATCCCATCACTCACCTATACAGCCTCTCACATACCCACTAACTCACCCATACAACACTCACATGCCCACTCACTCACTCACCCACACAGCCACATACACAGTCACTCACTCACTCACCCATACAGCCACTCACACACCCACACACCAATACAGCCACTCACTCACCCATACAACCACTCATACACCTATAGAGGCACTCAGACACCTACTCACACATAGATACATACAGTCACATAGCCCTCACATAATATGTGTTACAAATAGTATTACTCAATAGTAGTACACAAAGGGGCATATTCTCAATGACTTATCGCCGAGTTAGCGGCACTTTATCGCAGCCAAAGTGGCGATAGATTTATCGCCCTATTCACAAGCTGGTGCTAACAGCCGATATCGCCAGTTTTCCTGCGATAGCAGACGCAAAAAACATCGCCACGGATGACACCGGCAACTAACGCTAATGAGATGCAGAGTAGGCGTTCCCGTGCAAAAACCTGCGACAACACCACTTTGCAACATTCTCAACGACCAGCCAGATCGGCAATAAGAACACAAAACATGCGATAAGGCGCGTTAGCAGCAGGGAATTAACACCTGCTCTTTCCTGGTATTAAGTCGGACGATAACCTGCACCAGAAATGGGAGCCCAGCCCACAGCCACACCAGAAGAACAACAGATGCCATGGAGCTACTGATCATGCAGCCGGACAACAAAGAGGGCCACAACACCCACCGCCACCCCCCCCAGTACTCCCCCCGGGGCCCTACCCCGGACAAAGATATTTTACATCAACGTTACGAAATCATGAACAAAACAATTCGCCTGATGTCGCACAAGTACAACAATTAACATTCATGTGTGGTCAGAAAAAGGAGAATCATTCATTCATCTTTGAATTTCCAAACAAATTATTTAATTCAAATTTAACTCAAAACAACTATTCGGAAGAGTCATGGCGGGTCTTCTCTGGACAATCTGTAAGACACAGCCTGCAAGACAAAATTCAAGATAAGAAGGTGTGTCATGCGCTCATCAAAGGACAGAGAGAGAGAAAGAAAGGGAGAGAGAGAGAGAGTGAAAGAGAGGGAGAGAGAGAAAGAGAGAGAAAGGGGGAGAGAGGGAGAAGGAGAGAGAGAGTGACAGAGGAAGAGAGAGAGACAGTGAAAGGAAGAGAGGGAGAGAGAGTGCGGACACTGCGGACCCAGGCTTCACTGCTCACCTGCTGCCACCGGTGTGTCTCCAACCACGTGCCGGTATACACTGCAGTCCACCAGGTCCCTTATCTGAAACAGAGTCCAGATTTATGAATGGCAGAGTTCATATCATTGCACACGCCATCATCGCTTGGCTGCCCCTGCGCACACAGGCTGCTGTACCCCAGCCCCTCCCGCCGCCCAGCGGTGTTTGCCCGCCCCTGCGCACCCAGGCCTCACTGCTCACGTTCCGCCACCAGCGTGTCTCCAAGAGGGCCCACCGCGTGCTGGTGCAATCTCCAAGCCCGGGGCACGCGACCTTGGCAGCCTCCACATCATGCAGCCCCGCCCCACGGGCCACCAGGTCACACACGTGATTCTGGGTCTTGATTTTGCAATGGCAGAGATCATATCAGTGCACACGGCATCATCGCAGGCTGCACACCCGCTCAGCTCTATAGGTGCCACTAACTCTGTGAACCGCGAGGCAATGCCATGTGGCGGTAGGCCCGCGCTGCCCGCTGGCTCAGGCCTACACTGCGGTCCAGCAGGGCTCACACAAATCCTTACCAGTCCAGACCGCCAGGACGGCGCATCATTTCAGGCTGCACACCCGCTCAGCACCTAAGGTGTCCCTACCTCAGTGCACCGAAAGTCACCGTCCCGTGGTGGTAGGCCTGTGCCGGCCGCAGTGTTTCCGGTGCCAACTCTGTGCAACGCAAGTCATGGACCCTTTCTGATTGAGTCTCGTGATATGCCAGGCGGACGCAGCCATGTCACCTCCGGCAGTGGGGAAGAACTGGGACACGTAGCGTCATCGTCCCCCCCCCTTTATACGTAAGCCGAGTGGGCTGGGTCGGCGTACGCCTCGCCAGCGTAGGGGTGTGAACATTTATCCCTGGGCTCTGGGCGTGGTTCATTTCTGGGCTGGACAGGAAACCAACTGATGCGTGTGTCTCTGTTGCAGTGTCTGCGCCACACGGCCCGCAATCGACAATGTTGCAATGTTGCATGCACCCGGAGGGCGGCCGCGCACGAAGGGATTGTACAAGGAGCGCAAGGCCGCTCGGGCTCTTGGCTCATGCATGCCAACTGTTGTGTGTGTATCGCTATTGGTGCACCATCTGCCTAAGGCCTAGCCTCAATTGCAGCGCGAAAGCCACATCACATTTCCAGAATGCAAGTAGTAGTCAGCCTAACATTAGGGATGAAAGCTCCTTTGTCTCAATACATAAGGCGGAAGGACATCTGCACCTCCGACCTTGGTCTTGCATGCGGCAGGCACCCCCTGAGAGAGATACCATAGCAGATGATGACGACTCCCACATTACGCACAGCGCTAATGAAAGACCAACGTATCCACACCCCACACACAGAAGTCCTTGCTCGAGCTACTCCTGCATGGAATGCCCTTGACACTTACGTACACAACAACCCATACGTCCAAACGTTCCACACACATATGACTCATTGCTCCGAGCTGTGGCATATCATCCACATAACTGCCGCAGGTCAGAAGAGTGCCGGTTCTACGAGAGCCAACGCAATGGCAGAACATCCCGGGCGCATGCACAACGCCTGTCACGTGAAACTGTACCGTGACCGAATGCTGCCTGTTAGTGTCTGATGCATTGGTCTGCATGTTGTGGCCCTTGTCTTGCCCGTACTGACACGCACATGGCAATAAAGTCTACGCAACTTCACTAGTGTTCAACTGTGATGAGTGTTGATTGGAATGACAAATCGTGTGCCTCAATGAGCATTGTCCGTACACAGGGAGGGACTGACTGACGCATTTCACTTAGGGGTGAGTCCCTATTGCCAGCTCCACCTCTGTGAGCCAGACATAGTGGTTGGGATAGTTGCTGATAGACCTGTGCTCTTACGTGTCTTCAGCAATGTGAGTATGGTGTCCATATTCTTGCCATGTGGATCAATGTGATCCATCACTACAGGCTGTGTCCACCCAGTTGAGTGTGAGTAGGTATGTGAAGAGATGTTCTGTTGTCAAATGTGATGGTGGACACTACTTTAGGCCTGCCAACGACTTTGACATTTCATACCCAGTCCTATTTCTAACATTGCGTGGGGCAAAGTTGAGGAATTGCGCGATTGTTGTTTCAGAGCAATGAGGCCACAGCTAGTGCACACATTCCCAGTCATCTCACTTCCTATGTGTGTCACGGTCAAACATGTGCATTGCTTTCATTTCCCAGTGTGCACCTTTTTGGGCAATCAATGTCCTTACATTCATCCATACTTTCATACTTGATCGATTATGGACATGACACATCTGTGTGAATTTGAATGATTTATTCACATTCGGTGGAGTGTCGGAGCTGGAGCAGTACATGGCCATGCAAACCCCACATTACATTGTAGCCCAGTGGAGGGCCAACCAGAGTCATTTAGGGATTGACAAGTACATCGGAAGAGGAAGAGTACAGTCCACAGTCTGATTGCTGTGTCATTGGTAAGCAAACAAAATATGGCAGTCCATGTCGAGGTCCACGGTGAGTGTCGCAGAGTGTTTCGGGGGACAGTGGGAGGTGTTGTTACAGGGCATGATGCAGAGGGCAGAACCAAGCTGAAACAGGGCATATGGCGGAGAAGAATGCTACTGGCTCCTTCTTGCTACAAAGGTGGAATCACCCGCATCTTCGTCCTCTATGTCATCTGTCTGACATGTGGCTGCTGATGTTTGGTCTGCAGCACTGTGTGCCACTGACACATCAGGGGCCGGAGATGTGTGTGTAGAAGTGCCAGCAGCATTCATCAGCGACTGCCTTAGTGGCAGCAATGCGATGATGAGGATCTGCAGGGCATGGAAGATCCCAACAACTTTTTGCTGGTGTGCATCCGTGGCAGCCATTCTTTCCGCATGCATCCTCTCCATGTTCTCCATTATCCTCAGCATCTGTGCCAACTCTCTGCTGACATCGCTGAGGCCACTCTGACTAGACAGTTGTTCTCCTCTCAGAGCCATGACTCCAGCGATGTCGGGCATGGATTGTTGGACATGATGGAGCAAACTGTGGGTGTCCGTTAGTGAGTCTAAGTGGTCCCTGATGGGACTAAGACACCCACGTATGTCATCTAGTTTGGCTGCCATGAGGTCGAACCCCACCGCACCTGTTCAGCCACCTCCTTTTGGCAGTCTAACACATGGCCTTGGAATGCGATGTGTTCTTTGGTGAGGTGCTGGAAGCCAGCCGTGGTGGTGGGTGCGTCCTGCTGTGTGGTCTGTGCAGGGGGTGGGGTCTCCTCGATGCAGCTGGGCTGCCCTGCTCCTGGAGGTGGGTTGCTGTAGCTATCCATGAGCTGTTGTAGGGCGTCGGTGTTGAAGGTGTGGAGGTCCTCTTCATCATCACTGATGAGTTGTCTGGTCTGCTCTGCAGGAGGTGTTGATTGTCCCTCTGCAATGTGAAGGGGAGATGCATTTTAACATTGTGTTGACATGTATGTTGACGCATTGTTCAAGTTTACATACAGACTGCATGACAATGTACATTGTGACTGTTTGGGAGGAGCTGACTATTTGATGCGGGACAGTGGACATTTGAACTACATCACGGATGTGAGGTTGTACATGTACATTATCATCTCACAGATTCCTGCTATGCCAGGTGTGATTGGCCAGTTTCTACGCACAAGCGGAACCAGTTGTGTCCTCTGTTCTGTAGTGAGAGTGTTGCACTTTGTACCACATTGTCGTCAATGATGATGTGCTGTTATTGCTATGTGTGTGTGCTGCATTGTGGGAGAGTCGCCCCTGCAGCTGTGATTTTGCTGCCCCTTATCCCTTTGAGGCGGTGTGCCTTTGACTTCTGTGCTTCTACAGTGCTGAGATGTTGCAGACTTGGCTAATTTTGGCTCTAGTTCGGATTTTGGACTCTTGGGCATGGTTTATCCGCAGATGTGTTGTTGACGTCAGGGGTTGTTTGTGCACGTGGATGTGTCAGAGTGTGACCTGCTCCTTTACGGATGTGTTCCACACTCATCCACCTCAGTGTCGTGGCGTGCACCATGTCATGATAATTGGACTGCAGCCATGCTGTTCGTCATGCAGTGTCACTTGCATTGTCAGTATGGCTCACAGACACGCAGCTTTGCTGGTTTTAACACATGTGCATGGGTTGGTTGTGAGATTGGTGCTGTGTGGGGAGGGACCCCTTTGTGCCCATAGTGGACGGGGGCCTACTTGCTGTTTGTATGTGTGCTTCAGTGTGCCAAGGGGATCAAGGACATGATCCAGAGTCATTGTGGGTGTGCAGTGTGCTCTACTTAATTGTGCATGTGTGCCATTGTGCCCATCTCACCCCGTCCCCCCAGTCCCTGTTCGGTACTCACCCTGGTGCTGTTGTGTCAGGTCATGTCGAGCAGTGTCCGGACCCCCAACTCCTGCCCCCGTCTCCCCACTGATGACTGTGGCCACCATTTCCTCCATCTCATCCAGCTCCTGGTGTTCCGCTGGACTGCCACCTCCAGTCTGCATTGCTGCCTGATGGTTGTCAGTGAGTTTCTTCTTGGTTTTGCGCTTCGCATCATTCCATCGCCTCTTGACCGCTCCAATTGTCCTCCTCCTCACTCCGACTGCATTCACCTTGTCCAGGATGGACTGCCATATTGCATTTTTATTTGCCAATGACACGTTGGAGGTGACGAACAGTTGTTGGTGGTGTTCTATCACCTCCGTGATGATGATCCTGTTTTCCTGCGGACCGAACCTCGGCTTCCTCGTCTTCTTCTCCTTGCCCTTCCGTGACCCTGAGGTCCCAGGCTGGTCCTCCTGGGGGCTTGTGGGGTTCTGGTCGTCCTCTGTACTTGCTCCGGCTTCCTCCATGGTGCTACGCAGTTTGAATTACTTTGTTTGTATTTTTCGGTGCTTTTATAGTGCATTTTCCCGCATGACGCGTGGGAATTGCAGGCCTGTCGCTGGTTATCGCTGATTTTTTTATCGCGCTTGGCCACATGGCAACTTTTTTGGCGTTCGTGTTTCGCGATTTTTTGCCGTTACTGTAATTTTATCGCGGTCATTTGACGCGTTAGCGTGAGACTATCGCATGGTACTGCCGTGTTGAGAATACAACATTAACACAGCGTTATTTTCCCGCGATAGACTGCGATGTGCAAAGTTGCGTTAAGCTAATTTTGCGGTAATTATCACACGTTCTTGAGAATATCCCCCAAAGTTTTCTAATTTAACATTTGTAGTATTTTACTATACCTCTTTAACACTCAGCAACTTTTAGAAAACACAATCAGTGATGTCATTTGAGATGTCATCAGTGATGTCACTGACCATGTCATGAGTGATGTAATATGTGAGGTCGTAAGCAGTGCGTTGTGGGGGTGTAAGTTATAGTTAGCTCAGGTAACTATAGCTGCTGAATTTCAATGGCTTTGTATCTGTACGAGTGAAATCTGAGCCTATCTATAACGTCCCTGTAACCTCTGTTTTTTGTGTGAACATATATATATATATATATATATATATATATATATATATATATATATATATATATATATACGGCAGCTCAGCACCTTGTGACTCTGGGCAATAGCTCACTTAATTTCCACGACGACCCCCAGCACCTTGAGACCCGTAAGGGTGAGTAGTTCGCGCTTTACAAATACGGTTTTACTTTTTTTTTTTTTTTTTGAAATGTAGAAACTCACTGAGCCAGAGTTCTTATTTACTACAGAGAAGTGCAGGTATTTTCCCTTTGAAAGTATTGCATCGCTGCTGAAAAGTGGAGAGGATGTGGCCTAACGGCTTGGGCGGTCGACCTCAAATCTGGGGAACCTGGTTCGAGTCTCGGCAACGACGCTGAACATCCTGGGCCTGATTCACAGAACTAACTTACGTGAAATACGTAAAGTTAGTAATTTTCGGTATTCACAGAATACACTTAGCACTACTAACTTTATCTCCGCTCCCGGGCCGGAGATTCCGGCCCTGTGGCGGAATTTCCGCCTCTGGGCCGGAATCTCCGCCTCCGGACCGGAATACCCTCATTTTGGCCGTTTCAATGCTCAAACGGCCTAAATGAGGGTATTCCGGTCCGAGGCGGAGATTCCGGCCCAGAGGCGAAATTCGCCACAGGCCGGAATCTCCGGCCCGGGAGCGGACATAAAGTTAGTAGTGCTAAGTGTATTCCGAAAATTACTAACTTTATGTATTTCACGTAAGTTAGTTCTGTGAATCAGGCCCCCTGTGTTTCTGGGCAAATCACTTAATCTCCCCGTGTCTAACAAAAAATGAATGTGTCCTTGTGTAACGCAACTTGTGCTCATGTAAAGTGTTTTGATACTTTCGGGTCAAGTTTGCGCTGTATAAAACTCTGAAGAAAAAAAAAGTGGAGTTACTCTGCAATTCAAATCAAAGAAGTGCAGGTACTCAGTACCTTACAGTACCTGCCCATTTAAAGAACTAAAAATAGGGTGAATGCCACGGGGTGTGATGCAGATTAGACTAAGAGATAAACATTTCCTTCAAAATAATCTCCATTACATGTCTACCTGGATTATGGTTTTAATCACAAGTATTCTTTGTCCACAGAGTTTCAACTCTTTTGGTCTGTTTGCCAGAGTATTCAGTCTTTGGTGCCACAGCTCACCAGCGTGTGTATGCTATGATGGACCACAGGCATCCACTAAATTTCAATATTTGTCATGGTATCACTGCCATGTTATTATTCCACTGGTACTCCAGTATGTCAGTCAATTCCATGATGTGCACTACTCACTGTGATACACAACTGAATGACACAATGTGGTAACCTCTACACACACACACACACACACGCACGCACACACACTCACACACCATTTACCCATGCCAATTCTCTTTATTTTACTCGCCACACTTGTATCTACTCTCTTACTCTCATTCAGGGGAGTAAGAGATGTTACAATGAGATACAGTGCAGGACATCAGGGGCGCATCACATAAAGTGAGCTCCGAAAGCGCTAATTTTGCCACCATTTTGGGCTGATTGGTGTTTTAACTAGTTGATGAGCAAGAGCAATGGTATTTTACCATTTTAGACAAAGGGAAAAGATTATTTGTCACTGGAACGGTAAATTAAAGTGCCACTTTTGGCTGCAATTGTAGTAGCATTTGTTGATATCTGTAAAGTCAGCAACAGAACATGACATAATAACATAAAACAAAGCAAAATAACAACATAACTAAACCATAGCAGGGCAAAACACATCAAACCAGTCAGAATAACCAAAGTACAACAAAAAAATGCATTAATGCATCAGACGAATACAACAGCATAAAAATAACATAAAACATCACCTCCATATCAAAATGCTGAACAACGAATATGCACAAACATTCTTGTCAAACATTACCACCTCCACAATCCTGTTTTAATAATATGGTAGTAAAAGGTGCTTGCACCGAGCACTGACTTAACTTACCACCAAAGACATATAATAGAGACAGTCAAAATTATTTTGCGATCCCCGCCACTGCGTCTTGTAAGTTTATGGAGGCTCCTGTTCTGTTTTCACCATGATTGTAGTGCAGTGGAAGACAGTGTTGTTTTTTTCTTCAGGTCACCTATAGAAATACACCCCCAAAAACAATTCCAAATTTGCTTATGGAAAAACGAAATATTGCACTTATGATACCAGGCTAGGGGAGCAAAAAATGACTAGCTTGGTAATTCAGGAGTAGGTTTAAAAAAACTGTTTTTAGGTACTATGGCAACTTAGAAGGGGTTGAACAAGAACATTTAAACCCTATGCTAACACAAATGTGCGGGGAAGAGATTAGGGAAGATTAAGGTGTGGGGGGGTGGAGGGGGGATTGAGAGAAGTTTTCCTCTGTCCAGCAATCAAAATACAAAAATGTGTACTTATCTCTAACAAACCACCTGGCCCTGGTATTGGGCAATAGGAATTCCACACCCTTACTTACATTATTTTTTATTTTATTTATTTTATCATGTTTGTAGGACACCACCTAGCCACAGAGGCGGCTGAATACTTCATAGGTGACAGTGAGTAAGAAGCAATATGTTAGAGGACACAAGAGGGAGGGCATCGAGGGGAGAGTGGAGCAAAGGGCGTAGAACGTAAGAGAAGGGCAATGAGGTCGGATGTGTTTTCAATAGTTTTCAGATTTGGGTCACCTAAGGGCTACCTTTGAAGTGTGTGGGAGGTGGGGGCTCTTCCAAGCTCTGGGGGTGAAGGGGAAAGCTTGTTCGTGTTTTTTTTAATTCTTCACATAAGGTATTTCTAAATTGAGGCAGGATTTCCTTCGGGTACATCTCAAGCCACCCAAGAGTGTAACGCAAGCAACTGCAGCCTCTGCAGTGCGGGGGGGGGGGGGGGGGGGGCGGGAGGGGGGGAGCTCTCAATACTACAGGGACCTCCAATCCTTCAAAGGGGCCCTATTCTGCCCAAAGTCAATGAATATCGGTGAGATATGGGATAGTTGGGGGACCCCACGTTACATTCTGAAGGGTTTCCCATCATTTTGCGTTACACCACTGAAGCCCCCTCCAGAGGTGAGAGAGTTTGTCCTTTTGGTGTACATGTTGGCCTAAATGAAAGGCTTGAGGGCCAGGCAGAAGGTCTTAAATTATATGTGCTCTTCCACAAGGAGCACATTGGTCAGGGTCAGACATGAGGGTGAAACAGGCAGAGGGGCAACAGGACCCTGCTGATAAGTCTGACTGGACATCAACCACTTTTTGCAGGCAGTACAAGGGCCAGCCCAGTTCCAGCGAGAGTTAGTTCAGGAAAAGGCAGCATAGAGATGGGGTGCTGAATTTAGGGGTGCAGCGGGTGCAGCTTCATCCCAGACTGGTAAGCAGTTCAGAAAGATAATTGAAAACAATCAGCTCTTTCAAAGTTTGTTTCCCTGCAGTATTACCTTTTGGGTTAACTTCAAAGTTCAGTGGTAATGAAGGAGACCCCAGCATACAGATGCATGCAAAATTACTTTCAACAAAGAAAAAGATTTGGGAATTCCTGCCAGTGCACACAGTTCGATGCTGCCATAGTTAGAGCCATAAACATCTATCAATAAATCAATATGTGACGTATATCATGCCAATGGTTGTTGATTACATATGCCACAAATTCTGCCCTGCAATATAAATATGAAAAGTAGCTGAACACAGAAGTCGGCTGTTTTAATTCACTCTGGGGAAGTTGAAACCACGCCTCTGAAAGGGAAACTTTGGCAGAAATCTCAGCATGGACCTCAGTGGAAAGAGGAGCCCTGCTTTCAAAGCCAGATGCTAAGATGTTTATTAGCAGTATGGAGGTAAATGCTTAATCCAGTATTAAATAACCCGAAGCCACACATCTGAAATTAGAATGAGAGGAGTGGAAGGATTTGTGACATCTTTCTCAGACTATCAGGATGTTTACTTTCGTCACTGGAACATTGTGGTGAACAATAGGAGTTCCAAAGGCTGACTCAAACTGTCATCCTTCTGTCAGCAAGTTGAGTACCTTTAACTTGGGTAACTTGGGTAATATTAACTTCTAATATTTCGCAGCTCATAAGTGCTGCACGAAGCGCTATATATACATATATTAAAAACCCATGGCATTATAATTATGATAAATATATGAAATTCGTAAGTTAGGCTCTCCCACCCTCTGCTGTCCAAAATGAGTATAGGCACATGTTTTCCTATGTGCACCATGAAATAAGATTCAAGACTCAAGTCTTTAAATGGTTTGATACTATGGCTCTCTGACAGTACCCCCTCTCTCACAGATCTGATTTATTTTATTTATTTTTTATTTATTAGGAGTTTTATATAGCGCTGGCCAGACCCGAGGGTATCGGAGCGATTTACAACAGATTTAAAGCAGACATCACATAAAAAGGCAAAGGTAAACGTAAAAGTTCGAAGGACTCAGTGTGCTGTGCGTCATTGAGGTAGGGAGGTCCTGAGATAGCATCGATGAGTGCACAAAATCTTGAGTTAAACCTCCTTCCGGGAAGAGCGAGCGAGGAGGGGGGTAGGGGAGCGGAGATGAGGTAGATAGTGGGGGAACATTGTCCAAGGGTTGTAAAGTGCAGGAAGAGGTAGGTTGTGGTGGCACATTGTCAGGTGACTGCAGACTTCAGGTTTGTGCGTTTCGGCGGCGATTCTCGGTCCGGGAAGGCACGGTTGAGGTAGAGGTCTTTTAGAAGACTTTTGAATTTTATAAAGGAAGGGATAGTCCTGATATTGACTGGGATGGAGTTCCAGATTTTGGGTGCGTTTCCAGCGAAGGATTGTACAGCGGATTTTTGTTTGCGTGTTTTCATAGGGATGAGTAAGAGGGTGTTGGAGCTCCTGAGGTTTCTTGTCTGGCCGGCTTTCTTGAGTTTGGAGGCGAGGTATTCCAGTTTCCCTGTGTGCAGGGCTTTGTGCGTGAGGCAGGCAGTTCTAAAGCTGGCACGCATTTCGACTGGGAGCCATTTTAGTTCTCTGAGTGCGGGAGTTAAGTGGTCATATTTCTTAACTCCGGTGACCATTCTGGCAGCTGCATTGAGAGTTGTTTTGAGTGGCGCTAGGTGGGATTGAGCTGTACCGGTGAGGACTGCGTTCCCGTAGTCAAGTCTAGATAGCACCAGTGATTGGGTGGCTTGTTTGAGGTCCTTGGGCGGGAGGAAGGGCTTAATTTTGTTGAGAAGCTTCAAATTGAGGAAGGCACTCTTCGCGGAGATCTTAATGTGTTTGGACATGTTCAGTTTTGGGTCGAGGGTGATTCCTAGAGATTTTACCGAGTTGGCCAGGGTGAGATTACCGTTGAGAGCATCGATTGCTTTCAGCCACTCTACGATTTGAGGGTTTTCTTCTTTGTTGGAGATGAGGAGGATTTCGGTTTTGTCGTGATTGAGTTTAAGGTGGTTTGTTGCTAGCCACTGTTGAACTACTCTAAGAGTGTTGTTGAGTCTTAGAATGTCGTTAATGGAGGAGGTTTCCAAGTAGATCTGGGTGTCATCAGCATATAGGTGAAAGGGGATGTTGGCTTTTTTGAGAAGGGTGGTGAGGGGTTCCATGTATATGTTGAACAGTTGAGGGGAGAGCACCAAGCCTTGGGGGACACCTCTGTTGACGTGGTGTAGGTCGGACATAAAGGTTTTGATTTTTATCCTTTGGGAGCGGTTGTTTAAGAAGGAGGAGAACCATTGTAGGACCACCTCATCCGCACCTACTCTGTCTTGAAGAGCCTTGATGAGTAGATTGTGATCAACAGTGGTTGATCTTGCCAAGGTTTGAAAAGGTACTTCCGCTGAATTTATTGGAGTATTCAGGAATGTTCAGGTCCACCACTTTGCAATTTAGTCACTAGGATACCTTATACTTTGGGGCCCATTTCTATCAATATTTCACTCAACACAAGCCACCTTGCTGCGCTGCACTGTGTGAGAGGAAGAGGGCAGCAATGTGCTGTATTTAACATTATACGGTGCATTCCTGCTTGCTGCCTACACTGGTGAACAGACTGCTGCTGAGCGACAGCGCAGGCACCATTGCACCATGGTGTTCAAATCGCTGCCTTGCGTTATTCTGCGGCAGGGAAGCGTGCCATGGGTGGAGCGTGGGTGTTCCTATGCATCCACCCATGCATTCTGACACATTCCCAGATTTACCAACACTAGTAAACATGGGAATGCGTCAGAATTGTACGCCTCCTCACCAGAGGCACAACGAGGAGAAATATCTTTATTTTTGCTCATTATTTCCTCTTTTTAAAGTGTGCTGCATTGTGCAGCACACTTAGAAAGAGGAAAAGGTCTCGGAGGATTGTTTTTGTGCAGGAAGATATCTCTTCCTTCACAAAAACGATCCTTCCTACAATGCAGGCACCCTTTCACCATGGTGCAACGGTGCCTGGGTTGGCGCTAGGCAGCAGATTTTGTGCCAGCGCAGGCAGGGAGCAGGAATGCACCATATATTGGTAAATACGGCACATAACTGCCCTCTCCCTTTCACGCAGAGCAGCAAGCTGTCTTGCTGCGTTGCGTGAAACCTTGATAAATCTGGCCTTTAGCCTCTACATCTAGGATCTAGGAGTGCTATCAATTGTTAATTTTCCAGTTTTAATATGCTGCTGCATTTAAAAATCGGATGGATAATTGCCCATCTCCATGTATCGGGCACTAACCTATTTTGTAAGCCGTGGTTAAACAGCAAGATTAATTTCCTTTCCCGGAATTCTGGATTTTATTTAAATAAGGATTGGGACAAGCAATTTGGCCCTGGGGCGCCATCAGAGATGCTTCTTTAAATTATTTCGAGAAGCTGCATATAGTTTGAGGTTGCTGAGTACCATCGTGGACCTGCTATTCCTCTGATGTAACTGCGACAATACTGCACTCAAGGTAACTCACTGTTTGTTGATTTGTGCAAGGCTTCGCAGTGTCTTTGCAGCGATTCGAGTAAGATGCGGTGGACATTTTACCTCCACACTGTCTCTGTAGAAAGAGATAACATGTAGGTTCAGACAGGGCTTTAAGTGGGCCGGGTCATGGCGGTGCTCAGCACCGGCAGTTCTTAAAACTAGGTGCCGAGACTGGTCCCTATCGGGCTCTCCATTTTTACCTTCAGGGTGGGAAAAAAAGCTTAACTCTGCAATAGTACCATGAGTCACTGCATTTGATGTGACTTCGAAGGGACTCATTTTTCAGTTTTATATAGCGCAAACATGAGCACCAGTTACATTACACAAGGACATATTAATGTTTTGAATCCTAGGATTTGGAGCCGACGTGAGGCTCAAACCTGCTTTCGCAGCTCGAAAAACGGCAGCTCTAGCCTTAGCCACAACCTCGCCCAATAGAACGGAAGCACTTTCAATATTATATACCACAAATCCATAGTTGTTGCTTATTTATCCTATGCAATTAACAACCATTGACAAAGCCAATAGTCCTGGCTTGTTGTAGGTGTAATGTTACATGTTGTGTTAGATATCTTCATGAATGGACAGAAGCAGCAAAATACCAGTGGGGAAGCACACTATGCTAAGTACAGATTTTTAGCTTGAGTGTTTTAAGCCACACCCTTAATTACATTTGCCACGCCCCTATGAGAGACCTCCCAGTTTTTTCATCCCACTTAAAGCACTGGATTCAGAGATGTTTGAGCTATATGCAATGAAAGTGCAATTTTCAAATCGATTTACTGTTCTCCTAAAATACCTTCGATTTCTTATCTTTAGCGGTTGAGAGAAGTTGAGCCCAAAATTGATCAGGATGGTACAAAATGAAGGCCCAGACCTTCATTTTGTAGTTCAATCTTAACTGCTTCCCTTGGGCATGCAGATAGATGGAGGACTTCTTCTTCAATTTTCTTAGTTTGCAATTTAGGGTTCTTTTTTCCGTTGTAAGGGCTTGAAGAAACCAATTTCTTCTGGAATGGACCAATGGAAAAAGCCTTATTTGAATTTTGATTTGGTAACTTGGTGAGAAGCTTTTCCACAACTTGCTCCCACTCTGGTGGGAGGGTTTCTTTGTCTTTATGTCAATGTTCTAATAAGTATGCGAAGTTCGCATTTATCTTATTCACCAAAATACTGTTCCAATATTGGGGCTTATTTACAAGCCCCTTGCAACACCGGTGCGTCACTTTTTGTGACGTAACGCTGGCGCAACCTCCTGCCCCATATTTACAAAGACACATACAGCCACCCTGGATGGCTTTTCCTGTCCTTGTAAATATGGCCCCTTCTCAGGCAGCCCTAAGGGGCTTATTTACAAGAAAGTGCTGCAGCACGGCACTACAAGCCCTTTGGCTGCGCCACGCTGCGGCACTTTCAAAACACAGGCATACATCATATTTACAACAATATGACGAATCCCTGGGCGTTCCCCTGCACTGGCGCACAATCGTTTGCCATGCGCCAATCAGGCACCCTTGCGCCACGGTGCAAGGGTGCCTGCATTGCGGGGAGATTGTTTCTGTGAAGGAAGGGGTACCTTCCTGCACAAAAACAATAACAAGAACAATAGAAAGAGGTGATTTCCTCTTCTTATGTTTGCTGCAGAATGCAGCAACCCTAGAACGTAAACATTTCTCCTTGTTGCTCCTCGCTATGCCACCTGTAGCATTCTGACGCATTTCCAGGTTTATGAATTCTCATAAATCTGGAAATGCGGCAGAATGCATGGGTGTTGCGTGGGAACACCCAGAGCAACACCCATGTCACGCCCCTTTAACGCAAAGTGTAAGTGAGAAGGGGCCATATTTACAAGGACAGGAAAAGCCACGCAGGGTGGCTTTACGTGTCCTTGTAAATATGGGGCAGGAGGTTTCGTCAGTGATGCGTCACAAATAAGTGACACAACAGCAGTGCAAGGGGCTTGTAAATAAGACCCTTAGGGGGAGATTTACCAATAACCCTGGGCGGAGCTGGCGGAGCAGGGCTATGCGGAGGTCCACGGAGTTGGGACCCAACTCCGTGGAACTCCGCTCCGCCCCGCTCCGCCGCCCGCCTCCACCCCCCCTAGTAAGAAATTAAATAAAAAGACACTAAAGGGAAAATAATAAAGACTTACCTTGACTGCGGCGTCCCTGGGCTGCCGTCTTCTCTGCCTCGCATTTCACGGTGATCTGTGCATGCGCGCGCGCCCGCGCATGCGCATTCTTTGTGAGAAATGTACATGCGCGGGCGGGCGCGCGCGCATGCGCAGATCACCGTGAAACGCGAGGAAGAGGAGGACGGCAGCCCGGGGACGCCGCAGTCAAGGTAAGTCTTTATTATTTTCCATTTAATGCCTTTTTATTTAATTCTTACTAGGGGGGGTGGAGGCGGGTGGCGGGTCAACTCCGCTCCGTCGCGGAGTGTGCAGAGAGTTTCCTACTCCGCGTTCTCCGTGGAACGCGGAGTAGGCAAATCTCTGCATACTCCCCGGGCGGAGCGGAGCTCTCCGCCCGCGCCTACCACCCAACACAGCGCAGCCCCCCTGCGAGGCTGCGCTGCATTGTGCAACAGGAAGGGAGCAGGAGAGTGACATATTTTCAAAGATATGTCTCTCTCCTCCCCTTTCCCTTGTGCCAGCGCTGATTACAGCTGTCGTGCGCCACCCACACACCTTAGCGCCATAGCACTAGGGTGTGTGTGTGAGTCCAGCCTAGGTTTTGTACAGGAAGGATACCCTTCCTGGATAAAATACTATGCCTAGACACGAGGTAAAGCTTTTCCCACTTTGTATGCGTGCTGCACAGTGCAGCACGCATGCAAAGTCGGAAAAGGAAGGAGAAATGAAAGCATTTCTCCTTCCTTGCGCCTAGTTTAAAAGGGCGCAGTTTTCTCACGCTAAACCCAATCTACTGTATTTGGTAAATTGGGTTTAGCGTGAGAAACCTTGGGTGGTTGCATGGGAACGCCCATGCACCACCCTTGGCACGCCCCCATGGCGCAAAGTAATGCGAAGCAGCGCTATGTGCTGCTTTACATTACTTTTACGTTATCTCCAGCGCAAGTTTAGCGCTGGAAAGTAATTTGCCCCAAAAAGATTTTGGTCTGTTTTGCGTCACTTTTGTGATGCAAACATGGCGCAAAATCTTAGTAAATCTCCCCCTTAGTTTTTTGGCTTCTCAGAGAATGGATTGAACATGAAGGGCTTTGCCTTTTTGACATAAACAATTATGATTGGCTAGTTTTATAACTTGTGGAAAACGGTCACTTTCTGTCTGTTGATCGATTTTGTAACCTATAATGTATTTGTATAATGATAAACCTGCCGGCGTATAATCTAGAGTGGTGTCTCTCTTTTTCGAGGAGTGAATACAGGCAGGGAGCTGGTCTTCGGCAAACCTTCCATTCAGGATTCTTATGCCTGTCGCATTGCACAATGTTAAAATATTCTCACCCATTCTTGTGGTGTTTCTTGAAGGGGGGGGAAGGCCTGATCTGGAATGTTCCGGAGAAGATTTTGCTGGGGTATGTGATTGTCTTCTTCGACTTGTGCGAAAAGACTCTTGTTAAAGTTCCCTGTCAAAAGCATGTAAGCTTCATTATAATCATGTTTTAAATCAGTCATCAATGAGTGTAATTTATTTACAGTTTGAGCTTTTCCTCAGATGATGGATTTATGTGGATGTTTACTATGATGAGGATACTTCGGTCGTCAGGGGACCGATTCGACATTTTAATCACAAGTACCCACAGTTTGTTTATTTGAATTGTGCTAACTTTCAGTTTTAAGTCTGTAGAAACATTGCTAACTCTCCTTTAGGCCGGCCTTTTAGTTTCCATTTAGTTGTAAAAGTGCTAAATTCACTGAATCCAATTAATGGTATTGACTCCAAGCACCACGTATCCTCTAATATGACCATATGGAATTGGTTCCAATATGTTGTTACTTCTTGATCGATGATGATTTTTTTTAAGCTTCCTACATTCCAAGAGAATCATTTTAGATTGTCAGAGTCTAAGGACCCTCCTTGAAAATTGGAAGAATTACTTATCCTCCTATTTCTTGTTGTATTAGTTAATTTCCCCAGGCAATGTTGCCGGGGGGCCAGCTCCAGACATCTAATGATCTTAGGTGATCACCTGTCATACAACTTAGGGGCATATTCTCAAGGAGCTATCGCCGAGTTATTGGCACTTTAACGCATCCAAAGTCACGCTAAATTTATCGCCCCATTCACAAGCTGGTGCTAACAGTCCATAACACCAATTTTCCTGCGAAAGCAGTCACAAAAAACATCGCCACAGATGACCCCGGCAACTAAAGCTAATGAGATGCAGAGTAGGCGTTCCCGGGCAAAAATCTGCGACAACACCACTCCACAACATTCTCAACGACCAGCCAGATCCACGATAAGACCACAAAACATGCGATAAGGCGCGTTAGCAGCTGGAAATTAACACCTGCTCAGACCTGGTGCAAAGTCGGACGACAACCTGCACCAGAAAAGGGAGCCCAGCCCACAGCCACACCTGAAGAACAACAGATGCCATGGAGCTACTCATCATGCAGCTCGGAGCCCCAACAGCGCCACAACACCCACCGCCACCACACCCAGGTCCGCCACCCCCCCGGACCCCGCCCCCTGGACCACCACGGAGGCAGCGCAGACAAAGACAGCGGACCTTCAGGAAACGCACCAGCCTCACAGACTTGACACCAGAGAATGTCATTGCCCACTACAGACTCAAAAGGTCAACCATCCTCCACCTCCTGACCATCATTGCCCACAGGCTGACGGTACCAACACAGCGGACAACCAACATCCCACCTCAGACAAAGCTGCTGGCCATGCTGCACCTGTTGGCCTCTGGGACATTCCAACCAACAACTGCCAGAGTCGGAGGAGTCTCACAGCCAGCCCTATCCAAGTTCCTCACACCTATCCTGGATGCCATCACCAGCTTGGTACCCCAGTACCTATACTTCCCCCACACTGCGCAGGAACAACTGTAGACCAAGCAAGGCTTCTACGCCATAGCAGGCTTCCCACACGTGTTGGGGGCAATTGACTGCACACATGTACTACTTGTGCCCCCTGCCGACACTGCACACAATTACCGCAACAGAAAGCACACGCATTCCATCAATGTGCAGGCAATAGTCGACCACTGGGGACTCTTCACCAATGTCATAGCAAACTACCCAGGCAGTGTGCATGATTCATACATCTTCCGACAGTCCATCATCAACCGGCGCTTCCAGGATGGCACCTACGGAAATGCAGTGCTCGTTGGTAAGTACCAAATGAACACACCACACACCTCAAATCCACAATCATGCAACTCACAACCCTGGGAATGCACATAATACAAACACACATACAACATGCCCACCCACCAGACACGACTGCACAACGTACTGCAGAAACCTGGGCTAGCCATGTACATGAGCCATCACCGGCATGGCACCTCAGCCACACAATAGCAGTATGCGGGGAGAGGTGGGAAGCAGGCATGTGCGAAGGAGGTAAGTGGCCGATGAATGAGAATGCACACATTGCCAAGTGTGGCGTGGAAGTGCTGGACAGATTGCAGTATGCAGACCACAGACATATCCATGTCGACATATACTGCTGGTGGTGGTGGTGTTGTGGACAGTGGACGCAACCATGTCACCCCAGCCAGTGGGGAAGGTCTCGGAAATGTAGCCTGTGACGTCCCCCCCTGCAAGCGTGTGCGGAGTGGGCTGGCCCGGCGTACGCCAGGCCAGCGTAGGGGTGTGGTCATTCCACAGGTGGCTCTGGGCGAGGTTAAGGTTAGGCCTTGCCAGGAAAGAAACTAATGCGTGTGTCTCAGGTGTAGTGTCGGCGCCACATGTCAAGCAAAATTCAATGTTGCCATGTAGCATGCGCCCGGAGTACGGGCTCGGCCGAGGGGTAGATGAGGGTGCGCAGGCCCGCTGGGGGTCAGGGATCAGACATGCCAACTGTTGTGTGTGTCGCTATTTCCGCTGCATGAGCCAAAGGTCTACCCTCGGCCGCATGGCGAGTTCAGCCAGGCATGAACTCTACTTCTGTGTCCGCCCTGTCTTTACCATTGCCCCACACACACGTGTCCGTCCACCTTCAGCGCAGGGCATCATTGTGTCGTTGTCAGGCTTGTGGACATGCGCAGACAGGCGTGACAATAGTGTGCCGTAGGGGTGCAAGTGATGCAACCGCGCTGCGCACACTGATGAATATGCTCGGGGGAGGGAGAAGCGGCATTGAGGCTACATATTCCACATTGATGCCGCTCATTTGCAACACACAGTACATGTCATGCAGGAATCACAAATTCACACATATCACACACCAGTGAACCAGTGAGCCTGCCAACACATCATGCCGAACCAACTATTGACTCATGTCTCTCTGCACTGTCACAGTTGACCAAGGATATCCACTCTGCGCTTGGATGATGACACCCCTCCGAGCCCCGAACACACAGGCCCAGAGGCAGTACAATGCGGCCCACAAACGCACCAGGGGCATCGTGGAACGCACATTTGGCGTGTTGAAGTCACGTTTCAGGTGCCTGGACGTCACAGGTGGAAGGCTCATGTACAGCCCAGACATCGTGTGCAAGATGATCGTTGCATGTAGTGTGTTGCACAACATATGTGTACGCAGCAGGGCACCATGGATACATGTGCCAGATGCACCGGACGATGATGATGGGGATGAGGCAGGTGGACCACAGCCCACTGCAGCCGCAGCAGGAATAGCCCATAGGAACACCATCATTGACAATTTCTTCACATGAGCACGTCACATTGTGGCAGTCCTTGGCAGTATTGGGACAGTACATAATGACCACAGGCAAAGCATGTGCAAATAAATGCATTGGAAGAACACTATCCCTGAGCGCATGTCTCTCATCTGTACAGGCACATCACTCAGACAAGTGTGAGTGCGACATGTATTGCTGACATTTTTGTGATTTGTTCATGTGTGGTGGGTGTGTCACCTCTGTGAAGAGAGCCTGTTTAGGGTGGCACGTGTTCGAACTGCCAGTTCTGTGTGTCGCAGTTAGTAGGGAATCCCACTCTTCGGCGTTTCACATGTGTCCAGATTCATTCCATTTTGGCTGCCATTTGTGTCCTGCAGGTGACAACAGGGCTCCTTTTGGGCTCAGATATGTACCACCATGATGCAGGGATGCCCCCTGTGACTCAGGTCCCCCAACATGGGCAACATGTACGTAAGCGGGAGTCACTGCCCCTACATTCGTCCACGCTCTCGTGATTTGTTGGTCATGGTCATGACACGTCTGTGTGCAGGAGGGGTTGCTTGTCCCTCTGCAATGTGAGGGGGAGATGCGGTTTCACTGTGTGTTACATGCATGTTTCAGCATTTGCACAGTTTACATGCAGGCTGCATGGCAATGTACATTGTGACTCTGGGGAGATGCCTATTTGATGCGGGACGATGCTCATTTGTTCTACGTCACGGATGTGGGGTTGTGCTCGTACATTGTCATCTCACCGTTTTTTCCCCTCTGCTTTTATTGTGCATTTCCACGCAGGACGCGTGGGTATTGCAGGCCTCTCACTGGTTATCGCTGATTTTTGTATCGCGATTGGCCTCATCGCTACTATTTTCGCGTTCGTGTTTCGCGTTTTTTCTGCGTCGCGTTAGTTTTAACACGTTCATTTGACGCGTTATCTTGTGTCAATTGCATGGTGCCGCCGTGTTGTGAATACCACGTTCACACGGAGTTGTTTTCCCGCGATGGACTGTGATGTGAAGGGATGCGTTAGGCTACACTTGCGGTAGTTATCACACGTTCTTGTAAATATGCCCCTTAGTCTTCTAGTCTTTTTCTAAAGGAGGTAGTTAGGTTTATTGGTTTGATCATTCAAGTATTTATATCTTTTCCAAGTGCATTTTTTAGAATTGATGTGGTGGAGGTGTTTCGAGATGTAATTAAGGACCTCATTATGATGTCGGTCAGAAGCCATGTTTCCGACCGACTTGGAAACATTTCCTACTGACCAGTTATGATACAAGGAAGTCAGTTGGTCATTTCGAATCGGTTCTGACCGGCACTTGGAGAGTCCGAGTCGGTCGGAGCTGAATCTTAGAGCTCTACAGGCCGCGTTTCCGACCTACCGATTAGGATGTCGGATTCCGACAGCCTTTCCGACTCGGTCTGTCCGAAATGGATCGGCTGTCGTAAACTGACTTTTGGGTCCGGTAGCATGCCCCCCTTCATCCGGAGGCCTCCGGTTGGGGCCCCTGAGGGTACCAATGGGTCCCCTCTTTCCAACCATGCATGGTATGGCAGGCACCAAGGGGTGCCTGCTACAGGGTGCAAGGTTTCTGCGACCACCCCTTTTTTCAATGGGAGCCTGTGTTGTCGGTCGGAACACAGGCTCCCATTGAAGTCAATGGGAGTCCGACCGAATGGTGTTCGAAAACATCGTAATTGGTCGGTCGGACTCCCCAGAGCAGAGTCGGTCGGAAACGCTTCCGACAAGTTGTCGGTCGGAAGGCTTTCTGACCGACATCGTAATGAGGCCCTAAGTTCAAACTGCAGGGCCTGCGTGCGTAGTGTACTGCCACAGTGACTTGGCATTTATAGTGCTTACCAAGTCTGAAACTTCCCTTTTGCTACATATAGGTCACACCTAAGGTAGGCCCTAGGTAGCCCTATGGGCAGGGTGCTGTGTAGGTAAAAGGTAGGACATGTGCCTTTGTTGTGAGGCATGTCCTGGTAGTGACAAACAGCCTATTTGTTTTCTCACTGCTGTGAGGCTGCCCTCTCATAGGAATGCATTGGGGATTCCTTGATATATGTTTCAGTGGAAAATTCTGATCTGGAAGGAGTAGTGCTGCCATGTTTGGTATTTTTGGAATAGTGGTGATAAATCCGGCTCATTAGTGAAAGCAGATTTTTTTATTACTATTTTAGAAATACCACTTTTAGAAGTGGGAATTCCTGTGTGCTTATGACTCTTTGTGCTTTGCAGCCTGTCTGTTTTGTGCATTTACTCTAAACAGTCACAAAGGGAGCTGAGGTGGGCCCCGCATATCCTGATGAGTCTTTCTGGGCTAGAGTGGTGGGAGGAGTTGTCACCTGCACCAGAATAGGTCAGTGCCTGTCTTTCACAATGCTGTAGTGTGTCTGGAGCCAGGGCTGGGGATTGAATGGAGGTGTTGTGCACTTCTAAAGTTGTTTGAATTTACCTCCAGTACAAAGACATTTGGAGTATAAGTACAAGGGCTGTGACCCCATGTTTTTAGACACTGCGTGGACTTGTAACCAGTCACTGCTGGTTCTACAGACTGCACCTTGCCAGAAGGAACTGTTATGCTGCCAGGAGGAACCTCCATTGAGCTCTCTTGTGTGTTGTGCTGACCTGTGGCCTGCTGGGCTGCAAGAAGGACTCTGTGTGCTGGCCTGCTGCATCTGTTCCTTCTGGGTGCCCCCAGGGATCTCCTCGGGCTAAGTGGCCTGCCCTGTGGTCGTGAAAACTTAGCGCCTGGTAAGCGCTTTTATTCCTGGTTCTGGGCAGCCAGAGAAGCATGCGAGGAGTGCTTTATTGGCCTACTTGTAGCGGTAATAGTAGCACAGGGGGAGCGCTACATTTCTGTCCTCAGGGCCGTGTGAGCCTGGAAGGCGACCGGGGCACGGACATCCCAAATAAAAAATGTAGAGCGGGATTGTGGGGTCCAGCAAAGCCCCTTGTTGCGTGCAATATGCCTCCCCCCCCAGGAGACCACGACGTGCAGTTGCTGAAAAGGGGAGGCGCTGAACCAAGGCACCATTCCCCTGCTACGGAATTCAGCGCCATGTGTCAATTTGTGGCTTCGTTGCCGGCCGGCCGAAATCCCCCTGGTAGGGGACCCCATCGGCGGGGAAGTCACCTCGAGAGGAGAAGATCCCTCCCATGCTGCATGCTGTGGCTGCTTTGAAACCCACTTGGTGCCTGCAGGGAGAGTGGGCATCCCAAGGGGGGAGTGAAGTGAGGCAGTCCCGAGCTCCTACGCTGTGTTTACTGAGGAAGACCCCAGCTGTAGAGGGTCCTCCCCCAATACAATAGCAGTGTTTTCTTGTGGGCGGCTCAGGAGAGACCACGGGAGGTCTCCTCTGTCCGCAGTTGGCCCGCTAGCCCTGCGACTCCCGCAGCTGCCCTGCGTGCTCGATGGGAGCGGAATTCAAACATTTTGCCCACAAGGTTACCGTGTATGTGTGTGTGTGCGTGTGCCTCCCCTCTTTGCAGCACGTACCTAGGGGCACTGGAACTCCCATTTTCAGGTCGGGGTAAACCCTCGGCAGAGGTCCCGATCCTGCTTGGCCCTGGAAATACTGATTACTGTAAAGCCCTAAGCAGAAGGGCCGGTATTTACCCCCACAGTTGGCCTGAATCCCCGTACTGTACTTAATAGGAGCGCAGGTGTGCCGTGCCCTATAGTGTCATGGGGCTTTATGCCATCCGTTCATTGTCTGCTGCATTTTGGGCCCTGATGTAATGAGGCTTATGGTTTTGCATTCTCAGGCATGTACAGTAGTGATGATTGCTGTTTCATTTCAGGCTGCATATCATGTTTTATGGTGATTCATACGTTTGCATGCATTACCCAATGGATTCATATTTATGCCCTGAGGTTGTGATGTATGTTGTGTTTCCTCACATTCCCAGGACTGTCATAGTATGCCCAGCAGCCATGATTTATGTATGACCAAACCTGCAGGCCCTTATGTGTTCTAATGTATGTTGTTTTTTCCTTGCATTGTTAGGATAACATGCATTGTTTCATGATTCGCCTTGTGTGCGCAGGGATTGGGTTTCTATGACGTGTGCAACAAATAAGTATTTACTTTATTGCACTACCTGTGATGTTATGGCAATTGCCTAGTTGGCAAAGTGATTTATGGTTTAGGTGATTGTGGTCTCTGTGCTATATACAATATATGAGATATTTTGATATAATCGTGTGTGGAGTCTCTTTTGTGGTGTGCCTAGTATGTCACTGGTGTGTGTGTGTGTGTTGCGCAAATGTTTTACACATTGCCTCTGGGATAAACCTGACTGCTCTGCCAAGCTACCAAGGGGGTGAGCAGGGGTTATTTTGGGTGTGTAACTCCCTTATCCTGACTAGAGTGGTGGGTTCTGCCTGGCTTAGGTTTATACCATAGACAACCAGAAACCCCATTTCTAACACTAAGTCTGGGGTATCCTTGGGTCGCCCAAACTGTTAAAAATTCAATGGCAATAATGTCCAATGAGTCTAAATAGGCTGGATCTTTATGGGTTTTTAAGAATTTATTAATGTTACCACGAAATACGATGTAATTTCTGCTCTTCATATTCGGGATAAAACAGCAATTTTGTTGTGCTCTATTTCTGACTACCTTCCCAGTTCTTATTGGCTGGTAAAGTTGATTTTGCGTGCAAGTCTGTACAAGCACGTACCCTGAATCTCCATGGTTGAGTCTATTTTTTTAGTTTCTACTGTACCAGGTTTCGAGGGTTCCACACAATATTAGTACGTCTGGGATGTAATGTTCCTCACTGAAATAGTGCTGTATTTATCATCAATGTCATTGTTTGCTGAGGGAAATTGCTCATCCTTGGAACCCAAAGAGAAGGGCAGCAAGCCCTTGGTCAGAGTAGCATGAGCATTTTTCCTAGAAACTGCATCGGGTCTTCCAGATAACTGAGATGCAACACGTGTGGCTGTGATAGTACACACACTAGAATCTGTATGAATCTTATCTGAGATGGAGCTTTCTCGGATTTCAGAGTGATTTGCAACATGCCTTTCTGGCTCCTGTCCTTCATTGCTGAAATTCCTTTCATATTGACGATTTTGGATTTTTGTTGTACTTTTTTACTATTAGTTACGCCATTTGTGTCAAATTCAGGAAACATTTTTATAGAATTATTTGATTTTAGGGGGCTTGTTGATCTTGCATTTTTGTTTCGGGCTTGCTGCAGTCTTTTCCGCTCTCCCTTAGTTAAGGGTTTATGGTTCATGTTCTCCTCTTATTGCATTATGAGTTGTGAATAAAGTGTTGTAGATTCCAGATAAGGAAAATCCTCTATGTTTGATGTACACTGTAATGACTTTCCCTTTCTGACGGGGGTTTGATTTGGTTCAATATTCATATGAACATGTTGTATATGGTCCGTTGTAGGATTAATGTCGAGATCAGCTATGTTGTGCAACGGAATGTGTATTGTTGACTGGTTTTTGGTTTGGTATTGAGGTATATCATTGATGTTTCATAGGATTCACTTATGTGACCATAGTTCATGCTTTGTAATTAAGCCTTTAGAGAGTCCATGACAGATGGACAAAGTACTAAATGTATCGATTGTTGGTGATCATGGTCACGGTTTAGGTTTTGCTTCAACCTCACTCCTGGCCCAGACATTTAGATTATTTAAATTTTCAAGTTTGGTGTCAATCCTTGAAGCAAATAATGCAAGTGTATTTATCAGGTCTACTTGGATATTTAATTTGTTTGAACGAAAATTCAAAGCTCTTACAGTGGCGACCAAAGTGTTCAGTAGTGTTGACCAAGGCTGTTATTTAGTCAAAGCCACTAGCGGTGGAATTGTCTGACTTATTCTTGCCACCCTTCCTCATGTCACTTTCTAGGTTGTTTCCAATTTCGATATCATTGTTGCCCGTACCACTTTTTAAGTTGTTATTGACTTTGTAATCTGGATGTGGGGCATCAAAAGACCCTTTTACAGGGGCTCTCCAAAGCCTCCCCCATATTATCAAGCGTTACTGTTTGATGCTTGTAGTGAGTAAAGGGAGTAGGTACTGTTGCTGCAATTGTCTCTGACTTTTTTGTTTGTTTGCGTGCATGGATAGTTGGCTCAATTGGTTGGTTTTCTTCATCTTATTGTCCGAACTAGAGGACTAGACTATACATGCAGCCTGCTTATAATGAATACAAGGAGAAGATACAATTGCTTCAATTGGCTCTGGCTGTTTGTTTGTGTGCATGCACAGATGATTGACTCAAATGGATGGATTTCTTGCTCCCTGTGGTTGCTCATGCCAGAGATTTGGGCTGAATGTGCAGAATGTGTTGAAGCCTGCGAATGTATATTTTCTCCGTGGAGGGTAGTGTTTTGAGGTCTAGACCACTGACCTCCTAAAAAAGTTGGATAGTGAAGCAACGGATCCATCCTATTGGCTATTTTTTTTAAGTCGCCTTGAATTACGCGCTGCGCTTTGTTCAATTTTATGGTTCCTTGGAGTTTTCTCTTTTTCTGTAATATAGAAGCATTGTTTCTTTTCCTGCCTGATTGCATTTTGTATTTAATATATAGTCTCTTGGCTCCAAATATGTGCAAGCTTGGATATCTCGAAGATTTGAAAGATGGATGACCCTTTTTAGGTCTCGCCTGAGCCAGCGCATGCGCTGCACTGGCGAGAGTTTTAGTAAGCGGGTTTTGGAAGTGCAAACAGCACTGGCGACCAGCTTGCGTTCACGTGAGCGTGCACGCGCGTCACGGGTCATTAAGTGCATCGCGATCGCGATCACTTTCAATTTCGCGGCTCGAGTAAAGAAATAGATTATTTTTCTATTTCTTTACTTTTGCTATAATCGCGGCACCCGCGCTTTACTTTAAGCGCGGGTGCCGCGATTATAGCAAAAGTAAGAAATAGAAAAATAATCTATTTCTTTACTTTGCTATAATCGCGGCACCGGCACTTTACTTTTAACATTAAAAGTAAAGCGCGGGTGCCGATTGATAGCAAAAGTAAAGAAATAGAAAAATAATCTATTTCTTTACTTTTGCTATAATCGCGGCACCCGCGCTTAACTTTTAATGTTAAAGCGCTTTACTTTTAATGTTAAAAGTAAAATGCGGGTGCCGCGATTATAATGGTGTAGCCAATAGGTCTCGCTTTTGGGACCTTATAAGTATTTAGTTATGCAACTGTTGCATGGCTAAACACTTATAAGGTCCCAAAGGCGAGACCTATTGGCTATGCCAATGCTTGTTTATCTTACTAAAACTCAAGCGTAGTGAACTTGCTAGGGTTTTCTTCCCAGGTCTCATCAGAAAACTCGCTGACAATGTCACACTGTGTCGCAATCCTCTGATCATATATGCTTACAGTGTTGCACTATGGCAGATGGATTAGATGGTCTCCTTAATAGATGTTTTAGGGCGACAAAAGTCGAGGGTCAGGAATAAGCTGTTTTTACTTTAGGTTGAAACTCCCAGGTGCACTGCTGCAAGAGCCCCTGGTGCACATCAGCAAGTCGCACTGAGACAGCTAGTAACCCTCAGGTTTTTCCCGTTGCACAAAAAGGCTCCTTCTCTCCTCGGGCAACCCTCTGTTGCTGCTATGCCCACCGGAAAAAACACCAACCCCGCCCCCCAGACTCACCAGTAACCTTTGTGGCTGGAACGGTCCTTCAAGGACTGGACTGAAGCCGGAACGCTGTTAGAACCCATGCCTGCTTCCAACCAGCAGGGCAAAGTGCATGCAGCCCGGGGTACTTGGGCAGGTTCATTCCTTCCTGGGTGTGGCACAAGCACCCCAGGCGCTTCTGCGGACAAGGGCAATGGGACCCTGTGGCTCAGCTCCCCTGTGCTAAGAGCAGGTGCACTGCTGCCGAAAGCTGCTGCTCTCCTGTCGACTCCTGATGATTCAAAGACTCTTCTGCTTCCGCTTTCCACTTGTCTTAAACTCACACATCTGATCATCAACAAGCTATTGCACTGCGACCAGAGCTTTAAAGCCACCATTCCCACGTGCCCACATTATGTGATCCTAGAAGAATCAATGTGTTCTCTTGTGATTAAAAACACAATAAAGACCTATATGTCTGTATTTCCATTTAAGTTTCAAATAGTGATTGCTAAGAGGGAGCAGCATTAGCTGGTATTTCAGTTGGCACATGCGTTACGTGTGCAATACTCTGTCTCCCGAAATGTAGTATGGGTGGTCGAGCACAAAGGAGGAAGAGGTTTATGGGGGAGGAGAGGTGACTTGGGTAAGTTTGTACAGTTCAAACCCAAGAGATTCAAGCTTAAATTCTGGCTTTTCCACATGATAGAATTATGGGGCCTTGGGCAGATCACTATACATGACTGTGCCACGTGACTTGTTATCTTGCAGAAATTGTAAACTTTTCGATTAGCTCATTTCACACTAAGGCATTATACAAGAGATTCGTCCTGAGGACACATGCAGTCCAAGGGAAGATGCTGGAGTGAGTAAGAGCTAAATGAAATGCCATAAAAGCAATTGTGGACTTTATCCATGCATCTGTTTCCATAAACCCTGCCCTTATCCATGCATCTGTTTCCATAAACCCTGCCCTTATCCATGCATCTGTTTCCGTAAACCCTGCCCTTATCCATGCATCTGTTTCCATAAACCCTGCCCTTATCCATGCATCTGTTTCCATAAACCCTGCCCTTATCCATGCATCTGTTTCCATAAACCCTGCCCTTATCCATGCATCTGTTTCCGTAAACCCTGCCCTTATCCATGCATCTGTTTCCGTAAACCCTGCCCTTATCCATGCATCTGTTTCTGTAAACCCTGTCCTTATCCATGCATCTGTTTCTGTAAACACTGCCGTTATCCATGCATCTGTTTCCGTAAACCCTGCCATTATCCATGCATCCGTTTCCGTAAACCATGCCCTTATCCATGCGTCTGTTTCCGTAAACCCTGCCCTTATCCATGCATCTGTTTCCGTAAACCATGCCCTTATCCATGCATCTGTTTCTGTAAACCCTGTCCTTATCCATGCATCTGTTTCTGTAAACACTGCCGTTATCCATGCGTCTGTTTCTGTAAACACTGCCGTTATCCATGCATCTGTTTCCGTAAACCCTGCCATTATCCATGCATCCGTTTCCGTAAACCATGCCCTTATCCATGCATCTGTTTCCATAAACCCTGCTGAGACTTTGATGAAATGGACTACAGCATAAATATTTTTAAAGAGAGTCCAGCAAAACCCTTGGTTGACATGGTTACCTTGAATATCAGCACCCTGCCACCACCCTAGCATTGACCCTGATCTCGGTATTCTTACCCCCACTGACCCTCCGCAAGTCTCAAGACTCAGGACTCACTCCCTACCTTGACAAATTGGCTTATTTCAAGGAATAGCTTAGTGCTTAACATATTTCATAAAGTAGCCTATGGCGCTGCATGATTTATATACTGTGGGGCTTATTTACAAGCCCCTTGCACCGAGTGATCACTTTTTTTGACACACTGGCGGTGCAGTGTGCTAGCCCATATTTATAAGGCCACGCAAGGCCACCCTGCGTAGGTTTTCCTGGCCTTGTAAATTGGGGCCCTTTTTCATGAATCACTTTGCATGAAAGGCACGTGCTATGGGTGTTGCTGTGGGTGTTCCCACGCAGCACCCATGAATTCTGCCGCATTCCGAGATTTACAATGTTTTGTAAACCTGGGAATGCGTCAGAATCCTACGCCTCCCTTGGGGAGGCGTAAGGAGGTGCTACAAGGAGAAATACAAGTATTTCTCCTTGTTTTTTCCTTCATTCTGCAGCAAGCATAGAAAGAGGAAAATGCCTTTAATTTAATGATTGTTTTTGTGCATGAAGGTGTCCATCCTGCACAAAAACCATTCTCCCCGCAACGCAGGCACCCTTGCAACATGACGCAAGGGTGACTGTCCTGGCCCATGGCAGCCAATTGTGCGCCAGTGCAGGGGAAAGCACAGCAATGCTTCATATGACGAATCCCTGTGCTTTGAAAATGAGTCAGCGCGGCACAGCAAGATGGCTTCCAGCGCAGCGCTGCCTCATTTTGTTGTAAATAAGGCCCTGTGTATGCAAGGACAGAGCGTACATCAGAGCTTCAGGTCCTCTCATCTACCGAACTCCTCTGAACAGAAGCACGCCATGGCACGGAGGAGGAAAAGGGGAAAGGTTAAGAAGGAGGGAGCTGTGCCACGGATATCCAGCAGTAAAACAAATCACAGGGGATCTGAAGACCCAGCTGAGACCGGGGAGAGTAGTGAGATCTTCAACAATGTTTCAACGGGTGTAAGTAAAGAACTAATTATGCACTTAATTAATAAAAACACAAGGGGAAGTACCAAGGCACATTACTGTGTGTTAAGAACCATTTCAAAACACAGAATAATGAAAAGCAGCATCAACATTTCCCAACAATAGGTGCAGTAAATACAAGAAGGTGAACGCTTAGTGCTCGTGAGTCAGTGCCCGTGAACAGTGCATGTGAAACACATTAAAAAAGACAGAAAAACTAACACAGCGTATGTATAGTAAATTACATGAGCTCTTAGTACATGAGTACAGTGATGAAACAAAAATGATTTATAATCATGTATCAAAACAACCTCCTCGATCTGCTGCCTCCACCTAATTAGGGTGGAGGCAGCCAATCGAGGAGGTTGTTTTTCTGTGAAACGCTAGTACGATTCAGTGGTTCTCCCGTTTTACCAATTTAGTTGGGTTTGGATCCCCTCTGGCCTCAATCTGTAGTCCATACAAAGAACTGGTGGGCAAGTAATAGGAGTCGCACTATATAGTGATTTTGTGTCTGGCATCCCTTGCCTCTCCTACCAATACCCACAGGATTGGCATTGGGATTGGGACCTAATTGATTTGGTCTTCCCTACAAATCAGTTGTAGGGTGCAATTTATTTTTATTGTAGATATCATGTCTGCACGCATCCAGTTGGAGCCACCATAGACAAGTGATGTTGCACAATTGATTTCAGTTGTTGACCCATCCTATTTTACTGCTTTATGGCCAGTTATACTTGATTCCTGATCAGCACTACATTCTCTACGTGCATTATTGTCCTGATGACGACCCTCAATAATTGTGGTCAAAATGCCATCGACACTTGATTCAGCGACAAACTGACTTCTTGACTTGATATATGATTATAAATCATTTTTGTTTCATCATTGTACTCATGCCCTAAGATGTTCTGTAATTTCCTATATATAAGCTGCCTTTGTTTTTCTGAGTTTTTTAATGCGTTTCACATGCGCTGTTCATGGACACTGACTCACGAGCACTAAGTGTTATTATTATTTGGTAATTTGTATCGTGCACGACTCACTCCTGGAGGAGTATGTCAGCGCTGCACTGCACGAGAGAAGAAAAGGGAGGAGTCTAAAACAACTAAGTCTTAAGCCCCTTATTAAAGGAGTTGAAATCTAGGCAAGAGCGAAGGCTCAGAGGAAGTTTATTCAAGTGAAAGGGGGTTGTGTATGAGAAAGATCTGCCCCCAAATCTTGTAGTACGTATACGAGGGATCACTAAAACTGCCGTGGCCGGAGATCGCAGGCATCTTGAGGGACGGTAAAGATTTAGTTGAGAAGGCAAATAAACAGGCCGAGACTTAAAAAGAGCTTTGTGTGCCAGACATCAAAGTTTAAAGATGACACGCCCTACTAATAGGCAGCCAATGAAGCTTTCTAAGGATCAGAGAGGAAGGCTAGTGAGATGGAAGATTACAAATTAGCCGTGCAGCAGTGTCCTGAATAACCTGCAGTTTGGACAACAGAGAGTCATTTATTGAGGTCAATAAAGAATTCTCATAGTCCAGGCGACTAATGATGAGAGCCTGGACAAGAGTCTTCCTAGCGGTGTCTGGATGCCATGCATGGGCTTTTTTTTAAAGCCTCATAGGGGCGAAGTGTTCACCTTGTTATATTCACTGCACCTACTGCTGGAAAAATGTAGATGCTGCTTTTCATTATTCTGTGCTTTGAAATGGTTATACAAAGACAGTAATACGCCTTGGTACTTCCCCTTGTGTCCTTATTAATTAAGTGCATAATTAGCTCTTTACTGATACCTGTCGAGACATTGTTGAAGCTATCACGGATACCCAGCAGGCACATATTCACAAAGAGGGATCTCAAAATTGCTTTGCTTCCTGTAGAGCAGCCGATGATGGTGACTGCTCTGCCATCCCAGGCGGCCTGTTTCTATCTATCAGCAACACATGTATCAAACCTTTCAGGAAGTTCTGGCGATCAAGGCAGCAAGGTCTCTCAAATATCTGTAGGACTGCAATGTAAAATCTGTAGATGGTAGGACTAGCTGGACAACAGTGGCCTGAATCGGTAGGGTTGGCAAGTATGCCACCTGTCTCTTCTCTTTCTCTCCCACTCTCTCGTTTTTGCTCTATCTCTCTCTGCATCTCTGAAAAGAAGCTGCATTTGGTTCGCTTAAGTTCTCTCTTGTATGTCCTGCCATTATATTGATTGTGCCTAGCCACCACCTAATGCATCATTCACACCAACCACAATGGCTTATAGCACATTATTTGTTGTTCAGGTTTATGAAGAGAATGAGGACAACAGCAGGTGCCCCTGATTGAGTCCTAACAAAATAGAAATGTGGGACATACTATCACCATACTGTTTTCATCGCAAGTGAACAAGCTGACACCCAGCCTTGGTACTGAAAAACTTCGAAACTTTGAGAATTATCAAGACATGCTCAAAATCAACCCAGTTAGTAGTCCAACACAAACATGCCCGATGGCATCCCATTCGGGCATGGAGATCTTGAGTCCCAATATATCTTACATAGGCAAGATATCACCAAAGAGAACTGACCTGAAGTTGGACTACCACTGGTTAAAAAGAAGGCCATATACCCAAAAGTATAACAACTGAAAATGCCCGAGCAGGCCCTTCTGACCAGACAATTAAAGGGCTCCAAATGCATACTCATAAATGAAAGATGAACATCAAGGAGAAATGTCACGTAAATGCACATGCAACTAAACTGGCTACTCCTAACTGAAACCTGCTAGCAGATGATGAAGCCTCTATTGTGCTTGAAGCAATGCAGCAGATAGGATTTTCATGGAAAAACGACCCAAATTAAAGGGCGACACTAGCTGTTTTTGTGCATAAGGAATTCATAAACACTTTGGTCCATATTTATCATTTTTTTACGCAATGTAACGCGGCAAGACACCTTGCTGCGCTGCGTTGTGTGAAAGGGAGAGGGCAGGAATATGCCATATCTATCAAGATATGGTGCTTTCCTGCTCCCGCCTTGTGCTGGCACACTTTTGGCTGCCTAGCGCTAACACAGGCACCCTTGCACCATGGTCTAAGTGTGCCTGCATTGCTGGCAAGATTGTTTATGTGCATGAAGGGACATCTTCCAGCACAAAAACAATCCTTTGAGTCTTTTTCTTCTTTCTGCCAGCACACGTACAAAGAGGAAAATACGAGGAGAAATAAAGATATTTCTACTCATTATGCCTCCTCTAGGAAGGCGTAGCATTTTGATGAATTCCCAGGACTACCACTCATGGTAAATCTGAGAATGCACCAAGATCCATGGGTGGATGCGTGGGAACATCCATGCCCTATCTGTGGAACACCTCGCTAGGGCAGAGTAAATGCAAGGCAGCAATGTGAGCTGCCTTGCGTTACTCCAGGTGGCCTTGCGGGGCTTGGTAAATCTCATTTTAAGTTTTGCATCACCCTGCATCCTCTTGCATGGCGCAAGGGCTACGCAAACCATTTGATAAATCTGGCCCAACTGCTCTGCACCAGAATGCAAATCTCCCCTGTTCAAACACCAGATTCCCCCCAGGCACTCAATCTCCTTTTTTCTAATCTAGCACGTCCACCTCACAGCACTTCATTTGCCACATACTTCTGTAATTCTGATGCCAACCTCAGTCTGAGTCACCATACTTTTGTACAATTTAAAAACATGGCTTGAGAAGCCAGATCAGCCCTCAACAAATGGATGACTATCTGGCCTTCGAGATTTGAAACTGACATAGCTCATTAGTGACCCAATGCTCTCTGCAGGACACACCCTTGACAGAATCTTCAACAACACCGACCACATAACCAGATCAAGCTCCCGCGCCCACCATTGAACCACAGTATTATCATCCCCTTTAACATCATAATTCCAAAAGAAGGCTATCCCAAAGAGTAAACTTCATTCAAGAAGTCTAGAACAGGGGCGTGGCTTGGCCGCCCACGGAAGATGGCGGACACCCTGTGAGCTCCGACGGACCGGCGCAGGATTCTTCCGTTATGTGCGAGCCTCACGATCGCCTAATCGTCTGAAGCGCAGCCTCTACATCTGGAAGCACTTGGCAATCTTCTGGTTGTGCAAGAGGCACACCAGCACGAGTTACGAAGGTATTTTCCACGTCTTCGCACCCGCCTCAGGAACAGCCGCCATTTTGCGGTACACGCTTCCATTCAACTGCCTCCTTCAAATGCAGTGGTGCACAAAACTCGCCTATTAATGGCTTTTAAACACCTTCAGTCTACCATTCTTGGCTTTTAACCACTTATAATCGAGGTCTATTCTGGCTGGGCATAACAATGCTGATATTTCATTACACACTTATTTTTTAAACAACCGTAGTTCTCTGTTCATTAATGCGGTTGCAACGCAAGTTATTCAGGAGGTGTTAAAGATACGCACATTGTTTAACTCAATATTTTTTTCTCTCAACAACAGCCTATATGTATTCTATATGCAGGGATTCATTGCTTGCAACAGCGGTGTGCGCATCCCGCCTGTGATTTTATTTTTGTGCTTCCTCCAACATGCCATTTCCTTGTTTTTTAATGATTTATGGATGTGACTTGTTCTAACTGCACCAACTGCTGATGTTGGTCCACTGTTCATTCACTTTTTAAATCGACCGTTTCTCTCTCCATCTGATTTCGGTCGCAACGTTGGTCATTCCTGAGGCGCTGAGATTACGCATACTGTTTAACTTGCTTTTCACCTTGCCTTCAGCATTATCCTCTACATGGAGACTCATTATTTTTTTACAACAAGTGTTATATCTCTTTTCTAAGGACAGTTGGTAACCAAGTCATATTAACTCATTTATTCCTTATTACGCTGACTGCACTCAATATACATTTCTCTCAAGCTATTATCATTTAGTTAATGGGGAGGTTGCGAAGGGTTTCTTCCTCTACTTCATCTCCATCGAATAGACTTATCAAAAACTCTACGATCTTCACTAAGCTTGGTATGATGGAGTCAGCCTCTACTTCTTCACCAAAGCCTGGCGCACCCCTTCAGTCGCAGTCGATGGTGCCTATACCAACAAATCTGATCAAGACTAATCCTAAACGTCTCAAAAAAGACCCTCCCTCGCCTACAAAGTCGCCACCACCTGCCTCTTTAGACTTATTCTTAGAGGAAATACGGGCCTTAAGGCCCTTCATGGAAGAGACAAATTCCAAACTTCAATTTCTGACTGATAGATGGTCCCAGCTAGATGAGAGACTTATTGCGGTGGAACAGAGTGTTTCTTCCTACAATGTAACTGAAACTAAAGTGTGTGCTCTCCAATCACAGGTATCCCTTCTACAGAAGCATGTCGAAGATTTAGAAAACAGAAATCGAAGGAACAATCTACGTATTTACGGCTTGCCAGAAAATACAGAAAGGTGCAGATCCTCTTTCCTTCTTCTAATCTTTTCTACCTAAAGTGCTGGGTTTGCCTGTAGATTCTGCTCTAAATATACAACGCGCACATAGGTTGGGTCGCCAACATACTGATACTTCTACTTCCAATCGTCCGAGAGGCGTCATTTTGTACTTTTTGGAATATACAGACCTACTTAAAGTTCTGTCAGCCTCTAAAAAATCACCACACATCTCATGGTTGGGCCATACATTGTTTTTTTCACAAGACTATGCCAAGAGCACTGCTGATCGACGTAGAGACTTCCTAAAGATGAGACCGGAGCTTCGTGATCTTGGCGCTAGATATGGTCTTTTTCATCCCTGTCTTTTCAAAGTCACATATAAGAACAAAACAACTACTTATGAAGATCCTATCAAGCTGAAAAGTTTTCTCAATTTCTGTAAAGCTAATACTATGGATACGTCAAATGCTTCCACTTCTCAATGTGGCTGAATCTCACAATTTGTTTGATGCTGTTGTTCTCTCTCTTTTTTCCACTGTTTTCCAGTTATTTTTTGCTCATGTTGTTCTGGTTATATTATAAATAATTTCTGTCATTTTTATAATTCTAATTGTGTATTTTTCTCCCATAGGTATCCCTGTTATGTGTTCACCTTGTGGTCTTGCACCATGTAATTTCCAGTCATACCTGTGCCTCCCTCCGTGAGATCCGGATGTGACGTCCTTCCATGTGGTTTCACACCCCCCCCCCTCCTCTTTTGGATTTTTGTAGGTATGTGTCTTTCGTTTTATGTTTTTCTATTTCTTTTTTCTCTTGTTATTCATTCCTCTAGTCTATGCCCTTCCTTTACTTATTTGGTAGCTCATTTTTCTATCCATTTTCTTATGCTCCTTTCATTACTGTCATTCTCTTATCCTTTCTTTTCTACTACTCTCCAGATTTATGATATGCATCTCTTCTTCCTTATCCCCTTATTCCTCTTAATCTCTGTTGTTACATGTTTATCTATATCTTACTCCACATCTTTCCCTTCTTCTTCTTTTCATCTTTATCTCTTTCTCCACTTTTCCCCCCTATTCTTTCTCTAATACTGATGTTTCTCTTCATTAATCGATATTCTATTGCGTTTGGTTTGAATCTAGTTGCAAATTTCATAATTATTTCCTTTTTTATTGACATAATTCCCTTTCTATGTATTATTATATGTTTTTACAGTTATATACTTCGGTGGTTTACCTTTTATCGAATTTATCTCTATACCTGGTCTAACTTAACTTGTTCGCTTAATGGTTATTGTACTTTTTTGGCTTTTTTCTTTTCTCTTCATACTGTATTTTTACTTAATTACATGAGGTTGTGGTCTTCTTTATATCTATTTAATCTTTTGTCTGATTTCATTCATATGAGTTTTTCATTTATTTACTTATGTCATTGAATATTGTTACTTGGAATGTCCAAGGTCTGCATTTGCCAATTAAAAGGCAACGTGTTTTAACGCACTTATCTAAATTGAACACTGATATTGCATTGATTCAAGAATCACATCTTACAGAATCTGAATCCTTGAATCTGAAAAGAGACTGGGTTGGTGATGTTTTCTGCTCCCCGGGTGATGGTAAATGTAATGGTGTTGTTACGCTATGTCACAAATCTCTCCATGTCAAACTTATCTCTCAGGAAAAAGACGATATAGGACGATGGTTGTTTACAGATTTACTGATTGGAAAAGTGTCTCTCTCTTTACTTAATATTTATGCTCCTACTATGAATGACTCCACTTTTTGGTCTCATCTTGAACAAAAGTTGTTACACTATTCACATGAAAATTTTATCTTAGCTGGAGATTGTAATCAAGTTATAGATCCCTTTATAGACCGAAATTCCGTAACCTCCTTCATTCCCTCTAAAGCACATAAATTATTTTTACAGTCCTTTCAACACAGACACTTGACAGATGCCTGGCGTCTATGTAATCCTACCCTGAGGGAATATACCTACTTCTCACCAGTCCATAAAACACAGTCACGTATAGATCATATTTTCACCTCTCATAACATTACACAATCTATTTTATCTGCAGAGATTGGTTCCATACTAATCTCTGATCATGCCCCTGTTTCCATTTCATTAGATATACTTCATACTTCTTCTGCTCCTCGGCGTTGGCGATTCAATAATTCCTTATTACTTGACCGTGTGTTTACCTCTTCTTTTACCTCATTTTTGAAGAGTATTTCAGTTTTAATGACTCTGATAATCTTCCTTTCCATACGATTTGGGAAGCCTTTAAGGCTGCAACTCGTGATTTTGTTATTAATTTTGTGTCTAAAAAACGTCATGCGGCTCGCAAGAAAGCTACGGACCATTTTCCATTGATAAAGAAATTGGAATACTCTTACTACACCACTAAATCAGAGGACTCTTTAGCCGAACTTATAGCTACTACAGTAAAATTTAATAAAGAATCCACCGATAATGCTTCTTTATACCTCCTTAAATCCACAGCAAAATTCTACGGTGGCCAAAATAAATCCGGTAAATTATTGGCAAATTATCTTAAAGTTAAAAAACAGAAATTTAATATTGAGTCGATACTCGATGTTCAAAACCTCCCCAAATATAAAGACTCTGAAATCCTGCAGGAATTCTATAATTTTTATGAATCTTTATACACCCCTGATTCCTCCCCTTCTGAAAACTCCATTTTAGATTACCTTTCCTCCAGTAATAAACCTTTTGACGTTTCCTTGAACTTCGATTCACTGGAATCTGATATATCCCCAAAAGAACTACACAGTGCGCTATTTACGCTTAAAAAGATAAGGCCCCAGGCCCCGATGGCTTTACTGTCGAGTTTTTTCAACACTTTTCCCAATTACTTCTTCCTAAATTACACAGGTTATTACTTTCCTTTTCACAAGCAGGTTCTTCCTCTGGTTCCTTTTTAGAAGCCCTGATTTGTCTCATTCCCAAAGAAGACAAAGACCCCGTTTTTGCAAAAATTACAGGCCCATCTCATTAGTGAATATTGATTATAATTTTTTTCAAAATCTCTGTCTACTTGATTAGAATCACTTCTTCCTAATCTTTTAGGTACAGAAAAATCGGGTTTTGTAAAGGGTCGCTATCTCACTGATAATACACGTTTGTTCTTTGATATCCTCTCTAAATCATCTCATATTTCCGAACCTCTAACAGCTATTGCCTTAGATGCAGAAAAGGCGTTTGATAGAGTTTCCTGGCCTTTTATTTTTCAACTCTTAAATGGTTTGGTTTCGGACCCAAAGTTATTAACCTAATTTCTCTTTTATACTCCTCTCCTAAAGCAGCAATCTTTGCAAATGGGCTTACCTCTTCCTATTTTACCTTAGGTAGGGGTGTTAGACAGGGTTGTCCCTTATCCCCTTTTCTATTCAACTTAGCTTTAGAACCTTTTCCATCAAAAATACACCAAAATCCGGCTATTTTTGGATTTATTTCTGGTGACACTCATATCAAATTGGCAGCATATGCGGACGACATTCTTTTATTTCTCTCGCAGCCCCATTCTTCCCTTCCTCATTTTCTTCAAGAAACAATGTCCTACTCTGCTGTTTCCGGAAATAAACTTAATAATGACAAGTGTGAGATTTTACCCTTGACTAAATTCACTTTTAAAGATGATTTTCAATCTGCTAATTTTAAATGGAACCCACACCACATCAAATACTTGGGTATGTACTTTTCCAACTCAATCAAATCGTCAATCTCCATTAATCTTGATAAGTGTTCTTTGAAAATGTCCTCCCTGATAGATAGAAGGCACCCACTATATCTCTCTGGGTGGGTAAGGTTGGACACTATAAAAATGATATTATCTCCAATTGTTCTCTTTACCATTTCTAATATTCCATTGTCCATACCTCAGAAGTTTTTCAAAAAATGAATTCCCTACTCTCATCCTTTCTTTGGAATAAAAAGAAGGCCCGCATGTCATTGTCAAAACTTATTCGCCCTAAATTAGAAGGTGGTGTTAATTTCCCCGACTTTCCTTCTTATCACAAAGCCTTTATTTTGCGTCAATCATCTCATTGGTTACATGACCTCTCAATTGATTCTCCTTTATGGGTTATACTCGAACACTCCTACCTTACCCCTTTTTCTTTTCAGGAATATTTATAATTTACACGAAAACCTCAAAAGCTTTCTAATCCTATTTTTCATCACTAACAAAATATTAGGCCCATTTCTACCGAGTAATTACATCGACATAGAATCTTTTTTACAGTCTACTATTTGGCATAATAGACATGTACTGATTAATGGTAAACCCATATATTGGAAATCTTGGAGACAAAGGGGTCTTATTTGGGTTAACCAACTTATTCTTAATGACACAATTTTGTCTTTTACACAAGCAAAAAGTATTTTTGATCTTCCTCTCTCATTTAGCAACAAATATCACTTGCTTTCCACTGCATTAAACACTGCTGTTGCTCAGTTTGCTCAATCTCCTGCTCCACCTAACTCTTCTCTCAACATTTCTCGTGATTTTCTCAGTACCTGTCCTAAGGCATCAGCTATTTACACTCGTCTAAGTAATCCAAATTCCCCCAGAAACAAGACCAAGGTGGAACTAGATTGGGAGCGTGACTTAGACACAACCTTCCCCCTCCCATTATGGAATAAAATTTGGCTCAAGATACGCAAATCCTCAAGAGCGGCTAATGCCACACAAACACTTTTCTTTATTTACAACAGACTACTTCTTTCCCCAGCTCTTCCTCATAAGATAAATGCCGACACTTCTAATAACTGCTGGACATGTTCCTTCATAAATGCTGACTTAAAACATATGCTTTTTACTTGTCCTCACGTACATAAATTTTGGTCATGTGTCTGGAAACAGATTAACTCCATTTTTGATTCATCAGTACCCCTCTCACTTTCTAATATATTTTTGGGCTCCCTTTCTGAAGATTGGTCTCACTCTCATATAAACTCGCAAATTTTGGACTTACTTTTGGGAGTTGCATTTCAGCAAATTACCAAACATTGGAAATCCTTTTCAGATTTATCCTTCCAGGCTTGGTGGTATGCGGTTTGTCATAATCACAGACTAGACACAGCATATGTATACCCTATATCTCTTGCTATAAAACGCTCACACTTATGGTCCCCAGTTACAAACGTCCTCAATCATCATGCCAGCATTTCCCATGCACGTGCCAGTTCTGCACAATAAGTCTTAAAACCTCCTTGACATTCCACTTTCTCCTTTCAGTATGATGAATTATAGTCATTAGTAATATGTTGTTGTATTTTTTTTTTTATAAGTTGTTAGACCTGTTTTATAAATTTGTATTGATGGTATAATCATAACTTCATGTATGACCTTTTGATCCTTTTTTCATATTGTATATATGCTTTATATTTTACTTTATATCCTCGTTTCGTTTCTCTATTTTTCTGTTGACTAGATCTCAATAAACTTTGCTTTTTTGAAACTCAAAAGAAGTCATGGAAAACTGAAACTAGGCACTTTGGAAACGTTGATGAATACATCTAAATGTACGACCAAAGCTGTCAACTGTATGGCATCATCAGTTCCAAAAATCAATGGTGGTCAAAAGACATCGACATGATCATCAAACAGAATAAACTCACATTCAAATTGCACCAGGTTAGCAAAATTGTTCACAAGGGGGTTCCGACTCTCACAGCAATGAGAGCATTGAACATAAATAAAGAAAAACTTAGATAAGAACAGAAAAAACAGAGGTGTTGGTATAAAATTCGAGTGGGGAATCTCTTGTTTACAAAATATTGTAACCAAAATATCGTAGACCATGCATCAAACACGTTGCACCTTCCCCTCTACCTTGAAGCTGTGGCCTCCTTGCTACAATAAATATCCTTGTCAGTTGCAGCTAGTGTGATAAAGAAAAAATCGTGGCATGTTTCAATCTTTATTTGAGTGATCCTTAAACCACATTTACTTGTTTTGTTACCCATATGCCAGGTAGCAGGATCTTGGGTTCTGAAGATGCAGCCCTTACTAACCAAGTGGAGGAAGGGTTATTCGGGTCTGTCCTTGGCTATGAAAGTACCTATACAGTCTTCCGCTCCCAATCACTGGTCAATGATTTTCAAACTTTGCCCAGGGTTGGTGATAGTTCTATAATTCACTAGTTTCTGCAAGATGGGTTTGCTCTGGGCCTCTTTGACTCCATGTTATGAGTCTAGTGGTTAGCGGTTAACAGCCGCTGCTGCTGCAGGTAAGAGCTGTGGGGCCGGTTGGTGGGGGTTTTCGAGAGACGACCATGAGAGAAACCTAAATAAATAATTAATTTTCCCTCTTGGTCGTCTCTCGAAATCCCCCCAGCTGGCCCCACCGCCATTACCTGCAGCGGCTGGCGGTTAATGATCTCAGGGAGATGTAAAGATGTCTATGGGCATTTTAATCTTTGGAGACCAGAATAATGAAGGATTGTTCTCAGTTGTGTCCTAGCCAAAACCTCTCAACCTGGTCTGGGGTCTCTTTTTCATTCTGGCATGTCTGCAGCACCATCCGTATGATCTAAAAGAGATGTCTGAGAAGTGTCTTTCTAGACTTTCGCCATTGTATACATCAGTTTGTGCCTCAGGTTGGGGAACTGTGAGAGCTTTTCCTTGAACACACCATTGAAGTTTTAATTAACAAACTGGTAGTGTTAATGGGCCCAGGTTCCTCGGTAAGGTCGGAAACTGTTTCTACAAAGAGCAGAAAACTATTTTATTTGCCCTTCTCTGCTCCACAGTTCAGGTGTAGCACAGGCAATTCCTCTCTACCTGCTTCGGTTTGCTTCCTTTCATTCAAGTAAAGCACGTTTTGTTAAATTTAGGTCCGACAAAAGAACTGGGGTCGTTGCACAAAATTGTTATTACCTCTGTCTTTCACACATAATGTTACTGTTTTCTGATTTAATTTTCCATATCATGAAACTAGATGTGCATTCAGAATGCTGGAGTTTGTTGTTCTTTTGCGTTGAGCCACACATATTTTCCCAAATGGTCATCTCTTGGGTATATCCGGCAGAATACGGATTTAAACGAAGGAGAGAATGAGGAGACAAAGCTCGGATTACATATTGGTACACATCCTTTCTTGATTCTGCCTTCCTTATCCCAGTCCTTACTTCTATCCTCCCTCCCCATTTGCCTGGCTGGAAGTGAAGCTTTGATAAAATGTTCAGGAATGGGAGGGAGCATACTGTTCCGTTATGGTCTGAACGGACCAAATGGGTTGAAGAACTATAGTTCTCTTTTTTAATTTGTATGTAGCATAAAAAAATGGATCACATGCTTACGGAGGCGACCAGATGAATGTTTCTCAGAGTTAGGACTTGGACCAGGAATCCGATTAATGAGGATTACTGACAGTGGCGGCTTCTATTAGCGAAAAGTGGTGGGGAAGCGCGGGTGACAATAAAAAAAGTATAAAAGATCACTTATCTGCCATCAGCTGCCTCGCCGCCTCACCACCTCAGTGCTCTGCTGCTCCTGGTGCACAGGCTCCCAGACTGCCCAGAGCCAATCCAGACGCTGCTCTGGTGCTGGTAAAACTATTACCCAGCATGAGAGAGGCACCGGGATTTGGTCTGTGTGGGCTGTTTTTGCACTGCCACAGGGACTGGGAGCCCATGCCTGCTGTTCTCCACCTGGCTGTGCAACACAGCTTGAGTTGGAGTCTGGAGAAATTCTAAGTGCGCGTGTCGGTTTGGCTGTCCGAAGACAGCTGGGCAAACTGACATGCTCACTTACAGTGCCCACCACTCCTCCTCCATGCTTGCTGCTGTCAAAGGATGGCCCGGTCCCTAAGACATTGGCTCCAGCTCCGTGATTAAAAATAAAACAATAATAAATTGTTTTATTATCATTTTTAATGTTTTCATCTGCTGGCTCCAGCAGTGGGGCGACACTCCTCCGCCATAATTGAGGATACGCCGCTGATTACTGATATGCAGTCTGAGCACTTAAATGTATATAGATGTCTTGCTTAATTAAAAACCATCGAGGAGCAGTGGTGGGCAGAGTACCATGGCATTCTGCTGGAGCCCTGGCCTCCGTGGATGGCTCCCAGGAGATGAACCCAGATAGGCATACTGGCCCACTAAACTTCGATATGATCTACATGTGTCAGGAGACATCTGAGTGCGGGAGGGTGGCTCCGGGGGAGCATGGTATCGACACTGCACACTTAGGGGCCGATTCCGATTCGGGCCAGAAATCTCCCCGACCGAGCCGGACCCGGAGAGATTTCCGACCGAATCGGACCCTAGCAGTCCGACCGAACGAGTACGATGCGCACGTTTGCTATCGGACTCGATTCGGTCAGACTCCCATTGAAGTCAATGGGAGCCAGTGGTACGACGCGTACACGGGCTCCCATTGACTCAATGGGCACGACGCAAACAAGAGCGCCCCCTACAGCGTGTTCGCGTCGATGCGGGTCGCACCGTACATGCACGTGTAGGAGGGACCCATGGGTCCCCCCTGTGTGCGAATCGCACGCCTACGCTTCCAGGGGGGTCCGACATGGACCCCCAAAGTGCGGCTCCGACAGCTCCTTGGAGCCGGGCTGCGCGAGTCGGTCGGAGCGGTCGAGGTGCGCATCGTACTTACCCGGCTGGGGAACGTCTCCATTGCGAGGTGCGCGTCGTCCCCGTGCGAGTCGGTCGGAGCGGTCGGGTCCTGCGAACGAGTCGGTCGGAGATTTCGCGAGCGCACGCATCGTACTCGCTCGCCCGGACGCACGTACGACTCGGTCGGGAAATAGGGCTCCGAATCGGATCCGGTTAAGCCAAATCCGATTCGGTGCCCTACCGGCCGAGATCGGAATCGGCCCCCAAGTCATTTTGTTGGCTACTGTTTTGTTCCTGATTTGTACTGACGTAGATAGTAATGCCATATTCATATGCATTAACCTGTGCGTGTATGGATCAGGCCCCACAGGCCGTATATGGCTGAAAATACAAATAAAATCTGTTTTGAATAAAACAAAATCATTGAGGAACGCTAGTAAACACAAATTGTGCCAATTCACAAGGATCCCATGGATACCTTCACCTCCCTAGCAAGCTGGTATTACTTGACACGGAATTCTGTTTCTTAGCTGAAGCTGCAGCTAGTTATATGCAAGGCCACTGTAATTATGCAGCAGGGGAAGACCAAATTATGCACAGGGTTGACTAATTTATGCGGCAAGAAAAAAGGCAAGCTAGGCTGCCTAATGTGGCACATATTACTTAATTATTTTGTCATTTTAACATATGGTAACACTGTCTGTGAAAAGATGTCCCGTTATAAGTACAAGTTAAATATCCAAATACTTTAATTAGCAACTGAAAGGTGATTAGTCAACCTTTGCGAAGGGCCTTCCATTGTACAGCAACACATGTTTTAATAACTTTTGATCCGTTTCAGCTAGAAAATGTTTTTGGGTGAAATCTGCTGATTATGCGGCAGATGATGGATTTTGTAGCAAATCGATAATTATGCGGAAAGCCCAACAGTCGCAAAATCAGATAATTCCAGTGGCCCTAGTTATATTTTCACAAAAATGTAGTCCACTCATCTTGTTAATTTTTTAAACATAAATATAAGTTGTGTTGCCTGAAAGATGATAGCTTGCACTTTTGAAAGTCGTGGGCATTGTCCAGAGATTTCTTGGAATATATACCACCATCATACACTTTTATTGAGAAATATTACCAGTTTTGTTTTGTTTTGTGCTGGTGAAGTTAGCAATGCGGAATTGGTATCAGAATTCTGGTCTTTACTGTTTGTATGGACTATAAAACAAAGCTTTTGCTACCACAGGCAAGTTGTTTCACAGTAGAGTATGTTTTATTTTATTTACAGTTTCACAAACAGTAACAGAACAATGTAAATTATAACAACACTGGCAGGATTTACCCGCCTTTTAATTTTTATGCACCATAGGGGGTTCAAAGACATGGCATTTATGATCACATTTAAAAGAATAATGTTGACATTGACACCATCTGAGTGCCATCGGACGGAGATACATTTTCCAGTTGTTGTGGCGGATAGTAAACAGTTGAAATGTTATGAATGAACCTAGGAGGACATTTTCTCATCGATACCATGGCTCAAAAATTGAACAAAAGGCTTGGCATTTACTAGTTGGATACATTTTTTCCCAATTTCCATGGAGGCATACAAAAACAACAAACATGAGATTTCTATCCAGTCAAAGGAATACATTTAAATCAATATAAACATGTCGGCCAAATAGTTAGAAATGTTCTTAAAACACAACATCATAGTCTGCTGTTCAGTATTGCTATTTCTCTTTAGATTGCATTTCACCAAAGTTTTGGAGTCGTGGAGCTTCCTTTCATATTGCAGTAAACCCCTTTCTGCTGCTTTTTTTTAAATTGTTTTCATGTTTTTCAAATCGATACCTGGCGGCTGTTGCACACACATAATGCTCTGAGAGATCGAAGTTCAGACTCTTGTCAAGTTTTCTGCATGGGGTAATTACGAGTTACGTTACCAATTATATTCCTGCATTTTTCCCCCAAGTCATTCTCGGCAGGGCATCCTGCTGAAATTTACAGGTAAAACCACCCGGTAGGCACCAAATTACACATGTTAAAATTTGCAATAGGCGGGATTACTGCTGCTGGTAAATACCACATTCCTCAGAGCCCATATTTGCTGGATCTGGTAATTACCTCAAACCCCTCTGAAGACCACCCAAAAAATACAGGGCGCTAGATTTACTAAGAAGTCATGCAACGCAGTGCAGCAACTAAAGTTGCTGCGCTGTGGTGTGTGAAAAGGAGAGAGCATAACAGCACCTTATCTCCTAAGATGCAGCTGTTCTTATCGCCCCCTGTGCTGGCACACTTTTAACAGACATGCACCAATGCATATACCCTTGCGCCACAGTGAAAGGGTATCTGCGTTCTCTCAAGCATAGGTTTTGTACTGGAAAGAGTTCCTTCCAGTAGAAAAACCATGCAATAAGGCTTTTCCTTCTTTGTAGGACAATGCAGCACACCACTGGCATAAAATAAGCCCCCGAGGTGCAGGGAGGGGCCCAGGCTTCAAGGTCCCCCTCAGCAAAAGTGTTAGTTGGTGGGCCAGGGAGGGGGACCTCCCTCCGTGTACCTTGCAGCGTGGGCCCTATCACATTTTTTACCACCACTGCAGCACAAATGTAAAGCAGGAAAAACGAGGAGAAATTAAAACATTTCTCCTCACATTGACTGCATAGGATTTTGGAGTAAATCCCTAACTTTCTAGATTGGGATTTGCATCGAAACCCATGGGTGGTTGCATAGAAACACCCCTATATAACCTATGGAATGCCTCCTTAATGCAAAGTAACACATGGCAGCGCATTGCACAATGTTGTATTGCTTTGGGATATTATCCAACGCAATTCCAGACTTCTGTTGAACATTAAATCCCATCTTAACACTTTGTGTCATGTTTGCATTACAAAAGTAACACAGACCTGATGAAAAGCACTAGTAAATCTGGCCCAGGGGTGATTATTCGAACAAAACATTGGTTTTACTGATGCTTATTCACTTCAAATGTATCTTTGGTTCATAGAATCACATGCTTCACTATAATGTGCTGTCCCTAATGAAAAAGAAAAAGGTTGACCTGTTACAAATGGTTTCACTCCATCTAATTGGCAACATGTAGATTGTTTGTGCGTATAATGGACAACAATGAAAAAACTTCCAGCAGAATTGAGTTGCTCCAGGACTCTAGTTACTGGTTTTACATCTGGTAATGTTTAACTACAAGACTGTGCATTGTTTTTTTCTGGTTCTGTCTATTTTATTGTCCAGTGTCAAAAAAGCTTTATGCTGGAAGGGATAGAGACCATTAACAATGAGTCCAGTAGAATTTACAAAAGGTGGTTAGAGCAGGGAGGGTGGGATGGTAGCCGTGGAAGTGTGAATGGCTTTAAAAGTGAATGACAGGGTATACTCAGATTGCATCTTCATAGAACAGCAATTGGAATCAACATCTCTTTCTCTCTTCCTCTCTCTCCCTTTCTCTCCCTCTTTCTGTCTCTCTCTTTGTCTAGTGGAATGTTTTTGTGTGTGCAAAGAGTCTACTCAGGCTAAACTTGGCCTACCTACAGTTATCAAACTGCATGCATGCATATGAGTGGAATCACTCCAGGAAATGCAAAACCTTAAACCATGGTTTCTTGAGACATTGAAATAAAACTAAACGTGTGCATAACATTGTTTTTTTTTTTAAATGATTCTGTGCAAAGCATCAAGATGTTTTTTTTTTTTCAAATTGTGAAAATCCCTAAGCCACTCACAAAGATGTGGAAGGCCTTGAGATACTCTGCAATATTCTGGCCACATTTTCCTGCAGCACCAGTTCTGGACACATGCGATGGGGTGGGTTTTGGAACATCAACATCGTATTTGTGAGAGTCTGAGCACTAAGGATGCACAAGTGAAACTTACAACCAACTAGTTATGTAAAAGGAACTACTGAAGATAGTGCGGATAGGCCTTATGTTTTCTTATCACTCATAAACTCACACTTTCTGCTCACACTACTTTCCTCTCTGCTGTCTCCTTGTGCCTCCCACCTGACTGCCCCTTCACATGATTTTAGGTCTGTCTATTTTATTTGTTTTAACCTATCTTGCAGTCTGTGAGATACTGATAATGACTTGTGTACCTGTATCTGGGAATGCACTCTAAGTAAGTTTGTATATATGGCACCCACCTCCCATATTGTTGATGCACCTGACAACACGCGGTTCTCCTAGGCTGCCTAGTCGATAAAAGGGAAGGAAAAGGGTCAACAATATTGTGCTTTTTTCATTTAACTTGATTTTGCCATTTATATTTACTCATCTTGTTAAAGGGGAAATCAACGGAACACATTTTCTTGGAATATTGAATGGCCACATTACCATATCCCAGAATCACCCAACTATGCTTTCCTCTTTTCGTGTAACTTCTATCACTTTTTTTTACAACTGTGACAGCTGAGAGTTAACACTTGTCAGCAGCCACCCTTTTAAGGTGTTACTTTACAAGGAAGCATTGCCATGTTTGTTCCACAAAACTAATAAAGTCCTTGTCAATTGAAAGACAGCACAGAAGGCGAGGGGGGAGAAAGATGGTGGCTTCCAAGTGCTACCTTTCACTTGTTAAATTGGAAGCAAGCACTGTTAAATCTAAGAGAGCTGGCTTTCATGTGCCAAGGCGTGAAAATACAAGCATTTACAAATACTGTGTAGATGTGCTGCACGTACAAATGTTCTTTTTCACATAGAAGCCTGCCATATTGGCTTTGCCAGCGCTTGTTAAAAAGAAGCAAAAAACGTTTATTTCTGTGTAGAAGGCATATAGGAGATAAAGAGTTGAATGTTACAACAGCATGATGACTAAGTGTACATTTCAGTTGTAAAATGGTCCCTAATGCATTCCAGTAAAAGCCAATAGCATGTGGTGAGAAAGTAATACTTCTCTGAGTTGAGACAAGGCCCAATCTTTGTATAATTTAAAAAATTTGTAACAATATGTCCACCAAGCCACGCCTAAATAGCGACAGAGTTTAAACTGGGAAAATAAAATCAGTGGATGTGGATGATTCTAACTTTTTTTATGTGAACCATTCAATGCAAAAAATGTAATATTGGTTACAATTTTATTTGAAGTTTATGTGTGAACTGCACTTTTGGGACATTTAACCGACGAAGGTCATTTGGTTAACAGTGATGGCGCTACTTTTTGGAGTTTGCCGAACTTATTTTAATTGTTTGGGTGCATTTACAAAGAGAGAAGCCTTTTTTGGATGATGTATTGCATAAACGACATGCAGATGGGTATGACCTCACAGTGAAAAGAGCTGCTGGGTGAGGGTGATGAAACTCTGAGGTAATGAATACCACCTGGTGCAACACAATGAGAGGTGGTCTATCCTATATCACATCACACACGAGGGTACTCACATACATACATAGGGGAAAGATACAGCTCAGAGAGCAGCTATGCACCCTCCTCATATACACAACAGTCATGTAGATCATGGAATCATCAGTGCAAGTTTCCGCTACACACATTCAACAAGTCAATCTCACGTACAGAAGGGTGTAAGCAGCATCAGAAACTTCTTCGCTCACAAAATACATTGCAGGCCTCATAATTTGCAAGGTGTGCACACAATCACAGAATAACAACCACAAGTGGTGCATGGGTCACTCACAAACACAAAACAGGCAAAGCTCAGCAACAAGAGTACAAGCTACACACACACTTTGGACAGTTACAGAACACAAATCAGCAGTGCAAGCATATATCTCTCTCTTACAGAGACACACACACTCTCCCCAAGTAAATCTTGATCACACATTAATGCATCTAATTAAACAAACACAGAGTGCCTGGCTGGTTTGTAGACTCTCCTACTCCTGGAAATACAAGTCTCTTGCTTTATTTACTTGATCCGTGGGGGCCTATCAATCGAAAAGCATTGGAGGTTCTGCAATCAAGAAGCATATTGTGATTTCACAAGACTATCTAAGAAAACAACATTGTAATGTCACGTAAGTACTGTTACAGAGTACAGGAGAGTTCACAGCAGTAGTTACAGTACAACTGGGATGTCATAAATGTTCTGTTGTCAATTTGAGGAAACAGCATGTTTACCAACATTATAAGTGTTTATTGTCACCAGTTAAAATGTTTATGGTCTTAACTGCCCTTAATGGGAGCTAAATGTATAGACAGATTTAGGCAAGGCGATGACATTAAAATATTTCAACCGAAAAGTCTCGGATGCAGGAGTGTGTAGGTGGGTGAATGTGAGTGGCTGTGTGAATGTTGAAGAATGCGAGTGATTGGGTGAGTTTGAGTTGGAATAAACACACAATTGTGTTAAATAAGAACTGGACAATTAAAAACATAATTTAAAAAGCAAATGCACTGGTGTTTCGTCTTTGCATCTTTGGGTGTCTAAGAGTATTTGCAAAATAGTGTTTTCTGATGTCTTGGAGTGGCTGTGATCCCATTGCTCTCAGGCTTAATAGAAAGAAGATCACACAGGAAGCAGCACCTTGACCAACAGTTGTTGGTAAAATAGGTGTAAGAGCTCTCTCCTGAAGATACTACATGAGCAGCTTTAAACAGAAGCCTGAAAGAAGAGTGGGGTGAAAAAGAGTCAGAAGATAAATTCAGATTGTAAGTGATGTATCTACAAGACCGCATACCAAATGATGTATCTTGTATACTCTTGGTTTCCACGTCAATAAAACCCCTACCTGTGCAGCTCTGTGTAGCCAGTGTAATGACAGAGAGGGGTAATCATAAGAGAGCCCTGTGAGGTCACTGGAAGGTGACATGGTGGCACCAAAGAAAGCGGCGTAGATAATGATCCATACAATGGGTTTACATAGACTATATGTGTGCAGATGTTATATATAGTCATGCATGTGGAAGCAGGGGAGTAGCCTGAACATTAACCTCCCACAATTGAACATACGTTTAATCACATATAGCACGTGAAGCAAAGAACCCCGACCCTCCTTAAGTGAGTTCCCTTCACTCTTTCATCCTCCTCCCATCCATCCATCATTTCACTCTTACATCTATTCAGTTCCATCGTTCATCCATCCATCCTTCCATCATTCATCTTTCAATCAACCCATTCATCTAACTACCTATCAGTCTATATTTTCTTCCATCCAGCCATTTATCCTTTCAGCTTTTCAACTATATATATTCATCCTTTCACCAGCAACCCATCAACATATCCTGCCTTACGCTCTTTCGTCTTTCATCCTTTTACCCATCTGCCCTTATTTCCATCTTTCTCTCAATTCATTTATTTCATCTGTGGATCCTTTCTCTCTTCCTTCCATCCTTTGCCCCTAGTAAGTATTATTCCTTTCTCCCTTCCACCTTTCCATTCTTTCACCCTTCCACCTTTCCATTCTTTTTTACACCCTTCCTGCCTTTTATCCTTCATTTCAGCTTCAACTTTTGTTCCTTCTTTCCTTTTACACTTTCTTCCTTCCTTTCATCCTTCCTTCCGCCCTGGTTCTTTCTATCCCCTACCCTTTTTTCATACAACCATCCTCTTCCTTTGCTACTTTCCTTCTAAAGCTTACGTTTTCTATTTATCCCTCTCTGTGTGCTTCCTTATTTTGATAATTCCTCTTTGTTTCCTTCACTACGCTGTCAGCCCAAACCCCTGTGTCACAGTTCTCTGTAACAGTGATGTTTACAATTATTTTGTCTGCAGACCTGCATATATGCGGCTCACACACAATTAATTAATGTTTTAATGAGAGCCAGTTCACCAGCGCATCAAGCACAGAGGCAGCCCCATTCAGGCTGCTAGAGTGGGGGATGGGGTGGGGGGTGTACCACATCACTGAGTGCAAGATAGATCATTGGCTGGGGAGTGTTCACCACAAAGCCTTGATTAAGGATGTGCATACAACGTGATGCATCCTGTGTCCTTCTTCAATAGGGGTCATGTCTCACATGGGTTTCTCAAGAATTAGGATCCATAATCAAGGTGATCTCTATATTGCTAGTATTTGTGTTTTTAAAGTGCATCCTTCATTCTGAATAGTATCTTGTCATCAAGCTTAGGCAATACGTGGATGATATGCATGTGGTTTACTCAAACATCAGTAATTTAAAGCAGGAACGCGTCCATTTATTAAGTGAAAATAACAGCAAAATTATGGTAAGATGCCTGCTCTCCCTCTCCCTTAAAATAAGCTATTTTAATACTCCCAGATGAGCTAGAGCCATAGTGAAAGCTGGTGTGTAATAATGCTGCACTGGTGCCTGTTGGAGTATGTCTCAAGCCTACATCCCAAACAAATAAGGACCGCTCCTACATTATCACCACAAGTGGGAATGTGGGGTTTCTGTTGCTGACGTAGAAGCGAAGAGGCCATGCTCTGAATGGGAAGGGGTTTCTTCCACATATGTTGGATGAAGCAGCATAGTCCATTCCCTCTTCTCAGCAATCTATTGAGTGCCCATCTGCACGTAAAATTACACTGCCTCTGCCTTCCCAAGATGCGCTTCGAGCCCACACTGGTCAGCGTTTTAGCTTACCATATGTTTGTCATGCGACGCGAGTGCTAACAGTAAGTTTTGACCTGGACCACTTACAGACAGAGGGAAGAACTTGGTTTGCAAAGAGTGTATGCACTTTATTTCCTCTCAAATACCAGAAGCATGCTTGTTCGGAGTTGTTGTGTAAGTGTCCTTCGAAGCAGCTGTCTTGTTTCTGCCCCAGGTCTGCGAACCACGGCTGCAGAGGGCAGCACCGCTGCACGGTCCCTCTTTAGGTTCTTGGAGACTACAAGGATGAGAGAGCAATCTTGTCCCATGAGAGTGACAGCATCAATCCTGTTCATCGAGAGTGACAGGCGGAGAGAGATCTATCTGGAACAGACAGTGCTGTGCAGTCTGACACAGTGAGAAGGGGGTGTGGACCCCAAAGCGAGGGAGAAAGGTGCAGCATGGCACAGGAAGAGAGGGAGGCCTGATGTTGGGGAGGAAGGTGCAGCCGGATACAGGGGAGGGAGACGCAGCGTAACATGAAGGTGTACTCCCAGGCTTCAAGGTAAACATGGAGAGGTTTATTTACAAGCCCCTTGTGCTGCCGGTATGTCACCTTTTCTCATGTTAAAAGTGCCGCACCAGCGGCCAAGCGGCTTGTAAATAAGCCCCGGAGTGCCTGACTTGATGGTGCGGATGACATGGGCCTGGTGCAGCAAAACCTAGCAGAGGTGAAAGTGAAGCAGAGGGGAAGGAGGTGTAGCAGGTGGGCTACCCGATGAAGTTTGAACCGCCGGGCAAACTGATACTCAACACATAGGTAACTGGAAACAGACAGCGGCGGGGAACCTTGCCATTGCACTTGTCAGCATTTCGTGGTGCAGAGCAGTTCTGCACGACATGTGGTACAGTGAGAGGCCTGGTCCTGATTCCAGAAGGTGCTGTTGTTGTGCCAGCTTCCACAGCCCCTTGTCTCCTTTCAACACAATATGGTGGGGGGAGGCAGCAGCCACCTCTCACCTTTTCTTCACTTGACAGCTGCTTTACAATATTCACCATCTTTTCTTTGGCAGACACCAGTGGCGGCTCCTCCGCTAAGGCAGAGGACCATCTCCCCACTACTTCAACTGCAAGCTGAATACAAAAAATAAAATTATAATAACGTTCCGTTATTATCATTTTCATTTTGTTTTTTGTATTCAGCTTGCAGTTGAAGCCAGCCGGTCGGGGCTGGACCCCCCGCGTCACAGGGAAAGGAGTGGTGGCAGCACCTTAAGTGTGCATGATGGTTTGGCCGGCCGTTTCAGGCCGGCCTAACTGTCATGCGCACTCTGCATTTTCTCCACCTAAGCTGCATTACAGCCTGGGTGGAAAACATGCACAGCCTGCCAGTCCCTGTCTGAGCACCGAACCACGGCGCTCAGACCAATCATAATACTGCTGTTAGGCATTGTTGTGATTGTTCAGGGGATTCTGGGAGGCTGTGTGCTTCCTGCTGAGTGCAGAGAGGAGGATGGAGAAAGAAGAGGCGGCGACTGGCGGTATTAAGGTAAGTGCTATTTTTTTTATTATTCTCTCTCCCCTCTGCCCCCCGCCCTACGAACCCTGTTCGGTAGCAGCCGCTATTGGGAGACATACAGTGGAACTACCCAGGATCTGCATAAATTCAACACATTGTCTCATACAGTGTAACTACCCAGGTGCTGCATGACTGCAGCCATGCCAGTGGCCCTGCAGGGTATGATGCCTGATCGAGGTTTGAGAATGGAGTGTACCAAAACATACGTTTGGGTTGAAACTGCAAGACAGAGCTTGCTGTACAAACAAGTGTCCTATCAGCTATCACTGAAGCTCAGATGGGAATGTGCTAGGGACACAAGCTTGGCCGGGATACCAGTGCTGCAGCAGCTTCTGTGGGAACAGGAGGGAAATGGCAGACCACACCATCCTGGGCTCTGTGAACTGGATGGGGCCTCAGGTGCTCAGCTGAACTTAATGAGCACTTGGCTGCCAACATTGCTGCAGCTCCGTGAGTGAAGAGTGGGCAACATGTGGTGCATGACCAACTCCTTTAAGGCTTGTAGCCTCACCGCACTCCATGGCACGCAAATGAAGTGCCGCCTCGTTGTCATCTTATAATATCTGGCAGAAAGATTTACCATCAACAACATGAAGTGGTCAAACAATGATGGACAAAATCAAGCCTATGCCTGTTGGGGGCTTGCCCTAACATGAGAATATGGCCTATGAGGGCTGACCGATGTCCCTGTCTGTGTGTTAGCTGTATTTTGTATGTTGCCAGTGGGAATGTTTTTGAGTTGTTCCACAATACTACCAATACTGTGGTTGGCATCAGGCTGTAGAACAAAGAACCCATTTTGGATTCTTCTCTGTCTTGCAGAACAGCCCAGTCTGCCTGGAGGTGGCCCAGTATGTTTTTCTCCATAAATGCTTAGCTGTTCAATGTTTGTAAAATCACACAGTGTTTCCACTAGGTTCACATTTTCTTTTTATGGAGGCCTCCAGGAAACCCTCCACATGAATTATCGGCAAATTAATTTGTTCTTTTTGAGCATTCTAAACTTCCTGGCAGGAAATGACAGAGTGTTTTTTCATGAAATGGCTACAAACTGTCCCCTAGGCTTGTGATGTCAATGCACTGCTCCGATTTATAAAGAATACTTTCAAAGTTAATGGCTCGTGTATTTTTCTTGTGATAATTTGGTCTCTGCCCCCATCTTGAGTACAGTCAAATCATCAAACTCTCAACCAGGGAAACACATGATGTCGTCATACATCAATGTCTGTGTGTTTCTTTTCCTGTGCTACTGTCTAAACACAATGATGCTGTAAGTGCTAAGTGCAGCTATGTCAGGTTTGTGGCAAAGGAGATATGATTTAGCAATCAGGTTGTACAAGCCATCTTCTAAAAAGAAATTAATACAAGAGATCCCGTGTCTCATTGGTGAAATTATTTTGTAGAATATGCGTAGAGTTGTGGCTTTATCACTGTACCATTTTCTAAAGGAGTGGCGTCCAGTGTCTTTCCAGTATTGCTGGAGCCTTGTGACATTTTCAGGATAACAACTATGCTATGTTAAATGATTTCCATTTATAGTAATTGTATGCACATGGTCATGATGATGCTACCCTGATAATATGCCATGCAGCTGGCCCTCCTGGAACGAAGTTGGACAATTTTGTTTTAAAGTATGCAGAGTGGGTGGAATTTGAGAGAAGATGCATTAACAGGTGGTCTCTAAACAAACCAATCAAATTGACTGAATCATAGCTTAGAACATGTGTCAACTAGGTCTATTTGTAAACTCTTGGAATTGACAGCACTGTAGGGGGTACGTGTAGCACTATGAGAGGAGTAATAAGTGTGTAAGAGCAAAAGGTACAGTTACAAAGTTACAAAGTAGGAGGTTTACAGCAGACTAGGCAGAGATGTGCAGACCAGATAGAGACAGTGCTGTTTATATTCATTTTTGTTTAATGCTCACCCTTACAAATAGAATCCACAGATTAGGTACAGATATTCTATCTTTTCATGTGGCTCCCTAAAATAAGTGATAGCTTTAAAATTAACTGAATGAATATGTATTGATTGCGAGCCATATAAAATAATGATGTGGCATGTTTGGTATATTGTAGCAGGGAGAATTGACAAGATCACAACAGAACCCTTCCTTCGAAAAAAAGGGCCAGCTATATTTTATTCTCATTATGGGAATAGAAATGTATCTGTGGAGTCAGACCCAAACAACTCAAGCTTCAATGGAGGCCTGCGTAAAGGCAGCCGGAGGAAGAACTGCTTTAAAAAAGAAAGAATGGATGTGCATGGGTCCTCCAGACTACTAAAGATTATCCACTAATGCATTGTATCCACAGACACACTCACAATGGGACATGGTCGAAAATACTCTAATTCTTCAAGTGGAATATGCAGTAAAATGTTTGGCAATTTCTGGTTGCCATGGAGCACATTTCATTGAATGGAAAAAGATGCAAAATGTTTACTTCAGCTACCCAGCCACGCTCTCAATCACACAGTCATAGCCTAAACTCTCTCTACCCAATTCAAATGCATACATCCCCACAACGACATACATTCAGGGATGTCATAAGCTGTGCCAACTCCCAGAGGCACACCTATAGCTTCGCCACATGCCACCCATAGATCACTATGTTCAAAGCCACAAGGGCAACCCAAAATGCCCTACAATATAATAGCACAGAATAGTGATTCATAATGGACTCATTTTGTAATTCTTTAGCAAGTACCTGAAAATTAGTGTAGAACGAGTAGTGCAATTATTTTGTATATATGCAGCTAAAACATGCACAAAGAATTGACATACATAGTGCATGTAAAACACTTTAATTCGTTCATTCATTGATGCAATTAATCAAAAACTAAATTTTGTGCATACAAAAGGCAATCACATGGTGTATAGGTAAAAAAGAAATAGAGAAGCCAGTCTATATAAAAGTAAAACAGCCTATTCAAGACTCAAAAGAACATAAAGGAGGGCAATCTAAGATGAGGGATCCCCATTAGGATTCATAAGCATCAAGGATGATGGTCCTTGAGTCTGGCTGTATAGATTTTAACGGTGTTTCGCTCTTATGGTTGGTTAAAAGGTCATCATCAGGACAAGGGGGGGGGGGGAGGGTGAGAGTACAGTTGGCTGTGGGCCAAGAGGTCCCAAAGATGATTAGAAAATGGGGTATAGGAAGTGTCTGGATGAGGGACAATGTCAACCAGGACAGGATATTGATATGCCTAAATAGGCTATGGCTTGGATCATATTTTGCAAGAAACAGAGCCAAGGATCACCATCATGGCCATAAATGAGCATGCCGTACTGCAAAGAGGGTGGTGTGGCACCAAGTAAGCTACTAACAAGAAAAACCCCAAATGGCAGCTCTCAGAATAAAAAAGGGTTCATTGGTAATTGGAGACACTTGGGGGCACATTTACTAAACTTTCCTGCAACGCAGCGCAGCAAGCAAAGTTGCTGTGCTGCACTGCGTTTTGTGAAAGGGAGAAAGCAGAAATGCTCCATATTTACAAAGATATGGAGCATTTCTGCTCTCTCCTTGCACTGGCACACTGCAGCTTAGCGCCAACGCTGGCACCCTTGTATAACAGTGCAAGGGTGCCTGTGTTACAGGCAGAATTGTTTTTGCGCAGGAAGGGATACCTTCCTGCACAAAAGCATTCCTTAGAGGCATCTTCCTCTTTCAACATGTGTTGCAGAATGCAACACATGTAGAAAGAGGAAATTAGAAGGAGAAATAAAGATATTTCTCCTCATGACACCTCACTCATGAAGGTGTAGCATTTTGACACATTCCCAGGTTTACAAGTATTTGTAAATCTGGGAATGCGCTAAACTCCATGTGTGAATGCATGGGAATGCTCGTGCTCCACCCATGGAACGTCTCCCAAGTTGAAATGTAACTTACCACAAAGCAAGCAGCTACTTTTTGTTACATTTCTTTACAAAGACATGCAAGGCTATGAAATCAGGCCTTGTGTGGCTTTGTAAATATTACTGAAACCTTTGCGTTTTCCTTGCTTCCCCTTAAGTGACGCAAGCACAGCTCAAAGTCTTCATAAATATGGGCAGTGGTGTAACAACCACAAGGGAAGAACCCAATGCATCTTCCTAATTTGACACTGACCTCTAGTAAGTTTGGGGAGAGGATGTAGCCTTACGGGTAGAGGGGTTGACCATGAAGCTGGGGAACCGGGTTCGAGTCTCAGCAGCGACGCTCAACATCCTGTGATTCTGGGCAAATCATTTAATCTCCCCGTGCCTAACAAAAGACGCTCAACATCCTGTGATTCTGGGCAGATCACTTAATCTCCCCGTGCCTAACAAAAATGAATGTGTCCTCATGTAACGAAACTGGTGCTCATGTAAAGCGCTCTGATACCCGATGTCTCGGGTCTAGTTCGCGCTGTATAAAACTCTACACAAAAAAAAAAAAATAGTACAGAGAGTAACCGTCAGGCATAGAACATTTTCTTTTATATTGCATTGTTGGCTCAATACCAACTCCCTGCACTGTGCCACAGTTTATTAGTGGCCAGTGTCAAATTAAGATGATGTATTGGGCGCCAGCCTTTGGTCTGTACACAAGGCACCTACAATTAATGGTGCTCCTTTTGTTTCTTTCCTTGTTGAATGAGTTACTAACTTTGGTAATGATCCTAATGGTGGATATTCTATCTAACCATAGATTCCTCACCTTTTGAATATTCTTGAGGCATTGGACAAGATCTTGAAACTTTAAAGCAGAACTCCTGCAAGTAAGTACCGCCCATAGGCACTGACGTTAGTTGTTTTCTTATGCTGCCCGTGCTTGCAGACGCACAGCCTATCAACAGATTAGTGTAACCACTGTGCAGAATTCTAAATTGGGATCTTTTTAGATGAAAATGGAGCACAGTTCACTGAACTGGGCAGCAAGATGGCTGGTGAGGAATCTGAGGTTAGAAGAGTATCCACCAGAAAGATCATTACCAAAGGAAAGTAATTTATTCGTCTGATGGGTTAATCTAACTGCAGATTCCTCACATTGGGAATATATACTATAGTAGTAGCTCCCCAGGTGGTGGGTCTATGTACTGCCTCAGACCAAATAGTCCCCAGGACCGAGCAAGTAAAATGCTGCTCTCAACAGATTTGAGTGTCAAGACAGTAGTGAACATATGAAATGACGCCCACTTAGCCACCTGACAAATGTCCAGGACAGACATGTCATATGCCAAAGCAGCAGTAGCAGCTTTGGCTCTGGTGGAATGAGCCTGTAAACCTTCTGTGGCCTGCTTCTTAACCAGTGCTTAGGAGACCTTGATCCAGAGAACAATCCATTAGGAGATGTTCTGTTTTTACACTGCCTTGCCCCTCTTTGCCCCAAAGAATCCTGCAAAGAGCTGATTGTCCACTTGATGTTCTTTGGTATGATCCATATAAAAAATCTCAGTGCCCTTTTAGGGTCCAAATGATGAAATATACCTTCCTATTTAGACAGGTGAGGGGGCAAAGAATTCCAGACAGGTGATAACCTGTCAGACATGAAATCGAGTGACCACTTTCGTCAGAAAGTGCCTGCAGCTCTCTCACATGCCTAGCCTATATTATGACAATTAGAGAGTCTGTTTTCAACATCCAAAGTCTTGATGTGCACCCCTTTTGAGCAGTGACTCAAAAGGGGTGTACATCAAAAAAGTGAGTACTAAATTTAAGTCCCAATGTGACATCACAAAGGGTTTTGGTGGAAATAAATGTTGCAAACCTTTCAGAAATGTAATCACAACAGATGATTCAAATAAAGAAGGCTGATCCAGCAACCGCAAAAAAAACCTAAAGAACGTACACATAGACTTTTAACAGTACCCAAAGCAAGTCCTTGGCCAGGGACACAGCGAACAAGAAAACTTCAGACAACTTGGCTTGCAGAGGCTCAATTTGGTGTATGCTACACCAAGCCACAAATTTGGCCCAACGATTTTGTAGAGGGGCGCCTCACTGCCATGATTGCATACTTGACCCTCGGGAAGGTTGCAGGCAGTAAACTGCCTCCACTCTATCTCCAAGCATGGAGATGCAAATTGTGCAGGGTACTGCAGGCCTGGATGCAGTACCCTGCCCTGCTGCTGCAACAGAAGATCCTTTCTGAAGTGACAGCTTGATCGGAGTGCAGATGCTCATGCCCAGAAGTTCTGGGTACCACACTGATGCCACTATGATTACTTATTCTAAGTCATTCCTGATCATCTTTAGAACGCCAGGTTGGAGAGGCAGTGGCAGGAAGGCATAAAGGTGGAATGCGTCTCCGGGAGAGAGTCACCATGAAAATTCCAACAGGCGAAAGCACTAGCATTGCGCATTCTCCGCCGTGGTGAAAAGATCGAGCCAGGGTTCTCCTTATTGATGGATGATGGCTTCCAAATGCCTCCAGGTGCAAATGTCATCCATTTGTGATCCGCTATGCGTCAGTAGCAGAGTTCATCCACCCTAGCTTTTAGAGATTCTGTCAGGTGGTTCACGACCTGAGAAAGTCCCAGCCAGTCAAGCCACTTCCAGAGGTGTAGTGTCTCCTGGCACAGGACCCAACCTGCTTGTTGCAGCACCACATGTCGGAGGTGTTGTCAGTGAGTACCTCTACCAGTCATCCTTTGATGGTGGGCAGGAAGGCCTTCTAAGTCAAGCAAATCACTCTCAACTTCATCGATGTGAAGTTGAGTCTCTGCCGGAGACCACAGGCCTCTGATAGCCACCTCTCCCAGATGGCCTCTCCTAGCCAGAAGGGGTGCATCCATCATCACTGTCAAATTTGGGTGGGGTAGGTAGAGGGGTCTGCCACTGACCCAATTGTGCTTCAGCAGTCACCACTTCAGTTCTTTTGCAACAAAATGGATACAACCCGACAGAGGGGCATATTATCAAGAACGGCGTTAAAATTATCGCTGGTTTAGCGGCAGAAAACTGCCGCTAAAGCGGCGATAATGGGCTTGATAATATGCTCTGGAGAATTCCAATAGAAGCCTATGTTCACACCAGAACATGGACTTCTATTGGAATTCTCAAGAGCATATTATCAAGCCCATTATCGCCGCTTTAGCGGCAGTTTTCTGCCGCTAAACCGGCGATAATTTTTAACGCCGTTCTTGATAATATGCCCCAGAGTTCCCTAGTGCTGGGTCCACTGAGACTCGAGGACCTACTGCAGAGGCTAGTATGTTTAATACATGAGGTCAACAATCCCAGCACTGAGATCCAGGACAGAGGCTAAAACATTGGGACCATAGCCCACATGTCCTCGACTCTCCTCTCCAGGGGGAACTCCTGAAACCATACTGTATCCAGAATAGTTCAGATGAATGGAAGCATCTGCAAAGGAGTCAGGTGTGAATTTGGCATGTTGATTGTGAACCTCAATGATATTAAGAGGTTTGCAGTCTTCTGGAGGTGGTTGACAACTGCTTGGGATGAGCTTTCCTTCAGCAGCCAGTCGAGGTGGGGGAAGACTGGTACCCCGAATTTCAAAGGTGTGCTGTGACTACCCCCATTACATTTGGTAACACCTGAGAGGCACTAGTGGGGCCAAAAGGGAGCACTGTGAATTGAAAATGCTGCTGTCCCACCATGAACTGAAAGGTAATGCCTCTAAGCCTGCAGGACTGGGATATGGAAATAAGTGTGCTTCAGATCCAACGCCTATATCCAGTCTCCGGAGCCTAGGGCAGACAGGATCTGGGTTAGTGTGAGCATCTTGAATTTGCCATTCCACAGGGAGGCGTTGAGAGGGCAAAGTACTAAAGTAGGACGAAGGCTTCCATCCTTCTTTGGCACAATGAAGTAGCGGGAGCAATATCTAGTTCCCACTTCTGAGGCCATTACCCTTTCAATGGGACCTTTGGCCAAAAGGGCCTTCACTTCCTGCTGCAAGACGGACAGGTGGTTCTCCATCATCTGCCCTAATGATGTGGAAGGTGCAGCAGGAAGGAGAGAAAGGGAAGGACATAGCCCAGCTATACAATTTGGAGGACCCACCTGTCTGAAAAGATGAACTGCCACCCTTTAAGGACATATTGGATTCTGCCTCCAACAGAGTGGATGTTTTGCCACCTCAGATGCAGAAGGGGCAGGGGTCTGAGCAGTAGGATTTTCTGGGAAGTGTGGTTGTGAACTGCAGACTCCAAAGGGCTTAAAGTCCTGCTTGACTGATAGAAGGGTATGGCGTTGGCAGAACTGAAAACCATCCACGGAGAGGGTAAAATTGCTGGTAAAATTGTCTGGTGAGAGCAGAAAGACCCAAAAAACATGCTGTGACCTTGCTCTCTTTGAAAAGTTCTAGGTCTGAATTCGCCTTTTCACCCATAGCCGAGAGCCATTAAATGGAATGTCCATTAGGGATTCTTGGACATCCCCGGAGAAGCCTGTTGACCCCATCTAGGCATGGCACCGAAGTGCCACACAACTGCCCATTGCATGACCTAAGCAGTTGGTCATGTCCAAACTAGAATGTATTATGAATTTTTACGCATTGTGGCCATCATTAATAGCTGGACTAAAGGTCCTCCAGAGCTGCCGGTAAAACTTGTGCAAATGTGTTCCAAAGGGCATGGGAGCAGCGGCCCTGTCGGCATTCTCTAACCTTAGAGCAAGGTTCATACAGAAAATCTGTTTGCCAAATGTCTCTATTCTTTTTGACTCATGACCACGTGCGATGGTAGGGAAGGCCTTGAGATTTACCTGACCTTAGAGCAAGGCTCGTAGAGAAAATCCACTTGCCAAATGTCTCTATTCTTTTCGACTCATGACCACATGGGGTGGTAGGGAAGGCCTTTGGTTTTACCTAACTGGTGGATGCCGGCACCACCAAGCTTAATGGAGTATGATTTTGTGTAAGAAAGGCTGAGTCTCCTGTCACTGACCGATGGCAGCAAGCGACCTATTAAATGATGGTCCTGAACATGGTTTTGCCCAGGTTCCCAAGAGGGTGTTCATAAAGGCCTCATTAAATAGTAACAAGGGTTGCCTAGATGCTTGACCAGGCTGAAGTACCTTTGTCAAAACATTAGTCTTCACCTCCATAGCTGGAAACTCTAGGTCCCATTCTTCGGCCATCCTATGCATGCCCACAGCAAAAGAGAGGCGTTCCTCAGTGGGTGGCAGGGCCAAGGGGACAAACAAGGCCAATGTCTGCTGAAGAAGTGTACAGGCCACTGGTGTCTTGTAATTTTACATACCAGTTCTCCTCATGATATTGGAGGATATAATTATCTCCTTTATCATAGTTGTTATTGTTCGAGTCAATGCAGAAAAGTTTGTGCAATGTTTGGGTACTACTGCTTGTAAGAGCAAAGTGCAGAATCGGGTGGATTGCCTGTTGGCTGAGTGCCGGTACATGCTGGACATGGCCTCAGTCGAGGGAGTGGTAGATTCTGCTCGGAGTCAGATACCGCAATGGGCTGCATATCCTCCTCCATTGTCAGTGGTGTCAGCATTGATACAAAGGGAATCTGTGCAGAGGGTGGTGCTGGAACCAAAGTCGGCACCTGGGCTGGTGCTGAGCCTGATGCAGGTTCGAGGTGCACAGATTGTGCAGAGGGTGGATCTGTTAGCAGATGTCCGACTGGAAGCCACTGTGGACGCACTCAAGGGAACCGCTAAAGTGGCAAAAATGAGCAGCACACTCCTTTTTATGGCTTCTACTTGTTGTGACATCACCAATGGGCCCGGAACACAGGGTGCATCTGCATTAGTCTCTGAATGAGCTTTGATGGAGATCGGGAGTAAGAGCAGGAGGCACATGATGCCCCATTCTCTTTCTGTAGGCAGAGAATGGTGGAAAGAGACTGATTCCCGCTTCAGTTTCTTATGGTTTTTCTTGAATTTACCAAAAGACTTTGACTGCGACTATGATCTGCAACAGGAACAACTTCAGGAAGGATGTCTTCCTATCAACTTTGAACAATCGCAGTGAAGACTCTTCTTCTGTTTGGCGACATAAAGTTTTGCCTTGCGGTCCCAAAGGGCCTTTGTATTTATCTGAGTGCAGTCATCAGAGGTCCTGTAATCTTGTTCCAACCCCAGGCACCAAAAGTATACTTTATGATGATCCACCACAGACATCTGTTTGCTACAAAAACTACACCGCTTTCCCTGTTGTATTGGCGGTGGGAGGTAACATTTTGCCATGAACACTGGACATTTGTGAGAAAAGAAAGCTGTAGAAGACTAAGTAGAAGCTTCAGATTCTTATCCAAAGGTGCAGAAACAGAGGAACTAATGGCAGCGCTCATGGATAGTTCTTGTATGCGCCTCTGCTTGTCACTTCCAGGGCAGAACGACTTTAGTGCGGAACCACTCAACTCCACATACCGCCACACAGGAGTACTGCTTTAAAGTTTCAGGTTCCAGTCTGACACCTGAGAAATATTCACAACGTGAGGAATCTGTGGTTAGAAGTATCCATCCAAAAATAATCTACTTAGTGCCACCCTCTTTCTATTCTGGCAAACTGTTTCATGGCCAGAATGGCGATTCTTGAAGCTTCTCGCAAAGTATAATCCAATCCATTTTCTATTAGGGCATACCATTTAAGGCACCTATTCTATGTCAGAAGTCCTGACTGACATTGTGACATGTCCAGAGACTTCCTATATCATACTTTTTAAATTATTTTTGGGACCTCCTATGCCCACATTTAACTGTGCTCCCCCCCTTTGTCCTGATGATGTCCTTTTAATCAACCATAAGGTCATAATGCTGTCAACATCCATACAGCCAGAACCTAGGACCATCATCCTTGGTGCATGTGTTTACTAACGGGAATCCCTAATTTTTGATTGGTCCTTCTGTATGTTGTTTGAAGTCCTGATTCAGCTGTTTTTACTTGTATATACAATGTTTTCTCACTCTTTTCACCTATGCACCATGCGATCACCTATCTGGGCACCAAATTCAGTTTCTGAATTATTGCATTCCCTGAATGAAAGAATGAATTCTTAATTCTTTGTGCATATTTTAGCTGGAGATACACAACATGCATTATATAATTGGTTCTATATTAATTATCCTGGTACTTGAGGCAGAATAACAAAAAAAGTCCACTATGAACCACTGTTCTGTGCTATGACCTGTAAAACCCTAAGCCTTTTCATCAGTGTCACCCTCAAGTTCCAGCTACATCCATCGCCCTAAAATACATGCCACCTCTTGACTATATGCCTGTTACCTTCAGCTGTACTGATGCCTTTGTACAGACTTCTGCTTATGTCCTGCCAGCACTGAATTGACATCATATGTAGCCCATAATTAGGAAGTAGTAACAAGAGGATGTTTTCTGATCTCCTAGAAATATTGCAACAATTCCACATAATTTTTGCAGGAGAAAAAAATATTTTTACTTTATGCCATTGTATATAACCATGGATATAGGCTGTTTCACCAATAACAGAGAAAATCTCAGAGAATGGAAATGTGAGACAGTGAAGGGGGATACTAAATCAAAGACGCACATGCCGCCGCCTCGAAAAGGCCTGGAGGAACTCCAAATCCACAAAAGCCCGCAACAACTTCAGAGCCGCCACCAACGCCCACCACCAACTCATCAGAAATACGAGGAAAACAGCAATCAAAGACAGAATCTCCACACACGCGCACAACAGCAAAGAGCTCTTCAGCATCATCAAAGAGTTTGCCCAACCGACCAGCGAATCTACCGACATCCCTCCATCACAAGACCTCTGCAACAAACTCAGCACCTTCTTCCACCACAAAATCAAGAACATCTACGACAACTTCGACGAAGACAGCCAACACACCGAACCCTCACCAGACGCCCCCAACACCCATAAGCCAACGATTGACAGCTGGACACCCTCACCACTGAAGACACACTGAAGACGATGAAGTCAATCCACTCCGGGGCCCCCACGGACCCCCGCCCCCACCACATCTTCAACAGAGCCGCCGACACCATCGCACCCATGCTCCGACACACCATCAACCGCTCCCTGGCGAACGCCTCCTTCCCCAACGACTGGAAACACGCCGAGATCAACCCCCTCCTGAAGAAGCCCTCGGCAGACCCCACCAACCTCAAAAACTACAGACCCATCTCCCAACTCCCGTTCCCAGCGAAAGGCATCGAGAAAGCCATCAACAGCCAAATCGCCACCTTCATCGAAGAACACAACATCCTCGACTCCTCCCAATCCGGCATCAGAAAAAACCACAGTACAGAAACTGCCCTCCTCGCAACAACAGACGACATCCGCTCCCTCCTGGACAGAGGAGAGACAGTAGCCCTCATCCTCCTCGACCTTTAAGCCGCCTTCGACACAGTCTCTCACCGCACTCTAGCACACAGACTCCAAGAAGCAGGGATCCGGGACAAGGCCCTCGACTGGATCCGCTCATTCCTCACCGGTAGAACGCAGCGGGTCAGACTTCCTCTGTTTCTCTCGGACCCTACACCGACTGCCTGCGGAGTCCCCCAAGGATCCTCCTTCAGCCCCACGCTCTTCAACGTCTACATGGCTCCGCTCGCCCACATCATCAGATCCCAAGGACTCAACATTGTTTCCTACGCAGATGACACCCAACTCCTCCTCTCCCTATCCAACGAACCCAACGCAGCCAAACACAACTTTCAAGAAGGCATGGAAGCAGTCGCCAAATGGATGAAAAACAGCTGCCTACAACTCAACATGGACAAAACAGAAGTACTCATCATGGGCCCACACCCCGACGCCTGGGACGACACCTGGTGGCCCACCGTCCTCGGAAGCCCGCCCACCCCCACGGACCACGCACGCAACCTTGGAATCATCCTGGACTCTGAGCTCAAAATGGACCGCCAGATCAACTCCATCACATCCTCCTGCTTCCACACCCTCCGCCTCCTACGTAAGACCTTCAAATGGATCCCCCTCAAGCAGCTGAAAGAGAGGTTGTAGAATGTATCTTTGTTGCTACCATTCAATCTCAAAACACCAGCTTGTATTACAGTACACTGGTGTAATTGTATTGGTGCTGTACTGACACAGAAGGACAAAATGGGAGCCGAATATTGCTTTGGCTACATGCACAGGTTGAAAAAGCATATTTCATCAAAATGTCATCATAAATAATGTATGTAAATGGTGCACAAGTACAAAAGCTATGTTTGAGGGTCAGAGTTCTCACCGTGAACGGATCATAAACCAATAACTAATATTCAGCAAAGATTAGCTACACTAAAAACAAAAGTATTGGATTATAATCACAAAGTTTATTCCTGGAGTTCTGAATAAAAAGCAGATTATTTGTGCAGATTACCATTGCCTTCGCAAGAGGATCAGAGAATGCCGAGGATTTAGAGGAAAATACTGAGTGTCTAGCAGTCTCTTTTGGAGGTACCTCTTGAAAGAATGAACATGAACGAAGATTAGAAATGGTTGAAGATAAGATCATACAAAAGGTTTTGGAACATGTGCAAACAGGATGACCAAAGGAAAGGAGTTTAGGGACAAAGTTGCGGTTGTATACTAAGATTGCTTCAGAGTTGAATGCTAAAGGTGTTTTGACACATGGAGGCAAAGTTATACCATTTGCAAAGGTGAGATTTAAATTAGTGGACCAAGTGCATACAGAACACTGAGGAACTACACTTAACACCCCTTTTAAGAAAGCCAACTCGGGAGGTAAGAGCGTTTTCAGATTAACAGCACAGCTCTGGAATGACTTACCTATCACTTTAAAATCAGCCCCTTCCCTGCTGAGCTTCAGAAAAAGCCAAAAAACCTGGCTATTTACACAAACTGCATAAAATAGGAAAATATTTCCTTCATGCTCTGTTTCCTGTACTGGTTATCCCTTCTGTCTTATTTGGTCTTTGTTCTGATAGCGCCAAGACGCCTTTGGGCAATAGCTGCGCTTTATAAATTTTATTTACATTACATTACATTAACGTTATTGGTGGCCCATCATGGACAGGGAGACTGGGTACAAGGTTCAGATATGGGAAGCCTGAAATTTGTCAGCCAAAATTTAAGTAGAGGGAAATCATCTTTGCTGCATCTGATCATCCTGAGGCTCCTTGTGAAAGCTAGGGATATATATTTTTAGGATCTTTGCAAGTTGGTTTGAGCAGCGTGCAATATGCATTGGTTTTAGCGGACTGCTTTTCTAGGTAGATTCATAATAGGTTTGTCAAAGTGCTGGATACTAAAGTGGTCATAAAATTCATGACAGATGCTTTTTCTAGAGAGGGTTTACCCAGGGTAATTATTTCTGACAATGGTGGCCAATTTGTGAAGACATGAAATTATTTTTGCAGAAGACAGGGATTGTACACAGTATATCAAGTGTACTTCATCCTAAAGATAACGTAACAGTAGAGAGATTGCATAATGGTGGCTACTGTGAACAGATTATCATGGATGAAATCACTGAGGAGTTACTTTGGGCACAGTGCTCCACTCCTCATTCATCAATTAATGAATCACCTTTGGAAGCATTGTGGGGTTGCAAAGCCAGCATAATTGTTTATCCCAGTTGGATGTGATGTGAAAAAGAAGTGTAAGGGGTATAAGGAATATGTGAGGAATAAGACAAAGATGAAGTCCCTGCAAAGAAAAAATACATGAAGTTAGGTCTGAAGAACAAGTTGTGGGTCATCTGTCAGGATTGAGTCTGGCCAGTGGTGGAACAAACAGACAGTAACTAAAGTAATGCAGCTGGGAGCATGTAAGGGGCGGCAATGATAATGAACCAATTGAAGATGTACCAAATGTTGAAGCACACAGTCCATTTAGTAAAGAAAAAGTTGGATGTAGCGATGGTGGTAAATTGGAAGAAATGCTCAAGTCCGCCAGGAAAAAGTATCCTCTGATGTGGAGGAAAGATCACACATGGCATTCGTTTTCATTTAAAAAGAGCTATATGTTGTATCCTGGTATAGTAATGCCCATATTCTTCCTTCTTGCTTAGAATGTATTCCGTGATGAGGGAATGCATGCAAATGTAATATGTAGTTTGGATGGGGAGATTTTGGAATGTGGGGCATTTGGAAGGAGCTGTAAATATACTTTTATGAATTTCCCCATTTCAAGCTGAAAATGCACACTGGTAGATCCACAGCTCCCTGCAAATACCCCACATTCTAGAACCTTCCAACATATTACTTATGCATACATTTCTTCATGACTGAACACATTTTAAGGAACACTGAAGGTGGGACAGTAATATAACAGGATATAACATGAATATTCTCACTTGAATCAGCTTGTACACAACCTGAGGTAACAATGCCCTGCCCTGGTTAGCCATTATCCTCACAACTTCACATCTGACACTGCATTAGCCTCTCATCAGCCATGACATACACATATCCATGTCATACACTCAACAAAATTTGCATTTTTCCTATGTCTGAGGGTTGCCAAGAATTCCGCAACAACTCCTCTTCAGCGACCCCACCCCTTCCTAAAAGCTCTGCCACCTACATCTGTCAACTCTGTTGCAACTCCTACCATCAAAGCATGTTCCATTTTAACCCTCTTCACCCCAGGCGCGGATGGTGTGCTGGAGGATTTGCGGGGTGAGTGGGGGGTTAGGTGGCATAGGAGTTGCGGGTGGGAAAAATAAAAAAACGTACCTGCAGCTGGCCACGTCTCGCTCTCTTCTGCTCCTCTTCTACAGGCAGCACAGGCTCCCAGAACGCCCTGCAGACAATCCTGAGGCTGCTCTCACGTACGAAAGCAGCTTCAGGATTGGCCGGAGCGCCCTCGATTTGCACTCCAGGACAGACTGGGAGTCTGTGCTTGCTCTCTCCAGCCCAGCTGCGTTGCTGGGTTGGAGAGAGCTTTCACTGCGCATGACGGTTTGGCTGGCCTGAGACGGCCGGCCAAACCGTCACGCGCAGTGAAGGGAGTGGACCGACCACTCCCCTCAATGCCTGTCATCCCCATGCCCCGTCCCCAAGACTCGGCAGGAAAGGAAAAATAAAATGAGTGTTTATTATTGTTTTATTTTTCCTTTCCTGTTGTTTTTTGGGGAGGGGGGCAACTCTCCTCCACCATAGGGGAGGAGCCGCTGCTGCTTCACCCACTCACCGACCCCCTTACCTCATTCGCCACATTACCCAACTGAAATGTCTTCTATCATTGCTATCTGCTATTGTTCCTCAAATTACAAAAGTTATCAGTAGATCCACTACTTGTCCATCTAACCTACTCATCCAACTCCGACCCTTTCCTACACAATTTCCTAGGTTAAAGATTCCTATTGCTGTCCCCATACCAAACATGCCATCTGCTGAGACTCTGCCCCTCTAACGTACTCCATACCTCCTCCTATTCTCCTTCCCTAAAATCATTAAAATGTTGATCTTTGACCGCCTTGCCCAGTATCTCATTGCTAACAGACTATGAAACAATGTAATCAAACTTTTGCTAAAAACACTCAATTGAGATATGTTTCACCCATGCATTTTCCCCATTGCAAGCTAACAATGCGTGCGAGTGGATTCAAGTTTCACTCCAACTGTCCCACATTCCACAACCCTACAACCGAAGCACATATATTTGCATACATTCCATAATGAGTGAACACATGCCAAACAACATGGAAGATGATGGATAATGCTATAACAGGATAGCACAGGAGCATTTTCACTTGAGTCAGTCCCACACCACACCCTGCCTATTATTTGTTACTACCTTAGACTCTCTCCAGCACTTATCTGTGTAACACAACCATCAAAATCCACATCTCACTCATGTCGGAGCATTGCTAAAAATCCAGAAACAACATCTCTTCAGCAAACCCACCCCCATTCGAAACGCAATGCGGCCTACTCCTGCCAACCCTTTTTCAACTATCATGCAGGACATGCACGTGTCAACCCCTTCCCCATTCACCCACCCCTTACCTAATTTGCCACCTTTACCCATTTGCAATCTCTACTACTATAACCGGCTATTGCTGACCTGGGTTTAGAAAATGGAAAGGGGTACTGTGCACGTTTCTGGTCCTATGGGAAAACATTGCATTTTCTGCAGAATACATTTTGGAAGCACAAGACAAACATTCTGCAAATTCTGCTTTCACTAGAAATTTCAGGGGCAGGCCTATTTGCAACATTCTCTTATTTAAGATAATACAGCACCATCAATGCATTTGGAATTTCTGGCAGACTTTTGATAATTTTCACTAGGTATTTCCACAGTGTTACAGATTCTTCACAGCCATGCCATAGACCCAGGTAACTAATACACTGAGGCAGTCCCTTGCCACTTTCTCCAAGCCCTATCAACAGCCCCTTAAAACACTACATCAGCTATGTCATCCCTTAACCAATATCCAAAAGCCAAGTCAGGCCCTTTCCCAACGTCAGGGCCAGAGAATATGTTGAATCCATCTAAATATTTTGTACCATGTTTATTCATGTTGCTGTCATCACATTAACAGGTTACAGTAGTGTATGTTTTATCAATCGACTATCAAATGCTTTATTAAATGATGCCTCTTACAAAGCATTTACACAAATGAATCCAAAAATAGCTGATAATCATCCATCAATGTTTCCTCTTCTACCCTACTACTCAGCAATGCCATCTCTATCACTGAAACTCTGGACACTAAGATTGTCTTCTTTAATCAATGAGGGAACTTCAAAGCTCCACGGACCTACATCTCAATAATTAATCCATCTCTGTTAGCAATGCCCTTTTTTCTGTCTTTAGTGTATCATACCTGTTAGACCTGGCATCCTTGGCGTGGGTCTCCCTTCCATTTTTTCGTAATGCCTCCACTGTTGCTGATATGTTTTTGCTGGACTAGATGCTCATGGGCACTTTGCCACTGCTAATCAGTGCCAAAGTGCAAGTGCTCCCGATCGTTAATTGATATATGTATTAGTGACTCCATGATTGGATGATTGGTTTACTTGTCAGTCCCTAGTACAGTGCACTCAGTGTGCCCAGGGCTTGTAAATCCAATGCCGCTGGTGGGCTTGCAGCACTGGTTGTGCCACCCACAGAAGCGGCTTGTAAAATGTGTCTCAGGCCTGCCATCGCAGAGCCTGTGTGCAGCCTAGGGCTGGCGTGTCGACTTGGTGAGTACACCCACTTACCAGTCCCTAAAACCTTCCCTTTACTGCATGTTGGTCACCCCTAAAGTAGGCCCTAGGGCAGGGTGCATTGTAAGTATAAGGTAGGACATGCCCTGGTGTGTGTGGCATGTCCTAATAGTGAATTACAGCCATTTTCGTTTTTCACTATTGCAAGGCTACCTGCTCCCCATAGGCCAGAATGGGCAGACTGACTATTACACCTTATAGTCAGAACTGACCCAGGGAACATGGTAGAAAAACGAATTTAGTATGCCTGAACTCAGGATGATAAAATACATCTTTTAGTGAAGTTGGTTTTAACATTCTGTGTTTGAAAATACCACTTTTAGAAAGTGGGTATTTTCTTGCCTAACTATCCAAGCCTGCCTCTGCTAGGTTGTGTATTCCTTGTCTGGAGATTGAGTGACAGGGGCTGGGGGTGGCTACAGGAGACAGGGTGAGTCAGCACAGCGCTGAATAGAAAGATCTGCATCCAGAGTGGAGGGAGGAGTTGCACCTGGGTCTGAATAGGGCTGTGCCTGCCTTCCACAATGCTGGCTCCACCTCCTGCCGGGCGGCTGAGCACTCTGCCCCACATTCTGAAAGGAAAGAAGGAGTCAGAAAAACAAAGTACTCCAGGACTGACCAGAACTGGTTTTGGACTAGGCAGAGGCCTCTCTGCCTCCAGAGAACAAAGAGAATCAGGGTATAAGAGGGGCACCCAGACCCCAGGAAAATTAGATCACTTTTGGGAACAAGAAGAAACCTTTGCTGAGGAGCGGAACCAAGAAGAAACTGAGGAGAGACTATCCCTAAGCCTGAAGTGCTGCTTGGGGGATTGGCCTGCAGTGGTTTGCCTGACTGCCAAAGAAAGGAGAAAGGAACTTTTGCTTTGCTGTGACTTTCATCAACTTGTGAAGGATCTCCAAGGGCTTGGAAGAGAGCTTGCCCCCTGACCGAAGTCCCAGGACCATTGGACTTCACCCCTTTGTGAATTGCTGCTGGAAACTCTGTTTCAGTGGCTGCAGAGGTAGGGAGCTGTGACCGACTCTCACGACCGACTCGGTGTCCTGTAAGCACCGCATCGAAGCACCGTCTCGCCCTGCAACGCACGGCCCTGGTCTCACCGACTCCGTCAACGAGCCGCTGCCTGCACCGCATCGAGGGACAACGCGTCCTGCAACGCTTCGCTACGCCGAATCGAACTGGTCCGACCGACACGGTCACTGCTGCTGAGTTCGAGTCCTGTGACCGCACCGGAGTTGGGCACCGCTCGCACGTTTTGCGACGCACTGCCCGACTCGCACCGCTGTCCGGACTGATCGACGCCAGCTCCTGAATCCGGCTCCGTCGCCGCACCGCAACCTGCCAGCACCGCATCGAAGCACCGTCTCGCCCTGCAACGCACGGCCCTGGTCTCACCGACTCCGTCTCGACGACGTCAACGAGCCGCTGCCTGCACCGCATCGAGGGACAACGCGTCCTGCAACGCTTCCATTTTTGCATCGCGACCGCGACGAACAGCCATCCGGCTCGCACGCCCGTGCCTGCCGCTTCAAGTAAAAGGTACTGTGACCGAGTCTGTCTACGCTGTGTTGGCCCGTCTCGACGCGGTCAGCTGGGTTTGTTAGACTCTGTTTGTTCTCGACATCGCCGTAGCCGGAGGAGGCTACCGACTCGCACAGAACCTTGAATTAAGCCTTTTTGATCAGAACTAAGTATTCTTAACAGTATTGTGGATTATTTTTGTCGTTTATGGTCTTGTGATAAATCTATATAAAGTATACCTATTTTTATAAATATATAACCTGTGTGGTGTCCATTTGTAGTGTTGTCACTTGATTACTGTATGTGTTCACAAATGCTTTACACACTGCCTCTGAACTAAGCCTGTCTGCTCGTGCCAAGCTACCAAGAGGGTGAGCAGGGGTTATTTCGGGAGTGTACCTACTTTCCCTGACTAGACTCAAGGGTCCCTATTTGGACAAAGGTACATACCTCTGCCAACTGGAGACCCCCAAATCTAACATTGGTGGTCAGCGGTGAGGATTCTGGACTTGCATTTGTGACTCATGTACAGTGATTGGTGAACACTACTTAGTGAGTGCAGACCAAAACGCAACCACATACTTTTATAGCATTTTTTCTGGGATTTCCTATTTTTGCAAATGCCAAGTTCAGTCACTATGGAGAAACCAGCATCAGTAGCCTCTGTTGAGTGTGATTGGGAAGAAGAGAGGCTAGAATGCTACACCCTCAAACAGCTCAGGCAATTCTGCAAAAAGTTTAAAGTGTCCATGACCGGACTCTCCAGGAAGGAGGACCTTCAAAAGGCGCTGAGGGCCTGGGTCGAATCAAGGAGTGCCCCTGTGGAGGGGGCTGAGAATGCAGAAGGGCAGCTGGAGGGGCTATTGGGTCTAGGGGCTAGAAGACCACCTTCCCCAGTAGGTAGCAGTGTTTCTGCCAGAGGACTGTCTCCAGAGGAGTTGGAGGACAGGAAGGAGAGTAGGATGCACGAAATGCAGATGACCAAGCTCAAGCTGAATGGGCAGTTAG